>OU426984.1:70606123-71806123 GCA_911387785.2 Aelia acuminata | reverse complement strand
CAGGTGTTGGCGATGGAATCCGGGCGAGGGCGCTGCGGCCCGCTTCGATGGGGGGGGGGGCGATCCTAAGGGCGTTCCCAAGGTCGACACCACGTAGCAGCCTCGGAGTATGAGCAGAGAGTCCAGAAGAGAGAATCCAAGCAGGAGTCCAAGAGGATGGGTTCTGTACGTGTCCAACGTGTAAAGCTACAAGAGTTTTCAAGATATAATCAAGCTGTTTGATACACAATACTTAAATACTTAAACTCTTCAAGAAGTCTTCCCTAAGTTAACAACTCGAACCATCGAACCCTAAGTAATGCACTCGAGGTCTCCGGAGCGGAGCCATTTAAAATTTGTCTTCAAATTCGAGGGCTCCGCTACGGAGACAATGCAAATAATTTTCAGTTTTTAACATAGGATATTTCACTTTTGGTGATAAACGACGGTTGCGGCTCGCGGTGTTTTTCATTATTTTTATAGTACGTTAATCTTTTAACATCGGCTAGTCTTAGTGAATTATTATGACATTAAATCATCAAAACTGTCAGACTAAGTTCATATACCAACTATGTAATTTTATACTCACAAACAGAGATGCCTCTAAGGATTAAAAAGATTTTTATTTTGATAAAGATGAAGAATTTGAGCACAATGGGTAATTTTCACACCGAGAAATCAAATTTCTATCTTTAAATCTGTTTATTTAACGTCCATTTTTATGCTACTTAGGCTAATCGGACGATGCTACAGCGGGAGTCCTAAATTTTGCCTATCCAGGTATAATTAGGATAGGGATCTTAGGGAGATATTAGATATTAGAGATAGGGAGATATCTTAGAAAGATATTATATATAAGAAAAATATCTTATACGCTGTGAATATATAAATGAAAGGTAAAAAATTATGGAAATGTGGAGTGAGAAAGGGTATTCCATATTTTGGCATGTTGTTTCAGCTACATCTCAAGGCGACTGACATGTAAAGAAACATTTAAGGTCATCACGAAAAAAAAAAAAAAAAACAGCCATAAGTTTTTTTTTTCATTTTTTTTGTTGTAAACAACTTTAACGATTTTGATCAAACTGTGTTTTTGAGGTTTGTATGTGCCCGCGATATGACTGAAAAAAATTCATCAAAATTGGTCAAAAGAACGGGGTACTTTATTTAATGACTTTTGTCTATTTTTTATGTGTTTTTTTTTTATAATTCTTCTAGAACGGATCAAACGATATTGATTAAACTCGGTATTTGATGTATTAATATGCCCGCGGCGTGAAATTCAAAATTTTATCAAAATTAATCAATTAGAGAGGGCACTTTACTTTATAAGTTTTGTCTCACTTTAACGTGTGTTTTTTTTTATTTACTCTTAAACGGCTTTAACGATTTTGATCCAATGGGTATTTGATGTATGTATATGCCAAAGATGGGACAGCCAACATTTCATCAAAATTGGTCAAACGGAGGGAGCACTTAATATTAAAAAAAAAATTCCAATTTTTACATTTTTTTTTTTATTATTATCTAAAAAACGGCTTTAATGATTTTGATCAAATTCGTCATGTTTAATAAAAATAGGTGTATGTTAGAATTATAAAATCAGACGACTTGGAGTATTATGCTTGCCGAAGTATCACAAGTAAAAACTTTTATTTAATAATAAAAAAAATTATTATTTTTCATAGAGCAAATAAAAACAAAAGTAAGATATTAATATGGAAAAATGTGTTACTTTGAGAAGTGGCAATTAGCAAAACACATGAATTTGTAAGTTGGTAAGTGAAAGTTATGTGTTGCGCGCACGCACCAGATTGTTTTTCTAGGATTTTTTTAACCACCGCGGTACAGTACTGTAAGTTTCTATGGTAACGACTACGACACAGGTGACCCATAGGTATTCTAAGTATGGCTCATTAATAGATAAAAAAAATAAGTACTTTTAGTGTAAAAAGGGCCAATTGAAAAATTTCATTTGGCATTTTCTGGGAATTGTAAAAATGGACATTGGCCCTTTTAGAACCAAGGTACAGATTTATAAATGAAATAAGTATGTGTTAAAAATGTATTTGAAAATTGCAATTTCGTATTGCTAAATCCAAGTTCAATGTTACCATTATTCTTCAAAATACAGTAAAATTAAGACTTCCACGTACCCTCATCAGAACAGTGTTAAATGTTTTTTTTTTTTTTTTTTTTTTTTTTTTTTTTTTTTTTTTTTTTTTTTTTTTTTTTTTTTTTTTTTTTTTTTTTTTTTTTTTTTGTAACCCAGACGGACAGCTTAAGAACGGTTTTCACAACGTTATTGAAGTCTCTAAGTGATTATTATTTAAATATCCTGTCATCCATATTGAAAAATCGAATAAACAAATCCTATAAAACAAGTCGTAACTCCGGAGTAACGTAACAGAAATGATATTAGAAATGACTAAATAATTCAGTATTGGATTTTCAAGCATTGGTGGCTTCACTGCCTTATCAACCAGGTCATAAAACAAAGCGTTCTTTAACTGTCAGACCACAGATAGTGCATGTGAGAGAACGCTATATTTTATTTAAAATGCATATCAATATTTTCAATATATATATAATTTTTACATAATGCTGAAGTGTTGGTTTGTTAGATACATATTTACAAATATTATTTAGTGGTAAATAAACAATAAAATATTATTTTATTAAGAGGGCTTCATGCTTTAACCAAAACTAGGCTGTTTTTCTTAGTAAGTGTATTCTATATTCTATCTGCTGTTCTTTTGAGGATTTTAAGGTATCATTATAGCAACTAAAAATATTAATATGCTTTAATTGCTAAATATAAAAGAGCTTGATACAATATAGAAATTAGCTAAGTCGTCAGCCGATATCAAGTAATACGCTTACTTCTTTTTATTTTTATTTATTTATAGATTTGAATAATGCACTTATGCACAGTCATGTTGAGAAATGGCCATGACTGAACAGATGAAAGGATGTCTGGTATTTAAAACCTGGTTTGTTTTTAAACCTTCCAATTTTTTTTTTGCTGTTCTTTTTGCAATTGTTTTTTCCTCTATTTTCACAAACACCTAATTACTATTTATTTATTTATAAAGATATATGTATGTAACCTACAATGGAATACCTGCACGTACAATGGAAGAGACCCAAAGCGACTGTAATTTAAGGATTCCGGAGACTCGAAGGTATCAGTTGGAATCTCCTGCAAGGACAGCAGAGCGCGAAGCAGATTTCCGCTCGTTTTCCTTGGCAATGCAAGCAAGATTCAAACATATCTTCACCATCTAAAAGTCAGCCCGAAAACGAGTTGGGGTGTAACTTTTCTGTGTCCTTCGGGTTTGACTTCCTGCTTGAAAAAAAAATGAGACGTAAAAGACCATCTGTTGGTGACACATAAACGTATAAACCGTTTTTGCTCTGGACTTTTTCACTAAAGTACAACTTTTTCATTTTATCTTTAATTACAAACATGAGTTTTAAAACCCTAAAATTGTTAGAGTGTTTTCGCGGACCTAAAAAGAACTATGAAAAAAAAAAGTAAACACAAGACTTGAGAAACGGGTGTCTCAATAAATTGCGGCAATTTATTTCGGTCAAGGGTTTTTGTTGGACTTTTTTTTTTTCTTTAAATGCACTAATAACAATAAAACATAGCTTTTTGGAAATGTAAGTAAACTGTTGTTAATCATTAACAAGTTCATGTATTCACATATTCAAATTAAATTTTTAAATATAATGTTCATATGAGACAAAAGAGGGAGCGGGGTAGCCCACTGGTAAGGCAGTGGACTGCTGTGCTTAAGGTCCCGAGTTCGAATCTGACATGGCTTATGATATCTTTATTATTCGCCACAGTTCGTCTCGTGGGCCGAGAGACCCTCCTGGGGCAAACCAAGTGTCTATAAAGTGGGTACCCTTAATTGAAAAATTAAGGGGAAAGAACCTGGCGGTTGAGCGTGATCACAATCAAATCAACTCCTTGCACGACCGCTGACCAAGAAACAGTACTCTTCCTTACATAGTACTGAACCCAAGACCCTTTATGGGTTGTAGTGGTACAGGTTTTTTTTTTTTATGAGACAAAAGAGCTATGAGAAGAAAGGTTGAATAGAAGAAAGTAAGTAAGTAAGTAAGTAAGTACTCTTCCTTACATAGTACTGAACCCAAGACCCTTTATGGGTTGTAGTGGTACAGGTTTTTTTTTTTTATGAGACAAAAGAGCTATGAGAAGAAAGGTTGAATAGAAGAAAGAAAAATTATATTTTTATAAATAAATAAATAAATGAGACAAAAGGGCTATGAGAAGAAAGGTTGAATAGAAGAAAGAAAAATATTTTTTTTAAAAATTTCGAAACTTTGAAATTATTTTCCCAATGTTTATATGAGACAAAAGGGGTGTGAGAAGAAAGGTTGAATAGAAAAAAGAATAATAATTTTTTTTAAAAATTTGAAACTGTGAAATTTTTTCCCCCCGTAATTCATACTTTTTTCTTCTTTTGTATTTCCATATTTTTCCTTATCTACTTCGGTTTCCTTTAGTTGCTTCAGTATGAATATATACTAAGATCACTGATACTAAATGCCCATTTAAGTGAGAAATATTTTTTTTTCAATAAAAAAATAAATAACAATGCATACATAGAAGATCCCCAAAATCTGTCAGAAAACCTTTAAGTTCAAAATCAATTTTCTTAAGAGTGCATATATTTTTAGGGCTTACGTATAAAATCAAACATTTGATTTATTACATAATAAATTTTATTGTTTCTCTGTTTTTACTGATGCAAATTATTTATTTATTTTTTTAATTTAGATATATATATTCATGTCATTAAATGAATTCGTTAAACACGATTACCTAAAAAATAAATATCCCACCAGGGAATAAATATTAACAAAATCAATCGGTAGTGAAATTGATCTTTCGAGGTTTAGTGAGCAGAGGTAAAGATATTCACCAGAACAATTATTTGGCAGAGTTGATCTAGCAAAAACCTATTGTTTTATAGCGAAATCTTTAAATTGCGTTTAACATTAATTTTCGTAGATGTTTTGCGAAAAACATCTTTACATTGCATATTTCATAATCATATCAATGATGACACAATTCTAAAAATATGATAAAACATGCTATCTCATTTTGTCGTCATATGAATGAGTCATTTTCTGTCGATTTTACATCCCCTTATAATCAAAAACAATAATTCTATATGTATAAATTAAAAAAATGTATCAAAGTGCTTTTTAGCTTAACTGTAAGGTATTTGTTGTAAAGATATGCGAGATATTACTTATAAACCATCGAATGTAGCTCAGTTAAGTATGGCACTATACTACTATGTGCCAGTAGGTCTATTCCGCTGATACAGCCCTGAATAGAATGAGGGGTCGCGGGACCTTACTGGAAACCACCAAGCTTCATAAAGTGAATAACCTTAATTAAATAATCTATTAATGGGAAAAATATAGTTTTTTTAATTTTAGTAATACATGCATCATTATTTTTTGGTACACTTGGGTTCGAAACACGACGAGGTAGTATTATTCCTCGAGTTCAAGAGTTCAAGCGAAACCTTTGCAGGCAGATGACTCAAGCATGAACCCGGTCCCTCGCTTCTTAAGATATCACATTTCCCACAAAACCACTCTTCCACTTCCGCAAAGGAAATCATGGTTACCCACAAACTGAATAAAAAGTAGAATTACATATTATAATATGTTTAAGCTCCGTTTTCATGTAGAACATAAATTTTAATTTTTAAAAACGAATGTATGAATAAAATTAAGTAAACAAAGCGCAAAGGAAGAAAATTACCTTTAAAAAACAAAAAAAAAGTATGTGTATATCCCTAAATGGGAAAATAGTGCCAAGTAAAACTTCGACAAATATTGAAGAGAGCCATGACGAGTTTTCTTGGATTTTTTTTTCTTTTTCCACTATATATGGAAGTAGCATTAACAGAAACATGGCATCCACACCGTCTCCGAAAAATAATTATTGCAGTTGTGCCCTTTTACAGGATACAGATGAATTCACTTCAATCCAATTTTGGCACAAAAATAACAACACTTAAATCTAAATAAACAATTATTGTATACAACTATTAAATGACCTTAAAAACAATTCATAGAGTACGTAAATATGTTTTGATTGTAAAAATGATTCAAAGAGATTTTTCATGTAAATTAAAAACATTGATACATTCATCCGTTATACAAAGTTTTAGAATGGCCTGGAACTTTTACTATCTAATGATTGTAATCTCGTTCTAATGAACGAGATCACTGGCGTGTTTGATCGTTGGCGGTTCCAATTGATAATAATAAGTAAGCGATCGAATATAGTGTTAGTCTTAACTTGAACAACGAAGAACACAGTTACTTTTGAGTAACGGCTAGTCACTATTACGTTACGTTTAACTGTTCCGTTTCGTCACCTTGATATTAATTTAAGTTTGCTTCTTTGTTTGTTTGTTTTAACTTCACTTAATGCCACTAAGGCTAATCGGACGATGCTACAGTGGGAGTCCTAAATTTTGCCTAAATGCCAGGTATAATTACGATAGGGATCTTTAACGAGTACCTGACATAGCACAGGCTTTAATTTTTACACCCATTAAAAAATCCAAAGGCCACCTCGGGACGCGAGCCCGCGACCTTTAGTATTGTAGGTTTCTATTCTAACTACTACACCACAGGTGGCCCCATTAATTTAAGTTCTCTAGAAATTTTTTGGATTGTAATTTTACCTCAGTAAAATCATCCAATCGATTATCAGTGTTACAATATTTCAAAAATAAATAAAAATATTCAGAAACGTTTGAAATGTCCAAGAACAAACCTTATTCCTCATAATTTTCATTAAATTTTTAGAAAACTTTAAAATTAAAAAAAAAAAACGAAAAATATAACACTTACTGTTTATTGTTGAAAATATATACCATAATCCGGACTAGAGACATCTAACTTCGACAGAATAAAAATATAAACCATAAGATGATAGGAATATTACTTCAAAACCTTTTTAATGATTTTTATGAGTCTGGCTCTGAAGATCGAAGTAGAGGGGTCACCTGTGGTGTAGTGGTTAGCACAGAAACCTACAATACTAAAGGGCGCAAGTTCGCGTCCCGAGGTTGCCATAGGATATTTTAATGGGAGTAAAAAATCCTTGTCCCTCGGATAGGACGTAAAATGGAGGTCCCGAGCCTGTACGATGTCAGGTACTCGTTAAAGATCCCTATTCTAATTATACCTGGATAGGCAAAATTTAGGACTCCCAATGAATTGAACCCCAGAACTGAGTTTTCTTATTTCATTACCTGACTGGGGTTTACCCAGGCCAGGGGGAGGCCGGTGGATTGATTCGGAGGTGTTTAAAGCCCACCGGCACTTCAGGCTCTCAAAAACTTACTAGCAAACTTCATGCCAGAAGTACGTAAATGGATAGTACGTAAAATGGAGGTCCCGATCCTGTACGATGTCAGGTACTCGTTAAAGATCCCTCCCTATCTTAATTATACCTTGATAGTCAAAGTTTAAGACTCCCACTGTAGCATCGTCCGATTATCCTTAGTGGCATAAAGTGGCGTTAAAACAAACGAAAAAAGTAGAAAAAAAAAAAGTATTTACGATAGTAATAACCTCCACAGTGGCCGTCCCCATAACTAAATCCTATCCTGTCTTCAGTAACACTTAATATTGTATAGCTTAAAAATGTATTTATTCTTATCGTATCAATGTAAGGCCTAATCCAATATTGTATTTATTTGTCAAAAATATGAAGACTAAAGAAAAAATCTGGTGCGTGCGCGCAACACACAACTTTCACTTACCAACTTACTTAGATTAGAAATTAATGCGTTTTGTTAATTGCCACTTCTCAAATGAACAGAACAGCTTTAATTATAACGCATTGGTTTGTCATTAAAGGCGTACGGCGCATGCGTGAACTCAAGGTGTTTTATGAGTTGACGGAATATATTTCTTTTTTTCTCCTGTATATGTTTACTTGATTTTCTTCATATATCATATTTAGCCATTTCTTATTTTTAGGCGTGATGAGAGACAGTTAATTTCTCAATATAAACTAAAACAAAGGAACTTTATAGAAAAACAAAAAAGGCCCCAACCCCCCCCCAAAAAAAAGCCCCCTCAGAACATTTTAATAATGATAAAGCTTACCTGATATTAAATAACAACTAATTTTCATTAAACATAACGAATTTTATAAAAATCGTTAAAACCGTTTTTGAGATAATCGATCAAAAAAGTAAAAATTGGACTAAATTTATTAAGTAAAGTCCCCCTCCTGTGGATCAATTTTGATGAAATTTTTACAGTCGTATCTCGAGCATATAAATATATCAAATACCAAGTTTGATCAAAATCGTTAAAACCGTTTTTGAGTAATTAAAAAAACACGTGGAAATGATACAAAATTTAGTAAGTAAAGTCCCCCCTCCTGTTGATCAATTTTGATGAAATTTTTACAGTCATATCTCGGGCATATAAATACATCAAATACCAAGTTTGATCAAAATCGTTAAAGCCGTTTTTGAGTAAATAAAAAAAACACGTGAAAATGATACAAAATTTATTAAGTATAGTCCCCCCTCCGGTTGATCAATTTTGATGAAATTTTTACAGTCATATCTCGGACATATTAGTACATCAAATACTCTGTTTAATCAAAATCGTTAGAGCCGTTTTTGAGAAAATCGAAAAAAACTTAAAAAGTTATTAAATAAAATACCCCCTCCCTTTGAGCAAATTTGATGAAATTTTTGCTGTCACATCGCGGGCATATACCTACACTAAATACCCAATTTCAGGTTCCCACGGTTTATAGTTTTTGAGCTAGTCTGTTCACACACACACACACAGACACACAGACACACAGACACACACACAGACCATTTCGCGGGACTTGGTTATTTTGACTCAGGGGACCCCAAAACGTGTATTTCCGTTGAAAACTGGAAGTCGAAAATTTTCACGATCGCAATACTTCCACTTACTATATATTTCATATATAGGTAAGTGAAGTAAAAATGCTACTCTAAAACGATTAAAAATAAAATAAAATATTATAAGAAAAAAAACTTTGATGACTGCTATTTAAATGTGTGTTTCATTGTTTTGTTGGGGGGGGAGGTGGTGTGAATTTAACAGTAATAATGTACTTAAGCGCTTTATTACAAAAGTGCCAAGGGGGAAAATAGAGACAGCCTGCTAAAAAGGCCCCATCCTGAATTATTCATACTAACCCAATTAAGCCGAACTTGCCACCGAGGATTTTAATATGTAAATCCCTTGACTGAGTGGGATATTTGTCAACTTAGTGCTAAATACGACGGGAACACTTCAAACTTGAAACCAAACTGTAAAACGTCAAAGTTGATGATTTCCTGAAGTAAACTCGATTTAAGAAACAAGAAACAGGTTTTAATATACCACCCCCCCCAAAATAAAAGTCGGTGTAGAGTGAATGAAATAAAATAGGTCTTGCTAGAGTCTGTTCAATTTACTTGAGTGCTGTAGGGATTTATAGTAATCATCTACCAAGGGTGAGAGACTATAGGAAGGGCCCGGCAAGTAGTTTTTTGAAACGGTTATTCTAGGAAAATAACAGGTTAATAGTTAAAGATAGTTAATGATAGTTAATAGGTGCATAGTTAGTATATCCTATTTTGGAGCAATTTTTTCTTGGGATAATTATCATATAAAGCAGAGCTTGGATTACCCTAAATAATGTTTCAGAGATGATTGGGATAATCAAAATTCATATAATTGAAATTTACAAAAAAATAAATATTGTTTTGTATCTAGCAGTTTCGCCTTCTACTCCCGTATAGACAACCTTCAAAAAACTAGAAAAAAAAAAAAAAAAAGAAGAGGAAGAAGAAGGATTTACTCAAGAATTAATATATAACACAAAATAAAAAATAGCGGCAAAAATTAATTCTTTATTAAGTTGTCTTATATTAATTTCAATATTATAATTAAAGCCTCAACTTTTTAAAATTATATCGAACTCATAAAATTATATAAATATTAATGGATAAAATCCTAAATCCAGTCATACTTAATGTAGGGTAAACCATACAGTTATTGGCACCCCAACTTTAACTTAAAGAAGTAGGTAAGCAAGTCCTAATTTTATTACAAGATATACATGAGTCTAACATTTGAAGGGTCCTCTAAGTCATCTATGAAGTAAGAGATTAACAAACTAACCATAGGGAAGATTTCACAATTAAATCCACAGGGTGCCAATAATTAGATTTGGCACTTTTAACAATAAATATTGCCATATTGTAATATGGAACTTTCGACCCAAAAAAATCTCTTGAGTCTTTATGGGGATAGATAATGAGGAGCTATAGGAAGTTTCTATTTGATCCCTTTATAAAACATATTTTTTTAATTTAACCACAGAAATGTAGTCTTAAGGGTGCCAATAACTGTACGGTTTACCCTACCTACCTATTTAAATAGTTTAAGTAGTTATAATTTTAATTTCGAACTTATAACAAGCATGAATATTACCCTGGCCGACCGAAACGTCGTTTTTTATAGTGATTTCAATTATTTGTATTTATAAAAATTTATCCTAGAGATGAATTGAGAAAAATAAATATTATTTTCAGGACCGGTGCTACAAGGTGGGATCCCTCATCTGTTATAAAGGTTTAAATGTATTTTTCGTAAAAAATAAATAAATAAATAAAAATAAAAGAACCTTAATTCTCCCTTATTTCTGATTTATTTTTTTTTTTTTTTTTTTTTTTTTTTTTTTTTTTTATATATTTAGCTGTATTCAAATGTTTGAAAACATCGATTTTTTGTTGCTCTATGTATACATTCCCGATACCATTCCCTACTTGAAGATAATGGTAAAAGTTCCTAAGAAATCAATGAAGAAGATATCGAAACTAATGAGAGTGCCTCTACTTAATCTAAGAATGTAAAAAAAACAACAAAAAAACAAGTTTCGTGGATAATTTAATAGTTCAAGTTGGAAGTGAGTTAAGTGAGTTGGATAGTTTTGTCCGTAAGGTAAGACCTGGGATTAGAATTTAAACTTAGTAATAAATAGTGAAGCTTTTTGTTTATATAAAATACGTTCATATGTTTATTAAATATAGTATAAATAAAAATTATATAAATATAACATAAACCCCTGAATATAAGTTTTAAGAGGCAATAAGGAAAGAGATTAGAGGAAGATGAAACTGACTCTTAAAAAGGAAGCATCTAATCAGAGGGGCGAAGCAGCAGCCCATCTTCGTGGGCCCATCAAAAGCACACGAATATAGCTCACTAACATAATGTTTTATTTATTAAAATATAATTTATATTAAAATCAGGCAATTTATATTTTAATAATACTCACTGTTGCTCTTAACAAGATGGGATATCTTTCCTATCTTAACAGCGACAAGATCTGCAAAGAAAAAATGATATCGTTAATAAAATTGTTATTTTAAGGGTGTCATAAACCCTCGTCATAATTCTCACATTAAATAAGTAGTCTATTTAATCCTAATACTTTCAAAATTATTAGTGTGTTTTATTAATCTTACATATATAAAAATGCAAAGGATAATTTAATAGTTCAAGTTTAAAGCGAGTTATTTAGGTTAGACAGTTTCGTCTGTAAGTTAGGACTTGGGGTTATAATTTTAAATTAGTAATAAATAGTGAGGCTTTTTGTTGATATAAAATATGTTCACTGTTTTTTGTAAAATGTGTTTGTTAACTCAATTCTCAAAAAGTAGCGAATGATCGATCTAAACGTTTTACAGAACAGAAGGCCAAATAACAGCCATGTATAGGCTTTGCACTGAAAAGTCTAGGAGCCCAAAAAAAAAAACACACAAAAAAAATTTACTAATACCTGATTGAGATTTTAGAATGAAAAAAAATTGTTATTTTAGATACATATAAAAGTTTTTTTAAACTTTAACATTGATTTTCTCAAAAGAGGAAAAATGAATTATAGACCCATTGTCTCCAAATGTCTTCATACATGAACGTTAAACTGATGGGGGACAAGGGATTTAGTGTTAACAGAGTGAAAATAAAGGAGACAAAGTCCAGCAGCCTTTAGTCAATTGAATATGGACAAGTATGAGCTGAGGTATATAAAAAAAGTAGAACATAGTATTTTAGCATTTGACAGAGATATAGTTCCATAAAAAATTTTAAAAGACAGAAATCATACGATCATACGATCGTAATTATCGAAAATCATACGATACAGAAATCATTTTATATAAGTTATGTTTTATGTAATTTATTATAACAGTTATTGAATCATTAAATGTTAATAGATAAATTTATGTACAGGTTTTGAAAATCGTGACAAAGCCCCGAAAAATTATAACATGTTGTAATATGAAAATAAATAGTTGAAGAAAAAAGGAAGATAAATTTGTTAGTTAATCATTACTTAAAAATTGTTATTTCTGATACATATAAAAGTTTTTTTGTTTTTTAAAACTTTATCATTGATTTTCTCAAAATATGAAAAATGCAACATAGACCCATTGTTTCCAAACGTCTTCATAATAAAACGTTAAACAGTACATTTCGGACTAAATAAATAAATAAATAAATTCCGGATGAAACTATACGTTTTCCTTGGTGCCTTGAATTTCGTTATAACCGGGTTTAAAAATTAAAATTGATTCATGTCATACTTTAAATGACATTTTGTTTACCATTCATCAATGTTTTTGTTTTTTTTTGTTTTTTTTGCACCAATATCTGTTAGCAAATTCTATTTCGCCAATATATGTTATTTATGTAATTACTAAGTTCGTCCTTCAAGTTACAGTAAACCCTCATTATTACGAACTCGGATATAACGAACACCTCGATATAGCGAACCAAAATACTATCCCCCCAAAATTACCATTATATTTTGGCAGAAACCCTCGTTATAGCGAAATCCCTTGGTTAGTGCGAACTACGAACTAAATTTGATGCCTGAGAATTATTATTTTCTGTTATAACGAACTGCTAGAATTTTTATCAATTTTTTTACTGTATTACGTAGAATGATCGCGGGAAAGACGAAGTAGCACCAGTTTCTAGAATTAGGGTGTTTTTTTTTAACTCTTAACTAATCCGATTTCCTTTTGCTCTCTCTCTGATTCCATTGACTTTTTTTCTCAAAACTAGCTCAGTTCTGTTTGGAGTTCTTTATTATTCGAATCAGTGTTCTGTAGTCGTTTATACTGTTTGTTTTTTTAATTCACAGTGAGTTCGCTGGAAGTCACAAACGTAAATCCTTATCAATCGAGGAAAAATTAAAAATTCTCCTGGATATTGAATCGGGAATTATAAGTAAGAAAACCAAGAAATCAACACTGTCAAGCATTATAAAAAACAAAGATAAAATAGATTCAACGGCAGCCCAAGGATTAACTTCAGCATCAAATAAACGACGAAAAAAATTGATATATTGCTTTGAACAAATGAGATCTCAATACCAATCTCAGACCCTCTTATTAAACATTCTGTATTATTGGAATTATAAGCTAAGGCTAAAGAACTCTCAAGTGAAAATTAGTGAATCTCATTGTTTATTTAATATGTAGTTTAACTAAAAATAAATTACATACATGCGTTTTAAATTAACTAGTTCTAATGAATGAATTTCCTTCTAAATATGATCAAATTAGTGTGACCATTGGCTAAAAAAAATATTTAAAAAAAAGAATCGTCGGTTATAACGAATCTCGTTATAGCGAACTATGAATATCAAACCCCCTGCCAGTTCGCTATATCGAGGGTTTACTGTAATTACTAAGTTTGTCCTTCAGGTTATTTATGAAATTACTAAGTCTTTTGCTATTGTATAGACCTAATCTCAAGTTTTATTGTTAATTATATCTGTTAATATATCGCAATATTGCTGTATTTGTTGATGTGTTGTAGTGTACCTGATGATAGGGTGGTGGACCCCGAAAAGTGAAAACTTGTCAAAATCTGACAATAATAAAGAAATATAAAGGTAGATATTTTTCACTAACTACATTCCTAAATATAAACATGAATATTATATAATTGAAAATTCCCCCCATATGGAGGTCTCATTCCTTAAATTGGTTTTCTTATTAGGCCTAAAACAAAAAACTCTAGTCGAATCCTTAGTATTATGGTATGATACCGACTAATAGAAAAAAATTTAGTGAAATTTATAAGTGAAAATATAGTAACAATTTGCCAGTTGAAATCATTTTTTACAATGCCACACAAACTATGAAACCAAAAATTATTAAAGAGGTTACAAAAAGTATCACTTTGTTACTACAGTAACAGTAACACAAAAATAACCACATGACTTGAGCTTGAGAACAAGACTAACTCTCCAGTCCATCGCTCCTTATATTTAGTCTGAAGAAGAAGTGTCTGGAAGGTTCTAGTCCAGCGTAGATGGTACTAGAACATCGTAGTTACAAACACGTACAAAAAAAGTTTGTTTCAACTACAAGTCTAGAACTATAAAACTATTTTCTACCTAATAAATATAAAAAATAATATGTTACATATTTTTTTTTGTTTCACGTTACATGTTTTGTATATTTGTTATTTTATTTTAACTAATTAAATAGATACAGGCGATTATAAGAAAATAACTACTATATAGGTTAGATAAAGCACAGCGTTCCCTTATTAGTCGCTGAGAAATGGGTCAAGAGGGCGGTATCGTGTGATTTTTACGCGGAAGGCTTTGGAAGAGGAAAAGAAAAAAAAAATCTCGTTGAAGTCTACTTTCCTTGGTGGATTTAACACCTTTCAGGGGACCTCTAACTTAGTATGCTTTAATCGATTACAACTGTCCTACATAGAAGGTCATCAATGTTTTATACCAGAATAATAAAAGCATTTAACATACAATTATAGCAATGAGAAGATTTGCGGACATCATGAAAAAAAAAAAAAAAAAAACTGTAGCTCAGTTAGTACAGTCCTTGTTTACCAGGCAACAGCACACAAAAATAGAATATTGTACGCTTCATTAATATCTTATTTATTATATATTGTATTAAATATTGTACCGTTAATATATCGTAGTAAATATTGTACGTTTATTATATATTTAACAAATTATATATATATATAAATACGCCTCATTAATATATATATATATATATATATATATTTACAATATCTTATTTATTATATATATATAATAAAGAGAGTTATGGGAACATAATGTTCCTCATGTCCTCCTAAAGGCAGACCAAGCGTCATTCTACAAATTATACTTTTTCATTACAATTTACATTTAATAAAAAAGTTTTTATTTAAAAGTATTTATCATACGAAAAAAATTAAATTAAATAATTATTTTTAAAGATCTATTCCATAAAATTCTTCATCAGTTCTCGCTTTAAGTGTACTGGAAAGGTTTTAGAGTCGACCAAATGCTCGTTTTGTAATGAGGATTAAGGATTCTTGCTGGTCATTCGCCTTGCTTTAACTATCAACATTAACTAACTAATCTTCAGGCGTATTCATTGTTCATGTAACTAAAAATTCGGACGTAAATAATTTCTTGTATAGAATTATTTCTGAGAAATATATTATTACAATATAAAAATACATTATACCCTGAAGATGACCAACAAAGTGGGCTCAAACGTGGTGTTATAATTAGCTAAATAACGTTATTTAAATATTTTTAGTAGTGTATTTACTTTAGACAAATTTACACTAATCGTCAATCTTGAAGCCAACTCCATCATCTTCAACCTTAAAATGGATCTTAAAATGCACAGTAAACAAGCACGGTACTAGCTGAGCTGCAATTTTTTTTTTCAATTATTTAATTTAGAGGTGTGTAATAGACAACTGTTTTTCTTTATGATAGGTTAATAAATAATCAGGATTTTCAGTTTGATCTTTTTTTTATTTAGGAAAGCCGGTGTTTCGATCCCTACATGTTCATAATCATCAGGGCTAAAATACTCCCAACAACATAATAGCAAACTAATCCCTACCATCTCTCACTTTATTTTTTTACCCTCAGTATCTGTATTGCTCCGGGCTTAGAAGGTAAATATCAAATTTTATTTTATCTTGCTAACCAGCTACTCATTTAAATAAAAATGTATAATTTTACTATCTTTACACAATTACCAGTTTTGTAAAGTATCCATATCGTGTAAACATACCATCAGTTCGGTTTAATTTTCCATTATTCTGTTTCTCCTTGTAGTTACTAACTATAATTAATAGTTACAAGATAAACATTTGTCATCTTCTAGCATAGATACTCATATATTTGTCTTCTTTACGCCCAGAAGTAGATCCTCATCTAAGGATCGAAACGTTGGCTTTCTTAAATAAAAAAAAAGATCAAATTGAGAATCCTAATTACTTATCTACCTGTCGTAAAGAAAAACAGTTGAATATTACACACCTCTAAATTAAATAATTGTAAAATTGTAGCTCAGCTAGTACCTTGCTTGTTTACTGTACATTTTAAGATCCATTTTGAAGATGATAGAGGGATTAGACGGAATTGCCTTTAAAGAAGACTATTAGTGTCAAAGTTTCTATAGTAAATACACTACAAAAAATATTAAAATAAACTTATTTAGCTAATTATAACACAACTTTTCAGCCCACTCCGTAGGTCATCCTCAGGGCTATCATGTATCTTTATACAGAGAGTCCAAAGAGAGTATTCGGGGTTTGAATGTTGAATAAAATCTCAAATATAGAATATCAAGTAGGATGTTTACGTTTTATTTAAACACAATGAACTGGAAATTTATTTAGAAAAACAATACTGTCTAAGTGTCCACCATAACGCTGCTCGCACTCCTCGAATCTCAAACGCTGTAAATAGTACTGTAAATATTGAGCGTTACGGTGAAATGATAAGAGATTTTTTGGCCCAAGAACTTCAAGAGTTTAAAGGATATAACTCTAGAACATGGTTCCAGCAAGACGGGGCCAATTGCCATACTTCAGACTTATCAATTATTATTAATTGCAGACTTATCAATTAAGAATTATTATTCCAAAACAAAGTGATTTCTCGTAGAGGCACCATTAGCTAGCCCCCAAGGAGTCCCGATCTCAGTCCTCTTGACTTCTTTCTGTGGGGATACCTGAAAAGTAGGGTATACGAAAAGAAACCGACGAATCTAACGCAGTTGAAGCAAAACATCAGAACAGAAATGACGGCAATCTCAGGAACAATGTGTCAAATCGTTTTTAGAAATCTGCGTTTGAGAATCCAAGAGTGACAGCAGCTTTATGGTGGACCCCTAGACAATATTGTTTTTCTAAATAAATTTCCAGTTCATTGTGTTTAAATAAAACGTAAACATCCTACTTGATATTCTATATTTGAGATTTTGTTCAACTTTCAAACCCCGAATACTCTTTTTGGACACTCCGGGTATAATAATAGTATATTTCTCAGAAAATAATTCTATACAATTCCGAATTTTTGTTACAAGAACAATCAATGCTCATGAAGTTTGCTTAATTAATGTTTTGATGTTGATAGTTAAAGCAAGGCGAATGGCCAGCAAGATTCCTTAATCCTCAATAGAAAAATTTACAAAACGAGCATTTGCTCGACACGAAAACCTTTCCCTTGCACTTAAAGCAAGAATTTATGAAGAATTTTATGGAATGGATCAGAAAAAAAGTAAAAGAAAAAAGTTTCAAGGAATTTCTCAAAGTAAAGTGATAAGATTCATGGAAAGATTCCATCAAGTCCTTGGAATGCATCAGTTCTTTTGAAGCCTTCTAGAACTGGGCATAATCCGAATAGTGTTTTATTCCAATGCCGGATGACAATTTTTAATCCGTTATCAGAACAAACGAGATATCATGGATAATCCGTTATTCGAATACGAGTTATCTATGTATGACAAATTCTTAATACTAGTGAGCAATATCGTGTCGTGTGTTGAGATCACAAATATATATACAAGAAACAAAAGAACCTGACGCAATGAACAAAAATTTGGTGCGTGTGCGCAACACACAACTTTAACTTACACACACGCGGTTCTAAACCATTTATTTGTTTGTCCATGTAAAAAATATTATATTTATTTACATATGATAACATTGTGACATTTCTATTAAATTTGCTAGGTACTAGCGTAATAAGCAAATATGCTGACATGGCGCGACACGAAAGAATGAAAAACAGACACACACAAATAGAAATATAAGAAAACAAAGCAAAAACAGAATGCAGAAAATCTCGTGGCCAACGCCTAAACAGTCTTCTTGGCGGATTATAAGGGTTTGTGGGAGTGTATAGAGCTTGAGTTAGTAGGTTGGAATTTAGAGTAAGTCTGTCATGAAAGTTACAGTAGCGATTTATGGCTGTTACTTCGAGGGAAGGAATATGAGTGTGTAAGGTTTCATTGGTGACATAAAAGGGGGCATCTACGATCTTTCTTAGTATTTTTGATTGAAATGACTGTATGAGTCGTAAATTAGATTTTTCGGCTTTTCACCATAGCTCAATACCGTAGGTCCAAAGAGGTTTAAGAAGTACTTTGTAAACGGTTAATTTGTTTGTCAGAGATAATTTTGAAAGTCTGTCAAGTAGCCTTGAAAGAAGTCCATATCGCTGGTTCAGTTCTTTTCTTTTGCGTTTAACATGGTCTTTCCAAGTCAGTCGTTTGTCCAAGTAAAGGCCGAGATAGTGTACTGAATCAGAGGTGGGTATCGGAATGTTGTTAAAAATACCTGAGGGCAAGAGTCATGCTTAAGTGAGAATGAAACACGAGGAACGATTTAGCATAATAGAAAAGATTTTTTTTTTTTTTTTTTTGTTCGTTATTATCTGATGAAATATAGAGACAATTACTCTGGTCAACAACAATTTTGCCACAAAGGTTTTTTTGGCAAAAAGTAATTAGTATTGACCTACCATTGAAGTACATAAGCAACATTCTTAAATGTTAGCGCTAGTTTTCAAGATTTTTCCTTATTTTATATTTACCCTTCTTCTGTTAAGATTTGTTTACTTGAATAAAAGTAATCCTATTCTTACCTTATTTTTTGCATTTTTCTCACCCTACTTGGAATTAAAAAGGACAAAATGTGATTACCTAGGCAATAATAAGCTGTATTCCTGGTATAACAAGGTTTAAGATAAATCGACAACATTAACAGACAGTGTAGACACACTTACAAAAAAACAGACTGGCCAGTTAGACAAAATTTCATACCAGGAACGAAAAATGTTAGGTATATTCCTTTGATAAATCCTGAGAAAGTGATCCTTCCGTCTTTGCATATAAAATTAGGATTGATGAAAAATTTCGTCAAAGCGCTAAATCAAAACGATCTAGGTTTCTTACATCTCCGTCAACAATTTCCCCAATTAAGTGATGCAAAGGTCAAAGATGGAATATTTGTGGGCCCACAAATCCGTAAAATGTTTAATGACAACGATTTTGAAAGACTTTTAAATGCAACAGAACAAAAAGCACGGGCAGCGTTTAAGATATTTACTCAAAACTTTTTGGGTAACTACAAAGCAAACAATTACAAAGAATTTGCTGAAAATCTTTTAGACTCTTTCAAGGAAATGGGTTGTAATATGTCACTTAAAATTCACTTTCTCCACTCACACATTTACTTTTTCCCCTTTAAATTGTGGTTCAGTGAGTGATGAACATGGCGAGCGGTTTCACCAGGAAATCTCATCAATGGAAAAACGTTATCAAGGAAAGTGGACATCATCTATGTTGGCGGATTATTGCTGGACAACTCTCAGAGATTGTCCTGGTGTTCATTATAATAGAGCATCGAAGAAACGAAGCAAAACTTAAGTATTAAAGTTATTACAACCATATTTTTACTTTCACTTACCTATATATGAAATACATAGTAAGTGAAAGTATTGCGATCGTGAAAAATTTCGACTTCCGGTTTTCAACGGAAATACACGTTTTGAGGTACCCTGAGTCCAATTAACCAAGTCCCGCGAAATGGTCTGTGTGTGTGTGTGTGTGTGTGTGTGTGTGTGTGTGTGTGTGTGTGTGTGTGTGTGTGTGTGTGTGTGTGTGTGTGTGTGTGTGTGTGTGTGTGTGTGTGTGTGTGTGTGTGTGTGTGTGTGTGTGTGTGTGTGTGTGTGTGTGTGTGTGTGTGTGTGTGTGTGTGTGTGTGTGTGTGTGTGTGTGTGTGTGTGTGTGTGTGTGTGTGTGTGTGTGTGAACAGACTAGCTCACAAACTATAAACCGTGGGAACCTGAAATTCGGTATTTAGTGTAGGTATATGCCCGCGATGTGACAGCAAAAATTTCATCAAAATTGCTTAAAGGGTGGGGGTACTTTATTTAATAACTTTTTAGGTTTTTTTCGATTTTCTCAAAAACGGCTCTAACGATTTTGATTAAACTGAGTATTTGATCTATTTATATGCCCGAGATATGACTATGAAAAATACATCAAAATTGATTAACCGTAGGGGGGACTTTACTTAATAAATTTTGCATAATTTTCAAGTGTTTTTTTTATTTACTCAAAAACGGCTAAAACGATTTTGATCAAACTGGGTATTTGATGTATGTATATGCCAAAGATGTGATAGCCAACATTTGATAAAAATTGATCAACCGGAGGGGGGACTTTACTTAATAAATTTTGTAACATTTTCTCGTGTTTTTTTTATTTACTCTAAATCGGCTTTAACAATTTTGATCAAACTGGGTATTTGATGTATGCATATGCCCGAGATATGACTGTTAAAATTTCATTAAAATTGATTAACCGGAGGGGGGACTTTACTTAATAAATTTTGTATCATTTTCACGGGTTTTTTTATTTACTCAAAAACGGCTTTAACGATTAACAAAAATAAGATATGGTTGTAGAAAAATGTGTGACTTTGGGAAATTATATTTAACAAAACACGTCAATTTCTTATCTAAGTAAGTTGGTAAGTGAAAGTTGTGTGTTGCGCGCACGCACCAGATTTTTTTTATTTTATCGTTAAGTTAATTTTATATTAAATGTTTTAATATAGATCTGAAAATCTAGCGCTAAGTTTGTATGGAAAACTAGACCTAATTAAATGTTTTGAATATATAAATCAGTTTTAGCAGTCATTATGTTTGTGCCAAAAAAAATTGTGATTTTGTTGACCAGTGTTATTTATTGGTGGGTTAGGGATGGATTAATAACCCATTGCAAACAACACTGTAGATGTAATACACTTTCCGCAAGTTCAATTCCTTGGTCTCTTTCCTCTTTCTCTCTTTTTCTACTTCTTGGAGTTCCCGACGACAAGCTTCTAACTGTACGGAGTATACCGCCCATGAAGACGGTAAAAGGAGAGGATGGGATAAGAAAAGCTGGCAGTTTCCAGGAAAATGGAGGATACGACTGAAAGAAAACAGGGCGGGATGAATGGGAGGATGACTTCACGCTTGGCCACCGCTACGCGTTCCATTCCATGATCACGGCGGTGAAACCGAATTTCCTAAACAATAATACACCAATATAGCTGATGGCTATAAGGTTTATATTTATTTATAAACATATACATTGCTCAAGAATATTCAATTTGGAACACACAGGTTTCATAAACTACCAGACCGACTAGGGATTCTAATTTTAACATTATCATGGTATACAAAAAATAACTGACAAAAAACAACATAAACTTAGTGAATCAATCAGAAAATGTAGGCAAGTATACCTGCCTCAGGATTGATAAATTAGATAAGCACTTACCTTTCCTCGACTAATACCTTCCAAAAAAATAAAATAAAACGGATAGAATTAAGTGTCACTTTCAATTCAATCAATGTTTGCAACATAACGAGCATATAGGGAAACCATACAGATATTGGCACTCATTACAGTTATTGGCACCCCAACTTTAACTTGAAGAAATAATAGGTAAACAAGTCCTAATTTTATTACAAGATATACATGAGTCTAATGTTTGAAGGGTCCTCTAAGTCATCTATGAAGTAAGACTTTAACAAACTAACCATAGGGAAGATCTTACAATTAAATCCACACGGTGCCAATAAGTAGATTTGGCAATTTTAACAATAAATATTGCCATATTGTAAAACTATTGAACTTTTGACCCAAAAAAACCTCTTGAGTCTTTATGAGGATAGATGAAGAGGATAATAGGAAGTTTTTATTAGATCCTTTTATAAAAAGTATTTTTTTAAATTTAACTACAGAAATGTAGTTTTAAGGGTGCCAATAACTGTATGGTTTACCCTATAACTGTATGGCAGGGATCCCTTTAATCATAAAACGTATTTTCGTAAAAAAAAAAGTTTAATTCTTCCTTATTTCTGAACTTTTTTTTTTATATATCAGAAAAAAACACAGGTTTCAATGTATTCAAATGTTTGAAAACATTAAATTTTTGTTTCTCGATATATACATTGATGTTTTGGCTATCGATACCCTTCCCTACTTGACGATAATGGTAAAAGTTCCAAAGAAAACAATAAAGAAGATATCGAAACTAATGAACATGCCTCTACTTCATCTACGAATATTAAAAAAAACAAAACATGTTTCATGGATAATTTAATAGTTCAAGTTGGAAGTGAGTTAAGTGAGTTGGATAGTTTCGTACCTAAGGTAAGACCTGGGATTAGTATTATAGTATTAGTAAGAATTTAACAAACTAACCATAGGGAAGATCTTACAATTAAATCCACACGGTGCCAATAAGTATATTGGGCAATTTTAACAATAACTATTAAGTAAAACTATTGAACTTTTGACCCAAAAAAAAACTCTTGAATCTTTATGAGGATAAATAATGAGGAACTATAGGAAGTTCCTATTTGATCCCTTTATAAAAAGTATTTTTTTTAATTTAACCACAGACATGTAGTCTTAAGGGTGCCAATAACTTTACGGTTTACCCTATCTACTTTTAATACCTAATAACAGCATCTTATGACAAATCGTTTTTATGCTGGTTTGTTCACACACAAGGGGGGCGCGCATACAAAGACAAATTTGCCTAACTTAGTTATTTGCAGTTCTTGCTTCATGTTTCTGTTGAAAATCTGAATACGACTTTTAAAATATTGCAATGCTTTGTTTAATACCTTACCCCCGTTTTACTAGACTACCAATATCTTATCTAAAAGACTAACCAGTTGGACGGGAACGGACTTGGAGGCAGTCTAAAAATTGATAATTAAAATCAAAGATTAAAAATTGGCAATTAATTCGAAATATAAAAAAAAAAAAAAAAAAAAAAAAACTAGTGGAATCACGGCTCTAAGGGTAAAAGGTAACTTTCGGTGATGGAAATTGGATGAGACCAAGCTTACTTACATAGGGAACTGAAAGTAATTAGCGATATTTGGGAAACAATTTTTATTTGTTCTCCTATGTTATTTCTAAAGGTGCCTTTACACTCTAAGAACCTATGATGAAGAAAAAATCTCCATTATCAATATATTTTATATTATCAGTAAAATGAAAAAATAGGAGACAAAATAGAACGGCGCACCAATAACAACTCCTGTCACTTGGGGAAAACCCGAATCAAAAGTGACACTAGCGCTACCCCCGAACAGAGGCGAACAGATGAAGTACCTAGAACACCGGATCAGTCAACGTGAAGGCTGTTCGAGGGTGGTGTTCGAAGGTAATGTTCGTAGAGTGTAAAGGCACCTTAAGCATGGACTAAATTGCGCCGTTTAGTATGGCTCCGATCTCTACTGAAAAGGTGCCGTTTGAGGATTTATTTATCTCAGAAGAGCAAAAGAATCCTCCGAGCGAGAGGAAGTCCAGTGCTGGGATCTTAAAAAGCTGATCAAGGCCCTTTTTAAATGAAAAGGACGCGATGAGAGCACTCTCATTTTACGCCTGATTAGCCTTAGTACCGTAAAGGGACGTTAAATAAATAAACAAACAGGCTAGTTCAGTTCAAATTAAAAATAAAATAAAAATTAATAGCATACATTACTAAAATAACCTAAAAATACCTGAATGTATAGCTCGACAACGTAAGAAATTTACCTGGTAATAGCATGCGCGGACTACGACGTCAATTTGGTGGCCCATAGAAAGGCTCTATAATAGTTGGCGTACCTTAATTTGTTTTTATTTCAAAGTGTTTGTTATTAATATAAATGTTTTTCCGTTCTTGTTAATTTGACAATAACAAAAAAAAAAAAAAAACGTTTACGTGACCTAAACAGCAGAAAATGACAACTTTGTGCGGTTACGAAACTTCCTTAAAAGAAAGTGCCAGGAAAATCATTAATCAAAGTGATCAGGAGTCAAGCTAAAGAAATCGTTTTGTGTATTTACAATTATTAAAAACGAAACCATTATAGATATTTACTTTATAATAATGTTTTAGATGCTGTTGGTGAAATATCGCAGTATTTCCATTCATTTCATTTCAAGAATGAAAAAAAAAAAAAAAAAATCATGTTATTACAGAAATGCAATTAAAATTGTACTTTTTTATTCTATTTTGTCAACAAATACATTCTTTTAAAGTTTGTGAATAACAAAATAATTCTATTTAAAACTATATTTGGGAATAATCATTTATAAATCATCATTTAAATTTTATTTTTTACGTTTCGATTTTTTATGTTAGTTTATAAAAATTAAATATTTATTATTAGAAACTATTTTTTTAGATTGTTTATTAATATATTGATAAATTTATATCTCAACAAAAATTATTACTTGATTCAACCACTAAATAATTATACATAAATGATGATTTTATATAGATAATAATCTATACTAGCTGACCAATACTTAAACCGACTTAAGCCCTTCGACCATTTTCGCTGAGAATTACAGTTTTTCGCTTAGAACTCGTGAACGAAGGGGTTAATCGAAAAAATGTATTTGACCGAAATGCTCTCCTTGAAAATCTGAAAAGATCTTGGCGAAAAAAAAGGCTCGTAGAAATGAGTATATGATATGACAGATTAAAACCGCACGTTTTTACTTGTGAATCGCAAACGAAGGCGAAATGAGTGATTTGTATATTTTTCCGGTGTAGCGGTTAAGGAAAACTTTGAAATTATGGCTCATTCATGAAATTTGATGAGGTATTAAGGAAGTTATGGCGTACCAAAAAAAAAAAAAAAAAGGCTCTCAGAAACAAGTATATGATTATTGATACATTGAAATCGCACGTTTTTGCTTGTGACTCGCAAACGAAGGGTTTAAACGAAAAAATGTAAACACCTAAAATGTTCTTCGAAGCATTAAGGACCATTTTATTTAGACTATAGGACTATAGGACCATTTTGATTTTCTAGAACCGCGGTGTTGCGCTGATAACTCGTAATCGAAGGCGAAATGAAGATTTGTACATTTTTCCGGTGTAGGGGTTAAGGAAAGCTTTAAAATGATGCCTCATTCGTGAAATTTGATGATGTATTAAAGAAGTTATGGCGTACCGACAAAAACAAGGCTCTTAGAAATAAGTATATGATATGATAATGATAGATATTAATACTTTTATTCTTTTATACAGAACGTTTACAAAATTCATTCATACAATGTCTTACTATCATGGTTTGATAATTATTTATGAAATATAGTTCTCTCCACCTATTTGTCATAAGTAATAACATAACACACTTTAAATTTAGGGCCAAACGAGACATAGGCTTATTTAAGCTCCGCCCTCATCAGGTAAACTTCTCATGTTGTCATTCTATACGTTACTGTATAGGGAAAACAATAAAATAAAACGGTATATTTAAAGTAATTAAATTATTGAATTAAACATAAAAAAATGAGCGTTTAAAGAACCCATCCTAAGTCAAAGACACCTTACGTCACCCCGGCGTGGGCGACTTGAAATTTAAAACCACCTTATACTACTTTCGAACGAAGCGCTCAATGCCCACAATTTGAGCCGAATAAACATCTGGTCAGAGGAAGGTAGTAATAATATATAATATTCCTACAAAAAATTATGCAAAATTAATCCTATTCCATAGTAGAACAGATTTTTTTTTTATTTTACAATCGATAGAGATAATTTAGTATTCATTATTACAGTGGACATAAATCCGAAATATATTTATAGAATTGACCTTGAATGCAAAAAGGCATGATACGGCCTTCTGGAAACTCCCACAAAAAGTATCTCAACATTTCAGAGATTCACGATATATTCACTCATCTGTCATTCATAAAACTATTAATATCAATATTGATACAGTGATATTAAATTAATAAGAATACTCATATAAAAAAATACAGGCTAATCGCACAATTCTACAGTGGGAGTCCTTAATTTTGCCTATCCAGGTATAATTAGGATAGGGATCTTTAACGAGAACCTGACAGTAGGGTCCCATACTAGCCACTATACCACATGTGAACACTTGATTGAAATGTAAAAAAGAAAAAAAAAAAAAAAAATGTTTTCATTCTATTGTAAAAAAAAAAAAAATAATAAATCTTTTGATGGGATAATTTTACAGACTCTAAGTTTTGGAAAGTAATATTGAAGTTTCTTTGTTTTCCAACTTTATTGTTTGTCGATTATCAATAAATCGTGATTAGTTCATTTTTTCGACCACTGTTTTTATGTCCTGGTTTCCCCCCGGTTTTTTTACAGCAATACCGGTATTAAGTTCAGGAATAGTTTTAAAATTATAGTAAAATTTATTCATTCTCGAAGCTAATACAAAATATATTTCACATTATTTTAACATTTATTTTATATTTTAGTGACCTATTTAATTACTTCAAATTTTAAAAAATAGTTCAATTTACTAAATAGCAAATACCTATATAAAGAAATTAGTAAATATTAGATTATTGATTAATAGGTAAACAAATCTTTAAAAAAATAATTAGTCAATTCGGTGTGATAGTCCTTTCAACGCAGACATTTTGTATGAAAAAAACAAAAAAAAAAAACTTCCTTTTTTTTTTTGCATTTATGAAAAAGTTCAGAACTAATCAGAATTTTCTTGAAATGTAACATGAAAGAGATTTACATTTATCTGTTACGTTGTTAATGAGTAGCTAATAAGTATACACAGTAAATTAATGTAAATTTCTTTAATGTTTTCGTTAAAAAAATTATCGAGAGTGAACAAGCCATCATTATCAAAACGCGTGAGTCACATCCCAGCTCCCCTCCCCCACCACAGATGACCAACCACGAATTAAAATAATATTAGTAACGATTGATAGAATAGATTTTTTCTTGATTCAGTATAATTTTCAATTTTAAAAATGAATTAAAAAATACATTTTACAGAATTGAATGGATCCGCCGAAAAACGTTCCAAGTGACAAATGTGCAATGTTGAGTAATCAGTGAAATAAAATTATAGACTGAAGTTATTGTTAGTTCTGTAGGTGAATTTTTTTTCTTATGTGATTTGCTATGTATACATGTAAAATGACATAATGGAGTACTAGATTAAATACACATACTATGATGTACTATTATACATTTTAATACATTCACCCAGAAGTGCCACTTCGGCAATTTTTTCGCTTAGAACGTTTTTCGGCGGATCCATTCGATTATACAATCAAAATAGCAAAAAACCACAAAATCCTATCAACTTTGAGCCAAAGTAGGTTCAATTAATACGATCTACCTTTCACTTTTGACTGTGTCATAATAAAACTATACTTGAATCCATGTCGTGCCAGATATTCTGCCATATTGTATAAGAAACAAGGCGTTTGTAATACAAGGATATGTGTAATATTGAAGAAAAAAAAAAAAGAATAATAAAAAAATATTTTTACGCTAAAGGTAGACGGGGAGACAGGGACAAGGCATCGCATTGCATAAGCATTGCGAAAGCGATTTTTCACACATCTATTGTTCTAACAGTTACAGATACCTCGTCGGAAAACATTTTGCAGCGTGTTGAGGAACTATTCAACAAGTTGTGAGTTGTTAGGAATTTTCTCTGCGAACCTCCTTGGAATCAGACTGGTCTACACGGATCGATCTAGGAATGCATGCGCTCGAGATTGCATGCGGAGGTCTTAGCGACATTCTACTAACTAGAAAACTAGCACAAGTATTTTTTGGAGTTAGTTAAATTTTATACAAATAACAATAATAAATATTAAAAATACTTAATTAAATAGGTAGCACATTTAGGAGTTCAAACATGGTGGCCGGTTTCAAAAAACAAGATTTTTCGATCAAGCCTTACATCCAGTCAAGTAACTTTCCCCCCTCTCATTTGTTTGTTTGTTTAACGTCACTTTATGCTACTAATGCTAATCGGACGATGCTACAGTGTGAGTCCTAAAGTTTGCCTATCCACGTATAATTAGTATATTAAAGGGATCTTTAACTGACATCGTACAGGTTCGGGGTCTCCATATTACGTCCTATCCGTGTGAAGGCATAGCCTATGATTTTTAACTCCCTTTAAAAAATCCTAGGACCACCGGGGAACGTGAAGCCGCGAGCTATAGTATTTTATGTAGCTACGCTAACCACTACACTAAAAGTGGTCCCATCCTCCACTCATAGAATTAAAGTGTTAATAAGATGCGAAGCCAATTGAAATACAGTGAACCTCCGATCATCCGCCTCCCGGATTAACCGCCCCCACCCCAAGTATGATTTTAAATGAACCCAATACAGATCCCTAATGTAGTTTGGGTTCATCATTACGCAAGGTACACGGTAGACTATCGCATCTCCAGGAAATCAAGAGTGGTAGAATCAATGTTAATAGAATGTTGATTTTATACATATGTGAATATTGGATGTATAAAGTATTTGTATTTTTATATTTATATATTTTTATACCCGCTTCAAACATGGGCGGTTATTCAGCTTATAGAGCTTAACTTAGGCGTTATCCATTGTAGTCGCTATTTTTTTTTTATTTTATGTATTTTTTTTTTGGAAAACTTTATAAAAATTTAATCTTTTCATTTAAATGACAATTTAGCATTTTTAAAATATTCCATACTAGCTGTATATCCCGGTTTCACCCGGAGAATTTCATTTTTTAAATCTATAAAATCTATAAACTGAGACTTTTATCGATTCAAACGGTCGATTTTGTAAAAACCAACGTAAAGCGAGATCAAAACAATTATTATAACAATAAAGAATATACCCAGAGATCGGCTGAAGTTATACAATTTTAATATGGATGGAGATGGATGGAGAAGGTGTTCGCACCTGCTATCAAAGAACCACTGAGCGAAATTAGGAAAATTTAGGACAAACGGTATGGACTTCTATAAAGAACAAACAGAATTTCATCTTTATGTACATAGATTATAGCTGTATATCCAGGTTTCACACGGGGAATTTCATTTTTCTAAAGAAACGGTCGATTTCGTAAAAAAAAAAAACACTGTAAAGTGAGATCATTATGATTTTTATAACAATAAAGAATATCAGCAGAAGATCGGCTGAAGTTATGCAATTTTAATATGGACAGGTGTTCGCACATGGTATCAAAGAACCACTGAGCGAAATTTGGAGAATTTAGGGCAAATAGTATGGATTTCTATAAAGAACAAATAAACAAACAAACAAACAGAATTTCATCTTTATTTATAAAGATTTTAAAAAATCTATCTCTGTTTGTTTGTTTCTTTTTTTTAGAAATCCATACCGTTTGTCCTAAATTCTCCTAATTTCGCCCAGTGGTTCTTTCATACCAGGTGCTTACACCTGTCCATATTAAAATTGCATAACTTAAACCAATATCTGGGTTATATTCTTTATTCTTATAAAAATCGTTATGATTTCGCTTTACATTGGTTGTGTACGAAATCGACCGTTTGACGAGTCTAAAAAATTCTCATTTTATCCATTTTGAAGATAGGAAAATGAAATTTCACGGGTGAAACCTGGATATACAGCTGGTTTATAGTACAATAAAGAAAACATGATACTCGTAAATTTTAATACATTCGTTAGCTGATTTGTTTTTTTCATCTCATGAATATTTACAGGAAAACAAACTTCAATTTTCTTTCTCTTTTATAATGTTGTATCGAAATTCGGACTCGAAAACATTTTACCTTTTTAGTTGTGTCCTCGATTGTTGGAGACCGGAGCTCGACTTCCTCTGACCCTGAGCCTAATATCACGTCTGAGGAGTCGCCGTCAGATACACGCAATCTGGTCAGTGCTAACTGTCTAAACATCGTATACAAATATAATTATAATTATATATCTATATATATATATATATATATGTATATATATATTTATATAATTAGGCATCTCCTTATTCACTTCAAGATAAAATTTTAACGGATTGACCTTTGTTAAACTTTTAGCCAATACAGACATTTTTAATGCCGATAATCGTTCCTTTCTCGTCCCATCAATGCAGGGAATAGAACTGTAGACGTCTTTACGTATTATCTAGCCGGATTGCAGCCTACCCTTTTAGTCATGTTATCTCATCTTAAGGTCTTGCTTTGTAGTTTGTCTATGTGCATCGCTGTTATTTGTGTTACTTTTTCGTCTATCCAGAAAACAACATGGAGAAACTATAAGTTAATATCTTGAACGCTCATGAGAAAAAATACATCTTTGCTGCTATTTTGAACAGCATAAAAGAATAAAACAGCATTAAGCTATTTTAACCAGGTGGATAAAAAAAAAAAATATATAAATTAATGTGGCTGTTTAGTTATCATTTCATCTCTTGTTATGAATTTATTGAAAGGTATTATTTTTTAATCGCTTATTATTAGAATAAGCGTTTCAATTTTGATAAATATATACAACAAGGGGTCACCCGTGGTGTAGTGGTTAGCATATCTAAAATACTAAAGGTCGCGGTTTCGTGTCCCGCGGTGCCTCAAGGACTTTTTTAAAGTAAGTAAAGAATCCTTGGCTATGCCGACCATTGTATAGGGTGTAAAATGGAGGTCTCGAACCTGTACGATGTCAGTTAAAGATCCCTTTAATATCCTAATTATACCTGGATAGGCAAAATTTAGAACTCCCACTGTAGCATCGTCCGCTTAGCCTTAATGGCATAAAGTTGAACAAAAAAAAAACATAAACAACAAGGTTTCATAAGTTTGTGTAAGTTCATCAAGAGGGAGGATGTCAGTTTATTCCGGTTTGTACGTAAGTGCCGATTCTGATTTTAAGTACCTTATTTTTAAGAAGGTATAACTACATGCTTTGGACTTTCTTCCAGACTAAGATGGCTGGAGGAGGCAAGGAGGTAAGACTGGTTCAAAACGAAAGTTGTCCCGGAGTTAGAGAGATCATGTCCAACTGAGCAGACCACCTAATGCCCCAAATAGACTTCGTCTTTCCAATCCTTCCAAGACTATTTATACTAAATTATACCCAAGTATAATTTTAAGCGATATCGCAAACCCGATGTTCACTGTCATATTTAAAAAAATAAATCTTAAATAATTTCCTTTATTTTAACACATTTACAGCTTTCCTAAGCTTGAAACCGTATGTTGTTGTATACAAATTCTTTAAAATGTAACCATGGATAGGTTTTAGATGGGAGGTAGGAAGATTATTATTTTTTTTTTCCAGCTTATCTGATTTCAATTTACTCTTTTTTAACGCACTTATTTATTCGAACTCATCACTGACATTAAATCCGCTTTGATTTCTTTACCAATCAAAAAAGTGGCATTTTACTACCATACACCGCATCTAACTCGAATTATTTATTTTTTTTTTTTTAAATGACGCTCGGACAACTTATCTCGTATGGTCCATACATATGTATTACTAATAGAAATATTATTGCCCTCTATTATGCCAATTTTATTATGTAATTTTTTTTTTAATCTAAAAGTTATACATGGTCTAAAAAAAAAATGTTTAAAAAAACCAAAAAAAAACCGGGTTAACAAATAAAAAAAAAACGAGAAGTCCCGGCCACGCGTTGTTGTGGCTCAATAGCTATAATACGTTGAATTAATACTATCCTATTCTTTTTAATAGTTAAGTCAAAATTCACTGATAAAGATAAAAAAAATTCAGCTAATCAAAAACCAGCCAAATTTAAAATTGTTAGGTAAAGAATTTAGAAGGGTTAAAGCTTTTATTTTTTAAATCTCATATTTGGCTATATCAAGTATTCATGATCCATTCATTTAGCGCTTACTGGATTATTTCAGCAGAGACGTGATTAAAAATAAATAACATAAACGTAAAAGGAACTAATAAAGAATATAATTGCAATGGGATTTGGTACAGTCACAATAGACAGTAAGCAAAAATGTGCCAAATTAATCTATTGCCATCATACATATTAATTAAATTCAGAATATAACACATGATGATATGAGATATCGTATCAGTAGGTTCTACCTATAACAGGTTATGAAAAGCGTGCATGAGGGACCTCAAACCATGCTGCAGTTTCTTACTCAACTACCTACTAAAACATAAAAATATCATTTTGTGAATGAGATAGATAACATTAGTTTATAACTTTTTATAATAATAATAATGTACATTTTTTATGTTATTAGAATTCACCATTTCCATTATTGTAGTGCTAGGTACAACACTACTAGCTAGTATTACTAGCTTGTAGTAATAGGTCCACAATGATTTTGCTTAACCTGCCTTCTGAGGTTAAAAAAACTCAGAACTCAGTTTTTCAACTGAGGCTACTTGACAGGATACACCAAACCGGCATTCGATTAGCAACAGGTGCCTTTAGGACAAGTCCAACAGAAAGCCTGGGCGTTGAAGCAGGCGAACCACTTTTGGAATATGTTAATGCTAAAACAATTCGTAAAGATGAAATCACTACCCGGATCAGAATGCTCGCGTTTATCGGATGAAAACCCACTCTATCACAAATATTCAACAAACAAACGATTTCCAAAACCTTTCAACGTTCGCATAAAACTCATAACAACTGATCTAAATTACGCTATTCCTCCTATCTACAAACTATCATACTTAACGATCCCACATTGGCACATTCCCACAATAAACATCAATAACAAATTTCTCTACTATTCGAGGCTAAATACAATCACTCACCAGTACTTCAATGAGTTCCTACACAAAAATGTAGACCATACTGTGATATCCACCGACGGATCTAAAAGTGACACTGATGTTGGAGCAACAACAATAGTCAGTGGTAACACAGTTCAAACTAGTCTCCCTCCTGAATCTAGTTCATATAACGCAGAATTAACAGCAATATGCCTGGGGCTAAGAGAGACTTACTACAGAGAAAGTAAAAACATTGTTCTTTTTACTGACTCTCTGAGCTCCTTAGAATCAATAATAAATGTATACTCCACTCACCCCATAATTGTTCTTATATTTGCTCTGCTTAATAAGCTAAAAATAAATAAAAGGAACGTTCTTTTCGTGTGGATCCCAGGACACAATGACATACCTGGCAACTGTAAAGCCGATAAAGCGGCAAAGGAAGCAGCATTAATACCACCGTCTGACTGTCTTGAGAATCCCCATACTGACATATACCCAATAATAGCATAAAAAAAAAACAGATGGCAAATAAACTGGACAAAGACTAGGGAAAATAAACTACGAGAAATAAAACACTCAATACGACCATGGACATCATCAATTCGGAACAACAGACGAGAAGAAATTATATTAGCAAGATTACGAATTGGACATACACTACTCACACATCATCATTGGCTGACTGGAAAACCAAGACCAATCTGTACACAGTGTAACGTACCCTTGACAGATAAACACTTACTGACCGACTGCAGACAGTTGCTAGGTACGGATCTTCCGTACCATTAAGCGACCCTGCTAAATGACAAAAGCACTCATATTTCGGAGATATTTAATTACTTAAAACACATACAAATATACAAACAGATTTAAAAACTTTATACATTTTTTTATTTATTTACGCAATGATTTATTTATTTTTTCTATCTTTTCATTTACTGCATCATTATTTTTATATATTCCTTTCTTTTTCACTCTTAACTTTAAATCATCAGGAACAATACTAAACTGTTATTAGAAATATATAAAAAATTAACATTAAGTCTGCAAACATCACCCTGGTTGTGGATTGCCTGAAATCATACAAATAAATAAATAACCTGCCTTTTGCTAAAACTAATAGATTCGATGTTTTCCCCACACGTGAATAGGCGACACATAATCGCCTATGGAAAAAAAACACGGATTTTCCTAGTCCAAGTCGGAAAAATAGATTTCGGTACTGGATGCTTACCCACCATAATATCGAAAGAAAATAAAGTGTTGTGTCAATAAATCAACTTAAACCATTTGTTGGAAATTTATATAACTTAGAAATAATGTAGTAATGTAGTATAATAAGCACTTAATTTGCAATAAAATAAATATTGAGGCCAATAATCGAGATAAAAACTATCATATCTTTTAAGGAGGACAAAACTACACACAATGAGCCAAATTTTTATTATGATCGGTTGAGTAGTTTCTTCTGATTTACCCCCGACAAACAAAGGGACACGTGATTTTAATATATATAAAGATAATTCATTATACTAAGATCTTCTATATTCATCAAATTGTATTACGGCTTAAATGGTTTGACGAACTTTTCCGTTTTTTAAAAATCCCATGACCACGAATAACTGAAGTAATATTATCCTTTATAGCCAACAGGTATTACGCAACTAATTGTTCAAAGTTGTCGAACCAATATCAATAAAAATAATCAAAGAATGGTTAACTGTAAATTTCTAAATTTTTGTTTTTATGTTTTTACCGCCTCTTGAAAATTTCAAAATTCATCCTAGAAATGAAAGCCCAACTTTTCTGGGTGAATGAGTGAGAGTGGTTTGTTCCCATTAAGTTTTCGTTTGACTTTCTCCCATCATAAGTGACGATTCACACACGAAAGCTCTGCGTCCTGAATTGAGTTAATTTACATGGCCTTAATTTATAAAAATATTATTTTTAATAATACTATGGCGCAAAGTATGATCTAAAATAATTTTTTTTTTTTAACCTCACGTCTAAATATTTGGTAATACCTGAATATAAGAAGCGGAAAAAACTAAGTACATAAATATTTAATATATATTTTAAAAATCTGTTTTGTATCAACTGAGAGATAGGATAGTACGGGTGGAGACAGGAAAGGTAGATGAAAAATCAATAAATAAAATTATTTATTTACTAATTATCGATATTTCGACCCGCATTGTAAATCAGGAGTAAAAAACAAATCAATAAAATAAAATACGAAGTAGGTTGAATTTATTTCCGTTTAATTTTTCTGACCACAACAAAACCATCCTTTACAAGTGTATGGTCAGCTAACGATACATCAAATATCATTAAAATCAGGAAAACCAGGTAGAAAATGCTGACATTTAGTCAACAATTTTATCATATCGTTCGGCATTGGAAAACAACCTACATACATTCTAAATTAAAGTTTACTTGTATTTCATTTATTTTAAAAAATTAGCTTAAAACGTTTTTTCGTCATTTTTAATTGGCAGTCTTGTTGAAGTATAGAAACTCAACGTCTATTTTTTTTTAAATTAGCCTAATTTAACAATATATACATAGTTTATATATATATTGTCTTTCCGCAAGAATATTTAGAAACGAAAACAAATAATGTTTAAATTATTGATTTACATCGACTAAAATGCTGATGAGAAACTAAAAATTAATTAAAACTTTTAGGATTCAAAATTTGAAGAGATTAGATGGAACCATAATAGTTATGGGATTAGAAAATTCTATCCCGCAGATAATTATTATAAATAGTCAATATTAGTAATAATATATTAAATAACGAAGTCTTATAATGCCTTCTGATTTTTATTTTATTTATTTTTTCTAAACTAAAAACTTCCACTAACGCCAAGAAAGATAAACCTTCAGAAATAACAGGAAGAGAGTAAAAGCGATATGGCGTGTTGGGCTAATTTAGAAAACGAAATATAGATTAGGAAACGAAATATAGCCACGAAAAGAAGCAAAACTATTCCACGTGTTTGATAAAAACAGTCGTAAAGTAGAAAATACTACGCTCGAAATAAATTTTTAGAAATTCAGCGCTGTAAAAGTTACATCATAGTGAGAATATATATTTATTGCAAATTCCGTTAAAGATAATACCTTCCAAAGATAAAAATCGAAAGGATAATCTTTTAAAAAACGTTTGAGTATTCAATTACTATGCATTTAATACCGTAACAGAAAAAGGTCTGATACGGTGCGCGCATCACCCAACTTTCACTAACCCCCTTTTTTTTTAAAAAAATAGACAATTTTTTTTTTTTTTAAACGGCATAATAAAGATCTATCGGAGAGGGAACACTAAGCTTTGTTTCACAATAAAAATTGTTTTCTTTCTTATTGGAAAGTGGGGTCAGTAATTCATACAGCGGTAACCTGTAACCAAGAATAAAGTTGGTCCCATTTAATCTCTAGAACTTCGTACTTTCAAGGGATTCGTTTGAATTTTTTATTTATATAAATATATTGTAACACTTATGTGGGTAAACAAATATTTATTTAACAAAATATATAACGATTACCAATGCCAAACGAAATAATACAACTAAAATATCCGAGCAGGTTACAAAAATTATAACTTTATAATTTATAATAAATCATTTGGCTTGAGCTTCACATCCAAGAAAAACACTAAGAAAAATTGGTCCAGTCACTCGCTCCTTATATATCGTCGTTAAACGAATGGTCTGGAATGGTCCAGAACCCCGTGGAATCATCCAGGCCTTGAACTAGTCCTTTGACGGTCCGCTCCAACCGGTAGTTGTTCCAACAAAAGGGATTTGAAACCATTTTTTTGTTTTTTTTATTTATCGAATTTAACGTTACAATATTTTTAGGAGATTATAGAAATAATAATTGAGATTTAGACTGAACGATCATGTTTTTCGACTATACATCGTTAATGAATCGGTATAATCGGTTCATAACAACGGCCAATATTAAATTGGAACTAAATTTTTAATTTTTAGCACCTCAGTATTTTTTCTGAAAACGACGGCGATATTTTATCCTTCTAAGGCAGTAACACTTATTAATGCTCTATTTAAGTCAATAGTTAACTTATGCTCCAACAAACTTTTGAAAAACGTTGAGCATGCGAATCAACGGTTTGTATTACATAAAACATGTAAAGGATAATTTTCGAGGAGGATTTAGATAGGAATATTCTTTTATACAACAGATAATTTTAAATATATATATATATATATATATATATATATATATATATATATATATATATATATATATATATATATATACACACCGTTTTGTACAAAAAATTAAAAAATTGGAAATTCAGGGGGCGCAAACGGCTGACGGCTTGGAAGATTTTTTCACTACTACATCCCTATGAGTATTTTCCTTAAGTTTCAGAACTGTATACATTATTTTCCTAAGCTTGTTAACAATGAGCTGTGGGGTCACCTATGGCATAGTGGTTAGCATAGCAACCTACAATAATGAAGGTCGCGGGTTTGCGTCCTGTGGTGGCCCTAGGATTTTTTAAAAGGAGTAAAAAATCCTTGGCCGTCCCTCGGATAGGACGTAAACTTGAGGTCCCGAGCCTGCACGATGTCAGGTACTCGTTAAAGATCCCTACCCTAATTATACCTGGATAGGCAAAATTTAGGAATCCCACACTAGCATCGTCTGATTAGCCTTAGTGGCATTAAGTGACGTTAAACAAACAAACAAAAAAGAATTGTGATGAAAGAACTATGTATTCCCCCAATGTTCGAAACGATCCAAAAAATGTATGAAAACGAGTTGGAGATGGTTTCAAACTGTGTCAGGACTTCACTAATATTACTGAAAATAACTTAAGAGTTCGCGCTTCTCCACTGAAAAAGTTTAAGTAAAAGATAATAGAAAAGAATAAATAATTGTGTTGGATAATAGTTCAATAAAGCTGAGTTTATGAGAAGAAGAAAAGATTGTTTTAAAACATTATTTTTTTAAATATTCCAGATTTCTCAAGGCTGCTTGCTCACTTTTAATCGAGTTTTACACAGAATACTCCAGGCAAATTAGGAAAAATGGGGGAAACAATTATAAAGTTTTGAAACTTTTGTAAAATATTCATAAGGGGTGTATAAGCAGTAAGAAACAGAAATTTCCCTACCAAGGGAGGGGGGCCGGTTCAAGCGTTACACACCATACACTTCCATTTTTCTTCACTTTTAGTCAAAACGATTTAGATTTTGAAGACATCATTTTTTTTATAAAAATATTCCTAGTAAAATTATATTAAAAAAATTAATCAGTACACGATTTAAATGAGACAACCCGTCATCGAGATAATCCCGTTAAAGAAATTTAAGAAGACAATTAAATATGCATTAGTGTGCGAGTCCCGTCTAATTTTCAACATCGTTATTGTATTATTTTTAATCCTGTTTCTCAACAACTAATCAAGATCAACTAAGACGATGATAAATAGACCGAATTCATCAACTAATGGATTTTTAATTATCTTCCACGACTGAATATACTTGATAACGGTTTGTATATTACTAAAAACGTGCATAGGCTAATTTTTTAGCAGAATTTCTGTAGGAATATTTTTTTTTACAACAGATGGTTTTAATATATAGATACCGTTTTGTCCAAAAGGTGAAAAATTAAAAATTCAGGGTGACCATAGGGAATTGGAAAATTTTCTTACTACTATACCCCTTATGAGTATTTTCCTTGAGTATCAAAACTTTGTAAAATATTTTCCTCATTCGTAGTTTTTTGAGTAATTTACATGGACTGATACACGTGCGATAGGAGATTGATCCCTTCAGTTAAATTCCATCCTGATATAAATTTTTATTTATAAACTTGTATAAGAAGTCTGATTAACAATATCATATTAGGTTCATCAAGGTTTCTTGTGAGCACAGTATTAAAGGATTCGTTTGATTACACAGATTTAGCTTGTATTTTTTATTTATAAAATAATCTTTCATATTTATCTCCCTTTCGGTGTATATACTCCTAGTTGCTAAGGAATTCTTTTTTAATTTTACTGATTTGTTTGTTTTTTTGTTTGTTTGTTGTTGTTTAGAGGCGTAAAACGTTTGAAGTCATCAACGCCTGTCAATTTATTTTTTATGTATAACGATTTCGATTATTTCTATTTTTATAAATATACTTATAATACAGACATATGTCAAAAAAAAAAAAATAAATAAACTGATGGGATAGAAAATATGGTTTATAATAATGTAATTAATTTAATAGATAAATAATAATAAGATTAAGATTATTGAAAATTTAAGGGGTCTGTAAAATTACTGGCAAAAGTATTAAAATTTAGGCATAGTGGGGAAAATTTTACTGGTTATATTCACCTTAAAGCCCTGATAACTCAAAATAAGTTTATCGTTAAGGTGAACTATGACTGTGAATCATGGATTTTTTCCCCCTAGCTATCGGTCTATTAAGGCTATCAAAATAGCCTTAGGATTTATTGAAAATACACGTTCCATGCATTTTTAAGGCATACTACTTATATTGTAATTTTGCAGAAGTTTACAAATAAATTAGAAATTTGTTAAAATTACTAAATAGTAAAGTTTTAACAAAATAAAAAGTAAAAAAAAAAAAAATAACAATAAAGAATTGTAACGTTAAACAAAAACAATAAAAATATATGGTACAGAATTACTGGCACGAATCAACAGCTGGAACGAACTGTCACAGCACGTGTTTGAGTACCATCTAGACAGTTCTCCTTATGTGTATATTTAAGGAGCCATGGACTTATTCCGAAGCGCAAGTCATATGGATATTTCTGCGTTACGAAGTGATAATTTTTGTAACCTTCTTAATTGTTTGTTTCAATATTTGAGTTCTAATAATTTGTGTGATACTAAAAATTGTTATTTTCCTTTGAATAAAAATTGTTAAAAAACACTTATGTGGAAGTGTTACAATACATTTTTTTAAAAATACAATAGAAAATAAATAACACCTATAAGCATAAGTTTTAGGATGCTCTTATAATTACGAAATAAATTTCTCTTATAAAATTTATTAAGTCCGTCTTAAATTTGGTAAAGAGGATATGCTATCCTAAAGAGGATATGTCTCAGGCCAGTTCCATGTTTGGACATAACTGTTACAGTAAACCCTCATTATTACGAACACGGATATAACGAACACCTCGATATAGCGAACCAAAATACTATCCCCCCAAAATTAACATTACATTTCTGCTGAACCCCTCATTATAGCGAAATCTCGGTTAGTGCGAACTACGAACTAAATTTGATGCCTGAGAATTATTACATTCTATTATAACGAACTGCTAGAATTTTTGATTTTTTTTTTTTTTTTACTGTTTTTCGTAGAATGAGCGCGGGAAGACGAAGTTGCACCAGTTTCCAGAATTGAGGTGTTTTTTTACTCTTAACTAATCCGATTTCCTTTTGCTCTCTCTCTCTCTCTGATTCCATTGACTTTTTTCTCAAAACTAGCTCAGTTCTGTTTCGACCTCTGTCTTCGAATATTCGAATCAGTGTTCTGTAGTCGTTTATACTGTTTTTTTTTAATACACAATGAGTTCGTTGGTAAACGTGTGTCATGTAAATCCTTATCAATCGAGGAAAAATTGAAAATTCTCCTGGATATTGAATCGGGAATTCTAAGTAAAAAAACCATCGCAGAAAAATATGGAATTCACAAATCAACATTGTCAACCATTATAAAAACCAAAGATAAAATAGATTCGACCGCAGCCCAAGGATTAACTTCAGCATCAAATAAACGACTGCGCTCTGCGGCTTATGAATAGTTGGGAAAAAAATTGATAAATTGCTTTAACCAAGTGAGATCTCAAATACCAATCTCAGACCCTCTTATTAAAGCTAAGGCTAAAGAACTCTCGAGAGAACTTGGCAGGTAAATTAATTAATCTCATTGTTTAATTAATATGTAGTTTAACTAAAAATAAATCACATACATGCGTTTTAATTTAACTAGTTCTAATGAATGAATTTCCTTCTAAATATGATCAAATTAGAGCGGCCATTGGCTAAAAAAAAAAGAATCCTCGGTTATAACGAATCTCGTTATAGCGAACTATGAATATGAAACCCCCTACCAGTTCGCTATATCGAGGGTTTACTGTAGTATTAAGCATAAGTTTTTGTCTGTCATATACTCTGCAATAATATAGCAGGGTAAACCATACAGTTATTGACACCCTTAAGACTACTTTTCTGAGGTTAAATTAAAAAAAAAAAAAAACTTTTTATAACAGGACCAAATAGAAACTTCCTATAGCTCCTCTTTATCTATCCTCATAAAGACTCAAGAGGTTTTTTTGGGTCATAAGATCAATGGTTTTACAATATGGCAATATGTATTGTTAAAAGTGCCAGATCAAGTTATGGGCATCCTGTGGATTTAATTGTGAAATCTTCCCTATGGTTAGTTTGTTAAAGTCTTACTTCATAGATGACTTAAAGCACCCTTCAAACATTAGACTCATGTATATCTTGTATTAAAATTAGGACTTGTTTACCTATTTCTTTAAGTTAAAGTTGGGGTGTCAATAACTGTAATGAGCGCCAATAACTTTATGGTTTACCCTATGAGTCAGAAATTGTGTATTTGTCCATCTTCATCACATGTGTCAGTTTGTATGATATTGAATCGTTTTAAATAATACTAGCTGACACGTGCGAAGCATCCGCACTCTGACCTATTAAAATCCTACTTAATTAACAATATATTATACATAAAATTAACCAAAGTACACGCAGTATATATAGTATCGTATAGAGCGTATTTAGTGCCTCATGGGCATAGGTGAGAGTTGAAGAAAAGAATAGATGTGTTTAAATTGTAGATTATTTAATTTTTGAAACATAAGTTTAAGGTATTTACATATTTACTTAGTATCAAAGTGTTGAAAGGACCTCTTTGAACACTATGTTTGAAGTTACGGTATGGTCATATGTGAGTGTTGGTGGGTTTGTTTTACACGGACATAGATGTCACTGAAAGAGCGCACCGTGGAAAACGCCATATACTTAAATACACATATCGGTTTCGCGGAAAGCGAGTGCGCTGATTCTATTAACTGAAATCGCATGTTTTGGGTTTTAACTCGAAAATGACGGCGACAATGGAAAAGTGTATATAACAAAAAATGTTCGTCTCGACAAACTGAAAAAAATGACACCTTCGAAAAAGACCATTTTGGCTGAGAATTGCTGTTTGTTGCTTACAACTCGCAAACGAAGATTGACACAATTTAGAAATCTCTACTACCAAACCTCTATTACCAAAACCGCGGTTTGTCGCTTATAACTCGCAATCGAAGGCGAAGTGAAAGATTTGTATATTTTTCCGGTGTAGCGGTTAAGGAAAGGTTTAAAATGATGCCTCATTCATGAAATATGATGAAGTATTAAGGAAGTTATGGCGTACCGACAAAAAAAGGTCTTTGAGAAATAATTTGATTTTGTGTTTCCGGTTTCAGTTAGGAATTGTGTCAGTGTGTGTTCTGTGCTGTGTAGAAGTTTATGATTGTTAAATGTTATTTGTGGGATGTATTTGTGTAGGCTTGGTGACTTCGTAGAAGCTTTCCAGATTAAGTTCCACTTAGCAGCCGACTCTTTGGTTTGATGCTTTCTGACTATAGCTCAATTATTTGTTCAAAGAAAAATAATTGATATTTAAAAGTTAATATGTTTTTGTTTCTCAAAATTTCACTGGGTGCAGCCTTTCAACCTGCTAACGCCCATGATCATAAATATAGCGACTTGTATACACGCCCTACCATGTATACCAAGTCATACCAAGTATGGTATATTACCATCGAGATGCATGTGCAACAAGCCAAGGTTCTTGTCCTACAAAGGAGTTATTCTGGGGCAGTTATTCTGCAACGCTGCACAGGCGAGTGTAAATACTTTCCATAGCAACTGGAGTGTACTTCCGTTACTATGGAAAGTACAACAACGGTATTCGGTATGGTATCATTCCAACCACAACTGTAACTCTCTCTTATGTTGTTATATGAGAGAACATAAAGTGCACGTACCTATATATGGTGTATAATTATAATTGTTGTAATATAATTTTATGACCGATTATATTTTTGGGCATTATGAAATGTTTAAGCCCGAAAAATTAAGTAACATAAGTCCATATAATGATAATTCACCAAATTGATAAACCATGATAAAAAATAAATATAACAATATTTTAAAAAATAAGAATATAAACTCTGATAATGTGATTTGCAGCTATTTTTATTTTCATAATAAAAAATATCAACCTAGATTAAAATTGAGTATTAATCTGTCCATAGATAAAACAAATCTGTTTTCGTCTTTTAATCGTTATCTATATTGTTATGATAAAATAGATAAAGATAAAAACGCAAGGTTTATTAAAAAATAAATAAATAAAATACAGATAAACGTTTTAAAAACTATTACAATATCCATATATTGGTCTCTAAAACTAATATAACATTTTGATTAAATAGAATAACAATTTACTCAGGGGGGGTCACCCGTTGTGTGGTAAGAAAAACTGAATTAAAAGTCATCCATTCTGTTCGGCATTTTTTACCAGATCCCAACGTGTATTTGCTTCAATTACGAATTCATCATGAATTCCAGATCATATTCATCTATTGATATGATCACCTGGTCATCTGCAAACCGGAATGTAAACTTGACCTCATTACTAACGTTAGAGCTAATTCGTCTCTACCTGAGATTCTACTATTCATATAAACATTCAATGAAAAGTGTGGAGGAATGTCAGCAGACCTGCTTTAATCCTTCAGAGGTTGGGCATGGTCCCCTGAGTCTTTTTCCGATTTTACGAAACAACTATAAATTGGAAAAAAAAAAAAGAAATAAAAAGAATTATAGGTATAGTGGCTGTAAACCGTATTGGAGCAATCACCAGGACAATCTCATTTTTACCATTTATTGCTTATTTACAACGTTTCGGCTATGTCGCCATTTTCAAGTCTCAATCTGAACAAAGATGTAATTAATCCAGCTTTAAACAATGCCTTCATCAACTCAACATAAAACTTCTTTTTTTATATTTTTTTCTTTTTTAAATATATATAAACCATTAACTGGTGTCGTGATTTAAAAAGTTGAAAGACTTAAATTTAATTTTAAGCCAATTGTAAGTTAAATACAATTTAAGTCTTTCAACTTTTTAAATGACGGCACCAGTTAATGGTTTATATATATTTAATTTATAAAAAAAGAAGTTTTATGTTGAGTTGATGAAGGCATTGTTTAAAGCTGGATTAATTACATCTTTGTTCACATTGAGACTTGAAAATGGCGACATAGCCGAAACGTTGCAAATAAGCAATAAATGGTAAAAATGAGATCGTCCTGGTGATTGCTCCAATACGGTTAACAGCCACTATACCCATAATATAAATATCCCAGTAAATTAAGAAACCAATTATATATTGGATATAATTAAGAAAAAAAAGAATGAAGTACCAGTAAAAATACATGAAATACATTATAGTTATAGAGGGAAAGTCTTTACTTCGATCAAATAAAGTAAAGGGTTTAGGCGTATTATTTGAAGAAAGACTCACTTTTAACAATCATATAGAAATGACTTACTTAAAATGTTCCAAAACTTTAGGTTACATAAAAAGACTGCAATAATTTCAGAAACCCATTAACACTGATCACCATTTTCAACTCACTAATAAGACCACAAATTGAATATTGTTGCCTGATTTGGTATCCGAATTCAAAAAAAAGGAAGGGCATTAATAGAAAAGTTGCAAAAACGACTTTTAAGATATATTTATTTCAAAACAGAGATACTAAACTTGCGGAAATTCCAATATGTTTCATACCAGGAGTTAAAAAATAGGTTTGATGTTCAACATACATTGTCACAGAGATGTGAAATGTTTATGTTTCTACACATAATAAAATTAGTTAAAGGGATTATTGATGATAGCGAATCCTTAAGTAAACTAAACTTTAGGTATGGGAGGCAATGCAGTAGAGTAAACACTGATTTCTATGTACCAGTATGTAGAACCGGTTTAGCAAGTGCTTCACCTATAAATAAAATGTCTAAACTTTGGAATTCTGTAAATCATATAGTACAACTTGATTTTAGTTATAGCTTAGGCACATTAAAATATATAATTGAAGAAATTATTAAAACTCCATGATGAATCATATCTGAACTACGCCGTTTATTTTATTTTTATTTTTTACTTAATTTTCTCTTTCTTTTATTTTAGGTTTTTCTTCTTTATTATTTTTTAATCAATTATTTGTATATTATATATTATTGTAATAAGGGGTAATTTAATTTGCTATATTATTTTAAAGAATAAGTAATATTTGTATTTTATCTTTTATTATTACTAAAGTTATACATTATGATTATGTTATATTATGATGTAAGAATTGAATTTATGACCACCTGTAATTGGGCGTTTGCCTGTTGGTGGGCGATGTAAATAAATAAATAAATAAATAGTTATCATATAACTAAACCAAAACAGGTATTACATAAATAAAAAATAAAAACCAGATTCCAAACAGCTAATAATTAAGAACAGTGTAAATCGTTTTACCATGATCATTTTTACGTTGCTCATTGAAAGTTACAGTTCTAGACATTGTCCATTTTTCTGTGAGGAATAATAAATATTCAAAAAATTAAAAATTTAGAAAAAAAAAACGAATTAATAATGCAACATTTTAATCAACAGACACATAGGAATTTAGATAGTTCGGTCTATTAGTGTTTGGCAAAATGCCAGTTCATGGCCTACACTATAGGGCAATCCTTTATCGAACTAAAAAGCATAGACCTGGCATATTACAGTAATGCATATTTTATATATATATATACGGTATGACCCTCCATTATCCGGGGCTCTGTTAACCGGGATTCTGAGGAACCTTTTTTTTTTTTTTTTTTTTTTAATAAGTTCTTTTTAATTTTTCGGCCATTCATGTTGTTAAAAAATGAAATGTAAATATTTTAACCATTACACAATTGTTAATTATCTATTGTTCTTAGAAATTATGAAATAAAATAATAAATGGAAAAACACGGCAAGCTGGTATCATATAGTGAGATGTTTCCGGTAACTATTACTCCAATTCATATTCTAGGGACGTTATTGTTTTCAAGTCATTCTAGGAAACTCCTACTCAGGACTGTTTGACTACAAAACAAAATATATTTAGTTGTGATTTAGTATCCATTTGAATACGAACCAACAAAATGTTGACAAAAAAAAGAAAATCTATCGTTTTTACGCTTGAAGATATTAACCATTCCAACCAACGCGCTGAAGGAGGTCGTTTGTTACTTTTGTTAGTTTGTTGTTTGTTAAAACGTTCGATTGTTAATAAAAGTGATTTTCTGCGGGTTTTTTAGTTAAACTACTTTTTTATCACATTGAGTCAATAAAAAGTTGTATATATTACAAATAATTAAAATACGTATATCTTTTGACAAAACCTACGAGAGAAAGATAAAGCCTCCTTTAAACCTATCAATAACAATTATTATCATTGTTATTACAAAGATAAAAGGTTTTTTTCGCACTTCTCTGTTAATTATAGTTAAAGGAAGATCAAAAAGTCCCACAGTTTCTTAAACAACGCCGCGAGCGTCTTAAGGGTCATCTTCAGTGCTAAAAACTGATAAATTGTCATCACATTTGATACGTTCGTCAACAACATAAGGCTAAGGCTAACCTAAACATCGTAATATTGTTTAGAACCAGTTAGTAAATAACCATAATTATTATTATCAACATAATAATAATAATCTCAAATAATGTTGTAAAAAAAAAAAAAAAATTGATTTTCTTCAATATTTTGATTGCCTAAGAGATGTATGTGGTAACAATAATATTACAACTGCGATAAATATAAAATGCAATATATATATATACATATATATATATATATACATACTCTTGTGTTAATGTAAAATTAAAATTAGTACCTAAATGGTATATATTTCTAAGGTAATGGAGTAAGAGTATACTTTCTTTTTGGTTAAATAAATTAGGTAATATATAATATAAGTAGTTTATATTAGTTGATAGTTATATTAGGGAACAAGTACACATGAAGTAAACAACAAAAACAAATATGAATATATATTCAATATTAGTAAAGTTTGATCGGTATGGAGCGTGTCTAGCAACCCTATACAGCACCAGCAGGAAAGCATTAATTTATATAATTTTTAATAAAGTATTTCTCTCTGTAAATAACAGAACAAAACTTGTAAACTAAATAAGTAATTCTACGTTGTTTTTTTGTTTTGTTTTTCATTACGAAACCCTAAAAAGCAAGGTCCAATTATATCATTAACAATTTATCATTAATAATATTAGGTGATATAGGAATGTCCAGTATAAAAAAAAAAACACTAAATTTTGTTGAGCTCTTAATTTTTTAACTCGTTTAATAATAGGAGAAATTAATCAGCTTTAAAATAATATAGGATGTTCCGCTATTTTTAAGATTTAATGAATAGAAGAATAAAAAACTTGTAATATTTTTTTATTCTGGTTTTTGAAAAAAATATACTGTTTAAAATTATTTTATGAAATTCAAAATATTTTTTTTTTTTAATAACTAACCGAACGAAGTTGTAATGTAATTTTATGGCGGAATCCGTTTTGCATTATTATTGGGTCAAGTTTAATAATGGACGTAAGCTTACAGAAAAGATATGCCATATAAATCGATGCTTTTAGTGGAAGGTGTTCAACTCAATTCTAACCAATTCGGTGATTTAATGAGTAAACACATTCTCAAAATAAATAAACTCACAAACCTAGATAATTTTTTATGAAAAAAACTTTTTTTTAATCATTTAAAAAATCAGATGTTGAGACTTGCGTATTCTAAAACTAAGTATGATACCAAGGAAAAATTATTTTTTATTAAGAATTATTATTTATTTTAATTATTATTTTTTTATTAAAAGTGCTTTTATCTTCAACCATTACAATACATATACATTTCTTTTTGGCAGATACTCTTGGTCAATGACCATCAGAGGTGAGTACTGGTTGATTATTTAATTTAATTATATTTATAGATTTGAGGCGTTTGCTATCAAAACCAGCTCCATTTTTGGAAATTTTACAGGAGAGACAAAAAACATCTCACGTCCACGGTACTAAAGCTTTTTTTTTTTTTTAATTTTCTAATTGTAGGTATTAACTCCTAGAATTTAATTAGTTTTTCATTTTCATTTCATTACCTTAGGCGTAATTACAATAATTAGGTTGGAATGAGCTGATTTTTTGATGCAAAAATTAAGTTGAGTAAAATTGGTTTTTTCCATTTTACCAGTTAATAGGTGTGTCTTTACGAGTTTTTAATAAATGACATCTACTTAACTTTTTCGAATTATCTGAAATTTAACTGTTGAGACGTAAACTGTGGTACAATGTAAAAAAAGTCATAAATTACCACTCCAAACGGAACAGAATGTTTTTTATTAGTATTTATTAAAGAAAAATAATATTGTAAATAAATTGCAGAAAACAAAGAGAGAAAGGAAAAAGAAGGCTCGTTATTTGAATGAAAATGTCGTCGTAATACATCGGCTCACATTCTTGGTTTTCTTCAGCTGGATTTCCTTCCAGAAATGAGCTGAATTTGAGCTGTATCCCTTCGTCAGGTTATGAAGGACCCTCTAAACTTTCAAAATATGCAAAAAAAAGTGGATTTCAGAAAAATATGGAATGAGCTGGTTTTGATAGCAAACGCCTCATTTACAGATTGTAGGCAGTATATATTCACCCTGGAAACCGGCGTTTGATTGAAACTAGAGTATAATGCCCTCGAAATAAAAGTAGATCTGGACTAAATACGCACAGGTTTTGTTTTCTTGTTAAGGGATATGGATTTGAAGGATTTTGTTTAGCAAGAGGGAACGAAACCAGAGGCAGACAGGCCACCATAATAAACTCTAAGGTTAAAATAATGTATATATAGAAATTTACCTAGTCCGCCTCAGTCGAAGATGTTCTTAGAGGTGTTCTACTGATATCACACAAGGTAATATTACAAACAATATTATCCCCTAGCCCCACGATCACTTGATCACACCGATAACTGACGATAACGAACAGAACGAAGCGACACGACTGAGAGCGCGATGGCGACTGAATACCCTCCCACCGCCGAGCACGTGCTCCCACTCCCATCATTAGCGGAGCGGCTCCTGGCGTTCCCCAAGGCGTCGTCTTCATCTCCCTCTTCTTCTCTCTATATAATCTCTCTCTGTCTCTCTCTCTCACACACTCCAAAGTAGTCGTTCGAAGTCGATATTAATCGATTTTTTTTTTATAAAACGGTGCAGCCAAATTTATATTTTCGGTACTATTCACTCAATGCTAAACCATCAATTTCTAATATTTAAACATGAAATTAGAACATAAATAAATGAGTAAAAATAACTGAGGCGTATAAATGGAAATTTATGTAAATTCTAAAATCGAAAAGTACTTGAAAAATTGAGCCTGTCTTGAATATTTTGGTACCTAGAGATGCCAATAGCTGTCACAAACCAAACCGTGCATGTCTCACGGTTTAACTCTTAACAACTCACCCACATCTATGTTACTTATCTACTCACCTCGGGTCAATATGACACACAGAAAAAAAAAAAAAAATACTTAAATAACCTTAGGGTGTAAGATATTAATTTTAAACAACAGGAGAAGGTTTAGGTCTGAAATGAAGTACTAAAATAAAGGAACTCCTTAACATTAATATTATTAACATAAGTTCTTTTGATTTAAAATTGAAAAAAAGATTCTACAAACAACCTTTGCAGTTATAACAAATAAAAAATCTGGTGCGTGCGCGCAACACACAACTTTCACTTACCAACTTACTTAGATAAGAAATTGACGTGTTTTGTTAAATATCATTTCCCAAGGTCACACATTTTTCTACATTCATATCTTATTTTTGTTAATCGTTAAAGCCGTTTTTAAGTAAATAAAAACCCCCGTTAAAATGATGCAAAATTTATTAATTAAAGCACCCCTTCGGTTGATCAATTTTGATGAAATGTTGGCTATCACATATTTGGCATATACAAACTTCAAATACCCAGTTTGATCAAAATCTTTAAAGCCGTTTTTGAGTAAATAAAAAAATAAAAAAAAGATACAAAATTTATTAAGTAAAGTACCCCCTTCGGTTGATCAATTTAGATGAAATGTTGGCTATCACATCTTTGGCATATACATACATCAAATACCCAGTTTGATCAAAATCGTTAAAGCCGTTTTTGAGTACATAAAAAAAACACGTGAAAATGTTACAAACTTTATTAAGTAAAGTCCCCCCTGCGGTTAATCAATTTTGATGAAATTTTTACAGTCATATCTCGGGCATATTAATACATCAAATACTCAGTTTAATCGAAATCGTTAGAGCCGTTTTTGAGAAAATCGAAAAAAACCTAAAAAGTTACTAAGTAAAGTACCCCCTCCCTTTAAGTAATCTTGATGAAATTTATGCTGTCACATCGCGGCCATATACATACACTAAATACCCAATTTCAGAATCGCACGGTTTATAGTTTTTGAGCTAGTCTGTTCACACACACACACAGACACACAGACACACACACACACACAGACCATTTCGCGGGACTTGGTCATTTCGACTTAGGGGACCCCAAAACGTGTATTTCCGTTGAAAACCGGAAGTCGAAATTTTTCACGATCGCAATACTTCCACTTACTATATATTTCATATATAGGTAAGTGAAAGTAAAAATAGGTGGTTTTTACAAATGCAATCCCCCCCCCCTCCCTGCATTGAACACTAAACAATGGCTTCCACAACTACTCACCTCGGATCAAAATATCAATTTAGATAAAATCAACACCTCCCCTATTTTCCATACACTGGCAAGAAGTAACTGGAGCCAAAACAAAGGATATGTCAAAGTTTGGTTATCATTCAATGCCAAAGAGGTATAAATAGAATGAAATGAAACTTGGTACGGGGCAATATGACCCGACTTGAGTAGTAAGGGTTAACTACACAAAACGCTGTTAGTGGCATCAGCCTAGCGACGTTACGATACCACTTAAGTACCGATACTTTTCCAAAAAAGATATGTACAAAAAAAAAAAACTGAGATAACTTCTCAATAGAGATAGAATTTGAAATGTAACCAACGGGTATTGTAAGTTTCAAGACTCCATGTTATTAACCCTTATTTACCTGTAAACAGTATAACCTAACCCACAATAAAATTCTGTTTTATTAAATCATATGATCCACAAATAATATCAAAACAACAAGCAATATATTCTTTGTTGAATAAGCATTATATTCTTTCTCGGTCTTCAATCTTTCTTCGCGACGAGGAATTCTTCTTAGTTTCACGAAGCAAAATTTTTATAACCAAATTTGAGGTCATTTTAATCCCAAGATCAGTAATTTGGCATTTACAGCCTTTACCCTCAAAAATGAAAAAATAAAGAGGATTTTATATCTACAAAAAAGTTTTCATCTCCTTTTCATTTTTTTTTTTTTCCAAGCTATCACTTACTCTACTAAATACATGATTTTCTTTACATGTTCAAGACTTCGTCTATATATATATTTTTTCCTGTTATTGTTATCAGCATTTAATTCCTGGCCGAATTCTCTGCCCGATTCCAAAAGATAAAAGAAACTTATTTAGGCAACATTAGGGTAACTGTACCATAAGTTGACAGTGCTCCAAAAAAGTGTGAATAATCATTCAGGGTTGATTATTTTGGTTCAAAATTTGGCGAAAATTTGCCAAGTTATACAAGTTAAAATGCTGCCATCGATATTACTTTGATGAAAACTCAAGCTTATTTGTGAGAGGTTGTAATGGCAAATTTTCTAGTGGTCTGAAAACTTGATAATGTGATTATCTTTAATTGTCTATAAGAGCACTGTAAGAGTGAAGTTCATCATTGGAGAGTCAAAAATTGTGCAACGAGGAGTTTCGAAAAAAACTAAAGTTTGGCCATTACTAAAATCTATTTATCGTACTTACTTAACTAGGTGATCTCAGTTTTCGTTTAAATATGCTTTTTTTTTGTTTTTTGTCTCATGTAAGCTTCTTGTGTATAAAATAATTAAATTGTGGAAATTTTATTTTGTTTCCAATGTGAATTTACTAGTTTATAAATGAAAAAATAATATTAACTTTTATTGTAATCCTTATTGCCTATTAAAACTCATAGGAAATCAAACAGTAATGCAAGTGTCAACTTTAAAACCATATATGTCAACTTTCCAAACCTTTACATTTTGATGTGGCAAATTGTGGTTCATTTTAGAAGTGTCTAAGAAATCATTTTTTATAAAAACCATAAATTTAGACCATAGGATATCGTATTCCTAGTTCCGTATTCCCTTCTAGAGGGATTGGCCTAACTAAATTTATAACAAAGATTATCCTTATATTGGTAAGCAGTGTCAATAATATATTTTTTTTTCTTAAACAGTCAACTATTGGTACAGTTACCCTATACCTTGAAATTGCTTTCATATCTTCAATAGAACATCATAAATGTTCGTTGGCAAATTAACTAGTACTTCAAATGCCAGTTATAATTTAAATTGAGATAGTGACCGTGAAATAATATCATCTTTCTTATTTATCAACTATTTATTTTTTAATTATTTATCTATTTTTTTAATAATAATAAAAGTTCCTTGTGGGTGTATAACGATATTTTACATCATAAACCGAAAGAAATATATTTGTCGGGATCATTTCACATCGAATTTACAAAGCAATCGCATCATATTTATTCCAGATTCAAAACTTTTAATGCTATCAAAATATTTATAGTTTTCACGATATGACAAATGCGAAAGTCGAAAACACCATCAGCAATCCCTTCATCGCTAATCGCTTTTGGACTTATATATATATATATATATATATATATATATATATTTTTTTTTTTTTAAAGAAATACTTAACATACCTACATTAAACATTATTTTGTAATATTTGTGAAATTTATCGGGTATATGGAATTGATTGAATGAAAAAATAATTACTTACAAATTTAGTTTTTTTTAGATTTATAAAGAACCAAAGTGCAAAGTGAATTAGGTTCGGGATAAGAGGAAACATCCCTTTTTCCACAAGTAAGTGTTTAGAGAACATTGGTGCTTAGAAATCATCTTAGACTCTCGAAGGATTATAACCACCATATTTAATAACAACACTAAAACGCTGTTAGTATGATAGCAGTACTCATTAAGGAACAAGAGAGAAAGGAACAAAAACTACAAAAACAAATGCAAAGAAATACTCAAATCTGTGAGGATGGTTCGGATCAACACATTACACTCTACGAACTTTACCCTCGAACAGCTTTCACGTCGACTTTTCCGGTATTCTAGGTACTTCATCTGTTCGCCTGTGTTCGGGGGTAGCGCTAGTGTCAGTTTTGATTTGGGTTTTCCCAAGTGAAAGGAGTTGTTTGTGATACTAGTGCGCCGTTGTAATTCGTCTCCTATTTTTTGTTTTTAAGATAATATGAAATATATTGATAATGGAGATTTTTTCTTCATCATATGGTAACGTTCGGTTCGTCAGCCATATTTGTTATATATAACGTCACGTTAAGTATAAATGGCTGTTCGTGAAACGCCGGTACGGCAAGGTTCGGGGGAGAACCTGTTCGAAGGTGAAGTTCGTGGAGTGTAAAGACACCTTTAGTATTAGGGGCATGTTATGGGGCGATAAACTGCCGAGTTTATTATGCCCTAGCTTTTAATTTATTTTTCCATTTTTCCCTCTCTTCTACGCATTTTTTACAACATACATTACAAACATAATGAACAAACGTTCAAAAATTTAGAAATGCCTTTTTTTTAAATTTAAGCATGAATAGTTAGTACATACTATTTATATACATAATATGGCCCTGGCCATTAAATTTTGTCATATAAGTTGGTTTCTTTTATTTTTTTTTTTAAATAAATAGTTTAGACATGATGTAAATAGATTATCTCAGTTGAGAACACCGTCAAAGTGCAAAGGCCCGAGATGCCTAAAATAAGGAAGTGGGATTCATAACCCAGCCCAACACCGGATATTCGGGGAGCTGTCTCTGGAATTAATCGAACATACGTAAGCGTAGCAACTTTAAAAAATGAATAACAAAATCAAATAGTTTTAAATTTACTCCATCAGCAATCCCTTCATCGCTAATCGCTTTTGGACTTATATATATATATATATATATATATATATATATATATATATTTTTTTTTTTTTTAAAGAAATACTTAACATACCTACATTAAACATTATTTTGTAATATTTGTGAAATTTATCGGGTATATGGAATTGATTGAATGAAAAAATAATTACTTACAAATTTAGTTTTTTTTAGATTTATAAAGAACCAAAGTGCAAAGTGAATTAGGTTCGGGATAAGAGGAAACATCCCTTTTTCCACAAGTAAGTGTTTAGAGAACATTGGTGCTTAGAAATCATCTTAGACTCTCGAAGGATTATAACCACCATATTTAATAACAACACTAAAACGCTGTTAGTATGATAGCAGTACTCATTAAGGAACAAGAGAGAAAGGAACAAAAACTACAAAAACAAATGCAAAGAAATACTCAAATCTGTGAGGATGGTTCGGATCAACACATTACACTCTACGAACTTTACCCTCGAACAGCTTTCACGTCGACTTTTCCGGTATTCTAGGTACTTCATCTGTTCGCCTGTGTTCGGGGGTAGCGCTAGTGTCAGTTTTGATTTGGGTTTTCCCAAGTGAAAGGAGTTGTTTGTGATACTAGTGCGCCGTTGTAATTCGTCTCCTATTTTTTGTTTTTAAGATAATATGAAATATATTGATAATGGAGATTTTTTCTTCATCATATGGTAACGTTCGGTTCGTCAGCCATATTTGTTATATATAACGTCACGTTAAGTATAAATGGCTGTTCGTGAAACGCCGGTACGGCAAGGTTCGGGGGAGAACCTGTTCGAAGGTGAAGTTCGTGGAGTGTAAAGACACCTTTAGTATTAGGGGCATGTTATGGGGCGATAAACTGCCGAGTTTATTATGCCCTAGCTTTTAATTTATTTTTCCATTTTTCCCTCTCTTCTACGCATTTTTTACAACATACATTACAAACATAATGAACAAACGTTCAAAAATTTAGAAATGCCTTTTTTTTAAATTTAAGCATGAATAGTTAGTACATACTATTTATATACATAATATGGCCCTGGCCATTAAATTTTGTCATATAAGTTGGTTTCTTTTATTTTTTTTTTTAAATAAATAGTTTAGACATGATGTAAATAGATTATCTCAGTTGAGAACACCGTCAAAGTGCAAAGGCCCGAGATGCCTAAAATAAGGAAGTGGGATTCATAACCCAGCCCAACACCGGATATTCGGGGAGCTGTCTCTGGAATTAATCGAACATACGTAAGCGTAGCAACTTTAAAAAATGAATAACAAAATCAAATAGTTTTAAATTTACTCCAGAGCATAACAAGTACATGCGTGCGTTTCATTTTTAAAGCTAGCTAGAAGTATTCTCTGTGATAGGGAGAACTCTCTTGGAGTTCTTAATATGAGAGTCTAGAGAAAAATAGATGAGTATATTTTTTGTTTTTTCTTAACATGTTAACAGAGGCGTAATTTTTGCAGGGCAAGGAGAAAATATTTTTGAGATGATTTTTTTATTTATTTATTAATTTTATATATATATATATATATATATATATATATATATATATATATATATATATATATAACAATGTATTTATATTATCTTGCTCAAAAATACATATTTTTTTTTTCAAATTGCATAATTAGGTGGTCCTAAGATTCCTATTCCATGTATTTCCTACATATTTCCTATTCTATGTACTTATTAAATGGGTATCCAAGACACAATACTGTTATAATGGATCTGCAGTAATTAAAAAAAAAATTAAGTAATAATAAACAATAATCATTGAAATTTATGATAATAAAATAATAACTTACCATACATTATTCTTATAACGTGATATCAATGTAACATACCTGTGAAAAAGAAAAAAAAAAACATATTAGTCAGCATATATAACTTTAATCTTGTTTAAAATAAACTTATTATTTAAGTGTTAAAAAAAAAAAAAAAACGGTGTTCACAGATATAGGCAGAACATTGTCAATAATTTGTGTTTGTATGACATTGTGAATTTTTTTTTTTTCGTAAATAAAATGTATTTAATTTAGATTAGAGTTATAATATATAAGTAAATAAATTATTTGTAAACTAAGGGGGAATTTGCTATCCTATGATTTTCACTGTTCAATTAAAAAAATAAAATAAAATGCTGTCACAGAAAAAAATCACAACATGATAGCCTGTGATAGTCAATGCTTTTTTCACTCCGTTATAAATGCTCGGCGGGGCATTGAAGCTACAGAGTGATGCTCTATGAATGCATTTGAATGCGAAAGCTATTTGTAAAACATGAATGCGATGGGGTCTCTATAGAAGTGGAGTTCGTTCGTCCGGCTTCGTTAAAATAAATTGTGAGAAAGAACCAAAGGTATGAATCAATCATTCGTTAAAATCGGGACATATTTTTACCAGGAGTAGATTTGAGCATAAAATATATATAAATTAATTTTCAGAAACAGGCACTTATGGCCACTACACTTATGTACCACTTATGTACAATAGTCGTATAAATAGGATTGATTAATTAAAAAGAAAAATGGTTAAACGCAGGATATTGTTTATGTCTTACGTGTATAATGTGGAATCGATTGATCAAATTTAGTGATAAGGGCTAAACAGCCTTTAAAATTAAATAGCCAAGAATAGCCGCTAAAAGTTAACTTATAACCTAGCTTCAGTTAGGTTAAACAGCCAGAAATGACCGCTTAAGTTAAGGTACCTTTAACCATCAGTTAGGTTATAAGCTTATAACCTTATAAACTTATAACCTAGCTTCAGTTAGGTTAAATAGCCAGGAATGGCCGCTTAAGTTAAGGTACCTTTAACCTTCAGTCAGTTTATAATCTTATAACCTAGCTTCAGTTGGGTTAAACAGCCAGGAATGACCGCTTAAGTTAAGGTACCTTTAACCTTCAGTTAGGTTATAATCTTATAACCTAGCTTCAGTTGGGTTAAACAGCCAGGAATGACCGCTTAAGTTAAGGTACCTTTAACCTTCAGTCAGTTTATAATCTTATAACCTAGCTTCAGTTGGGTTAAACAGCCAGGAAGTCCGGTTAAACAGCCAGGAATGGCCGCTTAAGTTAAGGTACCTTTAACCTTCAGTTAGGTTATAATCTTATAACCTAGCTTCAGTTGGGTTAAACAGCCAGGAATGACCGCTTAAGTTAAGGTACCTTTAACCTTCAGTCAGTTTATAATCTTATAACCTAGCTTCAGTTGGGTTAAACAGCCAGGAATGGCCGCTTAAGTTAAGGTACCTTTAACCTTCAGTTAGGTTATAATCTTATAACCTAGCTTCAGTTGGGTTAAACAGCCAGGAATGACCGCTTAAGTTAAGGTACCTTTAACCTTCAGTTAGGTTATAATCTTATAACCTAGCTTCAGTTGGGTTAAACAGCCAGGAATGACCGCTTAAGTTAAGGTACCTTTAACCTTCAGTTAGGTTATAATCTTATAACCTAGCTTCAGTTGGGTTAAACAGCCAGGAATGACCGCTTAAGTTAAGGTACCTTTAACCTTCAGTCAGTTTATAATCTTATAACCTAGCTTCAGTTGGGTTAAACAGCCAGGAATGACCGCTTAAGTTAAGGTACCTTTAACCTTCAGTTAGGTTATAATCTTATAACCTAGCTTCAGTTGGGTTAAACAGCCAGGAATGACCGCTTAAGTTAAGGTACCTTTAACCTTCAGTCAGTTTATAATCTTATAACCTAGCTTCAGTTGGGTTAAACAGCCAGGAATGGCCGCTTAAGTTAAGGTACCTTTAACCTTCAGTCAGTTTATAATCTTATAACCTAGCTTCAGTTGGGTTAAACAGCCAGGAATGACCGCTTAAGTTAAGGTACCTTTAACCTTCAGTTAGGTTATAATCTTATAACCTAGCTTCAGTTGGGTTAAACAGCCAGGAATGACCGCTTAAGTTAAGGTACCTTTAACCTTCAGTTAGGTTATAATCTTATAACCTAGCTTCAGTTGGGTTAAACAGCCAGGAATGACCGCTTAAGTTAAGGTACCTTTAACCTTCAGTCAGTTTATAATCTTATAACCTAGCTTCAGTTGGGTTAAACAGCCAGGAATGGCCGCTTAAGTTAAGGTACCTTTAACCTTCAGTTAGGTTATAATCTTATAACCTAGCTTCAGTTGGGTTAAACAGCCAGGAATGACCGCTTAAGTTAAGGTACCTTTAACCTTCAGTCAGTTTATAATCTTATAACCTAGCTTCAGTTGGGTTAAACAGCCAGGAATGGCCGCTTAAGTTAAGGTACCTTTAACCTTCAGTTAGGTTATAATCTTATAACCTAGCTTCAGTTGGGTTAAACAGCCAGGAATGACCGCTTAAGTTAAGGTACCTTTAACCTTCAGTTAGGTTATAATCTTATAACCTAGCTTCAGTTGGGTTAAACAGCCAGGAATGACCGCTTAAGTTAAGGTACCTTTAACCTTCAGTCAGTTTATAATCTTATAACCTAGCTTCAGTTGGGTTAAACAGCCAGGAAGTCCGGTTAAACAGCCAGGAATGGCCGCTTAAGTTAAGGTACCTTTAACCTTCAGTTAGGTTATAATCTTATAACCTAGCTTCAGTTGGGTTAAACAGCCAGGAATGACCGCTTAAGTTAAGGTACCTTTAACCTTCAGTCAGTTTATAATCTTATAACCTAGCTTCAGTTGGGTTAAACAGCCAGGAATGGCCGCTTAAGTTAAGGTACCTTTAACCTTCAGTTAGGTTATAATCTTATAACCTAGCTTCAGTTGGGTTAAACAGCCAGGAATGACCGCTTAAGTTAAGGTACCTTTAACCTTCAGTTAGGTTATAATCTTATAACCTAGCTTCAGTTGGGTTAAACAGCCAGGAATGACCGCTTAAGTTAAGGTACCTTTAACCTTCAGTTAGGTTATAAGATTATAACCTAGCTTCAGTTGGGTTAAACAGCCAGGAATGACCGCTTAAGTTAAGGTACCTTTAACCTTCAGTCAGTTTATAATCTTATAACCTAGCTTCAGTTGGGTTAAACAGCCAGGAATGACCGCTTAAGTTAAGGTACCTTTAACCTTCAGTTAGGTTATAATCTTATAACCTAGCTTCAGTTGGGTTAAACAGCCAGGAATGACCGCTTAAGTTAAGGTACCTTTAACCTTCAGTCAGTTTATAATCTTATAACCTAGCTTCAGTTGGGTTAAACAGCCAGGAATGGCCGCTTAAGTTAAGGTACCTTTAACCTTCAGTCAGTTTATAATCTTATAACCTAGCTTCAGTTGGGTTAAACAGCCAGGAATGACCGCTTAAGTTAAGGTACCTTTAACCTTCAGTTAGGTTATAATCTTATAACCTAGCTTCAGTTGGGTTAAACAGCCAGGAATGACCGCTTAAGTTAAGGTACCTTTAACCTTCAGTTAGGTTATAATCTTATAACCTAGCTTCAGTTGGGTTAAACAGCCAGGAATGACCGCTTAAGTTAAGGTACCTTTAACCTTCAGTCAGTTTATAATCTTATAACCTAGCTTCAGTTGGGTTAAACAGCCAGGAATGGCCGCTTAAGTTAAGGTACCTTTAACCTTCAGTTAGGTTATAATCTTATAACCTAGCTTCAGTTGGGTTAAACAGCCAGGAATGACCGCTTAAGTTAAGGTACCTTTAACCTTCAGTCAGTTTATAATCTTATAACCTAGCTTCAGTTGGGTTAAACAGCCAGGAATGGCCGCTTAAGTTAAGGTACCTTTAACCTTCAGTTAGGTTATAATCTTATAACCTAGCTTCAGTTGGGTTAAACAGCCAGGAATGACCGCTTAAGTTAAGGTACCTTTAACCTTCAGTTAGGTTATAATCTTATAACCTAGCTTCAGTTGGGTTAAACAGCCAGGAATGACCGCTTAAGTTAAGGTACCTTTAACCTTCAGTTAGGTTATAATCTTATAACCTAGCTTCAGTTGGGTTAAACAGCCAGGAATGACCGCTTAAGTTAAGGTACCTTTAACCTTCAGTCAGTTTATAATCTTATAACCTAGCTTCAGTTGGGTTAAACAGCCAGGAATGGCCGCTTAAGTTAAGGTACCTTTAACCTTCAGTCAGTTTATAATCTTATAACCTAGCTTCAGTTGGGTTAAACAGCCAGGAATGACCGCTTAAGTTAAGGTACCTTTAACCTTCAGTTAGGTTATAATCTTATAACCTAGCTTCAGTTGGGTTAAACAGCGAGGAATGACCGCTTAAGTTAAGGTACCTTTAACCTTCAGTTAGGTTATAAGCTTATAACCTAGCTTCAGTTGGGTTAAACAGCCAGGAATGACCGCTTAAGTTAAGGTACCTTTAACCTTCAGTCAGTTTATAATCTTATAACCTAGCTTCAGTTGGGTTAAACAGCCAGGAATGACCGCTTAAGTTAAGGTACCTTTAACCTTCAGTTAGGTTATAATCTTATAACCTAGCTTCAGTTGGGTTAAATAGCCAGGAATGACCGCTTAAGTTAAGGTACCTTTAACCTTCAGTCAGTTTATAATCTTATAACCTAGCTTCAGTTGGGTTAAACAGCCAGGAATGGCCGCTTAAGTTAAGGTACCTTTAACCTTCAGTCAGTTTATAATCTTATAACCTAGCTTCAGTTGGGTTAAACAGCCAGGAATGACCGCTTAAGTTAAGGTACCTTTAACCTTCAGTTAGGTTATAATCTTATAACCTAGCTTCAGTTGGGTTAAACAGCCAGGAATGACCGCTTAAGTTAAGGTACCTTTAACCTTCAGTTAGGTTATAAGCTTATAACCTTTTAAACTTATAACCTAGCTTAAGTTAAGTTAAACAGCCAGGAATGGCCGTTTAAAGTTAACTTATAACCTAACATAATTTCTGTTCACTAATTTATAAGACCATAGTGCCTGTTGCTTAAAGTGATTATACTATTCATTTTTTGTTACCTCCTAAGTTCTTTTTATTTTTTTGTTTATGTTATATGATTGATATTTTAAAGAATAATAAAAAATATGAGTGACATTCAAAATAATATTAGAGCTTATGTGCACCTCCTAACGGCTCTTTCTGAGTCTTTTTTTCAAACCTGTCGTCTTATTTTTAGCGCACATCCTATGCGTAACAGACAATACAGAAGCCTCTGTCGATCGTTTAGGGTTTGACGTTTTTGCTTTAGGTATGCGTGGCCCCCAGGTCAACATTCTATAAAAAAAAAAAGGAAAACATTTGCGGTTTTGATTTTTAGAAACGTAAACCTTGAACAGGAAAACAACTCATTACACTGTTCTACAATTACAAATTTTTCCCGCTTTCCTGTTTTTTACTTTCACTTACCTATATATGAAATATCAGTAATTATTGTATTGCGATCGTGAAAAATTTTGACTTCAGGTTTTCAACGGAAATACACGTTTTGGCATTTTGGTTATTTATATAAACATCATAAGCATCGCTGTTTTGGTTATTTCGATTATTTTTATTTTAAAAATTAAGTCCAGTGAATAATTAAGAAAATTAAGGACGTGGCAACTAAATGTATTTCTATGATGATTCTACGATTAAAACAGCTTCTTAGTGACAAACAAAAAAATAATTATTTATGCTTTCGATTCCATCCCTTATCTCATATATCTTTTTCAATTTTCATAACATTGATGCGCTTAAAAAAAAAAATTTTCTTGCCATGTATATCAAAGATCAGTTCAAAGGTCTAACAAAAGTCAGTGATAGCAGGTATTACTGAGGAGCCAGGAAGAAAGATAAGAGTGGTGATACAGAACTGATGTTATTTCAAATACGTCATAATGTGGGTACTTATTTCAATTTTTAAAAGATTTTACGTTCGAAGGGGATCGAACGTTGGCAATAATTTTGATTAATTTAATTTTTGAAATTTATTCAAGATATATGCATGTTGAATAAAATTCAAAATGGAAGAACGCAACGGTACGCAGACCAATCTATCAGTTCCCCGGAGGACTTGGAAATGGCTATGATTAATGAACTAGGAGTTCTCTCACGTTTATATAATTTGTATCTTACTTTCTGTTCGGATACACACGTACACTCATCCCAACTTCTTGATTTCCCAGAATCGTACGCTAGGGAATGCCCAACAACATATAAATAATATTATCCAAAAAAGATATGTGTTCCATACCCCCAAATTTTCATTTTTTCTATAGGGAAAATTTATTGCTTTTAATAAAAAATTATAAATAAAATAGGAAATAACGTTTATCTTGAAAAAAGAAATTTCAGATTTACTTACGCAAAAACCCTGATCTTATACGGACCTACAGGGTCTTTTTTACTTTACCCACACCAGTTTCTTTTTTTATATTATTAGTGATTTATTTAAACTTATTTAATAACATACGTTATAACGTTATTTAATAACCTATGTATATTTTAAAAGAAAAAAAATATATATGAAGGAGGTTACCTACCAGTAGCCATACAGTTATTGACACCCCAACTTTAACTTGAAGAAATAATTAAACAAGTCCTAATTTTATTTCAAGATATTCACGAATCCAATGTTTAAAGGGTTTCTCTAAGTCATCTATGAAGTAAGACTTTAACAAACTAACCACAGGGAAGATATCACAATTAAATCCACAGGGTGTCAATAACTAGTTTTTGCACTTTTAACAATAAATATTGCCATATGGTACAACTATTGGGAAGGGGACACTATTCCGCTTTGCAACATTCGACATAATTCCTTTTACTCTGTAATGGCGAAACACAAAGAAAATAAAAGCATATTTGGTGAGAGAACACCGAAAAAAATAAACAAAAGCTGTGATGGGATAGATGTTCACTTCAATGCGTTCTAGAGATATTTTTTTAGGATAAAAATAGTTTAGCAGTAGAGCACATATAATAATATCTATCTTTGTAAAATTCGTACCTTTTGACATTGTTTGTACAGGCTAGTAGACTACAATGTTTCAGTATTTATCTCGAACTATTTCAAAATAAAAATTGCGAATTTTGATTTTCCAAAGAGAAATATTATTAAAAGTGCTTTTTAGAAAACTTTTGAAATTGGTGTTAGTCATTCTGTCAGCTGAAAGGCTCTGTCAAACTAAAAAGAGATAAGAGAGACAAGAATATGTTTTCGAAATTCAAAAGCTCCTTTGTTTTTTTACCTAATTAAAGTCACTTAATGCTAATATGGCACTACCTGTAGGAACGGACTAGTCTCCAATTTGATGTACAACGTTACCTTTTGTTTTTGTTTTTCTTGTTGAAAAGCCGAACAAACTATTTAACGAAAATTTCTGCAGCTATAAAAGGACGAAGCTACAGTGGAAGTAATTAATTTTCCTATCCAGGTATAATTGAGATAGGGAACTTTAACGATTAGTGGTCAACTATTATCTTAGCCCGTTAATCCGTTTCACGGCGTTTCCGTTCATCACTGGATATCGTACAGGCTCGGGACCTCTATTTTACGTGCCTTCCGAAGGACGGCATAGCCAAGAATTGGTGCGCCCATTAGAAAATGAAAGTGGCGTATGCCGCAACCTTTGTTCTGAAGCTCCATTGATTTGAAATAAAATGAAAAATAATTTTATTATCATGGGAATGATATCCCTATAGAATAAATTATTGATGCATAATATGGAAATCTAGCCAGGGTGGCCGTGTATGATATTAAATATTTACAGATACAGTGTGTCAAATTTGTAATTAAGGTATATACATGTGAATAATATAAAACTAAAATAAATTAAAGCCTCGGACACGTCCCCCCCCAATATTTTGACAGGAGAGGACCCGATGTAAAATATTAAATAAAAATTCGATTTTAGGAATTTATCCGAGGTAAACCAATAAAATATAATATAAAATATTAGTTAATTTCAGCACACTCTATTGTTTAAAGCATAGTCAGGCGTATTGTATATTTGATGAATTATATGTTTTGTATTTCAGCTTGACCTGTTGTTTTGTTTCTCTCAATTTCTTTTTTAAACCAAGCAGCTTGATCCTCCTTTCCATCAATTCGATGAAGCTTATGTAAGTACAGAAGCATATATTGATATATATATACATATATTATAGAAGTTGATGGAAAGCAATGAAATTAGTGGGATTAGGATCAGAAGAAAAACTTGGATAAAATTCAATCAAGAAATTTTGGCCCACATCCTTCAACATTAAGCCTTAACAATTCCCCATTTTAATGTATATTTGAGGCATATATTAACAAATTTTAAGAGACTGTACATACCTTTAAAATACAGCGTTGGAGGATGATTTAAATTTCCCAAAGTTAAATGTTTTTATTTCAACTTTTTAATTAAATGTTAATATTTCAACTTTTAGCCCCTCGAATTTCCACCTAACCTATCTAGGAAAATATTGAGCCGTCCCCCCCCCCCTAATAATTTTGTGCTGGTGGCGTCCATGAAGACAATATTAAACAGAATTACTTCTAAAGATCCATCGTGTTCCATCAGGGCTCAGTTGAATTAGGAGTTGAATTTGCATCGACATTGAAACGAAAGGAAATAGAAAAAGAAAGATAAAGAGGGAAACAAACAGCCGTTTTGCAGGCTAGTTTGTGTTTGCCGTGTTTTGGGTAAACTGTGCAGACGCGGGTAGAGAAGTGATCTTTAATTCACCGCAAAACCAAGCAGACCACACCATACCCTTCAACCCTCCGAATTAATAACCAGCCCCCTAATCATCGTGTGCGTTCTGGGCACGTGCACACTTCCACAAGAGCATTACGCATTGCGCATTACGCACATAGAATTGGGTCGGACGTGGATTGTGCAAAAAGTGAGTTTCACTTTCGTTTCCTTGATAGGAGTGTGGGCTCTTAGAGACTAGTGCTCAGGATACCCTTTCTCCGGAGTAATCAGTCCGCCTCCAGACACCGCCTTCTTGTCGGTCACCCTGTAAGAGGTGCCACCAGGAACAAACCATTGTTGGGTGAGGAGTAATGTAATGGACAAAAGGTACTATTTCTAGGTGGATGTTCTCCATAAAGAAATATATATAAATATATATATTTCCGATTTAAAAATTGACAAAAAAAGTAATAAAAATAGGAAATTGCACGTCCAATCCAATTAACTCAAAATAATGATGGTGGAAGACAGTTGACCGTAGATATAATGAACAGGAATTGGTTGGGGGTGCGGTTAAAGTAATAAGTACAAATATGTTATATTTACATATCTTATTCTAGCCAACGTTCGATCTTATTCGACCCAAATTTTAGGTCAATATATCGGGCCATCTTCCATCGGGCCGGGGATAGCCGAGCGTGTTGGAGCGCGGCCCGCTTTAACACGCTCGAGCCGAACGGTGGCGGTTCGAATCCGCCCTGGGATGGTTGACTTTTATTTCGTGGAGGCCCCACGGAATAAATCTCGACCTACCCACCATGGTTAGGATATGTTGGTTACACCTGTAGAGTAACCCCCCGTATGCCACACATGGCCAGGTAGGGGTACCGAACAAAAAAAAATATCCATCTTGTTTATCTTTTTTAAATTTTCGATTTACACACCGCTTTGTATTTTGTGTACTACATTTCATCTTATTTACTTAAGCTTCGTTACTACAGACCATTGTAACCCCACTATATGTTCACCTATGTTTTATATATTTCTCTACATTACCTCAGATATCCCATTTTAATTTTTGTCTTGTTTTCATTTATTACTTTCATCATGGCCTTACATAAAGAGTACTTTTTTTAAATTCTACAAAAATATGTTTATAATTATTTTATCTAACTTGTTTAATGTTTCACCCACATTTGTTTCTGTTTATATAAGTTATCTGATTGGTTTTTTACTCATTTAGCCCTGATGATGACCTAAACTTTGGGTCGAAACGTTGGCTAGAATAAAATATGTAAATATCAAATATTTGCACTTATTATTTTGACCGCACCCCCAACCAATTCCTGATTATAACTCAAAATATTTTTCCTTGTATCGATATCTCCTTATTTTCATCTAATATGTCCGTGTAAAGGTCTGGTCACACATAACCGCTCCGCAGCACGGGTGTGTATCGGATTCAAAGTATGATTCAAATACGAAAGATAGGTAGTAGACCCGGTGTCGGGCATGTGCGACCGGTTACCATCTATTAGTGTTGTAAAACTATCGAAAGTTAGGTCAATTTAAAGCAGTGGGGGCTAGGGTGGGGATGTTTATAATAAAGAAGGACTTAATCCATTGGTTGAATTAGAGAAGCAGTAGACGGACTTTTCCCATGTTTCCAGTAAAGGTATTATATAAAAAATTTCAGTAAAATATAATATAAAAAAATATCTTATGACTTTAAATTTTAATTTTTTAACATTATATTAAATAGGATCCCTACGTGTGACGAAGATGAATCTCATCAAAAAATTTTTTAGAAATCAGACGATGTCCACTAGGATAATAAAATACAGGTATGAAAATGCTAAAATAACTAATGACAATAAAAAAATATTGTAAAAAAAATATTTTTATATAATTATAACATGATAAATATTTTTAGATGAATATGGTGCCAAGCACCGAAAGCTTCTGATGTAAGAACAAAATAAAAAAGATGAGACTGTTTTAAAAATAAAATGGGTAAATTATTATAATATAAACTATCGAAAGTTTTTTAACTTGTGAAAGTACTATCGAAAAAATTGTTTTTAGAGGATAAAGTGATAGCCTCTGCTTCTAACCACTCGTGTGCTAGATGATCCGTGGAAATGAAAAATAAACAAAATGTAACAGTGTAATATTATTTATGTTTTTAACAAAAAATGCTTATCTACTGTATTAATATATATATATATATATATATATATATATATATATATATATATATATATATATGCGTGAAAAATTAAATGGTTTGATCATACATGCAATAATATACAATCAAAACAACTGATTGCCTGCCAGCCCCTTGACTTGGAAATCACTTGGTAAATGGCATATAAACAAAATCACAGTTTTTGTAAAAAAAATACCTTCAACCTCTCGTAATCAAATGCCTGAGAACATTTTTTTAAAGTATTCAGGTTCCTAAGGAAGGCATGTCTGGACAAATGTCACAGAAACGTCCTTTTCTCTTCAAAAACTTCAACACATTCGATGAATGCGTTCCGGATGTTTTCATGTCAAATCAACTATTTACAGAACTGGGAATCCTGGTTTCACGGTTAAGTACTTGAAGAGGGTTGGTATAGCTTTCCTCTAAATACAGTTTCTTTGACCTTTTGATAAAGTTTTTAATTTCTGCTGTAACGACTAAGCTTGAAACTGATAAAAATCATTTGAAGGTATAATATTAACAGAAATCTACATCTTATTCACTAATAAAAGAAGAAAGAAAAAAGTTCAAATGGAAACGTGCACTGTAGCTCCTATCATTTCAAATGAAAAATTCTACTATTCTATCTACCCCCCCTCCCCACACACCGGTCATCACATCTTAATATCTATAGTATCGATAGTTTTATGACCGATAGTATCTAAACAATCGATATCGAAGACTATCGATTGTTTTACATCACTTGTGAGGAGTAATGTAATGGACAAGAGGTGCTGTAGTGAATGTCCAGGATGAAGGAATATATTTTTTTTATTTCCAATTTAAAAATTGACAAAAAAAGAATGAAAACAGAAAATTGTGCGTCCAATCAAATTAACTCAAAATATTTTTTTCCCCACAAATTATCTTCTTATTTTCATCTAATATGTCTGTTAGTCCACTTATACACCGTCACAGTATACCATTCATGTTTGGGCAAAAGGGGTTAAATCATAAAAAAAACAATTTTTGTATCGTCATCTTAAAATTCATAATTGACTGTAATTTATTCGTTATTCATAATTTATTACAGTCTCTGTTGAACGAATATAGTTTTATTTATTATTATGGAATAAAAAAATACAATAAAAAAGAATTTATAATGATTTTCAATAGCTTGGAAAATCGTTGTTTAAGCTTCACATTCGATGACTTCACCCCTTTTGCCCAAACACCAGTAATACATTAGTGAAACATTTTACATTAGACCAGTTTTGTATTGAATAAACGAAGTATAATGTTGGAACTTGCAAATAGATGTTCAAGATAAATTTGAAGATGGACAAACGGATAATTAATAAGAATCAATGATAACAAACCGGAAGTCAGCCGAAAAATGCAAAAACACAGTTTTCAAAATTATTTGTTGGCGATTTTTTTAGGTTCATTGTAGATCTTGATCAGGGCTATAAACAAACAAAGGTTAACTGAAGTTGAGTTATTTAAATGATCATTAAATATTTGCTCGAAATCGTTGATTAACCAATTTTGTCAGAAGTAAAAATAATGTGAACTTTTTGCAGTATTTTTTTTGGTTTATATATGTTAACATATGCAAAAAAGAGAAGATAGAACCAATTTTTTCGGAAATGCACCTCTGGGATATTAATAGGCCCAACAGTTAAATAAATAACAATTAATTTTGAATTATTATTATTACATTCCTTTAATCAAGATGAGACATGCAAACATTTTAAAAAATTATTATCCATGATTTTCTAGAAACACTGATAATTTATAGTGAATTTTAAAATTTCACATTTCTGAAATATGCATATTTAAAGTTTTCAAATTCAAAATAAACATACCTACTATCTACAAAAATTGGTAGTGAGTAAATAAGTATACAGCTTTACAAAGTTTAAATATCTTTCAATTTTTTTAAAATAGTGTAACAAACACCTTATACATTAATTGAGGCACTGACTTGGAAAAGTTAGTAAGTGAAAAAAAAAAAAAAAGATTTTGAGATTTTCATAGGAAAAAGGACGTATGAAGCCTTACCAATGGTATATGACGAGTTGTAAGTCAGTGTTGAAAGTGGTTTAGTTGCCATGAACACCGGATCATGCTTTTTATGAATTAACTCAATTTCAGCAGTTCAATATCAAAATAAAAATGGATTTTCTTGACTTACTACCTTATCCATGGCAACACCTGAATTAAAAACGGAAATAAAAACCAAAATCTCCTAATGTACTGAAAATATTATTGATGCGTATACGCGTCCAGGGGACAAAATGGATTGACCATGTCTGCATGGATGTGCTTAAATTAGCAGTTTTAAATAAATATTCCAATGCCATGAAAAACTAACGATAAGAACGTTAGGAGGTTGATTATAATATTGATTGATAGTTATAACTTCCATATTGATAAGTTTAACTTCCAACTTTAGTATTGAATCATTAAATGGAAAATTATTAAACAGATTTGATAATTATGTGATTATTTTAGGAGGTATGATTTGAACAACTAGTTCATTAATAATTAATTTGTTTAATTGTGTACTCATACATTGTATTTTTAAACTGGATAAGATTTTATATCTGTAATTTCTTATGTTTTATTTATTTCTCGAATAAAATTATAATGCGCATAATTAATACAAAAAAAGTTTAAAATTAACCAAAACTTACGAATGCTACCCTTTTGTTTTCTCTATTGTTTGTAATTTTTTAACGCAGATATCATTTCATACATATCTCTATATATATAAGAGGCTTTGTCCTGACTGACAGAATCAACGCAGAGCAAAAACTAATAATGGTAGAAACTTGAAGTTCGGAATTTAGATTTTAAACGCAATGTAGGTAACCACTAAGAAAGGAATTTCAAAAATATAACCCCTAAGGGGCTTAAATAGCGAAATTGTCGTTTAACTCTAACAGAAATCTATTATTGAGATTTTAAACCATTTGTTTTTTATTTGAATATCGATTTAACGTTACAATATTATTAAATAGACATTCACATAAAATATGGCTACTGATTATTTAAATATTAGTGGTAATCAAATTATGCACACTGTGATTCCCATGATTGGGGATGGTGCGTGTTTATTTCGATATCTTCTCCATATACTCGTATATAAGAGGCTTTGTCCTGATTGACAGAATCAACGCAGAGCAAACACTACTAATGATAGAAACTTGAAGTTCGGAATTTAGATTTTAAACGCGATGTAGGTAACCACTAAGAAAGGAATTTCAAAAATGTAACCCCTAAGGGGTTTAAATGGCGAAATTGTCGTTTAACACTAACGGACACCTAACTCTAATCTATTTTTGTACAAAATATCTAATTTGAACTCATTTTAAAGATGTTGATACGACGAGTTTAACTCGAAAGCCCCATGGGACGTCGAAAACCATGTTTTAAAGCCGAAAAAGGAAGCGTCCACGACGAGTAAGCAATTTTTTGTTTCGGCGTTTTTAGCGAACGTTTTTTTTTTTTTTTTTTTTAGGAATATGTAGGCGCCAAAAAGTCACTATTAAATAAAACAATAAAAATGTTTGGGTCTTTTTTACTTTACCTACGCCAGTTACTTATTTCCAAAAGAGTGATTTATCTTAATATTAAATTAGAACAGATGATTAAAGTAATGTATTTAAAAAGATTAAAATGTACACAAAAATGATAGTTAATATGCTGCATTTGCAACTTCTCAAACTGCATTTAAATGCTGGAGATCTTCTTTTGTGAAAAGTAACCTCTCCGAATTCTTTCACGTTTTCATTTGTATTTTCACGCAGGGTTTAGCTAATATTGTGTGTAAGGAGCTTGTTTCATGATATTTGATGCTCTGCAACTTTTATCTAAAACATTTTTCATTTAAGCCAAATGTTTCTGAGTTAGGGGCGTTGGAACACGGTTTCCACCAAAATTGCAAAAATTTCAATTTTTGATGTACCGAACCCGGCTAAACCATTAAACTGATTCAAACATCAAATATATCATTCTATTTGCAATAGTTTAGCCTCTTATTGTAAGAAGAAAGCAATACTTTGTGATCTGTATTTGCCGAATTATATGGGAAAAACTGGAAAAAAATTTCACAGATTTTAGACCACAAGACGTTAAATATGTTCATGTTTTAATTACTTTGTCTCCACAGGAGTAGGCTAATTTTAAAGTTAATGAGTAATAATCGTTTTACACAGAATTCGATATTCTACAACTATTATAGGTAAAATTTTTTGTTTGGAGTAAGTTGGGTGCAGGCTTTGGAACATGAGCGTAATTCATTTTTCCTAAAGGAAAAATGAATTGACAATCGGTTTTGGCGAAAAGACTTACCCGATTTACCTGTGAGGACCTCAGTCGACGCGAAATTTAATGCCCTTTAATTTTAGAAAGAACACAATATCTTCTGCGATAAATCGTTTTCGAGTTATTAGCGAAAAATTTAAAAAAAAGTTCGAAAATGTCGATTTTGCTCGCCTATAAAATTTAATGGCAACCGATCTAAGGTGGCAGACGTTCAAATTTGAAGAGTCCACGGAAGAAAGGGGAAGAGTCAATTTTTCCGAATTTTAGTTATATACATATAATTGTTCGTCTAGATGAGTAGAATATGTTGGTGAAAAGAAATAGTCAGAAAAAATGACAGTAAAGTTCGTTACAAGGGATGGAAAGAACCACGTACTCGGAAGGAAGGGGGAATGTCCACGCGGAAAAACCTAGAATGGGGGAGAGTCATGTTAGAAGTTATATGGGTTGTGTATTAATATCACCATTTCATCAATAAAACTGGGGAGAAAGGGGGAGCGTCCATGACTATCCCCATCTTTTATGTTTAAATTGTTTTGTTTTTTTACTAAAACATTTTTTTTTTAGAGCGTGATATGTCTGTTTCGGGCAAATTTATTATTTTGACACGCAAAACAAAAAGGAAAAGGACATATAAAAAAATTGAAGAAAAATGATAAAAGATACGTAAGTATTTAAAGATCCAAGCCTAAAAACTCGATTTTCTCGGAAAGCACTCCAAATGACATCCCCCCTTTCTTCCGTGGACTCTTCATTTGTTGTCTATGAAATAAGTACTTTCAGCCTATATGGTCAAAAATTTTCTTCAAATCAGGCGCCTTTTTGGCTCTCAGCTCCCGGACTAACAAAACCAAAAGCCTTAGATCACCAAAGGAAAGAAGCATCACCAAGGAAGTTAACAAAGGAAAGAAGCATTTTTAACAATAATAATAATTATTGTTAATACAATTATTATAAAGGATTAAAAAATATATAATAATAAAAGTTGTTTATGACTATAGGATAGAGCAGCTCAAAAGATGAGATCAGGCAACGACTGCTAAATAGGTCAAGTACAGCTTTCACCTGTTCCTTAGCAGTTCAAAGGCAAAACATTTCGAAACTCCAGTCCTTCAATAGTATATTTCTAAGATATGTCCTAAATAGCGAGGCGTCAGTGGGGGATTCCATTGTTATTTTATACATGCTTATTTAAGCTTTTGCACAATGAATTGAAGTGGTCGGGACATAATAGTGCCAAGCAACATTTTTAACAAAAATAAACTGTAGTTGCCTTCTGCTCTATATTAGGCAGGACTATATGTCTATGATTGAAATGCCACCTAAATATGACTATCAGAGCCTCATATTATCTGTCTTGAATAAAGGTATATAATCCATAACTCCGCTAAATGATTTCACAATATAAGACATTCAGTTCTTGAGACTATACTGTTCAACAGGATATCAAGAAGGGGACCAAATTAGTCTCAACAATACATTTTTTTATTTATAAGACGTTTCGGCTCACATTATTTCAGGGTGTTTAACAGTAATAGCTTCTGAAATTCGCATTAAAACCCCACATTACTCTTCTTTTCCCCCACCTCGAGAGAAAAAAGAGATTCTGTTAAGAATTGAAGGGGTCGGGGCAAAATAGTGCCAAGTAACATTTTTAACAAAAATAAACTGTAGCTGCAGTCTGCTATATATGACGCAGGACTATATGTCTATGAAGGAAATGCCACCTAAATGTCTGTATATACATATATGCTGTAATATACTGCAGAATGCAGCTACAGTTCTTTTTGTTAAAAATGTTGCTTGGCACTATTTTGCCCCGACCCCTTCAATTGTCTATAGATTTTGTTGTGCTCAATAAAATCAATAATGATGCATGAATTAATCATATAACCTATATAAATAAAATTGTACAATGCATTTAACCCTCTTACCCAATTTGCAAGGGCTGATGAGATGCCAAAAAAATAAAATGAAAAAAGGAGAGATTAATCCTATTGGAGCCCATTAATATTTGTCCACCCTGTTCTGCTCCTGAATTATTAAATAACAAATCTAGAAAAAAATTAGTAATTGTCATATAAACATTCAAGATTAAAGTAAATGTAAATTTTTCAGTAACATTTTATATCCAGAAGAAATAGTTGAGTGAGAAAAAAAAAAATTACACATTTTTTTATTGTGTAATAAAAGTTTTACGACTCGTTTTAAAGTTTGTCTCTTATGTTTTTCTGGAAATCAAGAAAGATTAATATTCCTCTAAAATAACTTAATGCTGCCTTCAGAAATTTATTATGGAATTAAAGTACCCCCTCCGTTTGACCAATTACGATAAAAATTTTGATGTCACATCGTGGGTACATACATACACCAAATACCCAATTTCAGTTTCGTACGGTTTATAGTTTTTAAGCTAGTCTGTTCACACACTCACACAGACCTTTTCGCGGGACTTGGTTATTTGGACTAAGTGGGACCCCAAAACGTGTATATCCGTTGAAAACCGGAAGTCAAAATTTTTAACGATCGCAATACTTTCCCTTACTATATATTTCATACACAGGTAAGTGAAAGTAAAAAGGAACTTAATACAGGGTACCGAAATATTACTTTCAAGTTAACGGGCAACCAGTCTCTAAGAATAAGATGACAATGGAAAACAGTTTCCCACAAAGATTTTCCTTACGGTTGCTAGGGTTCATCGCCCAATCCCACCCACCACCACTCCACAAAAATCCACAACACTCAACATACAAAAATAAACACATGTAAATATATTTGGGGATCACAGGGAATGATATATTGCAGTTTACCTACCTGATTAAGCAATACATATCAAAAATATTAATATGATGGATGAAAATCGGAAAATTATTAAGTTATTAATCTATATAAATAAAGGTGAAATTCTGTTTGTTTGTTTGTTTATAATAGAAATCCATACTGTTTGTCCTAAATTCTTCAAATTTCGCTCAGTAGTGCTTTGGTACCAGGTAGGAACACCTATTCATATTAAAATTGCATAACTTCAGCCGATCTCTGGGTATATTCTTTATTGTTATAAAAATCGTCATGAGTTCGCTTTACCGTTTGAGTCGAAAAAAGTCTCATTTTATAGATTTTCAAGAGGCCAACAAGGCTCTATTAGCAACAAAAGTGCTATTTTTGTTTATAGAATTGTTCACTTTTATAAGAAAAATGAAATTCCCCGGGTGAAATGGGGATATACAGCTAGAAAGATATAAAATAGTTTTTTTTTTAATCTCCCATACATCGAAGATCAATACAAATCGATTTAAAAAACAAACCTTAAAAAAATATTAGTTTATCTAATCGAATTATATAGATTAGTTTTTGTAATGGTTCTGAATTATTCAGAAAATGTAGCATATTTACAGCAGTTATCTCTTATTATTTTGCATGTGAAGCTGCGTAAAAAAATAAATAACGAAAAAATCTATAAAGTATTTATTGCTAGAGGAGCTTGGCAAGTTGAAATACAGAAGTGACGTTAGTTTTAACCACTTAAGGGTTGCACTTTTAGGACGGTTGGATTGTACTCTCATAAATTAAAAAACTATTGACAAACGAAGAAATTTAAACCCTAGTTTTAATAAGAAAACTGTATAAAAATAAAAAATATATACATACATTTTATTTATTTTTTTTAAGTAATTTGATAATATTTCATAGTGATTTCATTTCGGAGATCTATGGATAATAAACCATTATTCAATATAAATTAATGACTTAAGCCATTAGAAATTAAGATAGAGTATAATAAACCTACGAACACAGTTATATCCCGGTTCTGCACTGTAGCATACCAGAGACCATTGCAAACTCCGCAACAGACCAATCAGATAATCATATTCACCTATTTATATCTGAGCCTGTGCTACTTCGGATAGTTACTAATTTCTAGTTCTATGATAAAATAATTGGTGAGTAACATGATCTTCCCTAAGATATGATAATGTAGATTTGACAAAGATAATAAAATTCAATGTAATGTGTTCTATAAAAAGTGTTATTAGTTTTAATGTAAAAACAGTGTAAAAGAAAAGGTAAAAAACTTGACCTATAACATATCTAATGGATAAGTGTTTAGAGGTTGAGAAAAAAAAGCCTAATTAATTTAAAAAACCTATCAGATATAATAAATAACATGATTTTTTTGAGAAAAAAATATCGACTGTTATGTTTACATAACATGGATACTTTACAAAGCTGATAATGTTATAAAATATAGTAAAAATTAAACATGAATAGTTTACAAAACTGATAATTATAAATATGGTGAGCATTATACACGAATAACTGAAAACGCTAATTGAAAATCTTGAATATCAATCAACATATCAGAAATAATAAATAATATGATTTTTTGGAGAAAAATAAATTATCGATTTCCAACCCTCGTTAAATCAGTTTTAATAGTTCGCTGAACAATATTTCAACCGTAACAACTCATAATTGATAAGATTATTTTGTTGGTTTATTGACCGTGATCAGAGACCGTTATTGAGGAATTTTTGACGAAATTTCAAAGCTTGGTAATGAAATCCTGATTTTATAACAATACTGTTCAATCTTTAAAACGTCGCACAGTGGGAAAATTTTTCATTTAGCGACCAAAAATCTATATCTCCTGACTTCTTTTATTTATTATTTATATATTCTTCTTATTTATAAAATATGTTTGGTGCAATAATATAAAAGATAAAGCTCTATAGAAAAAAAATAATATCAGAGAGATGAGCATAGATTGTGCTTAAAATAAATTAAATTGTTTTCCCTATTGAGCTTTACTTTTTATATTAAAGCACCAAACATATCTTATAAATAAGAAGAATGGCTGTAGAATTATTGGATAAAAATGCATTTTAATTTCATCCACGTTGAGTATTTTATTTATGAAAAGAACGTATTTAAATTGATATAACTTCTATTATTGGCAATAGTTGGTTCTGATTTTTTCCATACTGGTAGAGGATGAAGGGTGCTAAAATACCATAATAGAAATAGATCAAATGCGCTCGATCAGCGATATATCGATTTTAAGATTTAAATCCCTATATTTCAACTTTCAAAATATTTTCGGCCTCGAATTAGACTAAATCATAAATCATACTTATCGTTGAATTATAGGACAATATTTTTTTTCCGTCAAAATTCTTAAAAAGTAGGGTATTTTTTTTAATTTTTTGGATTTTTACTTCGTCAGACAATAATTTTTTAAACACCATTCAAATGGAGCAAGTGCCCCTGAAAAAACATATATACAAGCAGAAAGCTCAACAGATAACAATCCTGACTCATTTCATTCCCCATGTCTAACCCTGTACCGAATAAACTATTTTATTTAAATTTAAGTGAAGAAAGAATTAATTTAAAAATTAATTTGTAATACTTTGAGCCATAATATTTTTATTTTTATTTTCACTGACAAAGGAAATCCCATGCTCTATAATGAAAAAATAATTATTCGATTATCGTCATTTAATCAGGAATTATAGATTTTTGGCCGCTAAATGACAAAATTTCCCCCCTGTGCGTCGTGCCATGAAACGTAAGAAAATTTGACATAACCACTTATTTACTAAGACAGAAACAATAAATAATAATAATAAAATGAAATAAAAAGAAAATAATAATAAAAAAAAATATACTTATAAATAAAATTTTATAGATTGGGACAAAAATTGTATTAAAACTTTAAGTTTAAGGTTTATTCATATAATCAAAATATATATTTTGTTATAAATTTTGCTATATAAATTTATATATATATATATTAGGGGGATGCCCCTTGCCTACCTAAAGGCGGACCAACCCACATTTTACAAACTAAATACATACTACTCGTTGCTCGAATTGTTTAATTTAGATGAGTTCTGTAATTCAGGTCCTATTATAATTTTTTTTCCCAGCATAAAGCAGGAAAAAAAATTCAAATATTTAACCTAGCATTTTAATTTTTTTAAATGTTTTAAATTTATTCCTGAATTTCGAGTAGGTATGTAAAATAAAACATAACAAGGTTTTTAAAATAAGTATCAAAAGGTGTTTATATAATTAAAAAAAAAAAATGAAAATGATAGTGATACCTTTATTTACTGGAGGTATTGAAAGATACAGGAAATGCAAGAAGCCGCAGTACAGAGACAGCTTGGCGTACTCTACAAGGGGATGACAGCCGACGAATGGCAGGGGTGGAGAACACAGCGCGATATCAGAGCATGCGCCAACCCCTAGCGTTGCCATGGCGACCTCACCCCCTAATACAATACACCACGCACACACACACCCCTTCCAGATAGTACGTCGTCTACTACACCTGTCAATCCGTTACTGTTACATGGGAGTACGTAATGAGAGGTTACCCGGTTTCATTCCATTCTACTAACCGGTTGGTAAGTTGTGAATGGTATTCAATGAATGATGAGGGAAGGGTAACAATGAATTCGTATGAGCATTTTTATTTTTTTTTTTTTTAACACGCGTATAAATATATATATATAAATATTAATACCGAAGAGCTCAAAAGGAATATTTTTTTTGGCGGTTCCTGTTCGAAAATTATTAGCTAGCATCCTGCATCTAGCATTCTCGGTCCTAGCATCCTCTACACAGCTTTTACAGTAGTACAGTACAGTATGGATATCCGGGCCTCTATTAACCTGGGTTCCGAGGAGCCAATTTTTTTTTTTTTTTTTTTTAATAAGCTGTTTCTAATTTTTATGATATTTATTTTGTATGTGTAATATTTCTATATAAATAAACTTGAAATTCTGTTTGTTTGTTTATTTGTTCTTTATAGAAATCCATACCGTTTGTCCTAAATTCTCCAAATTTCGCTCAGTGGTTCTTTGATACCAGGTGCGAACACCTGTCAATATTAAAATTGCATAACTTCAGCCAATCTCTTCTTTATTGTTAAAAAATTCGTCATGATCTCGCTTTACAATGGTTTTTTTTTTTTTTTACGAAATCGACCGTTTGAGTCGAAAAAACAGCCTAAAAATCATTTTACAGATTTTGAAGAGGCCAACAAGGCCCGGTAAGACCGTCCCTTGGTAGGCGTCGAGTTCTGGGATTTTTAAACCATATGTTTTTTGTTTTTTTTTAACATTACAATACGTTTATTTACATGTATGGTGAATTTATTTTTTATAAATGCCTCCTAAGAAGCGAGCTTCAATAGGAGTAGTGAGCTCAAAAGCTAAAAAAACAATGTCAAATACGAACAGCTGAAACGACGAACATCAAAATAGGATTGAACAACAGAGGCTTAGACAGGCAGAATCGCGGGAAACTGAGTCTGCCCAGGAATACGAGGCCCGCTTTGCGCCACAAAGGCTTAGGCAAGCCGATTTGCGAGAAGCTGAAACTGCAGGCCAATATTTCTGTTTGTTTGTTTGTTCTTTATAGAAATCCATACCGTTTATCCTAAATTCTCCAAATTTCGCCAGTAGCTCTTTCATAACAGGTGCGAATACCTGTCCATATTATTACATGGTTGGGTACCTTACACAGTATCCAACCTAGACCCTTCATGGGTTGTAGAGCTAGTTTTTTTTCTTTATGATGATTTCTTAAGAGATTAGAAATCCTAATTTCTTTGATCTGGGTGAAATATTTTGTTCTTAGTCCCATTTTTTTTTATTTTATACGAGTTCTCGTAACTTCTTACTCCAGTACTGATTCATAATGCATTTTAGAGTGCACCAACATTCTAAACAAAAAGTTTTTACATTTCATGCTATACCAAAACGAGAAAGAAATATCCTCATAATTGCCTACCAATCCCATTGGATGACTTCATCCATTGTTTAGGGTGATAACAAACCCTCCCACCAAACATCTGTGTGGTTTCGATCAATTCTTCAACGAGTTAAGGTCTGGCCACACATGTCCGCACCAGATCCGCACCGTAGCAATAATACAGGTTATGTTCAGAATATTTTTAATTTAACTTACATATTATCTTTAGTTATGCCTAAAGTGGCCTGTGTCTGACCTGTGTGGCTTGAACTTTAGGCATAACTAAAGGTAATATGTAAGTTAAATTAAAAATATTCTGAACATAACCTGTATTATTGCTACGGTGCGGATCCGGTGCGGACATGTGTGGCCAGACCCTTATGGTCACTATTTCTCCCTCAACTTCGAGTGTGTGTGTGTGTGTGTGTGTGTGTGTGTGTGTGTGTGTGTGTGTGTGTGTGTGTGTGTGTGCGCGTGCGTGCGTGCGTGCGTGCGTGCGTGCGTGCGTGCGTGCGTGCGTGCGTGCGTGCGTGCGTGTGTGTGTGAACAGACTAGCTCTAAAACTATAAACCGTGCGAACCTGAAATTGAGTATTAAGTGTATGTATATGCCCGCGATGTGACAGCAAAAATTCCATTAAAAATGCTCAAAGGGAGGGGGTACTTTATTCAATAACTTTTTAAGTTTTTTTCGATTTTCTCAAAAACGGCTCTAACGATTATGATTAAACTGAGTATTTGATCTATTTACATGCCCGAGATATGACTGTTAAAATTTCATCAAAATTGATGAGCCGGAGGGGGGACTTTACTTAATAAATTTTGTATCATTTTCACGTGTTTTTTTTATTTACTCAAAAATGGTTTTAACGATTTTGATCAAACTGGGTATTTGATGTATGTATATGCCAAAGATGTGATAGCCAACATTTCATCAAAATTGATCAACCGGAGGGGGCACTTTATTTCATAACTTGTTTTCCAATTTATAGCTTTCTTTCGACTATCTCAAAAACGGCTTTAATGATTTTGATCAAATTCGCCATATTTAATGAAAATAAGGTGCTCTTTTAATATCAGGTAAGCTTTATCGTTATTAAAATGTTCTGAGGGGGCTTAAATGGGGAAGGGGTCTTTTTTGTTTTCCTGTAAAGTACACTTGTTTTTGTTTATATGGAAAAATTAACTGTCTTTCATTACGCCTAAAAATAAGAAATGGCTAAATAAGAGATATGATAAAAATAAAGAAAACATATAGAGGAGAAAAAAAGAAAAATAATCAGTTAACTCATAAAAATCGTTGAGCCCACGCATGCGGAGTACGCCTTTAATGACAGACCATTGTTCATAATTAAAGCCGTTCTGTTCATTTGAGAAGTGGCAATTGACAAAACGCATTAATTTCTAATCTAAGTAAGTTGGTAAGTGAAAGTTGTGTGTTGTGTGCACGCACCAGATTTGATTTTTTTTTGGACCGCGCATGAGGCGCATCAAGGCAGAATTAATGGCTGTTCAAATCAATTGACAAGAAGACATCGAGTAATGATTCCGTGAATAATGCGTTAATAATTGTGATCCATCAAAGGCAACTGAGGAAAAAAAAAAAATCGCGAAAAATAAACTGACCCTTCCAACGAATAGAACCAACGTAGATGGGAGGATAATTTTAGGTCTTAATTTGAAGAATCGGGTTTTAATGATGTTCAGTATGGGGTGAGGGGGATTAAGCATTAAAAAATGCTATAAGCAATATCGTCAACGAAGTGCCTAGATATTCTAGATTTATACCACACAACATTAACTTAAATTATTATTGAAACAATTGAAAATTAATACCAAAATTCGAAAAACATTATAAAATGACATACATATTTACATTCAACAATTACTACAAAAAATTATCCACCATCACATTAAGAACTGAGAAGAATTAAGAACACCATCAGAACTGAGAAAGGAAGTGCTGTTTCTTGGTGAGCAGTCATGGGAGGTGATTTGACCATGATCAGGCAGAACCACCAGGTTTTTTTTCTTCTCAATTTTTTTAATTACCTACTTTTTATACACTGGCTGGCACCAGGATGGTCATATAATCTGCCATAGTCAGAATCGAACTCGGGACTTATAGCACAACAGTTGCAATGCCTTACTATTAAGTTACACTTCCATCATTTAAATAAAAAATAAATTGCAATTTTATACACATCTCCAAAATGCAAAAAAAGAAAATTTCCCAATATTACAAAAAAAATTATGTAAGTTTTAATGTTTTTAATATTTTAAAATCATCACAGAAGAATATTTACAGAGCAAGTAAACTTGATGGCAAAATTGCACAATTAGGTTCTTGTATTACAACTGCTAAATATGAAACAGAGTCACCTTATTCAAATAATTAAGAAAATAAATAATGATGATATGAACAATAATGATTAAATAAAAAAAGATGAATAATATTAAGCAAACGATCTAAGAGCGAATCTGATTCAAGTGATTCATAAGAAATGAATCAAAATCTTTAGTCATCCACTATACACATAAAACTCAGTAATAAGAAAAACATAAATAACTATATCTAGTACTAGCATTAACTCAAGCGCATATTAAATGAAAATTATAACACTATCAGCTAACGATAAAAACATTCTAATGCTGACTATTATGGAAAAATTAGGCCAAATGAATATTTATAATTTGTGCAGCTGTATTACTATACTATACTAAGGAGATATTTTCCACCTTTCCTTTTTTTTTTCTCTCTACTTAAAACTTGAAACGTCTCACAATTATTTTATGATCAATATCTTTTGTTGTAGGCTAGATAGGATTTGGATAGAATCTTGAAGCCAAAAAAAAAAAAAAAAAAAAAAAATATCTTTTGTACAATTCAATCCCGATTTCACTACCAGTGAATGATATATATTAATTAATTTTTACACATCTATTTAATTATCATGATCATTTTTTTTTTCAAATTTTCATAAATTTGTACAAGAAAACCTAATTCTTACATAACAGTGAAGAATTTTTATAGTTCTCGTTAAAGGTGGTGATTTATTTGCAGTTTGATCATGGATGAGTTTTTTATTTAATTTTTTTAATTGAATAATTAAAATTTATTTTTATTATAACATTTATTTATTATTAACATTTATTATTATTATAAATAATTTATTTTTGAAGAGAAAAGATTTGGCTATGCCGGGAATCGAACCCGGGTCTTCCGCGTGACATGCGCGGTATGCTATCCATTACACCACGGAGTCGCTTCCAAACGGTGCCAAATCCTTCCTCTTCACTGAGATTCGGCTTCACGTCGGAGCCAAATCTTTTCTCTTCAAAAATAAATTATTTAAAATAATTTAAAAAATAGGTGGTTACTCCACAATAATGGTTAAATTAATTTATTATTATTTATTATTAAAAGATAAGGATTATAATTATTTTTAATAATTACTATTATTCATATACAAATTATTTATTTAATGGTGTTTCAGTATACAGTCTCCTTGAGAACAAAAATGAAAAATTTAGCTGATTCAGCAGTTTTTTTCAGCAGCTATTAGTTTGATTTGATCAACTCATAAGGTTCATGTTAGTTAATGCTTTAAGGTCCTGTATACATATTAGATAACAACTTCAACTTTATTCGCAGTGAATTATAAATAAAAATATACTTGTTGCTCCAACTTTCTACTATTGTATGTTTTACATAAAATAAGTAAAAAATACTCCTTCCGCAAGCAACAAAATTATTTTGGGAAGTCATGCATTCAACCCATGTCTCTACATCAAGTAGGGGGTATCCCAAGAAAATGAGGTAAAGCTGAAAATTAACAGAAGTATTGGGGCAGGAAAAGTAATGTTTCTTTTCGAATTAATAAGGACATTACATTTTCCATCACTTATGTTCAAGCAAAATTCTTCTCATATAAAACAATATTACAACCTTCAGTGAGCTACAACAGTAACACGTATGTATTGATCGCCACTGCATAATTTAAAAATGTGAAATTTCAGAGGACATGCATCCGTTTTTTCCATTACAGGGGTTACTCAAATTCACAACAGACTGCCTTAACTGCTCAGCAGCATTAAATACTACATTGACAATCAGGCAATTTACTCAAAGAAAATTATCTTATTGTAGAGCTTTTCTTCCAAACGAGTGATATGTAAATTCCAGGCATGGGAGAGAAAATTACATACAAAATATAGGACAAGAAATTAAAAAAATACTCCTGGAAAAAATAAGTCTGAATTACAAAGTCCAAAAAAGCATGGTGGGACGAATCCCGGAACAAACGAAGATTGGATTAAAGATCACGCCTGAAAAGGATGGATCATGTATAAGGAGATCTCCAGAAAATTGGTGTGAGATCATGCAGGCATAAGGGAGAGGATACAGCTGAGTGGTTAAAGTTGTTGCTCCGAAGATTTGATTATTTATGGTAGAAGACGTTAGCAGATCCAGGGGGGGAAGCTGTGAGGGCTGCAGCCCTTCTTTGGAAAATTTTTTGTCAATCGAAGATAACATTTAACTTTACTAAAAGTAAGAAAGTAAGGTAAAATACAAATAATATGCAAAAAAGGTATAATTTTAGTTGATGAAAAAAAAACAAGGTAACAAAAGGAACATAAACATGATTGACAGATCCAAGAGCTGTGGGGCTCAAGCTCGAACCCCCCTTTACAACCGTTTGGATCCGGCCATGGTAGAAGGATAGGAATTTACCCATAAACGGCGACGAAAAGACCAGCTATCGTTTGAAGTCTCATGCCTAACACAAAATTTTAAGTGTGTTGTTTTAAATGTATTCAGATAGTCTCAGAATTAGAATGTCTATACAGAAACTAGATAGAAAAGAAAGCTGGGTGCCTCAGTATATATCTTAAAAAATGTTATGAAGTATTACAGTAGTCGATCGATCACATAAAAATGCAAGTTTCACTAAAGTATTTGTACATTCTCTCTCTACAATCAGTAAAGAAGGTAATGCAATTAAAAACAATTGAAATTTGAGGATAATTATAATCACGGTGATACAATCAATTTCAAAACCAAAAGAATCTCTTCCCTATTCGCAAAAAAACAAAACAAAAAACAATATGTATCTCTTTCGAAAGACAATTAAAAAATTAACAAAAAAATATATTTTACTAGTTAGGAAAATGAAATAGCGCTTGGTGGTAAAAATTAAAACAAGCTCTAAGTAGAGTATACATTCCAAATACAGAAAGCTTTTTTAGCCCACTACAAACATGTTTTCTGTAGTTATTACATTATTATATTAATAGAAATATAAATAGTAGCTAAAAAAAACTAACAATAGCGCTAATATACCATACAAAATTTAAAAACATTTACACATTTAAAAGTTGTTTCAAAAAGATAAGTTTATCCACAAGAATCAGACTTGAGTACTAATTTATATCATGAAAGAAAACTAAAAAAGTAAACATACCTCTATTTATGAACAAATATTTATTACACTGATCACTCAAAGAATATTTAAACTCAATTAATCGGTCGAAAGTTAACACAACACGGTATCAAATTAAAAACATTGAATCTGTAAACTAACCTTATCCCGATATAAACTTGTGAATTACAAAAAAACTACTCACTACAATTCAAGGACACTTTATTCTTTACTCACAATAATTAATTTTCTATTTAAAAAACTAATTTTCAAAGAAATATTTGTTCAATTCGAATAAATTCACGGTATAATCACACTATAACACATCCGCCATTTGACCATATGTCAAAAACATTGAGGTTGATAGTGGAATGTGGATACGGCAGTGTTGTGAATCAATGTAGTTTAATTATTCCCATAGCACGGCAACCTGTTGCTTCGTTTGTATTTCTACGTCAATTGAGCTTAATATAAAATCGAAATTAAGTAGTATTTTCTGTTTTATTAACGTAATAATATCATACTAATAAAATAAAAATGTTTCCAGTAATTTTCTTATTGAAACAAACCTATTTAAATTCAAGCAAAATTTGAATAAGTTGCCGGAAAAATAGCGCAGTCAATTATGTGGATCATTTACATATTTATTTCCTTTAAGTTGTCTATAATATTTACACATATATTATTAATATACAATGTTGCTACGATACATTTAAATAACTTTGTCAAATTTATGAAATGAAGGCGAGATCGTAGCCCTCTAAACTACAATAAATGCCTCAATAGAAAGCAAGAAACCAAAAAGCATATGAATAGATATAATCATTAAAGACACTACAGAGCTAAATGAAAGAAACTTAATAAAAGAAGCCCAAAGTTAGGCATAGGTGGAGAGGGCTGTTTAATGCAGCTAAAGATCTACAAGGTTTATAAAACCAGCAGAAAACAATAATTTTTACATCAATCATCATCGTCTTTCCTTAAAAAAACACTAAAGAAATAAGAAAAGTCATTTATTTAATATGTAGTATTGATAAATATTCAAAAAAACAATTTTAACAACAAATTTCTATCTGTTTCCACCGATATACCGTGTTTTTGTTTTTTTTTAATGGGAGTATAAAAAAAATCTATTACACATTATGAGTGATGCCTAAACTGCATAGATTCGTTAATTTACACGCCATTCTGATCGATCGAACAATATCGGGAGTCACCGAAAAGTGAGAGAAAGAAACAATAAAATCTTAGATATTAGAATATTCAAATCACCTGACGTCCAAGTAAATTGGTGAGGGTCATCATCTTTTAGATAATATTTTTACTTTTCCAGACAATCTTAATAAAGGCTTCCGAAGATAGGCCGCATTAGGTTTTTTCAGTTGACTAACGAAACTGAACCTCTATCACTTTGATCCATCCTGCTCTCACCTACGCCTCACTAGAGGCCTTTATGACCGTTATGAAGAGCTGAAATTCTTCAGGTTTATCAAACTTGTGAGATTTTTTCGGACTCGTCAGTTTTCCAAAATGATTGAAAAAATAATCCTGAGGTACCTATTGCTAGAGCTAGTCCTTTAACGAACTGCAGCCCCTCCCTTTGGAAATTTTTTCGTCATTTAAAGATAGAATTTGACTTTCCTTAATGTAAGGAAACAAGTTAAAGAACAAATAATGTGCAGAACAAGTAGAACTATACTTGTGGGAAAGGAACATACATGTAATAAAACTGATTAGCAGATCCAAAGGAAGGGCTGTGGGGCTGCAGCCCCCCCCCTTTAGGACTGCAGCCCCCTCCTTTAAGATCGACTGGATCCGCCCATGGGATATACAGAGAGTATACAAATTCAGAATTGAATATGTAATGTTGTATAGATTTTGTAATGTGGAAAAATGGTCCAGGGTGGGGGTAAAAAAATATCTACAAGTAGCGGATAAATTTTTAATGGAAACTAACACTTCGACCTTTAGAAGCAGTTCATCGGGACAATGCCATCTCAGGGATTACCGCCTATCGTATTTTCTACAAATTTTCATAAAATACACTTCAGAAATTCACACATGGATACTATAGTGATGTAACGTTAAAATATTTTTGTACTCCTAAATACCTCTTAGCATGGGTTTCTTTGGTAGGGAGGTTATTTTAGCGCGGTTCAGAGAAACGTTTTCGTTTATCTTGTTAATGATTCTATAGAGTACCCTTTTGTAAAATGGATATGAGAGGCCAAGAAGGCGGTATTACATATAATGTTATCGAACGAACTTATATTTCGTCCAAAATTTCAACAGTAAAATGGAAACCAGAACTTGGCGTTCCTAATTACTTTGTCACCGGTACCTATTTAGAAGATGACAATTATTTGGGCTTATGGTCTTATCCCAGTAATTGGGAATGGAATCAAATTGAGGAAGCTGAAACAGCAAAAATCTTTGGAGAAAAAATACCTACTACACTTCAGAAAATATCAGTTGCTGGTGATGTTAGTGCCATAAAGTTTGTCGAAAACAGTAAATTTTTGTATTCTACAGAAGGTGGTGAGTTTGGAATAGTAAGCATAGCTAATAATGAACATTTAGGAAAGCTGGAAATGAATAGAACTCATAACTGGGACTGTGAATTTTTCGGAGAAACTTCCATATCCTACAGAGGATTTGAAATCGGCAGTGCTTTTATTTGTGCCTTAGGTGAACATGGTCATCTTTACTTTCTTTCTACAGATTTAAATACGAGTCTTGGGACAATCAACCATTACAATGATGAAGCGAGTTGTCTTGGGATATTGAGTGCTAATGAAGTGTTAGTTGGAAATTTGAGGGGACAATTAAATTTGTGGGATTTGAGAGAAGGTCTTTTTGAACCTGCCAAGATTTTCCCTTACAATAGTGAAGAAACCATTGGACTCACTTGCATTACACCTTTTCCAAGGCAGCGTCAAATAGTAGTGACAGGAGGAACTGATGGTGCTGTCGTTACTTGGGATCTAAGGACTGGACATCATCCATTAACCGTTTATAAAGCTCACGACCACCCAATAACATGTTTACAGTTCCATGAAGATTGGCCTGCGAACATGTTTACGGCTTCGATGGGTGGAGAAGTATGGCATTGGAATAACTTTGGCAAGCTGTTAACTGGTGAACTTCTAGATCCAAGACTCATGGCTCTACCTCCAGAATTGCGCAATACAATGAAAACGCAATCTTATTTGGAACCTCAAATAAGGGCCCTAATTGGTAAAAAACACATTCCGACGAATTCATTAGATGTAATTAAAGAACAATTAGTGTGCTCTACAGACAACGATGCCTTGGTATTTGTTAAACCACTCAAAATTCACTAATGCATGATCACTATTTTGCATTAATTAAATGAATTTTTTTCTAAGTTCATGTAACCATTGAAAATGGTTATAGAAGAATGGGTCAGGCCATGAATCCCTGACAGTTGAAAATCATATTTAAAGAAAAAATGTTTTAAGTGGCAATATGTTTTGCCTGATACCTCTATAGTACTCATCTTTTGTAAATGTTTGTGTAAATAAAAATTTGTATTTAATTGTTATAATGGTATTTTGTACTATATAAAAATTTGATAATAAATATTTCTAAGACTACCTCTATTATTTTCATTCATCCAAAGGTATTAGTTTTTATTTATCATCACCAATCGAGGAATAGCTAGCAACTTTTTTATGTATAAAAATATTATTATACATTTGCATGGAGTGCATTAATTAATTATTGTCTTAGAAACAATTTTAATAATTGTTTTCCTATTTCCCCAGTTTAATTATTGTTGCTTTTTGACCAATAATTCCAAAATTTTGAGCATTTGGATGTAATTGAATTTACATATAGTCCTATGTAATTGAAGTAGGTAGGTAATTGAATATATATTTAGCTCACTCCTTTCAACTATGTCCGTGATTTTTCAGGAGTGTAAATCCAAAGTTTAAAAGTATAATAAGATGTGTTCAGATTAGAAATCAAGCCTCCGATTAAACTTGTAACTATGAAACAAATCATTTTAGATAATAACATCCTTTTTTTTCTGTTTGAAGAAGAATAAATCTATAATTTTTAAATTGTAAACAGTTACTATTGATTGATGATGCTCTGGTAAAAATGGACAATTTTTGATATACGATGTTGAACATAATGAGTGATATGTGATCTATTTTTGTTTTATGAACTCTAATTAAACCTTAAAAAATATTTGTGTTTTTTATTAATTTATTCTTTGAATTATTTTCTTTTCAGTAATGTTTTGTTTACTGTACTGTGAGTATTATCCTTTAAAATACAGAATTTGAAAGTTAAAAATCCCACTTCTTATCAGTGTTCAATTGCATGCTAATCATGAAATAATTATACTAAAATATATTTTTAGATGATATATTTTCAATTAATGATTATGATTATATTTTATAGTACTATCAAAGGCAAAATTTATCAATCGTTTTCTCAGAGGCTAGAAGAATAATATTTAATAACAAATTTTATCATTTTTTTTAATGGGTAGAGATACGGTTATGTTTTTGAATAAACAAAAATATCTGACAATATTTATCAGTTCTTCTTATGTATCATAAATTTAGAATTTCAATTCAATTCGAATACTATGCTGTAATCCTTCAGAAACCTTCAAGCAAAAAAAAAAAATCAGATTATTGTTAATTCCATAATTTTGATTTGAGATATTAAATTTATATTAATTTTCAAAAGACTAAATTTTATGAACTATTTACATACCTGGCCTGCCGTTAAATTCTAATTTATGCCATGGGAAACAAAAAAATTTCTCATTCTTAAGCAGCTGTAACCTGGAAAAAATGAACAATTTTAATAATTATTCATATTTAAAGTTGGAAACTTTAAATTTTTTAAAAATTATTTCGCATTAATAAATCAGACAAGAGATTATTTTTCCTTTTTTGATCTTCCTTTTAAGCATTGAATTCTTTTTTTTACTTTCACTTACCTATATATGAAATATATAGTAAGTGGAAGTATTGCGATCGTGAAAAATTTCGACTTCCGGTTTTCAACGGAAATACACGTTTTGGGGTCCCCTGAGTCCAATTAACCAAGTCCCGCGAAATGGTCTGTGTGTGTGAATAGACTAGCTCAAAAACTATAAACCGTGCGAACCTGAAATTGGGTATTTAGTGTATGTATATGCCAGCGATGTGACAGCAAAAATTTCATCAAAATTGCTCAAAGGGAGGGGGTACTTTATTTCATAACTTTTTAAGTTTTTTTCGATTTTCTCAAAAACAGCTCTAACGATTTTGATTAAACTGAGTATTTGATCTATTTATATGCCCGAGATATGACTGTAAAAATTTCATCAAAATTGATCAACCGGAGGGGGGACTTTACTTAATAAATTTTGTATCATTTTCACGTGTTTTTTTTATTTACTCAAAAAAGGGCTTTAACGATTTTGATCAAACTGGGTATATGATGTATGTATATGCCAAAGATGTGATAGCCAACATTTCATCAAAATTGGTCAAACGGAGGGGGCACTTCATTTCATAACTTTTTTTCCAAGTTTTATCTTTTTTTCGATTATCTCAAAAACGGCGATAATGATTTTGATTAAATTCGTCATGTTCAATGAAAATTAGGTGTTATTTAATATTAGGTAAGCTTTATTATTATTAAAATGTTCTGAGGGGGCTTAAATGGGGAAGGGGCCTTTTTTGTTTTCCTATAAAGTAAATCCTATAAAGTCGTTAGGCCTAAAAATAAGAAATGGCTAAATATGAAATATGATAAAAATAAAGAAAACATAAAGAGGAGAAAAAAATAAAAATATTCAGTCAACTCATAAAACTCGTTGAGCCCAGGCATGCGGAGTACTTTAATGACAGACCATTGTTCATAATTGAAGCCGTTCTGTTCATTTGAGAAGTGGCAATTAACAAAACGCATTAATTTCTAATCTAAGTAAGTTGGTAAGTGAAAGTTGTGTGTTGCGCGCACGCACCAGATTTTTTTTGTATTCCTATCGATTTTGTTTTAATTTCAAAATATCTTAGAATTATTCCTATTAAATTCATTGGAAAGAAATGCTTATCTTGAGTTTTTTTCTCCTGATTGTAAGCTGTTCAATTTTTTTATTAATTTATATTAAGGTGAGTTTTCTAAATCCTGAAACTTAAAAATTAGATTATACAAAACTATTATTCTTCCTATTGTCCTTTAATAATACAATACATAGCCCCTTACATAAAAAGATGAGCCATCATGGTTTAAGGTTTTTAAAATTAAATTATTTTGTACAATATTTGGACTTGAGAATTTCAGCTTTTTATTTATTAATTCATTTTAGGCTGATCTTTTAGTGGTGGGTTTGGACTGTGGGCATTTGATGAATATGTCCAGTGTTAATAACATACCTGGCCAATACAAATGACTTGATGGGCCAGAGTGATGGCCTGTGATATAACGAAAGTCAGCGGTCTGAATATGGTGGGTGCGGGGCAGCACCCTCAGAGGGGCACTAAACTGGATGAGGTTTTTTTTTTTTTTTTTCAAAAGGTAAGTTTCATCTAAGCGTTACATTATTGCTTAATTTTTTTTTTTTAATTTTTTTTTTCAGTGGGAATACAGTTAAGATTTTCGTCAGTATCAATCATAGGTACTTTAATCAATGTCGGCTAGTCCTATATTTTAAGTTTAGCCACAACAAGATGCCATACTACTGAATTACGCCACTGACTACAGGCACACTTCTATATGAAAATGTTAAATAAATAAAATAAGCATTAATTATTATTTGTATGCTATTATTCGATAAGATTAATTTCTCAGTCTGAATTATGAGATTGGTTTAAATTTTTTTTGGCTCACAGTTGTGAGACTTGCTCCTTAACGAAATGCAAAATTTCAATAGAAATTTAAAATGAAATGTAGTAGGCTGTAATATGTTTGGGATTTTTCTAGTACCAAAGGCCTTTTTTTTATAACAAAAATGAAATTATTTTTCTATTAAATTTCTAGCAAAAGATACTCCGCATATGAACTAATTATATTATTAAAAAAATAATAATATTCTACAACTTGTATATTATATTAAAAAATAACTACTATAATAATAAATTAATTTAGGTGCAATATTTTTGTTTATAATTTAAAAAAACAAAACAAACCTAAATAAATTTATGTAGTGTTCATACAATCTCTAAATATTTCAAGAAAAATTTAATTTTTTTTTTTTTTTTTTTTTTGTTATATGGTCCTTCTTAACTAAAATTTAATAAGAGTGTAACACAATCGCTAAAATAATGAAAGTAAAAAATATTTATTTTCTCAACCATGTCCAAAATACAAACAATATAATTTTTTAAATAAACCAGAAATGAAAACTATTAAGTTTTACACTACATAAAATTGTTGGTTTATTTCAGTTTATTGGTATAAAACTGCATGCCTCCATATTATATTCAATTCTAAAAAAGGCTTAACATTAATTAATTTTTTTTTTTTAGAATTTTTTACCACAAGCTATCGAATTCCCATCCATAGCATACAACTCTCTTTTATCATTGTTTATTGGTTTTATTGATCTGATTTTAGATCTCTCACGTAATCATTTTTCCTATTACTGGGGTATCCATGGTTGGGTACAGGTTTCCTGTTGGATTGCTTTGAGCTAAATGAATTGCCATGTTTAAACTCTGCTTTCATTTTTTGATAAACTATCAATTACTAATGTTTCCTTGAACAGAACCTTGCTTTCATTTTATACTATACTTTTCGATCCCAGAGTTTTCATTTGTGATGATCATACAAATCCCTCGTTCCTGTTTTGTTCCTACTTAATTCCTTTTAATAATTTTTGATTATCATCGATATGATTTCGATTTTTTATACCTCATTTGGCTTTTAAGTATCAATAATTATGAGAATCTCGATAATCTTAACAGAAATAAAGTGATTTTAAAAGTTGTAAATTTGTTTACAATAGTTGTTGAAATGGTAATTTCATTTTATTTGATTAAATCCTTGATTGATTTGATGAATGTTCACTCTGTGAAATTGAAACTATTGATTTTTTTTTACATGTAAAACACCTAATATTATTTGGATTCACTTGATAAATTTTGTATAAAATTTATGTAGGGTAAACCATACAGTTATTGACACCTAACTTTAACTTAAAGAAATAAGTAAACAAGTCCTAATTTTATTTCAAGATATACATGAATCTAATGTTTGAAGGGTCCTCTAAGACATCTATGAAGTAAGACTTAAACAAACTAACCATAGAGAAGATTTTAAAATTAAATCCAAAGGGGGTCAATAACTAGTTTTTGCACTTTTAACAATATATATTGCCATACGGTAAAACTGTTGAATTTTTGACCCAAAAAAACCTCTTGAGTCTTTATAAGGATAGAGGAGTTATAGGAAGTTTCAATATGAACCCTTCATAAAAGGCCATCAATGCCTACAGTTTGTTTCAATTTTATTTTTGAAGTGGATATCTTATAAAAAAAGGAAGTTTTAGTCAAACTTGCCAACTATAACAAAATGTGTCCAAAGATCCTTTTTTTAAATACAAAATTAATTATTTTTCGAATAAATTTCTTGTAAAAGATATTCTGCATGTTATAATTTAAAAAACGATGATGAACAAACCTAACAAACAATATGTAGTATTCATATAATCTCTAAATATTTTACGATAAATTTAACTGCCCTATTGTTGTTATAATTCATCTTAATTAAATTTTAATAAGAGTGTAACACAACCACTAAAATATTGAAAAAAAAAAAAACAATGAAAAAGTTAGAAATATTTAATAAATAGAATCAGAAATAAAATTATAAATAATTTCTATGTCACATGTGTGATTAAAGGGAACCACGTGCATGCAAAACTCTCTAGTTTGCTTAAAGTGTTCACGTGATAAGGAACTGTATACAGAAGATAAAGAGGAAAGTATTTATCTAATTTATCTATTATTTTTCAAAAGGACCAATTGACCTCAGATAAGAGATAAGAAGCTCTACTTTAGAAAAGGGTTCAATCCTATAATAAGGGTATTTTTACAACACTGATTCAGAACTGTCAACATGCCTGCGACTGCAAGTATGCTTTGTAAAAGGTAAATTTTTTATATTCATATTATATTTTGTAATAAGGATAAGTAAACTTTTTTTCTCTATATATTTATTCATTTATATATATGTATATTATATTGTATTGATGATTTCATAATCTTATCTTATAAAAAGAAATGAAAGAGTTGAGTTATAAAGGAAAAAAAGGATTTTATTTCTCTTATTGTTTTATTTTATTATTTTTTTTTTTTTTTGTTTGTCAGCAGATTAAAGTCGATTTTTAGATTTATCAAAATTTGACATAAATTATTTAACAACTACTTTTTTTTTTTTTTAATTGCATTATATTCAAACTATGTAACTATAAAGTTGTTCTAATTGAAATTGGAAATTAAACTTAAACTTTAAAACAATATGATATTAGTAGTATTTTCTAATTTTCAACGTTAATAGAACTCTGGTCTATTAGACCTTCAGTGCAGAGCCAACCTATCTAATTCTGAAGAATTTATTAATACGAAGTTTAAAAAAAAAAAAAAAAACTTATTTCAGTTGTGTCACTATCAAAGCTGAGCGGCAATACAACTTTACAAAATATCAATTTATTCAACAGGATACCAAGAAGGGGACCAAATTAGTCTTACCAATACATTTTTTTATTTATAAGACGTTTCGGCTCTTATGAGCCATCTTCAGCAAAACAGGCAAACAAATCATTTGAAGTCACACAGGGCAGATACAAATTAGGGTTGAGAGTTGTATCTGCCCTGTGTGACTTCAAATGATTTGTCTGCCTGTTTTGCTGAACTGAAGATGGCTCATAAGAGCCTAAACGTCTTATAAATAAAAAATTTATTGTTGAGACTAATTTAGCCCCCTTCTTGGTATCCTGATGAACAATATAGTCTCAAGAACTGAATATCTTATAAGTGATCAATTGATTATTATTTTTTTAGTATCGCTTTTAACCCTAAATCATTGTAAGAGTTTAATATTAGCATTTAAAATAAATGTTATTATTTAAAAAAATCTGGTGCGTGCGCGCAACACACAACTTTCACTTACCAACTTACTTAGATTAGAAATTAATGCGTTTTCTTAACTGCCACTTCTCAAATGAACAGAATATCTTTAATTTAACGCATTGGTTTGTCATTAAAGGCGTACGGCGCATGCGTGAGCTCAAGGTGTTTCATGAGTTGACTGAATATTTTTCTTTTTTTCTCCTGTATATGTTTACTTGATTTTCTTCATATATCATATTTAGACATTTCTTATTTTTAGGCGTGACGAGAGACAGTTAATTTCTCAATATAAACTAAAACAAAGGTACTTTATAGGAAAACAAAAAAGGCCCCTTCCCCATTTAAGCCCCCTCAGAACATTTTAATAATGATAAAACTTACCTGATATTAAATAACAACTAATTTTCATTAAACGTAACGAATTTGATAAAAAATGTTAAAGCCGTTTTTGAGATAATCGATCAAAAAGGTAAAAATTGGAAAAAAATTAAGAAATAAAGTGGCCCCTCCGTTTGACCAATTTCGATGAAATGTTTGCTATCACATCTTTGGCATATACATACATCAAATACCAAGTTTGATCAAAATCGTTAAAACCGTTTTTGAGTAAATAAAAAAAAACACGTGAAAATGATACAAAATGTATTAAGTAAAGTCCCCCTTCCTGTTGATCAATTTTGATGAAATTTTTACAGTCATATCTCGGGAATATAAATACATCAAATACCAAGTTTGATCAAAATCGTTAAAACCGTTTTTGAGTAAATAAAAAAAACAAGTGAAAATGATACAAAATTTATTAAGTAAACTCCTCCGTACGGTTGATCAATTTTGATGAAATTTTTACAGTCATATTTCGGGCATATAAATAGATCAAATACTCAGTTTAATCAAAATCGTTAGAGCCGTTTTTGAGAAAATCGAAAAAACGTAAAAATTTATTAAATAAAGTACCCCCTCCCTTTGAGCAATTTTGATGAAATTTTTGCTGTCACATCGCGGGCATATACCTACACTAAATACCCAATTTCAGGTTCCCACGGTTTATAGTTTTTGAGCTAGTCTGTTCACATACACACACACACACACACAGACACACACACACACAGACCATTTCGCGGGACTTGGTTATTTTAACTCAGGGGACCCCAAAACGTGTATTTCCGTTGAAAACCGGAAGTCGAAAATTTTCACGATCGCAATACTTCCACTTACTATATACTTCATATATAGGTAAGTGAAAGTAAAAAAAAATGAATTCTACTCTTTTCTTTTTTGGTTTATTCGTTTTTAGTGAATTCTCCTAAAATTTAATCGGACTAGTTTTCAATTTTAAATGATAAAATCCAAATTTCTCTCTTAAACATTGGGAATATAAGCTATCCTGAAAATAGGATTCTATCATTAGTTTTCTAGATTTTTTATTGATTATTTCATCCTTACAATATTTTTCTCTTATTATAACTTCAGTTAAATTGAAAAGTGGTGAAATTTTTAAATTTGGTGAAATTTCTCGAATACAAACAATACTTCCATAAAAAATAATAGAACCGTTAAACTAAATAAGTTTATTTAAAGATACTGCATTCAATGTACTATAATACTATACTATAATTTATTTAATTTTGGATAATTTTTTTAAAGAACTCTTCATATTTAAATTTTGTACTCAGATCTGTCTTATAATCACTATCTAGAATCGCCATAAGTTAGTCATCTAAGGCAGATCCGAGAGCTGGATATATGAAATGTAAAATTTAAACATGATGAGTTATATTTAAAAAATATATGTAAAATAAAATAAAAAGGCCTGGAAGTATTAAACATGGCAAAATGAGGCCAAAAATAAATGTTTCAAAAGAATAAGTGAAATTATTATGAGGTGACGTATGGCCTAAGTGATAACTTCAAATAAATCAGATATGGAACAAAAATTAAATTATGGTTATAAGAAATCAAAATAAGTTTATTATAAAGCTAGAGTTTATTAAAAATAAGAATAAAGGAAAGAGTTAGTTCCAAGACAAAAATTTTTATCTATTGTAAAATAAATACCATAAAATTACTCATGAAGGGTTCGATTACAATTCAAGTAATCATTCTCGGTCAATGAAATGCATTCAATGATTTATTAATTTTTTTCTGAGAAGTTTTTAAAATATTTAAATTTTATTTTACATCAGTGAAACGATCAATTCGATATTATTTTTCTTCATTCTGCTAAGTCGTAACTTTTCATTATTTCTTTTGATTTTAAACTGCTTAATAATCAAATATCTTCACATTCTATTACAATATTTGTCATGTATCTCATTTGGGGGTGAGGAGGAATTAGAATAGGAAAACCCACAGTAAACACGAAAAAAAAAAATTTTAAATTTCTTAGTTTAAAAAATTGGACATGAAATAACAATATAAGATTTCTTGGGCTTCGATTAGATTTACCTATCCTTACGCCCACCACGTTTACAAGGATTTAAATCTTCACTAGATGGTGGCTATTTATATTTTACTGAGGATTTTTACACTTATATATTTGATTATAAGGAAATGATATCTTTTTAAAATATTTTTCACACCTGGAAATATTAATCTCAGGGTGTTAAACTTGTAATTACTATTAAATAATTTTGTAAAAATTTCCATATTTTTCACTGAAAAATTATTTTTTTAAGAATGACACAAATGGCTGAATTAAAAGATACACAGTTTATTATTTTTACTTCAAAAAAACATTATAACCACTACTTAACATGAAAGGTTTATTTTTAACAGTTTTATAACATTTTTAATAATGCAATTTATTCCTCTACTTCGCTCCGCATTTTTGGTATTGACTGCGAAAGAGTTGGCAGTATTTCAGTTTAAATATGTATGTATGTTTTTTGTCCTCGATATCGATGAAATGTGTGATTTCAGGTGCAACAATCTTGTTACACTAGACTCTATAACCAACGAGAAGGTGGCCGGATATAATATTGAGTCTTTGAACTGTCCCACCTGTTCTTCGTGTTGGTAGCTCCATTACATACAAATGTTCATTTATAAATTATTACCACCTTAAATCCTTTCAATTCCATTATCCATAAAACTGCCTGTGCCCAAATCTTAAGTGTTCAAGTTATATCTTAAAAAAAAACAAAAAACAAAATGTTTTGAGAAAAGCAGTCGCATTATCAAAAAACTGAGTACACATGAAGCGTTTAACACTGAAAACAAGTTACAATATTTTCATTGTTTCATTGTTCATCGTTTACTTTGTATATTTGAACTGCTTTTCTCATGGTTGAATTCATTTTTTGAATTTTTTTGGATCCGTAACTTACAATATTAATCAGCTCAAGAAAAATAAGAATGAGCAGAAATATTTTAATATGCTTTAATTTAGAAATTATGTGATCAGGGATAAACATTAAGGAGTTATTGGGAAATCATTTTTGGCCCATGTATAACAAACATCCCTGCACCTTAATACCATTTAACAGTTTTTATACCATATCTCTAATACTTAGTTATTCAACCTGCATTATACCTGAGCCAAAATTTTTAATTCAAATAAAATTAATTGTCTAACGATATAATCAAATAAACATAACTGAAAGATAAAAATATTTATATTTTGTGGTGATTTGATTCATCATGATTAGCATCTAACCAATAACTCCAAAATTTTATCCACTGATAAAGATGAATCACATGTAATTAATTCTTATTTTTTTTTTTTCAAAATATTATCATGGCAAAATAAATATATGGGTAAAATACCATCTATAATACTGAATTAAAATTAACACACTAATAATACTTATTAAAAAACATACTATGAAAACAATCCTTAGAAATGTATTTTAAATTAAATGATAATGTGTTTTAATTTTGTTTCTAAAAATATTTAAAGGTAAGTAAGGGATAAAAATTGCTAAAATGATAAATCATTTAAAATTTAAATAAAAAATTCATTCAAGAGATCTTTATCAATGTAAAAATTATAACTAAATCAAACATGAATAAAAAGTATCTTCTATTATTGATTCCTGATTATTAAAAAATATTTTATTTCCTGTCAACTTAATTACCAGTTAAAATTCCAACTGTTGAAGAAAGTATAATTGTTTCTTTCAGTTAAGAAACTGATATATCTTGCTAATTATGATAGTAGATTAAACATAGAAAGAAAGAAATATGAAAACTTGCCCATCTTTAGAAATAGGCTGATTTTGGGTTCACCATTGTAAGAGGTGTTCCTCTCCTGAAAATTACTGATTTTCAAATTCAATAGTGTATAGTCAGGGATGGAATGTATCAAATTATTAAAAAAAAATATAAGGTTTTTTTTTTTTTTTTTTTACTCAAATTGTTCAAACTGAGGCTATATAATTTGTATTATAGAAGGTCCTATAAGATGTTAAGATAATCTGTTTTATTCAGTATTCATCATGTGATTCATCTCAAAATTAGGGGATTGGCACATAAACCAAATGTAAAATAAAATCTGCTGTTATGCATTCATTTCTCTTCTAGGATTTGTATAGAAATATGAAACAATCATTTACCACAAACCTATACAATTAAAAAAAAATAATTAATGCTAAGAAACTAAAATTACTTAGAAAAATACATCAATATATTGTCTAGGATATTTTAATTTGACAAAAAGATATTATTAAAAGCTCTCAATATATTTCAGTTTGTAACTAAACAATAAAGTTTTTTTTTTTTTTTTTTTATGTATTAGCGATTATGGAATGAATGTGTAACATTAAATTCTAAAACGATAAAGGATTTTTTTTGGGGATGGGCCTTGTTTTTCAAATTGGATTTGGTTTATTTCTAATTTCTAATTTATTTGCTGTAACTGAAAATTGATCAAATTAATGTAATGTTAACTTTTATTTGTTTGTTTTTTAAAGTATTTCTTATCAATATTTCTTATATATATTTTTTTTAAACATAAGTCATTTCAAAATAAAGTTTCTCTTTGAATAAATTCACTTTCAGCATCGTTAGTAAAGTAAAAGGTCATTAAATATGACAAATTGAATTTTCTATTAAACTAAATGCAGATCTGAATCTGGCTTGTATTTAATATATTCCTTCAGGCTTTGTTTGAGTGCAAATTGTTGTTGGAATGTGCTTGCAGGGTCCTCTTAAACTTTATCTTATTATCTAATCTCAATGAAGAGATCATTGTAATTATTAAAAACCAAGCACTTCATGCTTTTATACACCAAATCAAAATATGCTTTTTGAGTTCAACATTTAAAGTGGTATTTTAATCAAATAAAATCACTCTGACTAAGAAAACAAAAACAAGGAGGCCCTTCATTTTATAAGATCGATGAATGATTCGTTTAAACCGTATAAATATTTATGCTATTGTAAAAAAAATATAATGTCGGGTACAAACGCATTATGAAACAAAAATATTTTTATCAATTGACCAAATATAAGCCTATAAGATAATTTGTGATAACAACGTGATTATACAATAATTTCAAAAGAATTTTATCATGTATTGATACTTATGATGATGATTATTATCATTGTGTTTAATAATTTATAAACATATCAATGAAATTTCTAATTGATATATTTTTAATTTTGAAATGATTTTGCTATTTGGAAATTTATTATAAAATACACTTCTTAATTTCAATCAGTTACAGCAAATTTTGTTTTCATTTGTAATAGACGGAAGCCCAATGGAAAGTGATATAATCATCTATGTGTATATCAATTTTAAACAGTCAATTTATTGTTGGGTAATGTGTATTTTCAGTTTGATCTTCTTTATTTTTTTTCAAAAAGATTGTTATATCTCTACATTGGTCTTCTGCTATTTTAAAACATTTTCCTCATGCATTTAGCATTTATATTAAAAAATTTCTGCTCTAATTTAAAGGTATATTCACTGAGCATACCTTATTTGTAAATCGACTTAAAAGTATATTTTTCATATAGGCCCATTGATATAACTTGACCATTAAAGATTCTAAATGTATCATACTACCCCCTCAACAATCTATTCTTTTCATAAATGAATACTTTTCTATTATTATTAATTATTGTTACAGGTATTTCTTTGAGGATCGACGGCGTGAAAAAAACTTTAGAAGAGGTTTTGGAGAATGAAAAATTAAGTGATGGGTGGCATTGTGTAAGCTAACCTTTTAGTTAGTTTTCATATTTATAACAATTTTTAAAAAAATAATCATTTTATTTCACCGCATGCTTGGGTCGAAACGTTGACTAGTTAAATAAAGAAATTCTGATTGTAACTCCTGACTATCTATCACCTCAGATGAATTAAAAAACCAAAATTTTCCATCTCTAAATTTTTATTTTATACATTATGTTTCAAAAATTTTTAAATATTTTCAGGTTACAGACAGTAATGATCTAGCTGCACATTATGCTTTGAGTCAAGTCATCTATCGAAGACTTGAAAAACCTCAACAAGATAGGAACGAGTGTCCATTTGATCTTCCAGATGACTGTGACTTGATCAGAGTTCTGTGGAAGGACTGCAAGGCTGTAGGCTTTTACACTTTGAAGCCAAAAGGTCTTGAACTTAAAAATTTATCAATATATTTGTATTTTAAGATATAATAATGTATTAATAACATTTTTTTCCATTAAAAAATTATAACATTTATAGGAACATACATTGAACACAGAGGAGAATCTTATGATATGGTTACATTGGATACTGCCTATATCAGGTCTGAATATCGAAGAATGGGTATGGGACTTTCGATATTAGAAGATATCAGAAATAGACACCCAAATGAAGACATCGCATTCAGTTTGCCTATAGCGTTTTCAATGCTAAAAGGTTTTCATCTTTACTTATTCGAAATATTTATTATCTTAAAAATGTATCATAATCGATTTTCATACTATTTTTTCCGTTTCAGTCATCAGCAAATTCATATCATTATATCCAGAAATGAAATACAAGCTGTGGGAGGTCAGTGGAGCTGGATCTGAAGGTAGCAAAAAACTGGCCTGGTTCTCGGTTGTTAGAAGCAAAAGAACTACACGAAGCTTTGGAAGGGTTGGACCCAGTTTGTAATCCCATAAATCGCTATACATATTTTATACAAGAAGAATGTTATTTATTTATTTATTTTATTGTATAATCATAAATTAATATGATTTATATTAAGTAGAATTATATTATTAAGCATAACCAATGTTTTTTATACTTAATTTTTGTTTTATTACACGAAATATCCTCTTTATTATCCTGGCAGTATTAATAAATAATTATATTTTTATATTCTATTTATTCTCTTATTGTTACCAAAAAAATATGAATTTTTATTATTCCGGTGCATATTAAAATACTGGTGCATAAATATGTATTAGATTGACTATAAATTAACTATAATCAGTATTCATGAATGATTATTTTTTACTGGGTACATATATTTAAATCAATATTAAAATGAAATTAAAAAAAATAATGAAGAAACACGATAAATCGAACTGAATAAATGAATAAACATTTGAACATTATAGTATTTGAACTGACAATTAATGATCTCTTGGCTTTAACAAACAATATTTTAATATAAAAGAAAAACAATTACAATAAACTGTTCTCATACATTAATCGTATTGAGGTTCCTTTGGAATGTAAAAAAGAGCATAATGGTATGAAATAACTTAAGAGAAGAAGATCCAGAACCAATTTTTAGAACTAAATATAAGCTCAGAAACTAGTTTTTCTCAATATAATTAATTTGGCATTTACAGCCTTTTCCGTTTACACACCTTAATTCATATTCTACATGGAATATCATTTGAATCGTTTTGGAAAAGTAGGCAATTAATAAATTATATAGTAGAGGAGATTTAGTTGACAGTAGGCATTAATTATGAGTAAATATGGCAGGGATGAAGTAGTAGAAGAATTCACATTAATATGAAAAGATATCTTATATAACACAAGGGGTCATCAGTGATGTAGCAATCACCATAGCTAACTACTATTCAGAAGGTCGCGGGTTCATAGTACTCCATGTGGCCCTTGGATTTTTATAGGGAGTAAAAAATCCTTGGCTATGCCTTCCTAGGGATGGGACGTAAAATAGAGGTCCCAAGCCTGTATGATGTCAGGTACTCGTTAAAGACCCCTATCCCAATTATATCTGGACATGCAAAATTAAGGACTCCAACTGTAGCATCGTCCGATTAGCCTTAGGGGCATAAAGTGACGTTAAATAAACATATATTATAGCACATTATAATTTTTCCAGTCAATAGCATGTTTGCACTAGACAAGTAAACTGAAACTAATGTTTGAAGCAAATAGTGTGCAGTTACAGGCATAAAATATATGAATCAAGAGACTTAATAACTTGGATTGCTCAAGAACTATCTTAAGAAAGAGTATATATGGATTGGTTCCTTATTTATAGATATATATTTTTTTAGAAGATAAATATGACCCTAACCTGCTATTTGTGGAGCAAACAGTGTAATAATAAAGGGTAATTTTCCAATAAAGATCTCGTGTATCAAGTTAGATAAGGAATATCCGATTACACAATCAGACCTTAACAAGTGCCTTGCCTCATATATGAGAAGATAGTAAAAATATATATATTTTTACTATCTTTTACATAATTATTATATTTCTCAAGTACTCATGTAATGTAAACTTACTATCTGTAATTAATTTCATCTCCTAGCCTAGATAATTTACATATTATAAAAATTAAACCCATAAGAGTAGATTTTAAAAAATATATAATTTACTGGACTTTGCTGATAGTACCTTCTTAAATTCTTTAGGCTTGTGTAACACCAGATGTTGCCATTACACCAGCTCTAATATTCATTTTAGTCTAATAATCATAGATTTTGATCTTATTATGTATTCTTATAAATAATTTATACTTAAAAGGAGCATTTATTTATTTTCATAATGTCACTAAAAATGTCATATGAAAAAATAAAATATTAAATATTGTTTACAGTATTTTGCAACCAAAAAATAAATAATTTAGTTTGGAGGTAATGAGACAAAAAGTTTATAATTGAATTTAATTTGATCTCAGAAAAGGGTTTTTTCCTCTCAATAAGTAAAAAAAAGATTTCAAATATTCATTTTGAGAAGTAAGAAAAAGAAACAATTAAATCTTTGAGAGGAGTAAATATCTTATCAGAACATTTAATAAAAATAAAAAAAAGTCATTGTTGATAATAACAGCACGCGCGAGAATGATTACATCACGTGCTCACTTAAATAGGAAGAACAAGATATAACAATCATGGCGCCAAGGATTAGCAATCGTGAAGTAATATGATGTAATTGTGATAATTTACTGCCCTATATTTGATTACAAATATGAAAATGACCGTAATAAAGACTATAAATTATTGTGTCAACTTATCTTATCACTGAGGTCGGTATCATTGCATTTCGTGTTTATGTTTACCAATAGATGAGCAGTTAGTAAAAATAAACAGAGCTAGTAAACAGTTATATCTTTTAAAAGTTTATTTTACAATTTATCGTCGTTAGTAATGGTTAGGGTTAGTAGCATAACGAGAAAGAAAAGTTTTAAAAGTTCCAGGTCCAGGCAGTTCCTAATTTCAATTTAAGTTGAGACCAGAGGCCTTCGTAGAGGGAGGTGATGTAGGCGTTTGACCTTCCCCCCATAATTTTGGAAAAAACTAATAGAATAAATTGACACAACCAATTTGTTACAAATTTTCTAGTATAGTATTATTTGTTTCTATGAATTAAATAAGTTCCTCTTCTCTTTGTAGGTAAATATAAGGCACTGCTTTTTTGCTTAATGAATGTATTTTTCTTCCTAAGGCGATATCTTCAACAAAAAATAAATAAACTTTTTTTATAATATTAATAACTCACAAAAAAAAAAAAAAAATCCTTGGCTATGCTGTGCTTCGGAGGGAACTTTCAATTATATGTGGGTAGGCTAAATTTAGGACTCCCAAAATAGCATAGTCCAATTAGCCTCAGTAGCATTAAGGGACATTAAACAAAAGAAAACAAAAATCTTTAATATAATGAACAAAAAGTATTGAGTATAAGAGCTGTGTGTATGTAGGATAAATTGAATTCCATCAAAAAAAAAAAAAAAAAAAAAAAAAAGAAACAGAAAAAAGAACACATTAACAACAATTGTGAAGAAATAATACTACCCAACTTTCAGATATTACAACATTTAGTTATTTGGCAATACTGTTATGTTCTCTCTGGCATTACCTGTTCATAATATATTACTGGTGTTATATTTACTGGTGTTAGTGGGCAAAAGGGGTTAAGTCATCAAAATGTGAAGCTTAAACAATGATTTACCAAGCTATTGAATAACATTATAAATTCTTTCTGATTGTATTTCTTTATTCCAGAATAATAAATGAAGCTATATTCTTTCAACAGAGACTGTAATAAATGATGAATAACGAATAAATTATAGTAAATTATGAATTTTAAGAAGACGATACAAAAAAATTTTTTATGACTTGACCCCTTTCGCCCAAACATGAATGATATATATATATGTATAATGGTACAATCATATGGTTTTGATTTACTTTTGTTTTATACTGAAATATTTTGTTTTTAAATCTTAAAAATGGTCTAAAGATCTCACAAAATCAAGGAAATGCGGAAGGATTAAAAAACAACAATAAACTATTTACTAAAAAGACAAATTAAAAATTTTGATGTAGGGCTTCGATTCTTCATAGTTGAAAAACAAAACAAAAAAACAGTAACGCTGTTAAAAAAAAAAAAAAAAAAGAAGGATCCAATTTCAAAGGTATGTTTCTCAAGATCTGGTAGTTACATTTAATTACTATTTACCTAATTTACGTAATTCAACAAAGTAATTTGAACTCTACTCACAAGTATCTCCAGATAACTCATACGTTAGTTGATAAAACCCAAAATAGCATGTATTTATATATTTTAAATTATTACAAATAATAAAATCTTTCCCAAAGTTTTTATTTTTTTAGATTACATAGAAACTAAGTAGTTTATTTAGAAATATACAATTTAAAACTTTCGAAAAATGAATTTATATAATTTTTAATATTTAAAAAATGAACTGTAAAATAATATTAATTTTTTAAGACAATTAGAGACATCTAATTAAGAACAAGAAATGAAGAAAAGTAGATCTGTTGAAAATTTTATTAAGAAAACCATGTTGAAAGTTGTTAGTTTGTTTAACGCCACTTTATACGATTAAAGCTAATCGGACGATGCTACAGTGGGAGTCATAAATTTTTCCTGTCCAGGTATAATTTGGATAGGGATTTTTAACGAGTACCTGACATTGTACAGGCTCGGGACCTCCATTTTACGTCCTATCCGAGGGACGGCATAGACAAGGATTTTTTACTCCAATTAAAAAATCCTAGGGCCACCTAAGTTTCTATGCTAACCACTTCACCACCACAGGTAACCCATACTTTGAAATTTGTATTAAATAGATAGGACATCTCAACATACTGTTAATAATTCGTTGTTTTTTTTTTTTTTTTTTTTTTTAAATTTTCTATAATGAATTGAAAAATATATTTATATCAAAATGGAAGATGTGAATTTTCACTGTTTTACAAAATTGGAATAAAAATTTTGCCTATCCAGGTATAATTAGGATAGGGATCTTTAACGAGTACCTGACATCGTACAGGCTCAGGACCTCTATTAGTTGTATTTTCTGTTTTAGAGGGACTAAAAAAAAAAATAATTGTTACATGGCCAGTGGGTACCCCCCTAGTGAAAATAAATGATTAATTTTAATTCATATTGATGCATAGAAAACATTCATTCATGTTATCTCTTCTTGTGAAATAAACTAAACTATAAATTTATAAGCCACCGACTAGAAAGACGAGTTGTCTGTCATGGAAAGGAACTTGGACATTCAAAAGCGCTGATGAAAAAATGCTCAGAACATTTGGAGGAATAATAGTAAAGCATATTTTGGACAAGATACTGTAGATTAATTGTTGGCTTGGACGCATGTGGAGGCTTGAAGGAAACCGCATGACAAAGGATGATTTCAGAAAACTTCCCAGAGAAAAGAGGGGGTGTTCTAGAATATGCTGAACAGGAATATAAAAGGGGACATAATTAAGATTAGACTGAATATGACTCATGCATGACACAGAAGCTTGCAGAAGAATGGAAAGAGAGACAGAGAACATTTTTAATTAAACTAAAAAGAAAAATATTGTATTAAATATTCTGGTATCAGGACAAAATTGAAAAAAAAAATCTGCTAAATAAAAACATAATTAATATAGGAAAAGATATCTGATTTTATCAATAATACATGAAAATAAAGCTATATTCTTTTAACTCCCTATTTATGGAATTATCATAATTATGGGAGGAATGGGAATATTAACTGAAATAAGGGATTATTAAAATAAAGAGAATATAATTCAGGGAATTTCACAATTACAAAGAGCATAACAATTTATCAATCTGTAGTTATTAAACTTAATCTATATATCTATCTAGCTTATAATTGTATTTTTAAAATAAGTTTTAAGTTGCTCATAAGGAGACTGTATCAACAGTGTATAGTTTAGGCTCTGTCTATTTGGCAAAAAATCGTTGAGAAAATTATTTAATTTTCAGATTATACATTTGTTTTGTTTTGTTTTTCTGGAAAAATCCAAACATGGTTTACCCAATGAAGTTAGCTAAGCGCCCTCTGCGGGTGCACATGTTATTATATTATTCAAATATAAAAAAACAGCTATAGGTAATTTAAAAAATGAAAAATGATTAAATTGGTTTGGCAGTTAGTTCACTATGGTTTTATACCAACCATTTATAAATTAGCTATATATATACGAGTTTTAATGATACATTATAAATTACTCGAACATTAACATGCAAAATTTATACAAAAAAAAAAAACAATAAGACTAATGACCAAAAAATTAATATATCGAAAAAAAATCTATCAGATTTTGTTTTGCAACTTAATCTAGAAAAGACAATTATAGTAATCTTAAAAATTTAGCCCTTTTTTTATAATAAATACAAACAATATTCAAGAGGAGTTGAGATAGCGTCATTGCCTTAATTTTTTCAATTAATCGACGTTTAGTGTCAGTAACTGCTACGTAAAAAATAAAATAAAATCATCCTGGGTCCATGAACATAACATGACTAAAATTTGATAGATCAGCCCAGTAATTTTGGAGACGAGAGGTAACAAACAAAAAGTGGTCATCCAGATTGTAGGACATCTGACATTAAAAGTTTCTTTAATCTTTTCACTGTTAAAGCAAATTAGTTATAAAAAATTTAATAGATTAATGATAGATATTAAATTTTTTTTTGGAATATGAGTTTGTATAAAACTACATCCTCTTTTTAAAATGTAGATTTGTTTTTTAAATTACACTGATTTAAGGGGTACCTTTTTCATGAACTACATGGGTATAAACCTACTTACTTCTATTCTGTTCTTCTTTTTTTATAATATTTCTTTTTATATAGACTATCTGGCCCTTACTTTTGAATGGGGAGATTGTTCCATCAATGTATTTAATACTGCAATGTATGTAATACATTGCAAAGTAAAGTAAAAAAACAAAAAAAAAACAGTAATTATATGAAATCATAAAGTAATTTAAATTGTGGATACTTTTCCTATCATTACAGTACTATCCATCTTTTAATGTAAAACCAGTTTTACAGCCATAATCAGCTGATATTTATTACTTTAAATGTTTAAAGTAATTTTGTTTATCATAACCTAATTTTGGGATTTAAGGAGATTATGACTACTATGTGTTGGAAAAAGCCTCTTCCACCAAAAAAGAATATCATGAGTTGTTACACTTGCTTATTCTGCGATTCATTATTGGATTCTATGTTTTACATGTGTTCCAATCTACATATCTGTTGTTACGGTTGCCGACTACTTGGAGGTGAAAAAATTTATTATACATATATTTTTAAAGTGCATGATAAGTTTTATAGTTTTAATGTTTAAAATGTTCGTAACAGGTTTTTGTCCAGACTGCCATGTGATGCAAATACTGTGTTGTAGTCTGATGTTGTATGAAAAATCGCCTAAAGGACCTCTTTTTAAGGCAGTCGGAGGTACTGGACCGATCATTTCACTACCTCATGGGAATTCAGTTGGCAGGAAAGAATTATGCCTTAAGTGCCCGTCTTGTGAAAATAATGAAGTGATGCCATCGCGGTGAGAATATATTAATGTTTTTTAATCATTTTAGCGGATGTGGTTTATTTGATCGTATAATATGAATTGTAGGGAAAATTGGTTGGTGGTGCTGTGAAATAATAAATCACACTAATATGTGGCGATACCTAAACTTAATATAAGAATATGGAAAATGCATATGGATATGGAAGTGTGAAAAAAAAGGAAGGGTAATGTGAAGGGAAAAGTAAATAAAAGATAAAGACCACAACAAGCCTCCTTGTCTGACATTTTTAGGAACAAGAGTAAGCCTGTTTATTGATTTACATATTTTATTTTATTTATCTAATTTTTCCTTAAATATTCTTTATATTTTATCTCATCTTCTTATTTTTATATCTATCTTTATCTTTTTTATTGGTTATAATGTCTTGTATTTAAGTTAGCCCTACTTAAAGTCTAAAATTGGGGTCAAAAGGTTAGAACACAATAAAATATGTATAAATATTAGTGTGATTTATTCTACGAGTGCACTGTCACCCAATTTAATAATTTTATTTTAATAATTTTAGTTTGAGAGCAGGGTTTGAAATCGATAATTATAAAAATAAAAATCAAAATCAAATCAGATCAAAATTTTTATCTGGAAATTTTAAAAATCATTTGATGATCATTTGATTGAGAGTGATTTTTAATTTTGATCAAAAGTGAAAAAAATCATAACCTGATCATTATTTTATAATTAAATTTTTTCGATTAACAATAATAATAATTTTTGACTAATACCTTATTATAAATCAGAAATATAAATTTTTATTTATTATTGTGATGTTCCGAAGAATACGTTTTTTTTATACACCCCCCACCCTTAAACATTTGCTATTACATTTCAAGATGGGTATATTCGAAAATTGAATAAAAAAATTTGTCCGTCCGCTGTACGCCGTTTTAAAACTACTTTGCCAATTTTAATACAATTTTGCACAAAGGTCCAAGCTCAACTGGGGTCAATCCTAGTACCTCTTTATCGTGATCCGCCATTTTGGTTCAAAACCAATTACCTGATTTGAGGGGCCATAATTTGGTCATTATTGAAGTTAGAAGCAAAATAGCGCACCAGATTTGGAATCCACATGTTATAATAAATTAATTGGCTTTAAAAAGGTGATTTTTATTTTCTGATCAATATTTTTTTGATCGCAATTTAATCATTATTATTTATTTAATACCGTATCAATCAGTGAGTGATTATTATTTTTAATCCGATTAATAGATATCAAAGATCGATTAAAATTTTTATTTATAAATCAGGAATGATTTTTAAATTAAAAATCAGAAATAATAATTATAAGATGATATTTTGGAAAAAATAATTATCGATTTCAAACCCTGTTTGAGAGTATAGGAATAAAAATTACTGTTCTCATTTATAATTTCAGACTCTTTAATTGTCCTGATTGTGGAAGATTCCTCTCAAGCCTCTGGCTTGTAGAACATTATCAGAGAGATCATCCCAATACACACGTCTGTCCCATTCCACCCGGAGGATGTCTTTCATTTATATTAAGGCTGAATGATATTGAAATCGGAAAGATGAAACGGCTGCAAGTTATTAAAATAATATCATCTGACTGGCTCAATCAATGGTATCACAAATTGTTAACAAATGTTTATCCAAATTTTAAGTAGTAGTAAAAAAAAAAAAATTGAGACATGATAACCTAAAAATGATTAGTGATTATTTATCTCTATATATATATAAGAGGCTTTGTCCTGACTGACAGAATCAACGCAGAGCAAAAACTACTAATGATAGAAACTTGAAGTTCGGAATTTAGATTTTAAACGCGATGTAGGTAACCACTAAGAAAGGAATTTCAAAAATGTAACCCCTAAGGGGTTTAAATGGCGAAATTGTTGTTTAAATCTTATGGACACCTTTTTGCACTTCGAGGAAAAATATCTGATTTGGACTCATTTTAAAGATCTTGATACGTCGAGTTTTTGACTGGAAAGCCCCTACAGAGCGACGAAAACCATGTTTTAAAGCCGAAAAATGAAGCGTTCACATGAGTAAGCAATTTTTTGTTTCAGCGGATTTAGTGAAACCTCTCTCCATTGCGCATCTCCCTCTCTTCTACCGAGCCGGCAGCTTCCTCCTCCAATATTCCACCTACCGGAAGCTCCGATCCCTGTTATGTTATTAATATATAACATTGTAAATATATAACATATTGTATTAAATCAATATCAAAATAATGATCACAGAATTGATTTTAAAGTCTCGCGGGCAAAGCCGCGATGGGGAATGCTAGTGGTTTATAAGATAACAAAATAAATAGTAAACAAATATTAATAATTAATTCAAAACTAAATTGAAAATTTAGATTCTTGAAAAAAAATGTCATCTACTTGCTATTACAAATCACACTGTAATAAGCTTGATTTTTACCACTGAAGGGAGAGAATTGAATGTAGGAGGTAATAATCACATAATTTTTAAACAAAGAATTTGAACTTTATATATTGCATAATGTTCCTAAAAAATAATGAGGAAAATCATAATAATTGAGGATAAAGCTGATATTAAAAGCACTTGTTATTTTTCAGTGAAAAGTCCGATGAGCAATCTGAGCCAGAAGACAAAATTCTTTTTGTAATGGCTACAAGAATTTATTTCTTCAATTCCAAAACTGCATTGATTTTATGGCTCGCTTCTTGCTTTCAAGCATGCCTGATGACATATACAATAGAAGCAAGAGGCGAACTAAACAACCATGCCTCTGCTTTATTCACAGGTAGTGTTTAAATATAAAATTTTGTTAATTTATAAGTTCTAATGAATTCTTAAAACAAATACATGAATTTACTATTTTAAAGAAAATTTCTCTGATATTCATGTATTTTAGTAAGTTTATTAAGTAATAACAGAGATAGGATGCTTCAAACTGTAATTAAATTTAGAATATTTTAATTTAAATTAAAAGAGAGGGGTAACTCATTGGTAAGGCATGGAGCTGCAGTGTTCAAGGTGCCGAGTTCGAATCTACCTTGGCAGGACATCTTTAATGTCTTGTAACAGACAGTCTAAGCGGCCGTGAGACACTCCTGGGGCAAACCCAGCTATTATAAAGTCTGGTAACCTTAATTAAAAAATTAATATGCAATAAATATTTGATACATATTGATATTTGATACATGATACTACTGACAAAGTAGCAGTGCTTCCTTATGCTGTACTCTATCCAAGATCCTTCATGGGTTTTAGTGGTAAATTTAAATTAACTATACTGACAGAAAGAACAAATTTCATTTGTTGATCCGTTTAAATTGTCTAATGTTAAAAAAATATTCCTGTTACCTAAATGTTAAACAGAAAAAAATATATTTATAATCCATTCCCCATGATTAATATTTTTTTAGTTTAATAGGAAAAATATGAGCCTAAAAACCTAGATCAGAATCGATTATTAACTTTCAACTAACCTTTCATTAAAAATATAACTTTTGTGTTTAATAAAAAATCAATGCTAAATAGTGTTCAGCAAAAAAAAATTAATTGTATAAGAAAGTGAACAAAAATAAAATATTGGTTTACTTCACTGATCAAGGACTGTGCAAGCTCTAAAATAAAACAAAATGTATATCATAAAAAAAATGTTGACTTTGTCAACAACAAATATAATTAGTTTTTATCATAAATTTTAATAATTGATTTTTTTAAATATTACATTGATAGTAAAGTTTGCATAGAACTTATTAAAATATAAAAGTATGTACCAGGTGCAATGTGTCTCATTGAAAACCGAAAAATACCAAAAATCATAGAAAAAGACAAGCATTTCTAAATTTACGATAGGTTAAATGATAATCAGAATTTTCAGTTTGAAAAAAAAAATTATTTTTGAAACCATGTGGATTTTCATCAGGGCTAAAAGAAAACAAATATATGAGTATCTATGCTAGAGGATGACAATAAATGATTACTTTACAGAACTGATAATAATATAAAAGATAGTAAGCATCATTCATGAATATTTAAATAAGTGGCAGGTTAGTCTCACCTCTACAATTTCTAAATTTACTATATTAATTTAACCATTATTGTTGGTAACCACCTATTTTTTAAATTATTTTAAATAATTTATTTTTGAAAAGAAAAGATTTGGCTCCGCTGGGAATCGAACCCGGGTCTTCTGCATGACATGCGCGGTATGCTAACCATTACAGCACGGAGTCGCTTCCAAACGGTGCCAAATCCTTCCTCTTCACTGACACCTCTCCCACGATCTCGCAAGTTTTGCGAGTATTTACGGGAGGTGGACAATTTTTGTCCAATTTGGCACTGTTTGGAAGCGACTCCGTGGTGTAATGGTTAGCATACCGCGCATGTCACGCGGAAGACCTGGGTTCGATTCCTGGCGGAGCCAAATCTTTTCTCTTCAAAAATAAATTATTTAAAATAATTTAAAAAATAGGTGGTTACCCACAATTATGGTTATATTAATATAAAATAATTTAAAAATTGACGAACGTCAAAAGATGCCCAAAATTGGACAAAAATTGTCCACCTCCCATAAATACTCGCAAAACTTGCGAGATTGAGGGAGAGGTGTCAGTGAAGAGGAAGGATTTGGCACCGTTTGGAAGCGACTCCGTGCTGTAATGGTTAGCATACAGCGCATGTCCCGCTGAAGACCCGGGTTCGATTCCCGGCGGAGCCAAATCTTTCCTCTTCAAAAATAAATTGTTTAAAATAAATTTACTGTAATTTATTTAGGAAATCCAGTGGGACCAAAAATAATGGAAGAACTAACCAAAGGTGCAATGAAGTACGAAGAAATTGGACAGTGCCTCACGGTGAAAGAATCCTTGGTGAGAGTGTTTGAAAACGAAGGGAATGGTGTGGTTATTAATATCCTTATTTACAAAAGCCCTTGATCAACTAATGAAAATAAATTTTAATGATTAATATCTATTAATTTACAAACTTTTATTGTGCTAAGTTCTAATTAAGAAGTCCATACTGTGCCAATATAATATATGTATACAGTGACCTGACCACAAAAAAAAAATGCTGCTTTTAAATTTTTATTCATTTTGAAACTACTAACATTGTCAAAGGAAGTAGTATCTTCAAACAATTTATTAGATTTTGTAATAAAATAAAAAGATAAGTGAATGATGAAGTAAAAAAAGCTGAATAAATTCATAAGTGACTTACCTAATTCCTTCTCAGGCATTAAAGTTTGTTAAATACCTATCAATATATGTACATCAAATGTGCATTTGATCTTCTTTATTGTTTTACATGTTAAATTTTGCTGTACTTATTTTAAACTCATCAAATCGCAATAATTTTACTTAAAAAGTAAAGTTCATTATCAAAATATTGTGAAATATGAATGCTTAAACATGAAACCTACCATCAAGGAATTTGACTAAAATAAGAGTTACTTGAAAATTGATCTGAAAAAAAAAAAAAAAAAACTATAAAAGACTTGATAATGGTTAACTACTCAAAATTAGTCCATTTTGAGAAATCCCTACTCATTATCCCCTTATAATTTGAAGGAAATATATCTTTCCTAAATGATGGATATCACAATTTCTCACAGGGCATTGTGGATTTTGAGCCATGACATTGAGTAAGCACCGATTGTGAAAAGGCATAAGTATAGAGGGAAACCAAGCTTATTTTCATTATGTCAAACTACACACAGAATTGAAAGACTACTCACAGTACAAAGCTTTTTCGTACAGAAGGAAAATCAGAAAACAATGGTGTAAAACCATTTTATTCCACTTAGTTGGTAGAAGTGACATGCACATTTTTACTTCTTCTGAAAAATGAATAACAAAAAGACAAATAAGGATTAAAATAAAAAAAGTCATGTCTATTTTTTTCGTTAACCTACTGTGCTATAAGTCCCAAGTTCTTTAGAGGATATCTTTAATTGCATGTAAATAATTCCCCCTCCTGGGGTAATTCAGCCTCTATAAACTGGGTACCTTAAATTGAAAAATCAAGAGGGAAAATCCTAGGGGATTGAGCGCAATCACAGTCAAATTATCTTGCATAACCATTGACCAAGAAACTTTACTTCCTTACATATTACTTAACTCAAGATCCTTCATGGGTTTTAGTGGCACAGTTTTTTGTCTATTTTTATGAAATCATGGGAGAAAATTATGACTGCTGTTGGATAATTCAGAATTATCTTTATTTATAAAAAAAAAGAAAAAAAAGTATAATTAGAACATGGAATTCATGTTTATTTTATTTTTGTAAATTAGTTTCAGATAAATTTTTATCATAATCAAAACAGTGTGTGCTGTGAATTATTTTCTTCAAATATCTCAGTAATAATTATAAACAAAGAATAAGTTATATTTTTATAATAGACTGGACCAAAAAAAGAAAGTTATATAAATGGAAAAACCGTTGATATTTCAAAAAAGTTGTATGAAGGTCTGTTATTATTATAGACTTATTAATCGCATAAACAAAGATATTGAATATCTAAATACTGAGCACTAAGTTTTGAATATTATGATTTTTTAAATTATTGAATTTTTTATATAAAACTAGAGTGCAATTACAATATTGTAATATTTCAAAAAATAAAATTATAAATAATGAAATGTTAATCTTGTAGTTAGTGTTTTAAATTATTTTATAGCTCTTACTGAATATAATTTTTGTTATTAGAATTAAAGAAATTATAAATAAAATGCTCCAACATATTAAATATAGGGTTAAAATAATTATGCAACATTTCTGTAAACAACATTTCTTATGAAATCAATAATAATAATAAATAAAATAATTTGAATTTTTTCTTCAAGATTTTATTTAACTGAAAAATAATATAAAATATTAAGAACTTTTTTTACATGTATGGTGTAAAATTATTTTTATAATTATAAATATTCAAGATTACTTTAAAACTGTTTCCACAATTTTATATTCATGTATATTTTTATTATAAACAAGTAAATGAAGTATTTTATTTTTCACCTGGAATCATAATCTCCCATTTTTGTTCATCCTAAGACTATAAATATGCATAAATAAATATGAATCAGGTCCCTCATGTATTTAACTTTTTCATTCTGTTTATATTTATTTCTATTAAATTTTGAAGAATATTTCTATTCTTGATGTTTAATTATTATTTCAATAATTGTTGAAAACACATTTCAATGTAAAATTAATTATTAATTAACTAATTTAGGAATTTATATATATTTTTATAAAGACCAATTATATTTATGATTCTAATAAATTCATAATTTTTTCTGAACATTATGCTAATTATCTAAAAAAATGGAACTAGAATAATGATGAATATTTTACAACAGAAATAAAAAAAAAAATAATATAGGATAAAATGAGTAAATATATACAAATAGTAACTATAAAGTATCTTAAAGACATAAAATGTTTTATAAATCATCAAGAAGGGTGAAATACCTCCAAAACTAATCAAAAAGGCGGGAGAATACGGAGAAAAAGCGGGAGAGTTTTAACACCTGCTTTCGTAGTTCGATTTACTGCCGCGTTTCTCCGTTGTCGCTAGTGTCTGATTCGTGAACGACACGACTGTTTACAATGATTTCGGAAAGAGAATTGTTGTAATTGGAAATCTGTTATGACATATTCAACCAAAGACTTGTGCCGTGCTTCTCTAAAGAATGGTACATAATTTGTTTTATTTACAATGCAGTTAAGTGTTATTCTTTAGTTGTGTTTTAGCTACCGTTAATCACCAGCCATCTTGTTTTGGTTGATTTTGTTTATGGCGACTGAGAGTTCCAGGTAACCATAGTGGCCTTTTTCTTGGTAATTTTATTAGTGTTAACAGTTTACGACCTACTATCATTACTGAGAAAGTTTCAATTGACTTAATGATGGATTAACGGTTTCTAGAAGATGTCAGTGAAATGTGTTGTGAATATCTACTGCTAGTATATATTTTCGTTATTCTAAAGCCCTATTTAAGTTTTATAAAGTCTATTCATGTGATTAAACCAATAACTATTCAATTTGACATTGCAAACAACATCTTGTCATTATCAACTAAAGTAAATATAAGTTGACATTTCTATGATATTTTGTCAAATAAATTTGTCAACTTCTAATCACTCATGTGGTAATGTGACATCCTTTTTAGATTGATAGGATGTATTAGTTTACTATAAATCAAATATTCCTTGCCAATTTTTATTGAAATCCTTATATCTAATCGCAGTTGTTAATATGATAACTGTGTTATTGATTGTAGGAAGGAAATTAAAGCTACCATGTCTTTTTATATTCTTCAGAGGTTTCCCCACCACAGGAGTATGAAAGAAGTATTTCGAAGACTATAGTGACCTAAATGTAAGATTAAACCTCTTTTGATTGTTATCAGTTGTATCATTATATTGATAAATAAGTTTCCTTTCTTTTGGTAAGGGTCGGTGTGATGTTTACTAAATCTGCATGGAGTATTACATCATGCCGCAAGTAGACAAGAGTGCGTCTACGTATTCTCCTCCTGTGCAGTATGTTCCAGCATTGCCTTCAAGACCAGAACTCAACAAAGTAAATAATCTCATTTAATCATTCTTGTTGAATCTAATTGTTAAAATTTTACACGTCACTATTTCACTTTTTATGTGCTCAGTATGGGGTTTCAAGTGATATTCTTACAAGCTGTGATTGGAGCGCAGTTATCCATCATCCTGCGGAAGATTCTGAGCCAGAAGATCTTCCATCAACGGTGGATATGGATGCAATCAAGGTAACTTATAATGTGATCGAATTAGCTTTATCATTAGATAACAATAAGTTCGCTCCTTAAAGGAAATTAAGTAATACATTAAATCCTTAATGTAGGAACCTGCAACACCACTACCTCCTTTGACACCAGTCGCTCCACCAGTTTCTGAAGATGAGTCTGAATCTGATGAAGAAGAGAGCTCTAATTCCGATTCTGATAGCTCATCTGATTCGAATTCGGAGTCTCAAGTATGTTCTTTGAAGTCAGTTATTCTTTGGAACATTAATAATAAACAATAAATTCCTAATGTTATATAATTTTAAGGGTTCGGGTTCTGGTTCTCGAAGCTCTGATAGTTCGGATGAGAGTTCTGGCAAGAAAGAAAGTTCTAGCAGTTCTGAATCGCAGAGTACTGCAACAACGTTCAGTATAAGAGAGACCAATTTCGACCAGGTTAGTAATATATGATTCAATTTAATATTCTTCAGATTCAAATTAAATTATTATTACTTGTTGAATTGTTTCGTATTTAGGAATGTCATATGTATACATATTTGTCTTATTTTTTAGGGAGGTCTCAAATTAAAAATTTCTGCTACTAAGCCCAAAACCCCAAAACCAAGAAGTTCTAGTAGCTCCTCTGACCCGTATGATTCTTCATCATCGGATGATGAAGGATCCGATACTTGTCGTAAGAAGCCAGAACCAATGTTACCTGTTCGTTCGCGTAAGGAAGACAAAGAAAAACCATCTATAAAACCAGATAAGAAAATTGACAAACCTAGAAGAAGACCTAAGGTCCCTTCTGTCAAGCAACGTGCTCTTCGGAAAAGACCACAAAGCCGCCCCTGCAGGAGGTCTCCTCGTGCAAAACCAAGCAAGGTAAGTGGTAGACGTAATTTTTCATCATTCAGTAATTTCAATTATGGAGCACTATTGTTAAATTTATTATTTACTAGCTCATTAATCAGTGAAGAAGTGAAAGCAATTTTATCCAAATGAAATAGTTTGGTTGATTTTTCTCCTGACCGTTATTAATAATGCATTATACGTTAAATCTTAACGAAATTGGCATTGGAAATCCATCGTAATTACTTAGATATCCATTCTTTGATCAGTATGGTCAGTAGACTGTTGGTGATGTGATAAATGTGATAATTTATTAAGTTGCTAGGACAATTAAATGATTGACATATTTATGCTCATGTCTTTGTAATTTTAACTTTTGAGTCTGTCATTATCATATATTATTATCCATTTTTTGGAAAGCTATTTTTCATCTTTAGTGGCCAATATCTTAAAATGCACCATTAATGTAAAAGTTGAAAAAATTTGAATATGTATTTTGGAAGGATTACCTTGTAGTTACAAACTAAGAACTGTTATCAGCTCAAGTAACTGTATTTTTTATCATACTAATGCTTATAATTGACATGGAGGGGTTGATAATTTTTTGTGCGATTAATAAGTTACATTTATCATGCTTATTGCTTATAGAGGTTTTCGTTTGGGGTGTATTAAAAATAATAAAATTAAAAAATACGTTAAATTTATTTATTCGATTGAATTTTTTTTTGTTTAAGAACATTTGGGATTTTGTTTAATTTGGCTGCAATATTTTGAAAGTGGACCGTAATCTTTGAATAAACAAAAAATCATTTAAAATATTGTTGGCACCATATTTCTCAATGGCGGTAGATGGTTGACCGTGGTAGTTTATGTTATGGAAATGGTTGGGGGAGAGGTCAAATAAAAGAACACAATATGTGCAATAACATACATGGTACCGACGTTTCGACCCGAGATTCAGGTCCTCATCAGAGCTGTCAAGTCCACTGGTATAGAAGGACCGCTGACAGTCGTTCTTTACGTGGATTGATCACAATGAAATATTGCTTGTAATTTTTATCCAATAACGTAGAACTACCTATTTTTTATCTCTTTTTGTTATCTTTCTTATAAGAAAGCATGAATTGATTCTTTCTTCTTCAAGTTATTCTAGTAATATGTATTGCCATATATGACCTGTGTTCAAAGACCAAAAAACTTTTTGCTTGGAAAGAAAAATGAAATAAATAAATTTAATCTAACAGGGTTTTCTTATATTAAATATAATTTGGTTCAAATAGATAAATTGTATTGATGGTGATTCAATTAAAATGAATTGTGATTTTTAAGATTTAATTTGATTAAATTGAGTTAATTTATTAAAGTTAGCTCTTTTTAGATTAAAAATAAATAGTTCTCGTTTAATTATAATTTTTATAAGTTAATTTACAATTCTTTGATGAATATCTATAATTAATATAATACAGATGATATGCCTTGTATATCATGTCATGCGTGTAATTTAGAAATATGCCCCTCTCCTAATAAAACAAAATATGAACGGAGATTCGATTAAATTAATAAATTAATCACATTTGATTAAAATGAAAAAATTTAATAACGTTAAGGCTTTTAAATTAAAAATTAATAGTTTATTATCTTTTAATTATAATTTTTATACGTTACTACTACTACTATTACTACTATAAATTATGAGGGATAAAAATATATATTACAATATTATACAAGTTATAAGAATTGTTTCATCTGATCTGTAAAATTTTAAAATATTAAGCCCCTTGAACCAATAAAAAATCCTATTACTATGGAAAAATAAAATAATAAAGGGGAGCAAACACGATTTTCTTGTATTTAATTTGATTGAAATGAATCAATTAATTAATACAAGTTAAAGCTATTAAATTAAAAATTTATCAGATATTTTCTTTTATTATAATTTTGAGAGGAAAAAAATATGTATTTCAAAATATTGTATAATAATTTAGATGTTATATGGTGTTGTATGTGATCTGTGAAATTTAGAAACATAACTCAAACCCAAATAAAAAACGTAATCAAACAGTATTTTCTTATAGTTGGTTTGAATAAGAAAATATTATGAGCTTTATTGGACTATTTTGAAATTTTATGATTTCACTAAAGCTTTAAGTTTTTACTTTCGGACTTTCGTAGTTTCAGTCCAAGCAATGACGTTACACCGATCGAACCCTAGTATATTTTCCCATTATTTTGTTTTGGGCCTTTTAAGTACAGGTATCGGGCTTTATCTTCTAAACATTTTCAGTCCTGAACCCTTTTAATGTTGTTTTTTTTTTTTTCTTTCTTTTCTTTTCGAACAAACTGTATAGTATTATCAGACTAAAGATATTTAGGCATCCATTGTTCTGTTTCACATCCGTTTCCTCAGATAAGATGGACGCGGCTACCTGAGGAACTCCACGTTCTGCTAACCATCCCCTTTTCATAGAATGGGCATCTTTATTGCGCCATAAATCTCTTCTGTTCCGGGGAGACCTTGGTGTCCCGACTCCTGACCTAGGTCACGTACCGTCGGTTCCGCTCTGCTGTGTACATCTGGTTCACTATCTCCAGTTCTCCCAGAAGGGTACCGGGCTCCTTTTGACTGAGGTACTCTTCGGTACCTACCGCATTCTTACAGCTGTTGAGTACCCTTTTAGTTCTGGCAGTAATAGCCTCTTGTTACTGTCCGCAAGTTACTGGGTCGGTCCTTTTTTTTTTTTTTTTTTTTTTTTTTCCTACCTTCTATTTCTGAATTCTTTAAAACTAAATTGGTTGCAAACTGGCTACGTCTAATATTTTCCTCTGTTTTTTTTTTTTTGTATACAACATAACACTTAAGGAAATCAAATGGACTTAAGCATCTTGAATTCTTAACGTTTAGTGTAATCGTTTTGTATTGTTTACCCTGAACGTAAAGACATTTTTTTTTTTTACTTTAATTTATGTTTTCATTCGCCAAGGCTGTTCAATTTCTAAAAAGAAAAAATAATAATATGAAATAAGCATAAAACTTAAAAATACTTAAATATGAGTCGTTTGATAAACCCTGTATTTACTCCGATTAAAATTAATGGAAAGACGAAGAAAAGTTTCTACTCTTGCACTAAGTTATATTATTTTCTGCGCTATGCATTCCTTGATATAACTTACGAGTTAAAAATGTTGAGCTCTTTAATCATATTTAGCATGGAAAATCACGGATGCATCGAAATTTATTAAAACTAAAGCCGACTTTTGTAGATATTTCGGGGTTTTCAATAGACTAATTCAGTGTCACTTTACGTATTTATTTATTTTTTTTTTTTCAATTTAATATTTGAAACGAAAATATTTACTTTATTCTTGGACATTTAATACCATAACAAGCGTAATAAATGACAATTATTGTGGCAGCTTTTGTCCGAAAAAACCGGCTTATCCCCCCTAAAATAGGGAGGAAAATACGAAGAAAAGAAATCTTCATTTGCGCATATGTAAAAATGTTAAAATTTGCGATAGATTGTATCCTTATCAACCCGAAAGACTAAGTAAATCCCGTAAATAATAATAATAATAATAAAAAATCCACCATTTTAGCGAAGTTTCTGGCTGTTGAATTTCGTTCACGTGTTAGTTCATAATAAAGACAACTTAAAAGCAGGGTTTGAAATCAATAATTATTTTTTCCCAAATATCTTGTAATAATTATTATTTCTGATTTTTACTTTAAAAATCATTCTTGATTTATAAATAAAAATTTAAATCGATCTTTGATATCTATTAATTGGATTAAAAATAATGTTCACTCACCGAGTGATATGGTATTAATTAAATAATAATGATTAAATTGCGATCAAAAAAATAAAAAATGAAAATAAAAATCACCTTTTAAAAGCAAATCTATTTATTAATATGTATGAATACATTATCTGTGTACACATTTTTTTAAAAATTAATATTGTATAAAGAGAGAATAAGATACATTTTAAAGTAATTGGAGTTGGGAAATAATCTGAGACTAATGGATCACGATAAAGAGGTATGATTGTCCCCGGATGAGCTTTGACCTTTGTGCAAAATTGTATTAAAATTGGCAAAGTAGTTTTAAATCGGCATACAGCGACGGACGATTTTTTTTAATTCAATTTTCGGATTCTACGCATCTTTAAATGTAATGTAAAATTTTTAAGAGTGTGGGGGGTGTAAAAAAACGTATACTTCGGAACATCACAATAATAAACTAAAAATTTATATCTCTGATTTATAAAAGTATTAGTCGAATGTTATTATTGTTAGTGGAAAAAAATTAATTAAAAAATAATGATCAGGTTATGATTTTTGAAAATTACAGATAAAAATTTCGATCAGATTTGATTTTGATTTTATTTTAATAATTATCGATTTCAAACCCTGCTTAAAAGGCATAACAAATATATTTATATGTAAGATATTCATTGCCTTTGAGATAACTGTGTTTATTTATATCCATGATGTGTTACCATTTATCAAAGAATACTTTTACATGCAATTTGTTTCTGCGGACTACCAAAATAGTTTAATTATTAAAGCTTCAGTATTTTCATGTCCGGAAACCTCTTTTAGGATTCAGAAATAAAAAAAATAAAAAAACGATCCTGTAAGAATTTTTCTTTGTTCCTTATTAAAGCGATGGCCTTGACGAAGTTAATAATAGAAGCTAACTCTTTAGCGGTTGGGGACCGGTCGATCGCCCGGGACCTGTGCACGTCAATTCATCCAAAGCTCGTTAATTCGCCCCCTTTGATGCGAGGGTGAAATTGAATTGCGGCTGCAAGTGGTGCAGGTTAGCTGCTGACGGAAGGCAGATGTGGGAGGGGTCGATTAGCTGGAAAACAAGGGGGTTGGAGACCCTTTGTAAGGGCCTATCTTCCTGTATGTGTCCCCTAGTTGATGGAGTAATTAATATCGGTTAGCTTTGGGCCTGTGGGTTGATTATTTGGGGCTCCCAATAACAGTGATTGAATTTGTATCATCTAATGTCTCATTAGGGGTATTCTCAGAGAGTTAGTTCGCTGGGAAAAGAATCTTGTTCTCCGATACTCAAGGTAGGTACAGGGTTCGAATTCGATTGAGTCAACCCTGGAGTCAGGAAATCCCCCTGAGGCACACTCAGCCTCTGTAAAGTGGAAACTCAAAACTTTATCAATGAATTGTCTTCAAACTCGAGAGCCAATGCACATAATTTTCATTTTTAACATATAAGGACATAAACAAATCTTAAAAACTATTTATAGGATATTTCGCTTTTGGTGATAAATGACGGTCGATGCTCGCGGTGTTTTTCATTATTTTTATTGTACGTTAATCTTTTAACATCGGCTATTTTTTGTGGTTTTAATTCATTTTTTTTTCCTCAATTGTAAAATAATTTAGTTCGGGGCCCCAAATAATCCCTTTACTTTGATTTAGTTTCCCATTTGCTTCTACTTTGACCGGAAAATTATTAAGTAGATTTTCACATTTTAGGAGCTTTTCTGATCTGAGAAAACTTCAACTAAAAGGGACCCATCTCGTAACTGTTTTTACTTCTCCAGTTAGGTTTTTTTGCTTCTATATATGATAATGATAATAAAATTATAAAAAAATATATAAAATTTTTTTTTTCGTAACTATGTGTTCTTGAAGCTTCACAAATACATATAACCTAAATTTTTCATTACAATTCCTTACTTAGTTATAAAATTTTACTGTATAATTTACGTTTTCAAGGTGTACGTTTTCGCGAATAAGTTGCCACGAGTTGCCGGTAGGTAACGTCCGAAACGGTGCCGACTGCAAAGGGTTAAAAAGGACACCTGACGTTGAGCGTAATCTCTGTAACACTTCTTGGTGGATTAAATTACTTGATATTATTTTGCTGTATTACAAAATTTACTTTTTTTTTTTGTATTGTCAACGATTTATGGGATAGCATTGTTTATTTTCATATAAAATTAGTGTTGAATATCCCTTCGACACGAAATGCCAACACACTATTATGTATTAAAAGTTCACGCGTTGTACTGTTTAATGAACAGTTGTGTGTTTGTACGTGTGCGGTTAGTATGTTTTAGAAACTATTAATTATTGAGACTGTGTTCGTGCGTTCTCTTGCATAACCGCTCACGTGTTGGGGCAGCTGCAATGTTCAACATGCAATCACTATAAATGTCATTGTAATCAACGATTATCTTTTCTTTAATCATCGTTTGATTATCATCGGTATCTCACGCATTCACATACATCATCAATTATTATTTTAAAAAATTAAATTGATATTTATCTATTAAGGCACATTTGTTGGTAGATATGAGATAGTATGATACAAAAAAGAATAATTTTTTTATTATGAATTTATGTAATCGGTCTAGATTTTTTTCTTCTCTAGATTTGAGATTTGGATTTCCAAGATTTGTAAAATTAAAAATAGCACTCTTTATTTTGACAAATAATTGTATAATTTTAGCTTTAAAAAAAAAAAAAAAAAAAAAAAAACCATGTCCATACGATACATTATTTTAGAATTTAAAATAAGTGTTTAATGAATTTTTGAATTAATAAACCACATAAGCAGATTAGCTGTATTGAATGCATTCAAACACCATTCACTAAAAGGGAGGCACCGGTGACTGTCCAGTCTCAATATATATATATCCCTAAGACAACTGAAATCTAAAAATAGTATTCGATTTAAAATTTTTACTGTTATTCAAAAAAATTGAGGTCAGAAGGTTTTAATTACTTATTAAATACAATTGCAAACATAAAGAGGTATAGATAGATCAAATTCGAAAAGCTATTAGTGAAATAAGTTTTGAGATGGTACGCCGCTTAGAAATTCTGATATTTTCCTAAACTTTTAATCGCCGGAACCCGAAAAAGTTTGGCAACCCCTGAGTTACAATATGAAAATCTCGTGGGATAACCACAGAAAGCACCTAGAAACCTTACGTGACCTACGCAGTGTCTTCTGCTTCATTAATAATAATAATAATTCCAAAATATTGTTAATGTAATTATATTATATATGCAAGCATGCCTACTGATTATTGATCGGCCACCCAGCCGAAAAAGAATTACGTGCCAGATGACACGTGCACCTGGTGTTTCCCTCAAAGCCGTTGGGACTCCAACTTCTTTCAACACATGTTCTTTGTGTTCCGCTCTCATTGTTTCCTCCGCCCTGGCATGATGACTGCCCAAATGAATAGTTTAACGCCTTGCTCGGGTCAACCGTTCGGAATAATGGCCAAGAAATACCCCGCCGGTCGTTCTATAATTATAAGAAACCAGCTGGAAGAAATATTAAAACAACCTCGTGTCGTAGGGTTAGACTTGTTGTTTAATTAGTTACCAAATATCTCTCTTAGTACTTCATCCAGTGTCTCTCGCGTGCGGGAATGCGAGAATTAAATGTGATTTTTTTATGATTAACCGAAAATTCAGGAATTTTATTCAACCATTTTCTCAATATATAATAATAATCTTTTATTTTCCTCATTAGTATTAAAAATTAGATAACCAAAATAAAAAACATTTTGATAACAAAATAAAAAAAAAAACATTTTTGTGGCGTTGGTCACCATGACAGTCAGCCAGAGTCAGTAGCCAATCATTAAAACTTGGATTTTATATTTACAATTATATGAGACTAGCATTCCCCGTCGCAGCTTTGCCCGCGAGCCTTTAAAATCAATTCTGTGATCATTATCTTGGTATTGATTTAATATAATATGTTAACTGATGTTAAGGAGATTTAGTTGAATCGGTGCTTCCGGTAGGCGAAATGTTAAAGGGGGAAGCTGCCGGCTCGGTAGAAAAGAGGGAGACGCGCAATGGAGAGTTCACTAAAACCGCCGAAACGAAAAATTGCTTACTCGTCATGAACGAGTTAAACGACAATTTCGCCATTTAAACCCCTTAGGGGATATATTAATAGAAAAATAGATTTTCAAATAATTAATCGTTAATAAAAATTAATTAATTGATGATAAGCTCTGAGTTTATTTTAATTTTAGGGTTAATAGAGTCTATATACTGTTTAGAAATTATTATTACGTTAATTGAAAGCCCTTTTAATCATCTCGCAGATGGAATTCTTCCTAATTACCACGGCATTGAAAAGATAATGAATTTTATGAATTTATAACTGGCATTAATTTTTAAAAAATAAATATTATCGAAGAAAAAATCATCAAATGCCTGGATATTTTTCTCATATATACCTAGCTAAAAATTGAAAATAATAAAAAAATCTGGATCAATTTTTATCCATCAATATTGATATCTAAATTACGATTTCGGAGTAATTAAAAAATTGGCCTACAAGCCTAAAAAGAGCCTTAATTGACATTAAAATAAAAGAAAAAATCGGGCCTTAAGTAATTATAATCTACCAATTAATATGGGATAGCATTATTAGAATAAATTATTATTATTGTCTTGATTTTTTTACATTTATGCTAATATTATACTAATTTTTATGTGAATCTTGTTCGTGAACCCGGTTCGTCAAATTCGATGGGATGACGATCAATGAATGGTCAGAACTAAAAAAAAAAATTCAGAAAAAAAAAAGGTTATGAAGGAAACAATAGTTTATTTGCGTATAACGCGGAACGTGTACAATGAATGTAGATGCACATTTGTAATATCCTTCAAATAATATCATTAAAAGAAAAAATCATGGGACTCAAGTTATGATAAGCAAAGTTACAGCCTTGTTAAATGTTTAAAAATTTAGTTTATTTTTATTTTTTATTATAATAGCCACCTATTACAACATAGGAAAACACCTTTTATTAAATTATTTTACAATTGGGCCACAGAATGATAACATATGCGGTATTTTCGCTTGGACTTACTGTAGTAATGTTTTTTTTTGTAATTATAATATAGCGAATACGTGGTATTAAAGAAGTCTTTTCAACGAGCATTTGAACCTTAAAGAAAGTTTAGCAAGCAAAGGAAGATCGTTAACCTAAACTCGGGAGGTATTTCGTCGGGTCGAAAACAATGCCACGGGTTGAACAACCACTTCTTGAACAGCCAGCTAAACATCATTAATAACACCGCTACTAATCATATTCTCACTGACATCAATAGTTCTTGGCATATTTTTTTTTTCGACTTTATACCTTAGTAAGTATACTTTAGCAAGCTTTGGAATGCAGTGAACGACTGTTTTAAAAAAAATTAAAAGAAAAAAGAAAATACTGATTTGGGCGCCAAAAAACGCAAAAACCATCATAGTTCAGTTACTTACAATTACTTTCAATATAAGCACATGTTAAATTTAATAATAAAAATTGAGCTTTCTCACGCTTTAATGTTAAGACCTGTTAACGCGTTTAAGTTTTTAAACGATTTTTACAAGAAAACGTTGCTCATGTTATTCTAACGTCAAATTTTACAAACTTTACGTTTAGGTTTTTTGATCTATCTTGGTCTGAAAATGGTGTGGATCATTTATTAACCGGCTACATAAATGAAAAAGCGAAGAAAAGTTTTGTTCCAAACTTCTTTCCAAAAATGTAATTGTGTATAGGCCTCGATAGTAGGTACGTGAGCCCAAAGAAAAATAAATTGATAACAATATTTTGAATCCTTTTATTATCGACATTAAAAGTAGTCGAGTGTGCCAGTAAGATTACTTAAACTGTACAAATTCGGGAAAGTTGTGCATTTTTTTGTTAATAACTCAAAAATATTCAGCGAACTAAAAATTGTATTTTTTTTTAAAATGAAGAAGCATACTATTCAGCGTCGAATAACTTACTTAAAGTTAAATTAGTTTTATTCCTTTCGCCAAAATAGATTATAAAAAATCAGCAATGTGATAAAGTTAAAAGTTTTTGAGCTCCGATTTTTGCATAAAATTAGCTTATTCCAGTGTAAAGATATTACTGTATCACCAATGCGGATTTAAATAATTTTATTTACGTAAAATGATTACTCAAAAATATCTAAATAATAACGACGTTATAAAAAGTAACTACAAATGACGGAACAGAGACTCTAAAGTCACCTTTTGCATCGATGTACTCGTACTAGGGAAGACTAGGCCCCTTGGCTGTAGCTTCATATATTTAGTCTGAAAGAGAACATCCCAGAAAAGTCTAGATCATCCCAAAACATATGATTAGGTTCATGAATAAATATAAAAGTGAATATATTCATAGAACTTACTACTTGCTTAGACCTTTTTGTGTCCAATGTAAGTGGGTATGAAAAAATATTGAATAAGACTTAACTATTTACATATATATATAGCCCAATTGATTCTTAAATTTTAATCTAGTAAAAGAAAGTTTAATTTCAAAACTATAACCATAATCTCTTCTCTCTCTATATATATAAGAGGCTTTGTCCTGACTGACAGAATCAACGCAGGGCAAAAAATACTAATGATAGAAACTTGAAGTTCGGAATTTATATTTTAAACGCGATTGAAAGGAATTTCAAAAAATGTAACCCCTAAGGGGTTTAAATGGCGAAATTGTCGTTTAACTCTAACGGACACCTATTTATGCACTTCGAGAAAAAATATATAATTTGGACTCATTTTATAGATCTTGATACGACGAGTTTAACTCGAAAGCCTTTCGAGCTACGGAGCGTCGAAAGCCATGTTTTAAAGGCGAAAAATGAAGCGTTCACGACGAGTAAGCAGTTTTTTTGTTTCGGCGGTTTAGGTGAACTCTCTCCATTGTGCGTCTCCCTCTCTTCTACCGAGCCGTCAGCTTCACCCTCCAACATTCCACCTACCTGAAGCTCCGATCTCCTTAATTTCAGTTATCGTATCATATTAAATCAATACCAATATAATGATCACAGAATCGATTTTAAAGCCTATCGGGCAAAGCCGCGACGGGAAATGCTAGTAAAAAGATAATCGCTCTCACAATGTTCATCAGATAATGTCGATTTTTTTCTCTCGTTCTTTCGGACTAACTTTCCTTGGTATTCTTCGTTCATCGAAATTCATCGTTCCCGAGAATGTCCAAAGGAATCTGTAACTACTTAAACGTAATTGACAATTTTAGAATAAAGAGGGTTCGCACATGGGAAGACCCGATAATTGCGACTAAAACATAATAACCCAGTTCCCCTCGAGATAATATCTACCAAAAACATTTCCCACTAGTCTCAAGGAACCCTGCCTACACCGACATAGACGGCTGACTCCCATAACAATCGTACTTGTTAGAATTACCAGGCACTTAACTCCAATGAAAACACGGTTTAATTATACGCAATGTTTTGCATTTACACTAATAATCTTCTTTGTTCTTACGATCTTATTTTACTTTTTCTTTCTTATGAATGATGTGTGTTCTCAGGCATAATATACCAGCGGAACTCGTCCAACTTTTTATATTACCGAGCGAATTGTTTTAGATATTATACAAGTGTTGAATATTCATTTGTACACTAAATGATAAAAAGATCAACACGTTTATTTAAAAATAACACCTTTTTTACTTTCACTTACCTACATTTTTGCACATCGGCAAAAAGATAGTTACAACAAAAAAAACTGTTTTAATCACATGTGAATTTCCAACTGTATTCACAATTTTACTATGCATCCACAAACAGCGACTATGAAAAATACTCTTAGCCCACAAATAGCCTACCATTGGCGGATCCAAGGGGGGGCTGTGGGGCTGCAGCCCCCCCTTTACGATCGGCTGGATCCGCCCATGAGCCTACCATTGGTGCAGTTAGTACCAATGGTACTAAATGTAACTCAACCTGCGTTAGCTTGATCATCCCCTCAATAAAAGTATATGATAACTTGCGCATTACACGGAACTCTTAATACTATTTTGATTATAGTCTGGCATTTTAGGTCATTCTGATTCCTACGGTTTGAGTAACTCAAAATTTATATAAGTTATCACCATCTTTTTGCCGACCTGCGATTTAATTGTGTTGAACACCTTCATAGAGGCTGCGGGTGCCCAAGGGAACTTAAAATAATTACATATAAAACTAAGAAGTGATATTTCAAAACAAAACTTGAATTCGGTATCGGTGCTCGATGGTCAGCGCAGATATCCTTTTTTTTTCCACGACTCCTAATTCGTTACGGTTATTTTCGTAGAATCGGTCACGACAAAAGCTCCCCCGTAACGGCCGTGACATTGTGATGGTCGGAGGCGCCAGCGTTTCCTATGGCGCATTAAAGGCGATGTTCAAAACAACAAAATCCCCTATTTTTAGTGACTGTATATTAAATGAAGTTTTTTGGTTTAACTTCACTTTATACCACCAAGGCTATCGGACGATGCTACAGTGGGTGTCCTTAATTTTGTATATCCAGATCTTTAAGGAGTATTTGACATCGTACAGACACGGCAACATCAATTTACACCCCATCCAAAGGACGTCATAGCCTAGGATTATTTACTCCTTTTAAAAAATCCTATGACAACCTCTATTCGTGAACCCACGACGTTTAGTATTGTAGACTGCTATGCTAGCGACTGTAACGCAGGTGACCGCTATTTAGATGAAGTTCAGTTCATATTTATGAAGATTTTTTTACGACAGTGCCTACTAGACAAACCCTCACAACTCCCAATCAATTAAAACTAATTTACAAAATTACAAATATTAACTATTTGAACTTCTGGAATCGATCTTTGGGACACCACCGAACCACCTGATTCCTATCGTATCCATTCGAAAATCTTTATTTTGCCACAAACAAAATTATCCATTTAGACCTTGATCTTCCATTTGTCACCGACTGGGAAAGTCCAGAGACCAATCCTTTCACAGTAAAATCCTACTCATTCTAACCGTCTTGTTTCTTCTTCCTTTACTCCTGACAATCCAGCTTGGTGTCTGAATAGAAGATGGCCTCGGGACTATCCAAATCAGTTTTATTACTAGAGAATTACCGATGAGTAGTTTCTCTAAAAGTCCTTAATTTATTTCTGTATATATGATGGATTCATTATGTTTTAATGCAGTTTTAAATATTGTTAAATGCTATTTAAAAAAAATCTGGTGCAATGTGCGCAACACACAACTTTCACTTACGAACTTATTTAGATTAGAAATCGACATGTTTCGATGATATGTAAACGCCATTCCTTAACTTCATACAATTTTCCACATTTGTATACTTATACTACTGTATACCAGAATTTGGAAGTCCTCAGCACTTTTCGACTTGCTTTTTGTAAATATATCGTGAAGGTGAATCGATAGGTGTATTTACGTCTCGTTGTAAAGTTTGTCCCTTATAAAAAATCGAACACGATTACTGTTCCTCTAAAATCGCATTAGATTGCTTTCAAAAATTTATTATGGAACAAAAGTTTCTAGACTAAAATATAATCATTTATAGACTATTACCTTATACCATATTTTTACACACCTTCGATGCTTCAAAACTTTTGAGCATCACGTATTTACACTCCTATGTAAAATAAATCTTTTTATTAATAAATAAAAGTTTTTATTTTCATAGTACAGTTTACAAAATTTTCGCTGTCCCATATACATACATCAAATACCCAGTTTGATCGAAATAGTTACGGCCGTTTTTGACGAAAAACAACACGTGAAAATGGGACAACATGTATTGAGTGAAGTGCCCCCTCTAATTGATCAATTTTGATGAAATGTTTATTGTCGCATCTCTGGCATATAAATCCACCATATACCAAGTTTGATCAAAATCGTTAAAGCCGTTTTTGAATAAATAAAATAAACACGTGAAAATGGGACAACATTTATTAAGTAAAGTGCCGTGCCCCCTCTAATTGATTAATTTTGATAAAACTTTTACTGTCACATCGCGGGCATATACATAGACCAAATACCGAGTTTAATCAAAATCGTTAGAGCCGTTTTTGAGAAAATCGAAAAAAATGTAAAAAATACTCAAAATTCTTTAAATAAAGTACCCCCTCCGTTTGTCTAATTTTGATGAAATATTTGCTGTCACATCGTGGGCATATACCTACACCAAATAACCAACTTCAGTTTTGTAGAGCTTATAGTTTTTGAGCTAGTCTGTTCACACGCACACACAGACCATTTCGCGGGTCTTGGTTATTTAGATGCAGGGGACCCTAAAACGTGTATTTTCGTTGAAAACTGGAAGTCGAAATTTTTCACGATCGCAATACTTTCCCTTACTATATATTTCATATATAGGTAAGTGAAAGTAAAAAAAAAAATGTTAAAATAATACAATCTTCTTAACTCTTTGAAAGGCACATTGGACGCTCGCTTGGTCTAATTGATATGCTCGTATTTACCTGATGAGGAGAAGTGAAATTGAGAATGTTTGCGTATTATTCTAGACTTTTCCTTGTACACGTTGGCCTTCAATCCCGACTCCTTCCGACGGGGTCGAGCCCTCTGGATCTCCGCCTGCAACAGACGGACAATGGTACCGAGATAAATATCGCTCACCCGGTATGAATATGTTAATGACGTTGCCTGTCACTGGGGGGGGGGGATTAGCATTCCGCCTATTACCCTCCATTTGCATACGAAACAAACCACTTTAAATAAATACCTCTTCCATTTTCTTCTTTATCAAAACCATGCGAAAACATCGCATTAGTATACGCCATGTCTGGAAGCCTGCAAGTCTTCAGGTATCGGACACAAATAATACAGAAAGAGAGAGATAAGGTATCTGACTCAGACTTCCAACGTCGATTTCAATTTCAAATATAATGTTGTTCGTTGCGGTTGACTAGCTTATCTTAGAAATGTTGATGAAGCCGTATCTGTGAAAAGTGCAGATACATCTAGTCAAAAGTAATAAGCTTAGTATTATAACGTGGAACAAGGACAGGTGATTATTTCTGTTCCCCACACACGGTTCCAGGATCTTCTGGAACCGTTACATTCATGTATTTTTATTACGTAATCACGTTTTTTGGAATGTTATTTGCCTTTCTGGGATGTTCCATTTCGGAATAAATAACAGAAGCGATGGAATATGGGTTTAGTCGCCTTGAACATGAAAGAATATCGTTACTTTTGAGTCTCTGTTTTGGCACCGGCAGTGACTATTTAGTAACGTTGTTACTGATTCGAGTTTTCATTGTTTGCGATTGATTGTGTATTGATATTTTCTGTTAAACCTTTTTTCGTAGGTATTTGACCACCGCAAAACCGGCCTTCATCAAAAAATACTTCTTAAGCGGCCGCTAGACGATCAATATATATATACGTCAATATATTGCACAAAAACTGACATGGAGCAATAATATTGAGCGGCTGTAGATCACATTGGAAGATTGTGCAATGCATTTGGTCAGACAAAAACAGTTTGATTTTTATTGTGCAATCTAGTAAATATTGTGTCGTCTGTGTGCAATATTGAGCAATACTATTGAAATACGTATAATTTTTATAGCGCAAGAATGGTCCGCCAAAAAAGAAGGCAAAGAAACTTGATGAGTCCGAAGAATTAATATCGCTAACACCCAAACAACTTTAACAACCTCAAACTGACTTAAAATAAATAACTTCAGCTTGGGCAGTGGAGAAAATGTCAAGAAAATGACATCGCAGCAACAAATATTTGCAAAAAAGGCTATCAATGATATATCGTTCGAGGGCCAAATGAGCACATAACACATGGATTCCTTACAGATTTATTCTAGTAAATTTTCAAAGCCACTTGTTTCTCTAATTCTTAGTTCTGTTAACAGATTTACATCATGAGTGTACCTATTTCTTTTTTTAAACCATTCCTTCATCTACTTGCGCTTCATTTTTTCCTTCTTTTTCAAAGCTACAACTAATGATATAGCCCACGTCATTAGTCCACGTGCTGACTGCACAATAATATTGCACCGCGTGGATTGGCCAAAAATAATATTGTGAAAATATTGTTCAATATATTTAAGTAAACATGATCGTTCTAGGGGCCGCTTAAGATTCCTTCCCACGTGGGCTCTTCCATTTGATCTGTGTCAATCATTTTTTGTTAAGACATCCTGATTGATTGTTTCTAATTATATTCAGGTGTTCAGTGTGTCAGATGTGAACTGACTATTTTCTGTTAGCAGTTCTTTATTGGTACTTTTCCGTTTTTCGTCAGTTTAAAACCTTCTCATTGTTCATCAGTATTTCGTTCTATTTCCCCTTTCTGTCCACTTTTGGATTAAGGTTTTTCTCGCAGAGATTTAATCTTCTTTCTTTTCCTTCATTTTTATCAGCTTGGACCAGTTACAAACTTAAAAAAAATATGAGGGAGGGACCCAATATAAATATAGATGATTTATATAAGCATTCGCTACTGAAATGTTTAGTCATTTCTCAGATGTTTAGAATTGTTAAATAATAAGCTCAAAAGCTTTCTATTTCAGTATTGATATCCTTTCAGTTGACAGAATTACGAACTCCAGTTTCAATTTAGTTACTAATTTTTAAGGAAATTTGCGTCCATAAAATTTGTGTTATTATGAAAGAAATATTAAAAATTGAGTTTACTTAAATATACATACAAAATAAAAATGTAGAAATATTCCAAAGAGAAATATTCAAATCGATTTCCTCGAAACAGTTGACGTTAGAGGCATTCTGTCAAATGAAACGTTCAAGTACAAATAATAATGAATAATTCTATTATGATTTATACATATCCTGTTGCCCCTATTACCAAATTACCCTAAATACTCTGTTCATTAGAAGCGCTTAAAGGCAGAAGCGGTGGAATGGATGGGATATGGATTACAGTGGCGACAAGAGATATGAGTGGATTGATCAGTGGGAGGTGGAAGGGGGGAGTGGGAGGGGTAAATTCCACTAGTGGAGTGCCACTCCGTCAAGTGGGGTTTGCTGAATCGATTCAGCTTCCTCCATCTCTCTTGTCTCTCCTTACAATTCTCTTATCTGCCATTGCATTGTCTGTCTATTTCGCTTTATTGGATAACCTCTAATATTATAATTTATCCAAATAATATATATGTTTAATGTTATCAGAATAGGAATATTTGTGTTTAAATCAAGTTCGCTATTATTTTAAACACATTTATTTATTTATATATTTAATAACGAGCAGACCCGGCCACGCGTTGCTGTGGCTCGCTCAGTAATTATAATGCGTTGAATTAATTATATCCTAATCTTTTCAATTTAATAAAAATACACTGATAAAGATAAAAACGTTTCAGCTAATCTGAAAACCGACGGGATTTAAAATAGAACTTTACGCCAAATTTAAAGTTGTTTGGTATAGGATTTAGAAGGGTTAAAGATTTTATTTTTTACGTTTCATATTTGACTATGGTAAGTATTAATGATCCGTTCATTTACCACTTACTTGATTATTTAAGTAGAGGCGAGATTAATTATAAATAACGCAAATGTAAAAGGAAGTAATAAAGAATATAATACAGTAGGACTCCCATGATCCGTGGCTCTATTAACGGGGGTTCCGAGTAGCCAATTTTTTTTTTAATAAGCTGTTTTTAATTTTCATGCATTTTATTTTATTTTGTATAATATTTATTTTAAAAAATCTGGTGCGTGCGCGCAACACACAACTTTCACTTACCAACTTACTTAGATTAGAAATTAATGCGTTTTGTTAATTGTCACTTCTCAAATGAACAGAACAGCTTTAATTGTAACGCTTTGGTTTGTCATTAAAGGCGTACGGCGCATGCGTGAGCTCAAGGTGTTTTATGAGTTGACGGAATATTTTTCTTTTTTTCTCCAGTACATGTTTACTTGATTTTCTTCATGTATCATATTTAGCCATTTCTTATTTTTAGGCGTGATGAGAGACAGTTAATTTCTCAATATAAACTAAAACAAAGGTACTTTATAGAAAAACAAAAAAGGCCCCTTCCCCATTTAAGCCCCCTCAGAACATTTTAATAATGGTAAAGCTTACCTGATATTAAATAACAACTAATTTTCATTAAACATAACGAATTTGATAAAGATCGTTAAAGCCGTTTTTGAGATAATCGATCAAAAAGGTAAAAATCGAACAAAATTTATTAAGTAAAGTCCCCCCTCCTGTTGATCAATTTTGATGAAATTTTTACAGTCATATCTCGGGCATATAAATACATCAAATACCAAATTTGATCAAAATCGTTAAAACGGTTTTTGAGTAAATAAAAAAACACGTGAAAATGATACAAAATTTATTATGTAAAGTCCCCCCTCCGGTTAATCAATTTTGATGAAATTTTTACAGTCATATCTCGGGCATATCAATAGATCAAATACTCAGTTTAATCAAAATCGTTAGAGCCGTTTTTGAGAAAATCGAAAAAAACTTAAAAAGTTATTAAATTAAGTACCCCCTCCCATTGAGCAAATTTGATGAAATTTTTGCTGTCACATTGCGGGAATATACATACTCTAAATACCCAATTTCAGGTTCGCACGGTTTATAGTTTTCGAGCTAGTCTGTTCACACACAGACACACAGACACACACCATTTCGCGGGACTTGGTTATTTTGACTCAGGGGACCCCAAAACGTGTATTTCCGTTAAAAACCGGAAGTCGAAAATTTTCACGATCGCAATACTTCCACTTACTATATATTTCATATATAGGTAAGTGAAAGTAAAAATGAATACGTAAATATTTTAACGATTACACAATGGTTAATTATCTATTGTTCTTAGAAATTATGAAATAAAATAATAAATGGAAAAGCACGGCAAGCCTAGCATCGTATGATAAGATGTTTCTGGTAACTATTATTGCAATTCATATTGTAGGAACGATATTGTTTTTAAGTCTTTCTAGGAAACTCCAATTCTGGCTTGTTTGACTATAAAACGAAATATTCGCAGTTGTGATTTATTTCTATTTAAATAACTGATAAAATGTCGCGAAAAAGAAAACATGTCGTTTTAACGCTAGAACAGAAATTAACCATTATAAACTGAGTAGAAAAAGGTGAAAGTCTTAAAACATTGAATTAGGAATCAGGGTGTAAACTGTTCGTGATGTTTTCAAGAAGAAAACAGACATTACCGACTTCGTATCGTCGTCGGCCCGAACAATGAAGAACTCTACATTAAAAGACGTAGATGAAGCTGTCGATTAGTGGTTCATGCAAAATCGTGCTGAAGGAGTTCGATTGTTACTTTTGATCGTTTTTTAATAAAAGATTTTCTGCAGTTTTTTTTTAATTAACCTTCTTTCCTATCACATTAAATCAATAAAATGTTGCAATTCGATTATCCGGGGTTTTCGTTTATCCATGGACCCCCCTACCCATCATTATCCCGGACAAAGGTGGTTCTACTGTAATTGGAATAAGGTTTAGTACTATCACAACAATAGAGAGTTAGCAAAATGGTACCAAATCAATGTTTTTCCTCAATAAATATTAATTAAATTCAGAATATAACACCTGATGATGTAAGATATCATATCAGTAGGTTCTACCTGAAACAGGTTATGAAAAGCGAGCATGAGGAATCGCAATACATGCTGCATGTTCTTACAGTACTACTAATCGAAACATAAAAAACTTAAATTTATGAATGAGATAGGTAATGCTAATTTATAACTTTTTATTATAATAAATAAAATTTGATTTATTATTAGAATTATCAATACTACAAACAGATTCGATGTTTTCCTCTCACGTGATAAGTCGACACCTAATTGCGAATGGGAAAAACACGGATTTTCCTAATTTGAACAGAAAAAAGTAGATTTGGCTATTGGATGCTTGCTATAGAAAGAAAATGGAGTGTTGTGTCAATAAATCAACATATACCGCCATCTGTTGAAAATTTATAGATCTTACAAATAATCACACTAGATTGCAGTATAATAAGCATTCGATTTGCAATGAAAGCAATATGGAGTCTAATGAACGAAATAAAAACTATCTTACCTTTTAAGTCGGACAAAACTACGCACAATGAGCCAAATTTTATAAAGATCGATATTTTATAAAGTAGGTTTTGATTTTACCTCCGACAAACATCGTGTCATGACATTTTTACGTACATAAAGATTTATTAAAAAACGATTATATTTAACACGTTTGGTGTGGCATCGGTCCCCGGGATCCAATGTCTTGCATTCCCCTCCTAACAGCCGATTTTCACATGAAAATGTTGCTATCAGCTGAAATTCTGTTGTTTTTTAGAATCGGACTCCGAGGTCGGTAAAGTATGGCGTAAATCCTGTATCGGCCTGTCCTGCGCCTATTATGTCTTGTTCCGATCCTTACCAAGAGATAATGCCCTTGAGACGCTCATTTAATTCATTTTATAGTCAAAAGATAACTTTTTCGTCAAAGCATTCCCATCGGACCCCGGGAACCGATACAGTTCAATCCTGGATACCTCTAAAATACGCCGCCACACTGTAAGTGTTAAGTAACGATTTACTCAATGATCAGCTCGCTTCACAATGGAGTGTCATAAACTATTTTTCCCTCCTGGAAAGTTCGATATAAATGGAGACAAACTAAGCCAATGCTGTCGCTAATGAAGCCATTTACACGAGTATATAAATAGAATGTTGGAACGACACATTAAAACGGTACCGTGCGATCTATCTACATATTGGGTCAGCACGTTGCACGACCGGCTTACAGCTTAGGATTGGAACGAGCTCTAGGTTAGGTTGTTCCCTAATGTAACTGCTTCACTGCGAGATGACTGTAACGGAACCTGTTTTCGCTAATTTCCTTGCTGACATTTTTCATCCTCTCTTCTCTGTCTTAGCTTGAGAATTTTTTTTTTTTTTTTTTTAGTAACATATATAATTTATTATGGAAGCGTTTGTAAAGTTTCTCTATATTTTGGTCTACTGTTATATTTTTAATTCATTATGTAAGGTTTTGTTAGTCACGTACTTTGGGTATGTATCTTAAAATTTTGTATTGAAAGGTCTGAAGTCTTTGTAAGTGGTACTTTTTGGTTTTACCGCCTATCTGTGAAGAGTATGTCTTCATTGGTTTTGCCAAGTACAAATATGTATTTAATTTTTAAGTAGGTCCTAGTTTTGAAGTTTTAGAAAAAGATTAGTAAAGGAAATTTGATTCGTTTGTGAAGGGTCTTTCGTTTCATCTTAACATGTCATTCTTCTGTCAAAGGCTAGACCGAGATAGTGTATGGTATTTTTTCGTGTAAACTTTTTGTGTGTTTGATTTGTTATTATTTAGTCGAATTTTCAGCAATTTACAACAATCGTCTAATTTTTGTAGGTGTTATTTATGTCAGTGGGGGCATGTGTAGGATTCTTGTTTTATTTTTACTTTCACTTACCTATATATGAAATATGTAGTAAGTGGAAGTATTGCGATCTTGAAAAAATTCGACTTCCGGTTTTCAACGGAAATACAAGTTTTGGGGTCCCCTGAGTCGAAATGACCAAGTCCCGCGAAATGGTCTGTGCGTCTGTGTGTGTGTGTGTGTGCGTGAACAGACTAGCTCAAAAACTATAAACCGTGCGATCATGAAATTGGGTATTTAGTGTAGGTATATGTCCGCGATGTGACAGCGTAAATTTCATCAAAATTACTTAAAGGGAGGGGGTACTTTACTTAATAACTTTTTAGGTTTTTTTCGATTTTCTCAAAAACGGCTCTAACGATTTTGATTAAACTGAGTATTTGATGTATTAATATGCCTGAGATATGACTGTAAAAATTTCATCAAAATTGATTTACCGGAGGGGGCACTTTACTTAACAAATGTTGGTTTGGTTTTAACGATTAACAAAAATAAGATATGAATGTAGAAAAATGTGTGACTTTGGGAAATGATATTTAACAAAACACGTCAATTTCTTATCTAAGTAAGTTGGTAAGTGAAAGTTGTGTGTTGCGCGCACGCACCAGATTTTTTTAAATTTAAATGAAATGATTTTCCTCAAAATTTTCTTTTTCCTTAGTAATGGGTAAATGAAGTGTAACGAATGATGAAATACAAAGGTAAGAGTTGGAATATCGACCATCGGGGAAAAGAGTCACATTTGCATATGACGTGACGCTAGAGGGCTCTAACCATTTACATGCTCCCAGGCTGCCTTCCGTTACTAGCCATTACCGGCCATATCTTAATGGCTTAGGGTCAAGTCTCTGAGGGAGTAATATAAAAGGTTCCAGCGAAAATTACTCAACATGGAGAGCCATTTTTATAACAGTGCAACCCCATTAAAACATAAGAATTGTTAATTACGTTGCGATAAAAAATAGAGCTGGATAAATGTCCAAATGATAGGTTTTAGTTGTCAGATCGTGATAGTTGAACATCATATCCTTCTTTTATATATATGAAAAAATCTCGTGGCCCGACATTTGTCGGGAATATAATCAGAAACTACTCAGCTGATCTTTATAAACTTTGGCTCATTGTGTGCAGTTTTGTGCAACTTAAAAGATAGGATAGTTTTATCTTGATTATTGGCCTCAATATTTCTTTTATTAAAAACTAGCTAAGGTGCTCGGCTTCGCTCCGGTAGTTGTGTGGTAGTTTTAATAACAGAAAAACTTTAAAATTAATGGAAATATTGAACAAAATTAGCAATTTCTCGAAACTTCGGTTTTAACTTTGTATCAATATTAAAATTCAAGATCTGCAGAGTCCGCCCAAATAAGGAACTCTCTCTCTCTCTCTATATATATATATATATATATATATATATATATACTTAATAATAGAGCGAGATTGAAAATAGTGAATGAACAATCAATTTTGCTGCAACTTAGTCGAGTTATGCATCGTTTTTATGGTTTCTGTGATTGTGAATCCTATAAGCCAATTCCAAGCAGTCAGCAGATAATAAGGTATTAGATTATAGTTGAAAAATTATATTTCCAGTACAACCTAAGCGCCGACTACAGTGATGGTCCTATTATATCCAGAAGTATAGAAACTATCGAAGATTCATAGAAACTTTTATTTAAATACCTTTCTTCCATTTCAACCTCCCTTAAGTTCAACCCCCCGTAATTTCGGCGGACTCTGCAAATCTCGAATCTTACTGCTATCACAAAGTGAAAACCAAAATTTCATGAAGTCACAATTTTTTCACCATATTTCTTTTTATCCTGAACTATGAGGGGTGATAAAATCTTATTGAAAAAAATGGTGTAATTGGAGTTAGTCATTTTGCCAACAGGAATCCTCATCATACACAGTAATATAACCAACTTCTTTTTCATAATTACATACAATAAGAACACTTAAAACTTTTTATTTTCAATTTATATTTAGTCAATTTATCTCTTTTTTTTTATGCCTGTTTTTTTTTCGCTCACTGTACAACTAAAACATGTTCACTCATATTGCATTAAATTTACTTAAGTATATGTTATATATTGATTAAATGTAATGTGTTAATCAATTAACCTTCTTATGAGAAAATTATTTTTTTTAGGATCCAGGCGGTTTTCTAATTGATTGCAAAGATGTAAAATCATTATTTTATTTTGAACGCAAAGGTGAAATTAATTATTTTCGCTTGATGTTTTAGTAATTTAAAAAGAACAGCTGTAAAATATATAACCTCTACAATCTGAACGGAATGAATGAACAATAAACATTGAGTGAAACGCATCCTAGCGCTTCCTGGTAGCCTGCAGCTCGAACTAAATTTTTCATTCATAAACTCTTATCTCAATCTCAGAGAGGCTAATTAAATGGTGTGAGAGGCATAAAATTCCAGTCCTTTTCTCTTCAATTTTACACCCTTAAGAGAAAAACGGAAACCTTCTTTTCCGTTAGGGGTTGTATAGCAACACGCTGACATAACTTTATTAAACATACGTTGAGTGGTTTTTGAGCCTTATCGGCACGCACATTGCACACTTTGCTTTATGATATATATTGATTAAGTGCTTGTTATACTGTGCTTAAGTGTGATTATTTCTAAGTTCTATAAATTTCAAACAGATGGCGGTATAAATTGATTTATTTACCCAACACTTCATTTTCTTTAGATATTTTGGAAGGGTAAGCAGCCAGTTGCAAAATCTATTTTTTTAGGCTTGTACTAGGAAAATCCTTGTGTTTCATATATTGAGGATTAGTTATTTTTTAATAAACATTAAATGATTTTATCTGAACAATTATTATAAAATAACTAATCATCTGCATAAGTATAACATATGTTCAGCTATTACGGTCTGTCAATTAGATCTTATTATTTGGGAATTTGTTCAGCGCCCGGTTATTACGTTGGTGTTTGTCGAGACCTTCAGACTACTAGCTATGTGGCGGTTAGGGTCATTGAAGACAGAAGTTTGACACGGATAGGATAGGCCTCACGTTAGCTAAATATTTATAATCTGCAAAGGTGATGACGAGACCCGTGTTCAATCTTCTCTTTCCTTTGAACAAAATTATCTAAATATTAAAAAATCTGGTGCGTGCGCGCAACACACAATTTTCACTTACCAACTTACTTAGATTAGAAATTAATGCGTTTTGTTAATTGCCACTTCTTAAATGAACAGAACGGCTTTTGATCGGTCGATGAACAATTAGTTTAATGTAATATCTCATTAATGATCAGATCTGTTCAGTTGGTTTAATTGCCTTAATTAGTGGCCACTAATTTGGTATAATTGACGAAGTTTTAAAACTTGATAATGAAAACCTGATTATAAGGTAACACTGTTATAAATGTTAAAATCCTGAAAAACTATGGAAATTTTACATCACCACTTGATCACTGGTATGTCAGGTATAAACTCTGATTTTTTTGTCCGTTTTAAGCGAAAAGAAATGTATAGGGTAAATCGTATCAACTGATATTTCGTCTTAAGCGTTTTCGCTTTAAACGTAATTCACTGTATATTAGAATAAGAACCCGAAAGTACAACTGAACATAACACGCTGATAACGTTGATTGACCTAATTACCTATTTACTGACTAAAAGATATTTTTATTGGCATTTACTAAATACAATTAAATAATAATATTCGAATTCAGTGAACGCCTTGTGACTGTCACGTTAATGTCGGTCCAGGGATTAATCTGGAACGTTGTGGTAGAACAGAGAATAAACTTCCTAGTTTATCGAGGAATCGGCGATTAAGCGAACAAGTAAACTGTTTACTAAAGCAGATCAGACTGGCTTTATAAACTAATACGAGGCAGTCTGTGCAAAGTTTTAATTAGTCTGCGGGTACGGTCACATAGGATAGGATAGAAGCTATGAGCAATTGCTAAGGGACCAACTTCTAACTAGTAATTTGTCCGTCTGTGCTAAACTTATCTATGACTACGACTCAACTTCTGTTACGTCACCACTCAACTGTATTGTATATAGTACTAAAATATCCCAGGAAACAAAAATTTTTAATACGTACGTAGACATTAGGGGGAACAGCAGGTGGACCATTGAAAAAAAAAATATTAAAAATTGTTTTAAATAAGATTTAATGACCGTGATAAGTTTTTACACGAATGTGTTAAAAACCAGTGTGTCGAAATTCGTTGAAATCGGACAATTTGTTAAAAAAATAATACTTCCTCCCTATCCCCACCCCAGGAAGGTTTAGCACCAAATTTGGGTGGGGGGGGGTTTGTTATGATAATGGTTGCCATGGCAACAACCATATGTACCAATACTTGTTTATTTCTAGTTAGTTAAGTTATTCCTATTGAGTAAAATGTGCTTTTATAACCTCGAAAGATTGTATTTTTATTTAACATATTTATACCAGCGTAACATGGTGTCAGGTGTGGAGACTACAACTGGTTTGACTTCGGATTTTAAATTTGATTTAAAACTTACTGGAAGACGTCGCAGTCCTTCAAAAAGTAGTTTTGTATTTACTGAGCAACGTTGAGTAGGATTTGTTGGCCTGTTCAGTTACTGAATCAATTTTTGAGATCAGTTACGAACAAAAGATGGTGGAGAATACCGCCGAAATAGACAGCATATATAATTGAAAACAAATCAATCAATCGAACTAATCAAAGTTAATGGTGTAACACATCATGGACTAAAAACTTTAATTTTGAGCCAGCCAAAAAAAAAAGAAGTGTCAATGGCTCTACAATCAAGCGCAGGATCTGGAAGAAACCCCCAAAATGATTCACATTCTCGGACTATGAATAAGCATGGTTTTTTTTTTGGTTTTTTTAGTTTTAACTATGTAGGTATGTTGATGGAGAAATAGTTAAAAAATAATAAAAAGCGTGTTATTGTAATGGTTGCTATGGCATCAACCATATGTGCCAATACTGGGGTCACCTGTGGTGTAGTGGTTAGCATAGAAACTTACAACACTGAAGTTCGCGGGTTCGCGTCCTGAGGTGGCCCTAGGATTTTTGAATGGGACTAAAAAATCCTTATCTATGCCGCCCCTCGGATAGGACGCTACATGTATTCCTGAGCCTGTACGATGTTAAAGATCCCTATCCTAATTATAACTGGATAGGCAATATTTTGGACTCCCACTGTAGCATCATCCGATTAGCCTGAGTGGCATAAAGTGACGTTAAAGAAAGAAACAAGACATCACTTTTGTTTTTGAATTAATTATGATATCATTTCCTTATATCTAGGAGGACTGCGATCTATAATAACCTAGGATTAAGGTAATATTATATTAATATTGTTATAATTAAGGTATTAGGGCTTAGTCGCTAGGTAAATTATTATAATTGCTAAAAGAAATGCTACCGGCTTACTTTTTAGGATTGGAACTAGTTCTTCGTTCGGTTGGTCTATAACATAACAGTTTCTCTTCGACTGATGACTTATAACAAGACTAGTTTTCGCTAATTCTTTTGCTGTCATTTATCATCATTTCCCCTGATCTTAGGTTGAGAAATTTGTGTTTTTGTAAAAACATAAAAAAAAAAAAAAAAAAAAAAAATAATGATATACTTACTTAATATTACACATCGCCGGCCGGCGACAATAGTGAAACAAGTAGAAATTATTTGGGGTGGCATATGACTGGGACCTGACAACCGACATATTACTGGAAACCCGAAGATAGCAAGATCAAAACCTGGAGTCCGGGAATATTTAATGATACTCAGCATTAATCCCGCACTCTTTTCCCTGGCCCGAGAAACCCCGTATAGTCTAAACGTCTAAGAAGGGGAGGACAAAAAAAAAGTCGAAATTATTTTATTTTGAAAACAAATACATAGGATTAAAACACAAGGAATGAATGTTATATAAGCATTTAATTCAGCAACTGGTGATTAATTTACAAGTATACTGGTACTGAGCTTTTGAATATTCGTCATTTTGGCGAGAATATAAGCGTGAACAAGTGTATGAAATGTAGGATATCTGCCCGTGCTCACGGGGACTTGATTTGCATATGGTAATGCCAGAGGAGAAGGGCGATAGAGCATTTGGTGTCGATGATGTCAGGGTTTAATCAATTTCTCTTGTCGGATATCTCGCTCTGTTATGTGCTATCTATCTGTCGGTTTGCTGCCTGTGTGTGTGTCTTACCTTGCCCACGCCCAGTTTGTTTTATGAGAAATAATTCCTGTCAGGCCATCGTGTGATATTGATCACACATCTGTCAAACTTCGTCTCGTTGATATTGCAGTTTTAAATAGGAGAATGAGTATTTATTTATTGAATATTTATGGTATCGGATGTTTATTACCTTAAAATTGGAAAAGTTGTGGATATGAAGAAAGTCTTACAAAGAATAGAAGTTTTTGTTTGTTTTAGTGAAAATATTATTGTTGAATTTCTTCGTTACAAAATGAAAAAGAAAAATCACGGAAATAAAACAATTATTAACAGAGATAGGGCTTATTTTATTTTTGGTCACAGCATTATTTTCTATCTTTTATGTTTTAAGGTGCCTTTACACCTTACGAACCTCACCTTCGAACAAGTTCTCCTTCGAACCTTCCCGTACCGACGTGAAGCAAACAGCCATTTATACTTCACGTGAGGTTAAGCTAACCAATATGGCTGGTCCACCCAAAGCCAGCTTATGATAAAGAAAAAAATCTCTATTACCAATATATTTTATATTATCTGAAAAATAAAAAAATAGGAGACGATTTACAACGTTTAACAAATTACACTAGTATCACAAAGAACTCCTGTCACTTAGGAAAAACCCAAATCAAAAGTGACACTAGCGCTACCCCCGAACCCAGGCGAACAGATGAAGTACCTAGAACACCCGAACAGTCGACGTGAAGGCTTCACGAAGGTTGTTCGAGGCTGGTGTTCGAAGTTCTCAAGGTGTAGAGGCACCTTTATATAACACTAGCTAGGGTGCCCGGCTTCGCTCCGGCAGATTTACGGTAGTTTTAATTACAGAAAAAAAATTTAAATTAAAGAAAATATCACGAATATCACGAATAGACCAAAATTAGCACGTTCCTGAAAATTGGTTTTTAACTTGGTATTAATAGTAAGATTCGAGATCTGCATAGTTCGCCCAAATAAGGAACCTTTAGTTAGTTTTAGTTTAGACTCACTTGTATTTAATTCCCAATCTTGAAGTCAGTAATTGTAACTGAAGAGATAACATTTCAAAAATTATATGATTGTTTCGAGTACAATCTATATGAATAAAGATGAAATCCTGTTAGTTTTTTTTTTTTTTTTTTTTGTTCTTTATAGAAATACGTACCGTTTGTCCTAAATTCTCCTAATTTCGCTTAGTGGTTCTTTCATACCAGGTGCGAACACCCGTCCATATTAAAATTGCATAACAGCCAATCTCTGGGTATATTCTTTATTGTTATAAAAATCGTTATGATCTCGCTTTACATTAGATTTTTACGAAATCAACCGTTGGATTAAAAAAAAATCTCATTTCTGTCCTAACGAACTTTTCTGGACCCACGGCTTTTCTCATTGTTTTCAAAATTCCGTGGGAGAAATCGGCTATTAAAGCTAGTTATAAATAAATTAAAAATAAAATTATAGTTTTTAAGTTGTCCAATAAATAAAATGTTGTTACTTACTTATTTTACAAAATCTAAGGGTGAGCCTAAATTTTTGACTGGTACTGTATTTTATGGAGGGTTGAAAATGGTAAATGAAAAATTAATTTTGCTGCAAATTTGTCGAGTTATGCATCTTTTTTAATGGTTTCTGTGATTCTGAATCCTATAAGCCTATTCCGTGCAGTCAACTGATAATAAGTTATTAGATTATAGTAGACAAATCTGATATCTCGTTTCAAAAAATTATATTTCGAATACATATTAGGCCCCGACTATTGGGGTGCTCGACCCCCCCCCCCCCCCAACAGTGCTGCAATTATAGTCTGAGATAACTTTCAATCTACGGACTGCAATGCCATGTGATTTTTCCATTCGATTTAGTAATTTAAAAACAGTGTACATAACTGTATTTTACCTTACACGATCATGTTAAGTAAAAAAGTTATTCAAAAGATTACTTTACAAATCCTTGGACAGACAATCTGGCTATTAACTTCAAATTGATCATTTATCTATGATATTATTTATTGATTGAATGATGTATATATGAAGTAAAAAATTTAAATCTCCTAAATTCTTTAACAAATAAATAAATTTGGCGTTACGTTCTATTCTCAATTCCTTAGACTTGCTAAAACTTTTTTATCTTTATCAGTGAATATTGATATGTCTGTAATAAAAATATCACGATATAATTCATTTAGCGCAGTAAAGCTACAATTAACAAATAAATTAATATAAATAAATCATTAAGATATTAGTTATAGACCAAACATTAATTACTGACGATTTCTTGAAAAAAAGAAAAAAATGTTTTTTTTTCACTAGTAAGAAAATTTCCTTTACGTCACATTTGTTTTTCTCATATCTCCTATTTACAATTCTTTATATAAATACTTCATTGACCTCACGTTTTATCCTTACGGCAAGCGACAGATTAACTCTCATGAAACATACTTAAAATAGTGCTGGTAAAGAATTATGGTTATCTATCCCGTTTATACACAATCCAAACAAAAACTTTGAGTTACAAGGTAAATATTTACAGTAACAAGATGTGTGTAAATCACTATTTTAGATTTCCAAAAATACGACTGACATTCAACGAAAATTTATTCCGTAGGTCCAACTATTACTACCGAACAGAATTATCACATTTTAACATCGCTGTCTTATATAAAAAATATTAAAATAGTTTTCGAAAGTTATATTTTTTGGAATTTAAATCTTTATTTACTAGAAAGGTTAACAGCTTAGGTAGAAGGTAGAACTACGATGCACAAGTACGTTGTAATTTTTGTCATTGATTATTTATTATAAAAAAAAAAAATCCTGAATGAAATGATGTAAATGTTCATGAAACGAAACGGGAAACTGCATTTTAAAGGAATCAGATGTCGCAATCCTCCAAGCATGTTGGCCTCATTTGCTCATTTATCTAGTTAAAACGCAATAGCTGTGAAGTCGCATAGGATTTCGTTTTAAATCAGAGTTTTATCGTGTAATTTAGGATGTTTATTTATTTTTTGACTTCATACATGAAAAAATCGCAATAAAATAATTAAATACTAACTGTTTTCATAATTACGTAGGTATTTGAATTTACAGTTAGAACAGAGGCTGAGGCGTTTGGTTTCATTGTTTTCAAACCGGCCAAAACCGGTTACATTGTTTCCAAACAATTTTTTTTTCAATTTTTTAATGTTTAAAATAATGTGTTGGACGCGTTTGTTTCAAAAACGTCTAGATCCTTCGAAAATCAATACTAAAAGATTCCATTTCTTATCACAAGCGGTTCCAATTGATCCATTTTTGATCATTCCTGAAAAATCGCTGAAAATGGATGTAGCCGGTTTTGAAACGAAATGCCTCAACTATTACATTCGTATTTTTTTTTTTTTTAAGCCCTTATTACATTAATAAATTTGATAAACATTGTTATATGTATTAACTACTTTACTAATTAAAAGAGCCTACAGTCTATCTAGGACTATTTGGTCAATTTTAGGTCAATTGTCGCCCCTGCCGGTAAAAAAGCGAAAGAACGTTATTTTGCTTCCAAAAATTTAATCGTAAAACTGTACAAGCTTTTAGACCTTTTAATATTTTTACATTATTATATTTTATTTTCACTCAATATTTTTTTATTTTATTTTACTTAACAAATCAATGTTCGCCTATGAATCAAATTGCAACTATCATAATGACATGTTAGGGCATAAGAAAGAATGACATTCAACAGTGCCTCTTGTCTGGCTTATATCAGTATATCTGGTATGGTAACCAAGGAGATCTCTCATCCAATATCTTTTTAATATTCTCATGTTAGGAGCCACGCGGAAGCCCACACAATTTTATGACCTATTGGTTGCCATATTTTACTCAAACTTCCTTACAAAATGTCATTGTTTGTTTGAGGGATGTCTTTATTTCATTTACATTCTTAAAATTGTTTACAATATGATTAATTTTTGGTTTGAATAACAGAAGATAAGAAAAATTATATTTTTTATACATTATTACATATAAACGAATAAAAACTATTCTACTATGTTGCATATAATTTTTATTTTCCGAATGTTTATTGCAAATGTTCTTTTTAAAAAGTCCACAGGTTTGCTTACTTTTTGATATATTGTTGGACTTGTGTCGTTTTGAGTTGGCTTCCTTTAAACACATGTAGCATCGTTTCTTCCCCAATTGCATACTTGTGATCGTTTGATCAGATGATATCGAACGTCCCAAAGTTTATGACATAGCGTTCAGTGTGTATCTCTGAAGTCCGCTGAGGTTCTGGCTCCTTTCTTGAGTACAGGGCTTAACAAGTGAGTCAGCAAGCTCGTAAAGAAATAATCCCCGCAACTCCGCTCGGCCATTGAAATTTATTAACTACGGCATAGAAAAATATATGAAATATACAAATTTTTTTTCAAAATTTTAAAGACCATATTTGGGGAAATTTCGGCATTTAAAAATCTTGAGGGATCAAGGAATCCCCCCCCCCCCCTTGGCCATCCTACGGTTAATATACATGCCAACGGTATCCATGTCTCTTATTGGTTGGCGACATGTTTGTATGGAGTCTGTATATCGATTGCTTACTTCACAAAATAGCTAAGTAAACTATGATGGAAATTAACTTTAGACAAAATGCAATTTAAGATTATTCCTTTTGAGGCCGTGTAAACAGGAATATCTGTTTCATTTTAATCGCACCTAGTGGTCAAAAACGGAAGCCACTAAACTTGGTTCGAAAAATATAATCGTGTTAGCAGGACCTATGAGAGTATAAAACATAAAAATTACGTTTTCATTTAAATATTGCCTTTTTAGGATTTAACTACCCTTTTTCCTGTAAGTGTGGAGATCCCCACAGGATTTTTTTTTCTTGCACGGTGGTCTCGATTGGTTATTCAGTTGTCGCATCCTCTGGCGAATGCGGAGATTTCAGGGCAACTTTCCAAGGGTCAGGATGAGCATTTGTAAAATGGACGGGTTTAGACAAATGGAACACTAACAACCTTCCTAGCCTTCATGTATAATTGATGTTGGTCAACTTGTCATGTTTTGTTTTCCTTGTTTTTCTATTTCATTATTCAGATTATTTACTTAGAAGTTTATTATTAGATAAGGAATGATCTTGGTTTCGCTGTAAAAAAGAAAATTATTTAACCCTTTGCACTCGGCACCGTTTCGGACGTTACCTACCGGCAACTCGACGCAACTTATTCCCGAAAACGTACACCCTGAAAACGTAATATTATACAGTAAAATTTTAGAACCAAGTAAGGAATTGTAGTGAAATTTAGGTTATATGTATTTCTGCAGCTTCAAGAACACATAGTTACAATATAGGAAACTAAATCAAAGTAAAGGGATTATTTGGTGCCCCGAACTAAATTATTGTACAATTGAGGAAATAAAAGATGAATTAAAACCACAAAATATAGCCGATTAACGTACTATAAAAATAATGAAAAATACCGCGAGCTGCGACCGTCATTTATCACTAAAAGCGAAATATCCTATAAATAGTTTTTACTATTTGTTTTATGCCCTTATATGTTAAGAACTGAAAATTATTTGCATTGTCTCCATAGCGGAAGCCCTCGAGTTTGAAAACAAATTTTAAATGGCTCAGCTCAGGAGACCTCGAGTGCAAAGGGTTAATTTACGTTAGGAGAGCTAAAAATGCAGATATTTATTAAATCCTCATCGCCTTGAGGATGTCATAACCAAAACCAGGAGGATAATGTCAACTATTAAGTATCAAATGAAATGTCTATTCTTCTCCCATCTCTCATTGTGTTTCGCATCATCTAGCCTAGTCTAATAGACTTGTTTTGAAGCTTTAAAATAAAAAAAATCTTCCAAAAGAACACGTAAACAGGAAGCGATGACATCATTCCTAGAATGCAGATCTTTTCAATGCGACATTTCTCAAGGAGACTAAACAGAAAGATATTTAACTGAACATGGAACTAACTCACGAACTGATAAATGTTGGCCAATTATTTTTGTCATGAATGTTTATTATAATTTATACTAAAAAAAAAAAAAAAAATAAGATAACATAATATCGTGAGGAAAGATGCGTAGTATTTGTGATGGAATTTTTTTTTCTGCGGCTATTTAAACATATATAGAAAATAAATGGTCTAAAAAATGTATGCTTAAATTTTAATGTCTGAATTTTTTTTTTCAACTGTAATATTATTATATTAGGGAATATTTAATATCAGGAATATTAAAAAATCCTCAAAATAATATATCGTGGCATTTGCAATACCTATACATTGAGGAATTAAAACAATGTCCTAAACTCCGATTATACTGATATCAAGTTTTAATTAAGGTTGAAATTTTATAACTACTTAAAATTAAATTTTTATAAGATAAAGAAATAACGAATATTCCCTTCATGATACAATAATTTATAATTTTATTTTGTTTCATTTCTTCGTTTCTGGGCCTAAGTTGGTTTCTGTATGGGGGGTCTAAGTGATTTTTTTTTTTAATGAATCAAAGTTAATGTTAGATTATAAAAATAAATTTATGTGGACTTGAAAGGTTTTTATTTTATTTTATTTTTTAAACTAAAATCTCAATCAGGTCTTTGACTACCATTATCAGTCCAAGCATTTTTTGTATCTTTGGTTTTAAGGATTTTATAACTATTACAACATGGAACAAATTGTGATGACGATGGAAGGTGAATAATTTATTTTACCATTTCATTATTGGGTGTTTCAATGCCATGATAAGGTTCATTTCAAATAAATATGGTATTATCATGGATATTTTAGGTGAGGTAGGGGGCTTTTTTTTTTTTTTTTTTTTTTTTTACCTATTCTAACTAATTTGTTTTTAACAAAGTTATTTATTCAATCTTGCGAAATTACTGGCATTGTATCCACAGTGATATCTTCACCAATTAAAGAGTGGAATTTTTACCATCATGTTCCGCATCTAAACCGATTTGTCTTAAAAAAGTCATTTAGACCGGTCCCTTGTTTTCGTAAGACTACAATTATTTTTTTATTTGTAAAACTTGGCGTGATTGGTGGAAAAGACTAACAATTAATTTTATCTGGAATTCAGACTCTTTTTTAAATTGGATGTTAAAAAAAAAATATATTCAATAAATAATGAAATGTTCAAAGTAAAACTATTATTATTGGATAGGTAGTTTGTAGTATAGCACCATTCTTGTATTTTTTCATATACCTAATATTTATACATATTTAAAAATAAGAACATAGTATAGTATTGTAAGACAGTTAAAAAATACCCCATATTTAATAAAATTATTATCACGTTGGATATAAATAACTGCTAAATTACCTTTAACCTATAATTAGAGTCATTTAAAATAAAATAAAAAAAATGACTAAATAATTTCCTATCGAAAAACTCTAAGCCGGATATAATTTAAACAACCTTCCAGATACAAAATAGCATGAATGCCATCAGCGCAGTCTGGGCAACCTTGGGAGTGGACAGGAGGCTATGTGTGACCTTATCGGTCTGTGTAGCTATTATATACATCTTTCAGTTGGCTAAATTATATTTAAACGGACAAAATTTACGAAACATATATTATGAAGCTATGCGATATTAGGAAAATAAAACTACATTAAATTACATTCAAGAATCGTGTATTTTATTTACATATTTTGATAATCATTTTTACTTTTTTCTATATCCACAGTTTAAAGTTTTCTTTCTTAAACTCGGCGTATATTATTGAATTTACCGAATTAATTCATTGCATTCTTAAGTTGGTTTAGTTCTTGCCGATTTTTATTCATTTAAATTTTTTTTTTAATTATACCTCCGAAGTATAATATAACAATATTAAGGAAACATTTTTATTCATACATAACCAATAATGTATAATATTCTCATACGATTGTTTAAATATATAGCGTAAATCATACAGTTATTGGCACTCAGTACTGTTATTGGCACCTCAACTTTAACTTAAAGAAATAAGTAATCAAGTCCTAATTTTATTACAAGATATTCATGAGTCAATTGTTTGAAGGGTCCTCTAAGTCATCTATGAAGTAAGACTTTAACAAACTAACCATAGGGAAGATTTTACAATTAAATCCACAGGGTGCCAATAACTAGATTTGGCACTTTTAACAATAAATATTGCCATATTGTAAAACTATTGAACTTTTGACCCAAAAAAAACCTCTTAAATCTTTATGGGTATAGATAATGAGGAGCTATAAGAAGTTTCTATTTTATCCCTTAAATGTAGTCTTAAGGGTGCCAATAACTGTAAGGTTTACCCTACATAATTTTTTTAATTTTAAGTTAGTTTTTTTTTGCCAAATTGTTATATCTGCCATAGCCATTCTTCAGAAATGGGTGTAACTAATGTTTTGTTGTTAGAGTTCATTGAACGTATAAAAGATGGCATGGGTGTATGCACTGAACGTAGTTCGCCCTAAAGGATTTAAAACGGTATCGGTCCCCGGGGTCCGACTGCTGGGATGAGCCACAGACGATAACGGGCGTCGGGGTCCGATGGGAATGCTTTGACGAAAGCGTTATCTTTTGATTTTAAGGGAATTAAATGAGCGTCTCAAGGACATTATCTCTTGGTAAGGATTGGAAATAGACATAATAGGCGCAGGACAGGCCGATACAGGATTTACGCAATTCTTGATCGAAAATCGGACCTCGGAGTCCGATTCTAAAAAACAACAGAATTTCAGCTGTTAGCAACATTTTCTGCACTAAAATGAAATAATCTCATTAAAAATCGACTAAATTTAGTGTTTGAAGTGTTTGGACTTTCAGACATTATCATGTGAAAATTGGCAGTTAAGAGGGGAATGTAAGACATCGGACCCCGGGGACCGATGCCGCACCTAACGTGTTAAGTCGCATCATTTTTGTAAAAAATTCCTAATGCACTTACACCCTTATGCGTTTCCAAGCTGCAGTATTATAGCAGTATTATTTTATCTATAGATAATATAGATAAAATATATAGATAAAATATATATATAAATAAAATAAATATATATATAAATAAAATATATATATATAGATAAAATAATTTTTAAAAATCGTAAAAAATAGTTGTTGGGGTTTTTTTTTTTTTTTGGAGGCGTGGGATATAGAATAAAACAGTCTCATTAACAGATAAACACGAAAAATCTTGTTCTGCTTTTAAAATAAGTTTTCATGTTAAATCATCTGATAAGATACCAGATAAACGGATAAAAAAAAAAGTTGCAAATATTTTGACGGCAGAAAGAAAACGAAATAAACAAATAAATAATTAACGAAGGAAAGAGAGGTCTAAAAGACTTGAGATTGCTATCGAACCCCTAATGAAAGTTGAGCCGAGAGATGGCTAACGAAAAGCCGACAGAAATCAACTTCACAGCTACCGTCTCCTCCCACTTCTAAACTCACCTCACTCGATAAAGAGATAAGTATCGCCCATTACTGCCTTCACTCCCGACTCTATAGCATCGCTCACTCTCATTATATCCTTTAATTATATCCACCAAAGATATCATCACCATCTCTATTTCACTGTTGAAACGTCTGACAGTGCATAGCTAATTCTTCAAGATGACTGCGATCCCGACAGTTACAGCCGTGACAGCAACGTCATTTAGAAAACAAGCAAAAATATTTTTTTCTTAAAACTGTCTTGGTATAAAAAAAATACTCCGGGAAAATTTTTTTGTTTGTTTGTTTAACGTCACTTTATACCACTAAGGCTAATCGGACGATCCTACAGTGGGAGTCCTAAATTTCGCCTAACCAGGTATAATTAGAATAGGGATCTTTAACAAGTATCTGACATCGTACAGCCTCGGGAACTCCATTTTACGTCCTATCCGAGGGACGGCGTGGCTAAGGATTTTTTACTGCCATTAAAAAATCCTAGGGCCACAGCTGGGCGCGAACCTGCTACCTTTAGTATTCTAGCTTGCCATACTAACCACTATACCACAGGTGACCCCTAGTAAAAAGTTTTAATCCTCATATATAATAGAACAAACAATATTGCAATATAAATTTATATTTGTAAGTTCTATGAATTTCTAAAAAATTTTTTTTTTTTTTAACGTCCGCTTTATGCCTGGAGGGCTAATCGGGACGAGTTACCTATGGTTAAACAACCTCTTCTAATCCATGGCAAGACGCTGAGTCTGTTCAGTGAGGCCGTCACCGAACAGAATCGAGCGGGCTTGGGCGGGATTCGAACCCGCACCGCCAGCGTGGGAGTCGGAGACGCTAACCCCTCGGCCACACCGCGGCCCTCGGTGTTGATTTATTGACACAACACTTGATTTTCTTTCGATATTTAGGGTGGGTAAGCATCTAGTAGCCAAAAATAGGTTTTTTCGGACTAGGAAAATTCGTGTTTTTCTCATGCGCAATTATGTGTCGCCTTTTCACGTGCTAGTAAAACATCAAATCTATTTGTTTTAGCAAAAGAGAGGCTAATCAGTGTGCACATAGCAACGCGTGGCAGGGTCTGCTCGCTTTATAAATCAAATATAAATCGCTGAATTGTAAAATTCAGCCGTTTAATAAAAAAGGAATTATGTTTAACATATGGTATATGTTTGTCGATATATTAGACTGACCCGCCCTTTAACTGCATAGCGACTAAACGCTTAGATGCAATGCACTTAAGACGACTACCACACGTTAGCATTAGCAACTACTTGCAGTTGTGTTCTCTGCTCTACACTGTCACGACAGTTCAGTCAGGAAGATGTCGCCTCCTTAAGGAATGTAAGATGAAGGATGTACGCAGAGGCACGCTTGATAATAGCAATTTAGATTCTCAACCTTCTCATTAGCATAGCAATGAGGAACATAGTCCCTCAATGAGTGACTGCTCAATGCATTTATTCTCCTGCAGCAGTTTATAAACGTATTGAAATAGACTTCTTTATAGTCTATCCCAAACATATTTTTCTAAAATTATGGCTAAAAAGACCCAATTGTCCACACCAAATTTTTTAAAAATAAAAATTGTTAACAGTTACTGAAAGTTCACGCATATTTTAGGATGTTCGGAGTGCGGTTATTGCGTGCATAATGTATAGTCGTATTTTTAATATTGATACGAAAACACAGGAATTGTATTCAAAGCATTTTATTAACATATTTAAAATTAAAAACCAAAACAATTCTGATATAAGAGATGAGATCGACAGCTAAAATGAAAGTTTTTTTTTTTATATTTTTAACAAATAGCCCTCTAACCCGAAAAGTTAGCGCGTCCTGAAAATGGTGCGTTTTTATTTTTCATTTAATTTGCTGGGTTCTTTACCGTAATTATTTTTAGGAAATAAAAAAATCTGGTGCGTGCGCGCAACACACAACTTTCACTTACGAACTTACTTAGATTAGAAATTAATGCGTTGTTGTGGTCCCCTTCGTTAGACCAATTTTGATGAAATGTTGGCTATCACATCTTTGGCATATAAATACATCAAATATCCAGTTTGATCAAAATAGTTAAAGCCGTTTTTGAATAAAAAAAAAAAAAACACGTGAAAATGATACAAAATTTATTAAGTAAAGTCCCCCCTCCGGTTGGTCAATTTTGGTGAAATGTTGGCTATCACATCTTTGGCTTATGCATACATCAAATACTCAGTTTGATCAAAATCGTGAAAGCCTTCTTTGAGTAAATAAAAAAAACACGTGAAAATGATACAAAATTTATTAGGTAAAGTCCCCCCTCCGGTTGGTAAATTTTGGTGAAATGTTGGCTATCACATCTTTGGCTTATGCATACATCAAATACCCAGTTTGATCAAAATCGTTAAAGCCTTTATTGAGTAAATAAAAAAAACACGTGAAAATGTTACAAAATTTATTAAGTAAGGTCCCCCCTCCGGTTAATTAATTTTGATGAAATTTTTACAGTCATATCTCGGGCATATAAATAGATCAAATACTCAGTTTATTCAAAATCGTTAGAGCCGTTTTTGAGAAAATCGAAAAAAACCTAAAAAGTTATTTAGTAAAGTACCCCCTCCCTTTAAGTAATTTTGATGAAATTTATGCTGTCACATCGCGGGCATATATGTACTTACACTAAATACCCAATTTCAGGATCGCACGGTTTATAGTTTTTGAGCTAGTCTGTTCACACACACACACAGACCATTTCGCGGGACTTGGTCATTTCGACTCAGGGGACCCCAAAACGTGTATTTCCGTTGAAAACCGGAAGTCGAAATTTTTCACGATCGCAATACTTCCACTTACTATATATTTCATATATAGGTAAGTGAAAGTAAAAAAACTGGAAATATACAAAACAGCGATGTTTCGGTGTGCGCCCTTCTTGGTAATATTCTCATACATATGTATCAGGTTCCAAACAATAAAATATTAATAATTTATTATAAATCTTAAATAAATAAATAAAACTGATTTCTCGTATTTATCTATCAATACTGAGATCCATTTTACAAATAACATTAAATAATAAACGACTTGACCCTGCCACGCGTTGCTGTATAGTAGTTGCACACTGATTTTGGTTTACCTTTATTTTGCTAAAACAAATAGATTTGATGTTTTCCCAGCACGTGAAAAGGCGACACATAATTGCGCATGGGGAAAACACGAATTTTCCTAGTCCATGCCGGAAAAAAACAGATTTGGCTACTGGATGTTTACTCGTCTTCAATATCGAAAGAAAATTAAATGTTGTGTCAATAAATGAGCACCGTCGTCTGTTAGAAATTCATTGAACTTACCAATAATCACACTATATTGTAGTATAATAAGCGCTTAATTTGCAATAAAAGAAATATTAAGGCCAATAATTGAGATAAAAACTGTCCTGTCTTTTAAGTTGGACAAAACTACACACAATGATCCAAATTTTATAAAGAACGGTTGAGTAGTTTCTGATTTTACTCATAAAACATCCGGACACAAGAGTTTTTTGTGTATATATCGAAGACAATAGTGAAAATAAATTAGTATATAATAGTTTCATACATCATTAATTATTTGTTTATTTATAACAAACAGGAATTAATAAACAAATAATTAATGATGTATGAAACTATTTTATATCAATTTATTTCCACTATTGTCATCGATATGGATTATATTGTTGAGCCAATCCATAAGGCGTTATTACCCATATGCTATTGCGAAATGCTTTTTCTGTGCATTGCACTTATTTATTCGTTTATTCATTTGATAAATGTTTCTCTGATAATAAATAATAACAACTGGAAGCTCAACTTTCCCATTTTGAAGTGAATGCTTTGAAATGTCGCGTGGGAGTCGAACAAGGGTTCGCGTGGGACGAACCTAGCTTCGCCACCTACATTCCTATCCTGATTTAGGAGAAATTGATCTTTCAAAACAGCGGCTATTCTCCTTTATATTGTTTTTATTAACACGTGTTTGAGTTTTATTTTATTGTTCCATAATTGTCCGGAGGCAAGTGGGTAGCGTAGAAGGTTATTGGCATTTCAATGTTTCTTGGACCTCTGACGCTCGCTCTCAAATCGATTAGAGGCGCCATTTAAATATATCTTTACAAATATTTTATTTCTTCTTTTATTTATTTATTGATTTTTGGTTCACAAAAAATGAAGGGTCTGTTTGCGAAGACCACATCCAGTTACTTTCATGAAGCGACATCCAGTTACTTTTAGGAAGCAGTTACTTCTTTTAAACACTTATTTTGGCACTAGTACTGAAGTGAGGATTCAAATTAGGGCCCGATCTCCACTGAAAAGGACCCTTTTGGGGGTTTATTTATCTCTGAAGAGCGAGCGCAGCGAACGGTAGTCGAAAGCTAGAATCTATTTTAGCCAATAATGGCACTTTTTAACTGAAAAAAAAAAAAGGAGATGGGAGTTCGATAACATCACGGTCACATAATCTCTCCCCTTATCAGCCGCTCTTCAGTACCTTTACCCTTATTTTGATAACAATATTCATAGCCTGTAAATAACCCGTATTTGCAAACAATGGCCTAGATGAGAATAAAAAGAATATATTTCAGCTATGAATATTAATTTATAATAGAACACATCCTTGTTCTATGTAATATTTATTTTCTTGTAAAAACTGGAATGCCTTGTTTTTGTCAGAAATTTCTTGAGCTAATTTCAAAAGACCCATTTTTATCATCACTGAAATTACAAATTAAGGTTATCACTGTTTATAACCACTACAGATTGTTGAAAGTAACTGTTTACTAAAAGTAACTGTATGTCGCGTCGTGAAAGTAACTGGATGTGGTCATCGCAAACAGACCCAAAATGTAATCCTTCTCTCTACTCGCTCAAAACGTATTGTGCAATCATTTCAAAGATAAACATCATGCGGTCGCTTTAAACCGTGACGAACGGATGATCTTCCTGAACCTTGCAATACAGGTGTACTATGAACATTTATATTAGTTATGCTGTAACGTGAAGTTGACAACAATGCGATACATACGACAATATTTATTACAAAGATGGCTGACTTCGTACTAGTGACTGTTCTTAGGTTTTGTTCTAACTTATTATAGATATAAGCAACATTAGGAAAAATGTTAAAAGAAGATCTATAAGCTTTCCTTAACTAAATCAAAATTGACACTAGCACTTTTCCCGAACAAGCGGTTGATAGCTCTGAATTGATACACCAAGTACCTCAAGTCGATTTCAAGATTTACTTATAAAAGTGCCCCAAAACTGGCTGTTTATTGGCGTCTTACGACGCACTTACAAATAAAACAGAAAAAAAGTAATTAACAATTCTGAAAATTAATGTCTATCGCGTTCATGTCAATAACTGCTTTAACAATTACGACATATCTTGAGCAATTATCATTTATTAATTAAAATTATTCTTAAAACTAGATAACGTCCTATTTTCTGTAAAGTTTATTATTGTTTGTAGCCATTTAAAAATATATGAAAGATATATTTTAATGGTACACCGCTGTTTCAGAACAAGACTGGATTACTTTTAATTAATTTTAAAATTAATGATTTTATTTTCTGTGGCTATAAAAAAAGATATCAAAGAAGTGTTGTTAAAAGTATATCGCATCTTCAGCTGCGAAATATGCTGTATTATGTTTTTTCATATAAATTATTTTAGAATAATTATCACTCGGTTAAACTTCATTCATAAAAACTAATATCGATAGGCTTTTATTGCCTGGGTCATTGCAAAATGTATAAAAGAAACATTTTAATTGCTCGATGGGTACTAATTTAGTCCAACTAAAAAATAAATATACATACTTATTAATAGTTTTTTTTTTTTTTTTAATCTATATCTTTAAGTTAGACCAGTGTTGTACTGTGCCAGGAATTTATTGTGTAATATTGGTCCGATTAGGTTGTTTATTTTATTTATTTTAATTAATATTATTTGAAAAAAACGATAGGATATAAAAGTGCATCTATGAAAGTTAATACTCATTAACCGTAGTGAATACGGATTGTAATTATCAACATGAGTGTCGACTACTGATAATATTTCATTTATACAGGATTAATAAACTTTATTTAATTCCACGTGGAAAATTATGAATATGCTTCTCATTTCAAAATATGCTAAATTATTTAAATTTTCGTTTAGCAAGGTATTGTCATGATCGGGGAATGGAAGAGCCTTTTGTGTTGTAGCTGTTTTCAATATTTGCAAAAGTTACTTGCAGAAATTTCTCCTCCGGGTTTTGGCTGAAGTCCAGATGATGTCACTTGTATATTCTATTTATAAGCTTCCCCTATTTCTTGTTCAGGTTAAATTTACACTCCCTCATTATGATACGAACAATTCATTTTCATCCTAATAGAATGAGTTTTATTGCAATGTCGCTTAGGGAATTGAATCGGGTAGAGAAACCCGACATTTTCACAAATTCAAAATATTCGAAAAGTGAAAAAAAAAAGTTTCTACTGTTGCATTAAGTGATTTCCTTACTTGAAATTATTTTCTCCGACACTACTTAAAATATTTCGGTAGAAGATAGAGTCGAATTTAGGTATGTTTAGGTGTATAAAAAAGCAAAAAATTGAAGTTATGTTAATTAATGAATCATCAACATAGTTAACGACCCGGCAAACTCAGTGCCGCTTCTACTATCTAATGGAAAAAAAAAACTAATAAAAATAAATAAGCAGATAATTTTTGGGTTAAGCACGAATATAATCAGTTCAAACACATCCGGTCAGCTTTTGTAACATTACTTTCCGTATAAACCTAAATAACAGACTATTGTGTACAGTTCGAAACGAAAAGTAGCTAACTCTGTCCAACTACTTCTACGCGATCTTAAGAACTTCATTTATTATTTTTTTTTTTTATAGAATTTATTCGAGAAAGAGTCGAATTCAAAAAATAGGTATGCCGTTCTGATTTATGAATGGTGTAACTAACACAACTTTGTTTTTTATGAGGTCTTTTTCATTTTAGGCAACCTTTTACTAAGGTATGATAACGGTTATTTATAAGTATAAGTAATATAAGTAATAACAAAGGTTACATCATTATTGAAAAACACATGATTTATTTACTATCTAACTTATTAACATGAAATATTGAAAAAAAAAAAAGAAAAAAAAGGTTATTGTTCTGGAGGCCAATAAGCTTTCATTGCCTCGAAAATTTCTATGAATGGGACTATATTCTACTTTACTCCCCCTATGATTACTTATATGGAACATTTAGTTACCTTAGAGGTTTCTTTCAAATTAGAACATATGATCAATAAATATGAATTCATTGTAAAAAAGTTAAAAAGGTTAAGTGCATATATTTCTCATTTATTGTTTAAAAGTTAATAATGAACGGATTTGAATTGTATTCATACCTTGGAAAAGATGATAAAAAGCATTGCAAATTTTTCAGGAAGAAGGTATAATACATACAGCTAGGAACTTACGTGAAGCTTTTTTTTAGTGAAAAGAGAGGATTTCGTTGGCGGTGTTATAATTATAAATGTCGTCGTTATACATTATGTGAATTTGTATGAAGAAGGAGAGGATTTGTTTAAGGTTTTGTTAAAAAAAAATATTAATGAATTTTATACTATTTAATTCATTTGACAAGTGTTTACAATTTGTATTTGGTTATGCATTAATAAAATAATTTAAATATACATGTGTTTGTTTATGTAAGGTTAATTAAAAAGTAACAGATATAGAAAGTAATCATAGGGGGAGTAAAGTAGAAAAGACCCCTATGAATAATTCCTTGACTTCGTTACGACGCCTCCATACGTACTCAAACAAGTAGGAGTTTGAGCTTCTTCATTCATGCTTCTCTTTCTTACAAAAAGATATCGTGTAATCATTAGCCCATGAATATATAAATAGTATGGCCTTATCAGCTGAACCCCTGCAGTTTTCGAATCGTGTACCTTTATATACATTTCTCGATATACATCCCTGTCTTCGGCATCTCCAAATCGGAACACCGTTTCTTACGGTAAATTATATTCATGTAGTGTCTTTCTACGCATTTCATTTTTCTATGTAGAACACCGATTCTTTGTAAAAATTGTGTAGCTATTTTATTTGACTTCAAAACTGAATATAATTCTAACAGATTCATCTTTAAAATACAGAGCACAGATCAACTTTATATACCCATTCACACTGCGATAATAAACCTTTAGAGAATTTCAAATATGAAATCATATGATTTTTATCTGATATAGATAAATCACTGTTTAAATTCATAAAATAACCGTTATCATAACTTAGTAACAGGTTGCCTAAAATGAGAAATACCCTTTTTATGTATGTGTTGCATGTAATTGGTCTAATAACCGGTTTCATACCCCCTGACAAACTACTGATGATTCATTTTTTCCTTTTCTCCGAGCATAATCTAATAATTACAATTAGTCATCAAACCTGATGAATATAAGGGTTAACTAACAATGTGTCGGAAGCTATAAATATATGTTAAAAAGTATTTTAATGAATGCTTACGATATGTTAATGAATCAGACAGTTTTTCTTTTTTAGTTAAGTGCATAATAAGATGGTCCATCTTTTAATTACCCATTTTGAATTTCTTTACCGGTTTAATTGTAATTATTATTGTGTGTTCGCACCTTATTAGTTTACTCCTATATTTATCTTATTTTGAGCTTTGATTTGTTGAGGAACAATAAATCATTATCTTGTTGTCGGGGGTACGAGAGAAGGGGTGTTGTGGCTTATGAATTAAAAGCGCCCAGTATCATGCAAGGTGAGCAGTTATCGAAAATGAATATATTACATGTTTTGTTTTTTTGTTCAAACGATTGCATAAGATGTTTTCGCATACTTCTTGAATCCCAACTGCATTCATTTGAATTGTGTTTTTTTTATTATATATCATCTTTTTGATTCTCTTTCTCTCTTCTCGCTTAATTTTCATTATATAAGTTTTATTTTAAAAACAGAAATTTTTTAAATAGTTTTGCTATGAATTATCGTTCGCATTTTCAATAATATATCTTTATTTACGATAGGTTAAATGATGATCAGGATTTTCAATTTGAAAAAAAAAAAAATTATTTTCCAAAGCCAACATTTCGATCCAACTTGTGAATCTTCATCAGGGCTAAAAGAAAAAAATTTACTATCTAATTTATTTAAAATTAGAGGATGACAATAAATGAATATTTTACAGAACTGATAATAATATAAAAGATGGTAAGCATTATACATGAATATTTAAATAAGTAGCTGGTTAGCAAGATAAAATAGAATCCGATATTTACCTTCTGATTCAAGGTAAAATAAGGTAAGATTGACTCAGAAGGTAAATATCGGATTCTATTTTATCTTGCTAACCAGCTACTTATTTAAATATTCATGTATAATGCTTATCATTTTTTACATTGTTATCAGTTTTGTAAAATATTTATTTGTTGTCATCCTCTAGCATAGATACTCATATATTTGTTTTCTTTTAGCCCTGATGAAGATCCACAAGTCGGATCGAAACGTTGGCTTTCGAAAATAAAATATTTTTTCATACTGAAAATCCTGATCATCATTTAACCTATCGTAAAGATTAACAGTTGACTATCTCTCACCTCTACAATTATCTTTATTTAAGTATTGTAAATGAGTTTGGAGCTTATCAATTACTAATTTGAATATTATTTTAAACGTTTATATATTTGACTTTGATGGTATTGTCTTAATTATAATCATCACAGGTTAATAATCTTTCTAAGATTAATTTAAAAATATATCAAAATCATATTGGCGAACCCCTTATCAGTCTTCTATCTTATCAGTTATTTCCAAAAGTAAAGATTTTTTAATATAATAATGTAACGTTAAATCGTTAAATGGAAATATATGGTTTAAAATCCCAGATCTTTTGTTGGAACGAACTGGACGGTCGGAACAAACCGTCAGAGCACATGTTTGGGACTTGATTTTTCAAGCCCAGTCCACGCAGACGTGGGACCTTCCACGAGGGTCTGGATCCTTCTACGCCGGTCCTTGTACGACTATATGTAAGGAGCGAGCGACTGAACCCCTTGGTCTTTGTCTTAGTCCTGTCTTGACTGTGAAGTTCAAACCATATGATTTGTGTTACAGAGTGATAATTTTTGTAACCTGCTCGAATATTTCTGTTGTTATAATTCTTATGGCATTGATAATTGTATACTTTTGTTGAATAATTATCTTTTAACCCACAAAGTGTTACAATAAGATTTCTTGTCATTCATTATGCAATAGCTACGTTTCAGATCTAAAGAATTAACGAATCTGTTCACATTCGACTGTAGCAACTGATGTTGACAACTATAGCAGTTTTACAGCAATTAACTAAAATAAACTCTATCTGTTATTTGAATAAAATTCTTTTATAGAAATTTCCGTTAGTACAGTCCGACTGTAACAATAGAGGGAAGAGGACACAGTTGGTAGATTGGCTGAAGCTAACGGACTGCTCACTATAGACCCGACAGATGGGCTCTGTTTACACATGTCCTTCCAAATAGTAGCGGTTGATTCTTTGCATAGTTAAAGCTTACGGGACACCAAACTTCTGACAGACCATCAGCCTCTTGTCGAAACATAATTGACATTATTCGATGGAAAATCTGATAGAGTTATTTTGCATCATTTTAGTATTGACATTAAACTATGAATCTACCTGACTGTTGGTCTGACATATCATCCTACCTGTACTATTAGTGACCTCCTAAAATTTTGCCCTTTTTTTTTCTTTTCTTTTGTTTCAACTTTAAATTTAAATAATTACCATTCTATGCGCAATTTGATGCCCTTTTATTATACGTAGATATCAATACTTTTTAATGTGGACTTTCTTAGTTGTTAATAAAGTTCCTAAGCGCCACTGCGAATACCTTCAGGTTTTAATTAGTTCCTCTACTCATGAATGAGCTAATTTTAAATAAAAGGAGCTCAATTTACACAGAATTTAATGCTCTACATTTTTTATCATTTGGAGTAGACTTTTTCGAGTTACTGGGGGTGTTGAACATGAGTTTTCACCATAAGGGTAAATATTACTAACGTTTGATTGTCGATATTGGTAAATGATTTTAACTTTAAATAAGTCGTTCTATGCTTTTTTTTTTTATATTTAAAGCGTTTTTTACCAGTTGCAGGAAAAACAAGAGTGAAAAAGGTATTCAAATCTGACGGTTTTTGTCCACTAATCACCACAAATACTTTGAAGGCCTTTTAAACGGTTAAGTATTTTGGAGCGAAATTTAAAACCAAACGTTGCTTTGCTACTCGTATTAACCTGCGATTGCAATGGACGAAATAGACCTGTTTAAGTTTTTTGTTCAATATTGGTATGAAAATTTTTAAATTCACTTATTTCACTAAGATTAATAAAAAAAGTTGACCGTGTAAACAAGCGTTAAGGGGAGCTCATTTAACACATATTTGATGCTCTACAACATTTTTCAATTTATATTAGACCTTTTCGATTCACAGGTGTTTTTAAATTTTCATTAAAAGAAAAACTGAATCTTTTTTCTTTTTTGTAACCTAACATGCCTTAGCCATTGTACGTATGAAAGTATTAGCTGTACTTAATTATTTGACTGCTAAACTAAAATTACCTATATTCCTAATTGGAGCATACCGACAGCTTAATTATTAAACTTGTTGAAATGTTACAACACCATGAGAAGGGGGCGTATTTTATTGGACAAGTTGTTTGTACAGTCGTCATTATTTGGACAACTAATCACTTGGACTGATTAATTAAATCCGGATTAGACTCGTGCCGTGTTAAGTAGCGTTTAATCGATAATCAGTGTTTGTACTTTTCTTATTCAGCTGTGCACTGTAGAGGGTATTATTGTTAGCGTATATTCTTAAAAATAATTGTTGAACATTCGTTCACACCTTTATACATCATATCTCAAAATTATTCCGTCCTATCCTATGGAAGACATAGCCAAGGATTTTTACTCCCTTTCAAAAATCCTAGGGCCACCTCGTGACGCGAACCCCCGACCTTTAGTATTGTAGGTTTCTATAACCAATATACCACAGGTGACAACGAGAATCAATTGCCCCCACTATTTTGGATTTGTGTTAAGTCTCATACCTTAATTTTTGAGTTAATTTCATTTTCTAGAGTGTGGCGGAATATTTGAATTAAAGCTAATTATTGTTTTAAATCGTTACACTTTTGGTCGATTTTAATGATGACCTCGATCTTTCATACTGAAAAAAAGATTAACAACCAGTTTAACGGTCAGTTCCTTTATGCGATACCCAATTAGCTAACATCAAGTCTACTCAACTGAAAAAAATAAATCAAAACTTATCCTTTCCCATTAGTCATTGATTCCTTATATAATCCAAGCAATCTCTCCCATATTCGCTTTTGGCAAAAAGATAAAAAAAAAAAAAAAATAAGCGGCATGAGGTTGAAAAGTTTTGCGATGTAAATATATTCGTTTGACTGTTAGCGTTTTTTTTTTCTTATCTTTTTTCCTTGTTTGCCGAAGGAAGCGTATCGTTGTTTTTGAACAGACAAGGCCCCGATGGTGGAGATATATACCCCCCACCACCGCACTCCACCGGCCAATGATATGCTAACAGCTTGCCTACCTGTTCCCAGTACCTGAAAGACAATTATTTCCCCCTTAATTAGTAAATAATATCTCATCTGACCCCGCCAACTGTTCCCTTTTCCTTTTCCTTTCCGATCCCATCACCTATATCACCTATCGGGGAGGATGAAAGGGTTTTGTTATGGAGGACTTTTCCACTTAGCCGATTCGCGCTTCGTGTTTTGGTTCTATTTTTGTTTTGGATGAAAGAAAAAGTTTTGTATCAGATCGCGTCACGCGAAACACTGCTGGCACACGTGTCGTGCCCGAGGTTACTCCGTGACCGTTCTGACTAGGTTACAATCACGTTAAAAAATCGTACTTGTCACTTTTAGACTTATGTCGAAGACTGTATTAAGGCGTATTTAAACCATGAAGTTTTTGGAACGAAGTTTGGGTTTCTCTACTTGACAGCCTGTAGTGATCGCAATAGACCAAATATACCTTTTTACACTGGTAATTCGTTTGATTGATCTTAGGATGAAAATGTAGATCACTTATTAACCGGTTAACAAGAGAATTGATTAACAACGGTAATATTGAAATATAATGAAGAATAATTTTACTATTCTGGGATTATACATAAAAAAGGAATCAAGGCAGTAGCCAAATATTTACAGATACAATATGAAATAGGTAATTAGGTATAGACATGTGAATAATATAGAACTAAAATAAAAGCAGTGCTTTCCTTCATGCCAAAGTAATCTGTTGGTACAATAAGCGAGAAAAATAAATAAATATATAAATAAGAGGAGGAAAGAAGACAAAAATATTTGGAGACAGCAGAGTAAAATAAGTAAATAGATAACAATAAATATTTAAGTAAATAGATAACATAGAATCTGGTAGAGGCTGTATTAACCAGAATTATTTCTAAGGAGCCGTTGTCTTCTTTCAGTGCTCATATGAATTGGGAGTTGAATAGGTACTCGAAGAGGAGGGATTTGAAAGTGGAAGTCGATGGAGCAATTTTATTCATTCAATATTTTAGCAATTCCCCAAGAGTTTTATCAAATCTATGTTTGTTTTGAAGATTATATAATAATAATAATAATAACCTTTATTTGCACATCTTATAAAACGTAATAAAAAAATTACAATAGCTTGATACATCCATTATTCACATATGTACAAAATCAACATTTAGTTGAGGTTTTGAGTTCGATTATTTCTACCACTCTTGCAACCACACTAAATAATGCACCTGTCCCACTCGCTTCCAGTCTGCCCCTCCGCAACTCTTCTTCATCTCCTGGTCCCAATCTGTAGGTGGACGTCCTCTCTTCCTTGGCAGTTCCCTTGGATACCAGTCCACAAGCTGCCTGGTCCATGTTGTAGCAGTTCTCCTGATGACATGTCCGGTCCAGGTCCACTTCCTCATGTGCACCTTTTCCATAATATCCGGGAGTCCAGTTCTTGCACTGATCCAAGTATTTTGTTTACGTTCTCGCCTTGATATTCCGAGAAGGTATCGCTCCATCCCTCTGACTGTTACCCTCAGTTTGTGGCTAGTATTCTTGTCAATTACCCAGGTTTCGCAACCGAAACTTGAAAGATTGTATTTGAATATTATATACATAGGGCAATCTAATAAGATGTGTTTTACTGATAGAGCTACGTTAATAATTCTATTCTCAATATTGTCTGTTTGAATATATATAAGTAAAAACGATTGCCATTTTACGTCCTCACCGAAGGACTGCATAGGCAAGGATTTTTTACTCTATTGAAAAAATCCTATGGCCACAGCGGGATGCGAACTTGCGACATTTACTACTGTATTGGTTAGCAACCACACCACAGGTGACCTCTTCAGTCTTTTGCGATATTTTTTACAAATCTTGTTTTATTTAGGATTTTAAAGTACAATTTTGCAAATATTGTTCAATCATTTTGACAATGTCATATCTCAAAAACCGGCTATTTCTAGTTGTGACCGTTTTATGTATGAGCTAAAAGAACAATGAAACATTATTGCAAGGTCGTTAAAATTTTAGAACTCATAAATCAAAAGGAGCTGTTTAAACCATGAAAAAAGTGTATTTTTCGTTCTTTTTGAAAATTACAAAAAAGTTACTTGTTATCTTAATCGGTCTATTGCCTAGTAAAATGTTCAATCGGAAATATAATATCTATTCTAAAAACATTTTTATACTAATTTAAAACCATAATTATTACCCCTCTCCACCAAAAAAAACATGTTGAAAATCGTACTTGTCAGTTTAGCACTTATACCATAGATAAAACCCTCTGCTAATGTATCAGTGTATTTATGTATTTTTTTAAATATTATATTCACTTTTAGCAGTTACATTGGATAATATTTTTTCTAGAATCTATCCTCTTCCGAATCTTAAAGAAACAATTAGCACTTATCCACTCTCGTTTCAACAGTCTTATTTAAAAATTCGGGTTTTTCAGTTCATACTGTTTTTCGAATGCGGTAAAATAGTAGCTTGGCATATCCTTGTGCTCAAATAAGCAACGCCTATAATTTTTTTACCTTCACAAAACCCTCATAATTATATTTACAATTATTTTTTCTTATGTTATTAACGATAGTTTTGTTTTTTTTGTTTACAGGTAAGCGAGAAAACTTTTTCCAAAGGAGAGTTCGTAAAATGTAAGTTTTTAGTGTTTCTTGATATTTTTTACTTTTTAGTTACCTAATGTCGTCGAAAACTTTCACTTTTACATCTAACCAATGTTACCTTCATGATACATTCTCATGGAGCACTTAAAACTATTAATTGCTAAGATGATCTCTATGGATTTAGTTTTATAATAATTAAAGGAACGGTTCTCTGGTTTGTAATACATATTGTAGTTTCTCAATAACATTTGAACTTCGTGATTTACGTATGATCATTCGTAATGTTTTTGACCTTATAACTTATGAAGTTGATTGAGGCGTTCCTTTACTTTCTGAAACTAATTACTATCGCTTTGGTAAATGATTTCATCATGCAAATATGTATATATATCTTAAACGATTGCCTTTCTTTTCAAATGTTTTAAAGCTCAAAAGAAAATGTGTAATACTACCATTGTGCATCATAGATCTCAATATTTACAGTGGGCTTGGGAATCAAATTTAATTTTTTATAGTTTTACGATCAAATTTTTAATTTAATAGTTTTACGATTAACCCTAAGGCATATAATTTTTTTATAAGCTTACAAGCTATAATCGTGTAGTCCTACTTCCTTCTTGGAGATATCACACACAAACGCTAGGTTCGGATTGGCCGATTTTTGGCCGAAACCGAAATCGAAACTTCGGTCGGTCACATGTACGTACTAACTGAAATCAGAAATGATGATATGAGATATGATATCATTAGTTTCTACCTTAAACAGGTTATGTGCGCACGTAACAGGAGGAATCCTAAACCATATTCTTATAGTAGTACTTAGTAGTACGAAAACATAAAAAATTAATTTTATGAATGAGATACATAACGTTAATTTATAACTTTTTACAATAATTTTTAACTTTTAATTTTTTTAATTATTAGAATTAAAATTTACATATATTGTAGTGCTAATAGATGCACAATGATTTTCGTTAACCCGTCTTCTACTGAAACAAATTGATTAGACGTCCCCCCCCCCCCCCTACCACGTGGAAAGACGACACATAATTGCGCATGGGAAAACACGGTTTTTCCTTGTCCATGCCGGAAAAAACAGATTCGGTTACTGGATTAGGGTGTGTAACCTAAATACGAAAGAAAATGAAGTGTTGTGTCGTCACATTAACTTAATGTTCACTATAATTAATATTACTATAATTGTTTAAATGATTTTCTAGTAGAAGTTTCAGCTAAGAAATTTGCAGTATTGATCTCCTCTAGGTTCTGTTAAAAATATCCTCCGTATCGCTAAGTTGCCACATGTGACAAAAACTATCAGTTACATATAAGGAACAGGTATTTAGAGCCACATGTCACGGCGACACCAGGCCGCTGTCACAACCCTCTAGGTCGAATAGAAAACTGACTCGTGACCATTTATGTTTGGACTGCTATTATTAATGCAGCCACATGGCTCCCGTGACATTCCTATAATCGTATTTAGCTGTTTTATAACTGGCTAAGGGTTTTTGCATATATATTAGAATATATTAATGGACTAGTTCTCTGATTCGAGTTGACATATTAGTGCTAGTCGCATTCCTATGTCAATTATACGGCTTATGATGAATAAAGGGAAATCGGATCTTCTCTCTTTTCGCAGAGATATTGCGAGTTTCTCTTTTTAGAAGAGCGTTCTGTGAATGTGAATTGTCGGACTGGTAATAGACAATTCGCATTTATACTTTCTCACGTGAATCCGTAATTCTTCATTAAGTGTCCTATTGATTAATTTCCTTCCAAAACCTGCAAACCAATGCGCCACCAAAATAAAGTTGAAGGATATTGTCAAAACCGGATTATCAAATAATTGATACCATTTACCCATTGGTTTGTAATTACTAAAGCTAATCGGACGATGCTATAGTGGGAGGGTTATCCAGGTATCATTAGAATAGGGATCTTTAAGGAGTACCTGACCTCGTACAGGCTCGAGATCTCCATATTACGTCCTATCCGAGAGATGGCATTGCCAAGGATTTTTTACTCACATTAAGAAATCCTATGGCCACTCCGCGGAACTCGAACCCGCGACCTTTATTATTGTAGGTTGCCATGCTAAATGCACCACAGGTCAGGTGACCCCTCTATTAATCTCTCATTGAGCAGATTCGCCATTTACGTCTCTACTTGATCTTATTTTGATCTCCTCTGACAACTAGACTGAAACTAGAAGAAATTATCGTTATACTCTAATTCAGAACTTGCTACTATAACTCTCAAAACCTCCAAATCAATTAACAAAGCGCACGTGTATTTGCTACCAAAAAAAAAATAATGAACCTTTTTTTTTTGTAAAATTTCCTAAGTTAAATAAAATCATCTTTCTCGATTTGGCCCAATACAGGTTACTGGTAAGTTCTTAATAAACTTCAGATAAATTCAACAAACTTTTTCCCAATCTTTCTTCCTCTCTTATTGATGGCATTCCGATTTGTCTGAAATGAAGAGTTATTTATATATATGAATGCTTAAGTAAATCTTCTTTTTTTTTTCTCGACGGAGCATTCCGCAGAAATGCCATTAGGAAAAATAGGATTTTCGAAGGGCAATGATTTTTTAATTTACCAATAATATATTGACAAAAATAGTAAGAAATGTCAAAAAATCATATTATTTTTACCCTTGCGACGAAATACAGTTTTGATTTCGAATAAATAAACTCAATAATGTATGTATATATATACATATATATATATATATATATATATATATATATATATATATATAATTGAGGATCTGTATGAATTGGATAGTTATGTGCCCTAGAAGCTTGTTAGTGGAGAGGTGAGCTAGGGCAATAGAACCGGTTGTGTTGGGTCGGCTAGCTCTAGGCATGTCCTTAGCTATTTGCTATCCGCAACCGTCTGTCTTACCTTACTGCTTACTGTCAATTTACAGAGAAATACTTGCCATTTTTTAGTTATATTTATTAAAATTTGCAACTGTATTAAAATAAAAAATAAACCGGAACTCCCTAGAAAAAAAGGAGTACATTTCAGAATATTATAAAATGAGAATAGAGCATTTCAGCTCACGAAGAACCCTTACATGAGAAAACCTATGTAACCTATACATAACCTAAAACCTGGGACTCGAAATTACAGACACAAATCGCAGTGAAGAACCCAGAAGCACTTGGTGCAGCGAAAACATTTAAATGAGTAATAAATGCGTGTTTGAAAGCTATTGATAAAATATTAAGTTCTTTTTATTTTTTCTTATAAATACTTAAGGTATTTGTAATAAATAATAGACTGAATCGTTTTTCGTTTTGGTTTGAGGTCCTCGCTTTTGATACCCTGTTTCAGGTAGAACCTACTTAAGCGATATCTCTCATCATCACGTGTTATATTCTGAATTAAATTAATATTTATAATGGCAAAATATTAATTTGATACATTTTTGCTAACTGACTATTATTGTGATTGTGCTAAATCCTATTCCAATTATCTTCTAAGTGCTAAATGAATGAATTATTAATACTTACTATAGTCAAATATAAGATGTAAAAAAAAAAAAAAAATGAAAACATTAACCCTTCTAAATTCTTAATCAAACTATTAAATATTGTAGAGGTGAGAGATAGTCAACTGTTAATCTTTACGAAAGGTTAAATGATGATCAGGATTTTCATTTTGAAAAACTTTTTATTTTCGAAAGCCAACGTTTCGATCCAACTTGTGGATCTTCATCAGGGCTAAAAGAAAACAAATATATGAGTATCTATGCTAGAGGACGACAATAAATGAATATTTTACAGAACTGATAATAATATAAATGAGGGTAAGTATTATACATGAATATTTAAATAAGTAGCTGGTTAACAAGATAAAATAGAATCTGATATTTACCTTCCGAGTCAAGGTATATTCTAAGACTGAAGGTAAAATAAGGTAAGGGGTAGTGGTAAAGGATAGTTTGCCGACTTCAAAGGTTTATGATGGGGAAACCCAACGCTTTTGAAGTGAAAGGAGGCTACATGACTACTGAGTGAAAATAAAATATTAAAAACAAACAAAATAGATGGCACTTTATACAAATTGTTATGTCTGGACTCAAAAATAACACAAAAATGAGATAATACATAAGGTAACAATGCATAAAAAATTGAAAAATATACAGAAGGAAGTTATACAATACTAAAGATAACAATAACACAAGAGGTACATAGATAATTGCGGATACCTATGTATCTATGTATCTATCTATGTATCTGATGAAGATCCACAAGTTGGTTCGAAACGTTGGCTTTCGAAAATAAAAATTATTTCAAACTGAAAATCCTACTCATCATTTAACCTATTATGAATTTGGCGTAAAGTTCTGTTTTATTTTAGATTATTTGGCTTGGTTTTTAGATTAGCTGAAACGTTTTTATTTTTATCTGTGAATTTTATCTGTGATTTGGCTGTATTAAAAAGAATAGGATATTAATAATTGAACGCATTTCAGCTACTGCGCCATATTAAAGCCTGCCCGGGTCTGCTAGTGATAATATAGTTTTTATTTACTGCTATTAAGGTTGAAAGTGACAAAGCTATTGTTCAATTTACTATTTATATATTTATTACCAGCTATGAATTATTGGGTCAAGCTCGGTGTGACACATCTAATTGCGTCCTCACAATATTGCAATCCGTTGTAGGCTATCCTTGAAGTAACAAAATGGGTCATGGCGACGTGATGTGTATTTGTTCGTAAAAGGCGTAATCATCTTTAGTAATTTTCGTTTGTTTTATTCTTCACAACATCCGTCAGTATTTTCTCCCTTTTGCTTCATTGTTAATAATAGTGCTATTGTTTGTTTTAATCGAGTCTCTGTGTACACAAGCGTGCGTCCTTCGTTAACGCAATCAATATCGGCTGAGCTCAAATCGTTTCGAATTCATAACCTCGTTTTGTGCTTAATACCTTATTTCTTCATTCATGTGTTTGTGTCGATTTGTAAATTAGCATTGCAACCTACAATACTAAACGTCGCGGGTTCCCTTCCCGGGATGGCCCTTCGATTTTTTAATGGGAGTAAGAAATCCTCGGTTAGGACGTGGTAAAATTGAGGTCCCGAGCCTGTACGATGTCAGGTACTCGTTAAAGTTCCCTATCCTAATTATACCTGGATAGGCAAAATTTAGGACTCCCACTGTAGCATGGTCCGATTAGCCTTAGTAGCATAAAGGCAAGCAAACAACAACAATTAATAGTACTACTTCTCCAGTCTTCTACAGCGATCTTAACTATAGAATTTACAGATCAATATTATGACGGATTATGGTAAACCATACAGTTATTGGCACTCAGTACAGTTATTGGCACCCCAACTTTAACTTAAAGAAATAGGTAAACAAGTCCTAATTTTATTACAAGATATAAGTACATGAGTCTTATGTTTGAAGGGTCCTCTAAATCATCAATGAAGTAAGACTTTAACCAACTAATCATAGGGAAGATTTCACACTTTTGAACTTTTGATCCAAAAAAACCCCGGGGACCGATGCCGCACCTAACGTGTTAAGGTTTGCCATAGGGCTCAGCGGAAAAATACAGATGTATTAGGGGCAGCAGAAACTGAACACACTATTCAGGCTGGAAATTAGTAAAACATATATAGTCAGCAGGAAGGGGTCTTTCCCTAAGCAACCACAACCGTTAACTTAACCTCAGTACAAATCCAAGCTCTCCAGAAGCAAATAAGTTCTCAAACTTGAGAGGTTACGTTTAATAGTCTTCATTCCCCTGTCCTCTATAGTTTTGGTCAGGCAAGTTTTTTCTTTTCTAATTTTTGAGAGATAAAAGATTTTGTAGAGCAGATTTCGTTTTTCAAATAGCATTATTATATATTTTTTTTTCCTTTCAACGGTTATCAAATAAACCTTAAAAATTCATTCCCCTTTCTTACTGTAAATAAAATGCTGCAGGGAAATAAAGATAGCGACGTGGATTGAGGCTTTCTTTTGGTGCTCAACTTTTTCAAAGCATCATCAGTCCTTAATAATGAGAAAGTAAAAAAAAAAAAAAAAAAAAAAAAAAAAAAAAAAAAAAAAAAAAAAAAAAAAAACGTTCAACGTGAATTGGTGTTCTTCCACGTCGACTCCTTGCTTCTTTTAGGCTAAGGAATAGTATTACACCGAAAAAAAAACTTTATTTGTAACCATAAAAATTAAAATAAAAACGCCGTAAAAAGTGCCCACTTTGGTGAGAATGACCCTTACATAACATTTAGTGACATAAGTTTTAAAGTAACATAATTATTTTATTATGGTTTACAGTGTAGGTACTTTATATTATTCATGCTCCGTAAAATAAAAAGGTTTCTCTGCTGCCTTTAGATTATTTCCCCTTAACATTAAATAATTTACCGGGGTCGAGTTTTACGTCGAAGTAGCTTCGAATCGATATGAAACATAGCACCATTTTTGTTTCTAGTCTCTATTTATCTAAAACACAAATTTATCAATACTGTATAAGCTTAATAAAAATATAATAAAAATAAATCATACATTCATAAGAAATTTCATTTATGATTTTTTAATTCGTATCTTAATTGCAATTAGAGTTAATGAGATCTTAATTTGTATCACTGTTCGGAGATAGCGCTAGTGTCGCTCTTAAGTTAGTTAAGATAAGCTTCTTGACCTTTTATTTTTAGAATTTTTCTAATGTTCATTTTAATTACAATAAGTTAGAGCTAAATTCTGAACTGCCGCTAGTTCCAAGCCGGCCGTCTTTGTAATGAAAATCGTTGTATTAAGGTGCATAGGTGAGGTCAGGCATCGCAGTTAGCTCGACATTACGTTTAATTTATTGTAAGTGTAAATAGCTTAATACTTTATAAGAAATAAAAATATATCCCAACCGTCGCCTAATAATCTAAATTTTCTGCAATGTACCTTTTTTATAAATAGTAAATAAAAGAGAGAAGATATAGGGTTCACCATACAGTTATTGGCACCCTAACTTTAACTTAAAGAAACAGGTAAACAATTTATTTAGTTTTTTTTTTAAAGGGCCTGAAAAATTCCAATTTAATTATAAAATGATTTAAAATAAATGATGAGAGCTACAAAATCCACGCTACTCATGTTTTGCGTAAACTCAAGTCAATATTAAGGACTTTAAATAAATTCGGAAGCTTTAAGTAAGGGTAAGGTCCCAATCTTAGTTTTTTAAATAATATAATTTTATTAGGGTAAGATACGGTTGTTGGCACTCTGTACAGTTATTGGCACCACAACTTTAACTTAATGAAATAGGTAAACAAGTCCTAATTTTATTACAAGATATACATGAGTCTAATGTTTGAAGGGTCCTCTAAGTCATCCATGAAGTAAGACTTTAACAAACTAACCATAGGGAATATTTCACAATTAAATCCACAGGGTGCCAATAACTAGATTTGGCACTTTTAACAATAAATATTGCCATATTGTAAAACTATTGAACTTTTGATCTAAAAAAACCTCTGGAGTCTTTATGAGTATAGATAAAGAGGAGCTATAGGAAGTAGGGACCCCGGGGACCGATGCCACACCTAACGTGTTAAGGTGCCTTTACACCTTACGAACTTTACCTTCGAACACCACCCTCGAACAACCTTCGTGAAGCCTTCACGTCGACTGTTCGGGTGTTCTAGGTACTTCATCTGTTCGCCTGGGTTCGGGGGTAGCGCTAGTGTCACTTTCGATTTGGGTTTTTCTTAAGTGACAGGAGTTGTTTGTGATACTAGTGTAATTTGTGAAACGTTGTAAATCGTCTCCTATTTTTTTATTTTTCAGATAATATAAAATATATTGATCATGGAGATTTTTTCTTTATCATAAGCTAGCTTTGGGTGCGTCAGCCATATTGGTTCGCTTAACATCACGTGAAGTATAAATAGCTGTTCGCTTCACGTCGGTACGGCAAGGTTCGAAGGAGAACTTGTTCGAAGGTGAGGTTCGTAAGGTGTAAAGGCACCTTTAAGGTTTGCCATAGGGCTCAGCGGAAAAATACAGATGTATTAGGGGCAGCAGAAACTGAAAAATCGGAACCCCTGATATGCCAAGTTTTGCATATAATTCCACGCCTCACATTTTAATAATTTTTTTTATATAATAGTTTATTTTTGAAAAGAATTTTTTTTTTTTTTAATGTGATTCTTTGTTTAGAGGCGATCGTTTTCAACTTCCCAACTCCTCATCTGATTCAAGTCCAGTTCGATTACCTGTCCATCTAATTTTTCTTTGTTTTGTTTTCTCCCTCTCCTCGGCTGCCACTTATCCTGTTGTTCTCACCAGCTTTGAAGGATATATGCGGCAGGTCAGCGCTCGACGTCTTTCAAGGCCACCAAGACTATCCTGCGACCTTGGAGGGCCGACTACCGAAACGTTTCCTCGTGCCCGAAGCGTGGAGTGGAGATTCGGCCATGGTTGCGTAACCCCTTTGTCCTGCTCGTTCCGATGATCCAATGGCTTCGTTTGTTATCCAGTTTTGTCTTTTATTGTTTTGATAAAGGCCATCAGGTAGTTTTTTTACCTTATTTTTATTCTTTTTTTTTTTCACTCTCTCGGATTTTCGGAAATTATGCCTTAGATTTTTACGTTCTGAGAACCAATCCGCTTCTCAACACTCACCAAATCAATAATATATTCATTTGAGTGCACGTATTTCTTGGTACGTTGTACTTTATATTACCATAAAATGGTTTGTATATTATGCATTTCTGTTCCTCGAAGGTTACTCAATGTTCCTTTTTTCTATGTATATTCGCTCATTCATAGCTTCGACATAAATTGACCTATCAGAACGAAACCTTTTATATCTTGTAGAGTATGTCCCTCGGGATGGTCGCTCAAACATTTACATATTTTTTTAGAAAATTCATATTTTTTATTTAATTATGTAATTATTGCACTGACGCAGCCAGGGGGGAGGGGACTTGGTGACTGAATCCCAGACGACAGAAGGAAACTTAATTGTAGCTTTTTATTTAGTTACATGTTTTTTTGTAAAATTCCATAACAATGCATACTCTTCGCTCTTCCGTCAGTGAGCTGGGGTTCCTCCAGGTAGTAACCTCTGTCCCATCCTCTACACAGCTGATATCCCAACACTGTAATTACCACATATGCTGATGACACCTTTGTGCTATCAGTTAATAATGATCCATTTAATGCATCCCAAAACCTTCAAGCTCACATAAAAAACCTTGAAAAATGGTGTAAATAATGGAGAAACAAAATCAATCCCAACAAATCACATCAAATTACCTTTACTCTCGTAAACGTAAACCTACGACCTCCTGTCCTACTGTATCCTTCAATAATTCCCCACTTGCCCCTGTTGAACAAATCCGTTACTTAGGACTCCACCTCGACAAACGTCTTACTAGGAATCCCCACACAAGATTGAAACGACAAGAAACCGCTCGACGTTACCTTCTACTACAACACTTACTGGACAAACGCTCAAAACTACCCATCTACTACAAAAGGCTCCTTTACATGACAGTAATAAGACCTATATGGGGTTATGGAATCGAGCTTTGGGGCTCCACCAAACCTTCTAATTCCTCTCGTATCCATTCCATTCCAACATCCTACGAAAAATCCTTAATGCTCCCTATTTCGTAACAAATAAAATAATCCACAAAGACCTAAAAGTTCCATATGTCGCTGATGTAGCCCGATCCAGATACCAGTCCTTTCATAGTGAACTCCAGCCTCATCAGAACCCACTTGTATCCACCCTCGCTTCATTCCCTATTCCAGATAACACTTCAAGGCGTCTGAAAAGAAGATTGCCTAGACATCTTTTACATTAGACACTAGTTGAGTGCTAACAGTGGATAGTTCCTCTACATGATTATTCAAGACATAATTTTTTTTTTTTTTTAGCACATTTACTCAATGTATTTTAAGTAAATAAAGTTGTAAATTTCAATAGATATAGTAAAAAAAAAATTCAATAAATTGATTTGAGCCCGCTTATCGTAATCCTGGTTGCGCCACTGACCTACAACCTACCATTTATCATCTGGGACCGATGTTAGTAATAACAATTTAAACTTTTCATTAGAAAAGTCCTATTGAATTGGTAGGTGATAGGTTCTGTTGTCAGGCGTTGAGAAGAGTGAAAAATTTACTTCATGATATTATAATATTTACATGTTTATAAAACTGTGGATGTAAAAATAAAAATAAATTAGAGGGAAATGAAAGTCATTTTCTGAAATTCATCATTCATGATATGAGCCGTTTATATTGAAAGTGGCCTAACTCCATTTTTCAATTTCAAAGTAGTGATGAAGGTAATTTTAATTAATAAGTATTTACTTATAAAACTAAGTTTTTGTACTATTGCGTTAGTTGAATAACCAGAGCGTTCGATTAATATAAAACTTAAAATTTAATATTAAAATTTAGAAATTATTTTACCCTCGGGGAAGAACATAACAAGCCTAGTTAGTTCAGATAGTGAAGAAGAAATGGTAAGTAATGATTTAAAACCAAAAAAAAAATCGAAAAAGAAACGGAATTATAGAACAATATTCGTCTTCTGAGGATGAATATACGAATAACAAGGGAGAAAAAAATATTGATGAATCATACATCCAAAAAATGCGACAGATTGAACGGAATTCAGGAAAAAGATATTGTACTCAAACCTGAAATATCGTACCTGAATTTTTGTTCGAAAACGATTGCCGTTGTCGGAATGCTTGCCCAAAAAATTACGATGAAGAAGAAAAAAAATATATTTTTGAGAAGTTTTGGGGTGTGGGAGATTTTAGCAAACAAAATGTTTTGCTTTACGAAGCTGTCGATTTTATAATGTATCTGGTTGTTAATTTTGAAAATAGCCTAACGCCATTCTTGATAAGAAAACTCATATTATTCTCTTAATAATTGCCACTATTTTAATAGGATCTATAAATTTAACACCCTTAGATTTATTACCCCTTTTCTACGGAAGTACACGTTTTGGGGTCCCCTGAGTCCAACCATAACCAATAACCAATAACCACGTCCCGCGAAATGAAAACATCTGTGTGTGTGTGAACAGACCAGCTCAAAAACTATAGGCCGTACAAAACTGGAATTGGGTATTTGGTGTATGTATATGCCCGCGATGTGACAGCAAAAATTTCATCAAACGGATCAAAATCAAAATTGGTCAAACGGAGGGGGTACATCATTTAAAGAATTTTGTCTATTTTTTACGTTTTTCTCGATTTCCTCAAAAACGGCTCTAACGATTTTGATTAAACTCGGTATTTGGTGTATGTATATGCCCACGATGCGACAGTCAAAATTTCATCAAAATTGATTAATTAGAGGGGGCACTTTACTTAATAAATGTTGTCTCATTATCACGTCTTTTTTTTTTTTTTTTTTTTACTCAAAAACGGCTATAACTATTTTGACCAAACTCGGTATTGGTTGTATGTATATGCCCGCGATGTGGCAGTCAAAATTTCATCAAAAGTGATCAATTGGAGGGGGCACTTTACTTAATAAATTTTGTCCTATTTTCACGTTTTTTTTTTCTTTCTCAAAAACGGCTTAACGATTTTGATCAGACTGACCGTTATAAGTTCGTTGACGGGTATTTGATGTATGAATATGCCCGCGATGCGACATCCCAAAGTTCATCGAAATTGGTCAAAGGGAGAGGGCACTTTACTAAATAAATTTTGTCCCATTTTCACTGGTTTTATTTATTCAAAAAGGGCTTTAATGATTTTGATCAAACTTGGTATTTGATGTATGTATATGTGACAGCCAAAATTTTTTTAACCGTAGAACGAAAATGAAAACATTTATTTTTTAATAAAACGATTAATTTTACTTAAGAGAGTAAATAAGTGATGCTCAAATTTTTGAAGCATCGCAGATGTGTAAAAATATGGTATAAGATAATACTTATTATATAATTAATATAGGTATATTTTAGTCTAGAAACTTTTGTTCTTCAAAAATAATAAATTTATTAAAGCGATTTTAGAGGAACAGTAATCGTTCTTGATTTCCAGAAAGGCATAAGAGACTTAAATACTCCTATCGATTCACCTTCACGATATATTTACAAAAAGCAACTCGCAATATAAAACAAGGAACCAGTAAAAAAATCTCAACTATTGATGAAATTAGGTCCCTCAAAAAAAGAAGTAAGCAATAATAAATCGAAAAGTACTAAGAACTTTCATGTTTTGCAATACAAATCCTCTGTAACTTATGAAGATATACGAATGTTAGTATATGCTTAAATGTGAAAAAATGTGTGAAGTTGAGGAATGGCGTTTACATATTATCGAAACATGTCGATTTCTTATCTAAGTAAGTCCGCAAGTGAAAGTTGTGTGTTGCGCGCATCGCACCAGATTTTTTATTTTATAATTGGGTGTAAAGCATTAATGGCAAATATTAATGGCCTCCAAGAGCCACCTCCCCCCTTTACAATCCTGGGGTTAATACGGACTAACCACTAAGTAGCCCTGTTGGAACAATTAGAGTACTATCAAGTAAAGGTTTGTGACTACCGCGGACGCGGTGGTGGGGGTACCCCCTCCCCTGGGCTCGCTCCCCCCCTCCCCACCCCTCCCCGCAGTCCCGCTCGGCCACAAACCCGTCGCTATCCTCACGCAATCAAAATGGAATGAATTTATTATAATGTGCCGCGTCTCTTGTCTGTGCCTTCTCCCCGCTCGTCAGTGAGTGCTTCTGTCTGCGAAGTCTTCGTGTGTGCCGTCTTACTGTCACTGTGGTGTTCTGTTTTAGTGTTGATAGTGTTGTTTTTGTTGTTGTTGCAAGTGGTGGTGCAAGGAGGGATTTGAGGAGCAGGCCGCATGTTCAGGTCAGTATCGTACTCTTATCACCTTGTCTTCTTATCAGTCTCGTATAGTGTGCGCTCTCTCTCTCTCTCTCTCTCTCGTTCACTCATTCGCTCTCTCTCTCTCGTCGTTTTGTTTACACACTAGTACAGTGTGAATTTATTTACTATGATATGTCTTATTATAAATAAGTGATCAATTAGCTATTTGAGAAACTCAAATTGATAGGAATGCCTATTTTTCTCTACACTTACTCCCTACATGCATATGTATCCCATCAATAAATCCACTTTTTTAAATTTTATTATTTAATTTTTTTGTTGATTTTTTAATTTTTATTTAATGAAAATACGAATGCATTGATAGTGTAAACTTGTATACTTACTTTCGTAATTGTTTACGTTCTTAGTTGGTTACTGCTAGACCATTTATAATAAACGTAATAATAATTTAATGTTTTTATAATAATTACTCCCTACATCCATATGTATCTTATTAATAAATACACCTTTATTTAAATTTTATTATTTTTTTTTTTTTTTGTTGATTTTTAATTTTTATTAATGAAAATACGAATGCATAGATAGTGTAAACGAAGACTTGTATACTTACTTTCGTTATTATTTACGTTCTTAGTTGGTTACTGCTAGACCATTTATAATAAACATAATAATAATTTAATGTTTTTTATAACAATAACGCATTATAAAAAAGGTTACCCTTTATACCTGTTCACTGAACACATTATATTACCATTAGATTTATTTTGATTTTTTTTTTTTTTTTTAACAGCGTTATTTTATGTTAGTTTATATTCACTCAACTTTTTTTTTTTTTTTAAATTGTCGTTATTTTTTTTAAATACGTTCAATAGTACCATAATTAGAAATAATAATAATACCTTGTTATGAAAAAAAAAAAAACCTTAATAAATTTTGCTTTTTAATACTCTGCTTAACTGTTCTTTTTTTTAACGTGATATTGTTTTTTTTTTTTACTGAAAAATAAAATAGTCATGGTATAACTGTGCATACGGAATTAAGCTATTTTGCTTTTCAATTTTTTAGGGGGCTATTTCCAATATTGTTTATCTCAATGTCTAACCTATTATTTTATTTCGTTCAAATAGTACCTATACTCTGGCTTTACTTTTTAAAATGAAGAACCTTGGATCAACTTTTTTTATTACGATTGCGTATTAAATAGTTTCATACTAAAGTATAGTTCTCGAAGCATAAAAAAAATTAACCTGACGATATCTATAAATAAAAAACATCTAGTCTCGTCTATTGTTTTTTTTTTTTTTTTGTTTAAACAGCAGACTGTTTGTCGACTGTTTCTACTATTGTGGTTTCTTTTAACTAAAAATAAATTCATAGAAATGAATCATTCCATATTGAATCATGTATAGTATCGATGTATAAAATGAATTAGTATTAAAATGACATCTATCTATGAAGAAAAAAAAATTAGATGGATCCTTCATAACATCTATAATAACTATTTATCTTCGTGAATACTTTTTCTATTTCTTTTTATCCCATATTTTTTTTTATACCTTTTTTTTTGGTGTTTCATAAAATATAACGAAACAAACAACGCGTTCCTCCAATTCTTTTCTTTTTATTTCGAAGGTAGTAATGTGTGTAAACGCTCGAGTGTTAAAAGTGTTATTTTAATAAAAGTATTCGGCATTATTTTTTTTTTTTTTTTTCTAGTCTAATATTTTTCCTTAGTTTTTAATTTACATCTCGTAGAAATATGAATGCATTGATGATGTAAACAAAGGCTACCGGGCTTACTTCCGTAAATTTTTACGTTCTAAGTTCTTGATTGCAAGGTCATCTATAATAAACGTAATAAATAATAGTTTCACGTTTTTATAAATAATGGCGAATGTACAGATTATAAATTGAGTGCAGAGTTATTACGTAAACGACGGCTGTAACCGGCGTGTCAGGGACGCGGGATAAAAAGCTTTGTGTTTATTGTGAGCGATTGGAGGCGTGAAGTGTGCGGGGGTCAGGACCAAATCGATCGGGAGGAGGACTGCATAAAAACATTTGCTGCCTCGACAGGAACGAACCCCTAATTTCACTTCCCCCTCCCACAATAGAATGCACTCCCAACGTTACTGACCTACCACCATCCCTCAACAGCGCACCTCCCTACAAGAGTTATGGGGGAATTAGCTTTTATATCTAGCTGTAACCTTGTGCCTTTCCATTCCATTACCATTTTGTAGTCTTTCCTTCTTGGGTTGTTACTATTAATTTTACTATTAGCGCGTAGTTGATCGTTGGGGTTGATAGTACTTTCAACGGTTGTTTGACCTCTTGACATCTAAAAGCTTCCTTGTTAATTTTTTTTTTCTAATTTTACCTACTACTTATATCTATCTTGTATATATTATTTCTAAAAACACAGTAGTTCAACACACAACTTTCACTTCCGAACTTACTTAGATTAGAAATCGACGTGTTTCGATAATATGTAAATGCCATTCCTCAACGCATTTTTTTCACATGTATTTTTTATTATAAAAAATTTGAGTATCACGCATTTGTCCTATAGTCAAATAATTGTTTTATAAATAAATAAAAGTTTTTTATTTTCATAATGCGGTTAATTGTATATGAGGCATACCATATACATACATCAAATACTAAGTTTGATCAAAAAAGCCGTTTTTGAATACATAAAAAAAATCGTTTTAACAATGCAAAATAATTTATAAGAAAAATGATGGTAATTCAAAGTTCCAGCAGTTAAATGTTATTTTTGATAAAGTATGGAGTAAATCCTGCATCGGACCACAGGGGTCTGTCGTGATGAATGAACCAAGAGATAATGTCCTAGAGACGTTCATTTAATTCACTTTTCAGTCAAAAGGTAACGCTTTCGTAAGCGCATTCCTATCGGACCCCGACGCCCGATTTCGTCGGTGGCTGATCCCAGCAGTCGGACCCCTGGGACCGATACCGTATATGTAATGTACGTTAGATCTGTATTTCAACATAATTCAAGATACTTAACTCTTTGGAACCTTTTAATATTTTTTTTAAAGTCGTGTTATATATATATATATATATTTTGTTTAGAGCATGTAGACCGCGTTTGCGAATTATGGATCGTCTACTCTGCGAGCACATGACATCAGCAAACACAAGACCTTCCAAAACTTCGATTTATTTACGGCAAATGAACTGTACATACGTACATAATACGCTTGTGAGGCCGAAAGGCTTCATGCAAAATTCAGTATAAATAGTCTTTATTTAAAGGAGAGCAAGGAACATTATCTTTATGAATAATGCAAAAGGCTCTAGGAGTCATTATGGCTGTTGTGACTCATGTTTTTTTTCTTCTCACCCTCGAGTTTTCCCAAACGACGATTTGTTCACTGCGTTGTCATATTCCGGTATGCACATGTGTTACCTTGGTTACACGTCACCGGTAACGCTGGTTGGTTTTCGTGTCGTGTTGATGTGATGTGGCACTCCTCACGATATGATAATCAGTTTAAGCTATGCTTAATTCGTACTAAACGTCTACTGCTATTAATATTTTTTTTTTCTAATTACGAATCAACGTGCTTATGAATTTGTTTGTTAACAGAAAAATTATTGGTATATTCCTTGGTAAAATTTACTTATTTTCGAGTGGGGAGTGATGGTCAACTGTTATTCTTTACGATAGGTTAAATTTCAGGATTTCCAGTTAAAACTTTTTTGTTTTGGAAAGCCAACGTTTCGATCCAACTTGTGGAACTTCATCAGGGCTAAAAGAAAACAAGCATAGATACTGCTCATATATTTGTTTTCTTTTAGCCCTGATGAAGATCAGCAAGTTGGATCGAAACGTTGGCTTTCCAAAATAAACAAGTTTTAACTGAAAATCCTGAATTTTTTTAATGGGTCGGGCAAAATAGTGCCAACCAAAATTTTTAACAAAAATAAACTGTAGCTGCAGTCTGCTGTATATTTGTAGTTATATATCTATGTAGGAAATGCCACCTAAATATGACTATATAGAACGTCTATTGTGATATTTAGGTGGCATTTTCATCATAGACATATAGTCCTACGTAATATATAGCAGATTGCAGCTTCATTTTATTTTTTTTTTAATTTTGCTTGGCACTATTTTGCCCCGATCCCTTCATTTAAACTGTCGTTTAAATATTTTCTAACATAACACCTGGGATGGTATTTAGGAGTTTCCCGACGTTTCGAGCCAGGTTAACGTGGTCATCTTTAGGGTTTAGTTAGTTGTAAAGATTTCGGCAGAAATTGATTGTTTGTTAATTTATATATTTATATATTAATATTGGTTTAAACGCAGAAATTGGCAGATATTTGGTTATTTAAATATAGACCAATAATGTAATAATAAATATTAAAGTGACTGAAAAATCCTTTGCTGTTCTGTCCCTTGGAAAGGACGTAAAATGGAGGTCCCGATCCTGTACGATGTCAGGTACTCTTCAGAGATTCCTATCCTAATTCATCGTCCGATTAGCTTTAGTAACATAAAGGCTAATCCAACGAACAAAAAAAACTATTTAAATGTTCTTTTTTGCGATATATTTGCAACACCAATAATTAGTGTATATTTTTTGAAATATCAAATTCCTTAAATGTGCATATTTGAAATTCATAAAAAAAAATTAATAAATAAAAACATACTTCTCTTACAAAAAAATTTAAACTATATTTGACATTTTTTAAAACATTAACATTCTGTTATTTCGTGTTTGGGCATAAGTGCTAAATTCATATAAAGTTTTTTTGTCTTTTCTTCATAAAATTCATAATTTATTATAAAGATAGGTCTCTGTTCAAAAAATATAGTTTTATTTATTATTCACGAATAAAGGAATATACAGTCACATTGAATTAATAATGGTTTTCTTTTAAAAGCTTGATAAGCCGTTTTTAAGCTTGACATTCGATGGCTTCAGTCCTTTTGCCCTAATTGATAGATAAAAATTACTTAATTTTTGTTATTATTATTATTAATTAATGTTAATAAGTTACAATTAATGTGATAATTTATAGTTATAAAATAATTAATAAGCATGACTATTATTATTATTAATAATCATTATATTATCAAAAAAGAAATAAGAACAAAACCTTATATTGATAATGATATTAATATACTGGAAATAATATTAATATTAATGATGCGTAAACACATCTCTGAGACTAAATGGGTTAAGGTCTTCATAGATAAGGAGGGTTGAATATTTTAGATTGTAATGATTGGATGCTAGAGGGACTCACTGACTTCTTTTTACCCTAAACTCACATCCAAAGAGGTATTTGGGATATTATATTTTTATGTAAATAAGTCTTTTGGGATTGAAGAAACGCCTTTGGAGCGTTTGGCTATTAAGTACTTCAGTACCTGGAGCGCTTTCAAGTGCTTCAGCACCCATTAAATTCGAATATTTTTTTGATATTATCATAGCCTTGAGTGAGAATCTAAATAGAGAAACTAAAAATGTTGTATTCTTTGTCATTAAAATATTTTACTTACGCTTTTCTGTTTTATTCGCAATACGTTCAGAATAATATCCTACGTAAATTATTCATGCGGCTTATTTAGTAAAAAAAATATTTTTTATTCATTACATGGCATTAAAATATTAAAAAATAAAATGCCTAATTCTCAATGGCGAAGGGTTATTGCTAACCACCCCTGGCTGGACACCCACTCGACAGTAACTATAACCACTTACCATCTGTTGTGACTCCACCCTGGCCACTGACTATACAATACAATGAGGCAGATGTTTCGGGAGCAGCACTCGTCAGTAACAACAAAGGATTGTTTTAAAAGTTAACACCTGCGTTATAACCTCTTAATATATATAACTATCGATGATTGTATTGTACCTAATTTGACATTGTTGTGATTATTGTTCAAAGTTTAATATTATGTACCTTTAAACTAGTGGGGTTCTTCACTAGAAAGAAATATATAGACCCTATTTTTGAGTGATTAACACGTTCACGCTAGCGTGTGTATAGGTGGCTCAGACTAGAATGCCACCTCTACCAAATAATTAGACATTTAACAACGTTGACTGCCGAAAAATAATACCTGAGAATCACGCTCTCGTTTCGACACTGTCGATCTCTGGTGACATGGCAGCCAAAGTGTTTAGAAAGTAGAAATAATTTCTATATAGCTGAAAATTAAAATTATGAAAATTTAAAGTAAATTCGTTTATTTTTATATTTATTTGTATTTATATTCATATACTTATAAAAAATTATTATTGAATAACAATCATAATTAATAAGGTATTATAAACTTAACTAGTAGAATAGTATTTTTTATTGTTTATTTTATTATTGTTGGGATTACTAATACTGCATAATCCCCTGGAATAGCTCCCGCCCGAAAGAGCGAAAAGCATTAAACAGTCCCGGCGTGAACGTGATAATTGTTTTTCAGGGGGTGGGATATTTTTTTCTCGAACTATCTTGCGCATTATTAATTAAAGTCCATCATCTTTCACAGCACTTCTTTTTTTTTCCGCTCTCCACCAATTATTTAGTCCTATTTTGACGAAACTTGAAAAATTCGTTTTTAAGGTGTTAAACCACGTTTTTAAGACATGTTTTCAATCCTTGAATGATCATTCACCCGTTAATCATTATTATTCTCAATAACCTTTAAGGTTAAAAAGTAAATCATTTTTACCATACGATTGTTTAACGCCCCTGCGTTCAATGAGCGAAACACAAAACGTTCCGATTTTGGTTTAAAAATTTTTTGTAAGCAGGGCTTTAGTGTCTAATAAAAGGCTTAATTCATCCTAAATGTAACATGTATAGGTGTTAGTTTAGGGTGGGGAGGCATAATTAATTATTTTTCTCAGGTTTATCCAATTTAAACGAAATTTCCAACTCGTGTATATATATATATATATATATATATATATATATATATATATATATATATATATATATATATAATTAAAAGGCTGAGAGAGTCCGAACTAGATATTAGTAATATGGAAGATATAAATCTTGGATGAGGTAGTGAGGTCTAATTATCGGGAGGACGGCCTCTGGCCTTGGTCTCGAGGGGGGAGATCTAGCAACTGCGTAGAAGGACTTCTCAAGAATTCGTTACAGCCGTTCACTTTATACCTGTTATTTTAGTTATAATAATTAATCAAACACATATAATATTTTGTAATTGAAATTATTATAATAATAATCATTAAACACAATTAGTAATTACAGTTAAGTTGCAAGATGAGGCGGGTGGGTGAGAAGATATAGTGATATCTTATCTAACATATATGGTTGCGAGCCCATTTTTATTATACTTGGACTAATAATGAGTTGTAACAGTTATTCGTTGTCACAGAAGTTATGAAGTAATAAGTAACTGAAACAGTTATCTCACACTTGTCGCTCAACATACCACTAAATATCAAATCAGATGATCAAACTTAATTTAGAAGATTTAAGATGGCTTGTATTTGTTTTTCATTTTATATTACCGAATTTGATTTCATTTTTTTCGGTCGTAACAGTTAGGGTCTGGCCACACATGTCCGCACCGGATCCGCACCGTAGCAATAATATAGCTTATGTTCAGAATATTTTTAATTTAACTTACATATTACCTTTAGTTATGCCTAAAGTTCAGGCCATATATGTCAGACACAGGCCACTTTAGGCATAACTAAAGGTAATATGTAAGTTAAATTAAAAATATTATGAACATAACCTATATTATTGCTACGGTGCGGATCCGGTGCGGACATGTGTGGCCAGACCTTTACTCGGTGTCTTAGAAGTTACGACTTATGTATTATGATAGTAATTCTAACATTAATGGTCTATTTTTTATTATACTACTACTTGGACTAAAGATGAGTTGTAACTGTTATTCGTCGTCACAGAAGTTAACGACTCATGCTTGTTCCTAATAAGTAACTGATACATTTATCTCATACTTGTTGATTAACATACCATCATATATTAGATCAGATGATCAAACTTCATTTAGAAGATGTAAGATGGACTGTATCTATTTTTCATTTTATATTACCTAATTTGATTTCATTTTCTCGGTCGTAACAGTTACTCGGTGTCTTAGAAGTTACGACTTATTTATTAAGATAGCAATCCTAACATTAATGGTCTATTTTTTATTATACTACTACTTGGACTAAAGATGAGTTGTAACAGTTATTCGTCGTCACAGAAGTTACGACGCATGCTTGTTCCTAATAAGTAACTGATACATTTATCTCATACTTGTTGATTAACATACCATCATATATTAGATCAGATGATCAAACTTAATTTAGAAGATGTAAGATGGACTGTATCTATTTTTCATTTTATATTACCGAATTTGATTTCATTTTTTTTGGAATAGAACAAAAATTACTGAAATACTTGAATGATATTTAATGTTACAAGTTGAAATTTATTTGTAACATTATTAACAATATTAGTTTAAATTGTTTGTTTTGGCTTTGTAAATTGTTATTTTCGTCTAATAAAATTTTTTTAAACTTACATAAATGTTACAACACTATATTTATTATTTAACCTGTCGACGCGCCAAAAGAGCAAGTTTAAATTAAAGCTCTAAGTGTCGGTCTGAGAAACATGATTTATGGGCTGCATAAAAACAAGAGCACCGAAAGAATAACAGATTTAACAAAAGTTTCATTTAATTTACCATTCCTAAAATTAGAAATCAAAGGAGGCCAATGTGCAAATATTTCATCCGACTCGCGTTGAATCCTTCTTTCAGCGGTGTTTGGCAAAACGCCATATTTTTCGCAATGCCTATTTCTCCATCTCATAATCCGCTGGTGTTTTTGTTAAAGGGAATGATTTGCTTTTGGTTTTGTAACTAGCTGTGAACATTAGCATTTTGTTTTCCTCTGATGTATATTTAGTGCCCATTATCTCGTGTTGGCAGTGAATTTTAAATGGAAACTTATGGTGGGAAGAAAATAATTAAAAACATTTAAGAACGATTATTAATCATTACATAAAAGTTAAATTTAATCTTAAACCTGAGTTCGTAACATTTGACAGTGTTTTAAAAGATATCTGTCATAGGGTGAATTTTAAAATATTTTTATATATATACAATAGTATATAACATAAATAAGAACACTTATTTGCATTATTTTGTTTTATTATTTACATTAATGAACCCATATGAAGTTGGAAAAAATATATATTAGGTTACCCACGTCCTTATTTAAGATCTATTGTGCTTATTTATTAAAGCATCCGCAGTGAGATGGCAAAATGACTTTAATTTTTCTAAAATTTGTTCTTTTTTTTATATATTGCTGTTATGGCTAATCGGACGGTGCTGCCGTGGATCTTTTGATTTGAAATAATTACTAGAGTCTAATACCAGACAATAACTTCAATTGAACACCAGCAGATTGTTAATTGTGATGCTTCGCCTGACATTTCTAAAAGATTACTTAATTTATAGTGTATTAAAAACGCTGGAAGAAGCAGGTTAGATTCCAAGTCCCAAATCTAACTTGGAAAGGGTATCTTTCAAATTTTGCCCAAGTTCATCTCCTGGGTCGACAGACCCTTCTGGGGCAAACCCAGCCTCTATAAAGTGGGTACCTTTAATTGAAAGGGAGGGCCTAAAATGGGGGAAGGTACGTATATATTAGTATGTATAATTATTGCTGTTATGGTATAAATATATACCTGTTTACTTCAGAAGAAGCGAAGCCCCAGAACTCGCAACCTTTCGCGGCCTTGGCGAAGGCTTCTTCCACTGTAGACCGGTCCGGAGGGAAGAGCATGGTCAACCACTCTCGGTTTCTAAAAGAGACACTGGTCAGCGAGTTCTTCGTGAAGAAGAGGGTGTGGCATTTTTATTAAATTTGCTATATTCTTGCGTAATAATCAAATATGCTGACATGACAGGATATAAAAAAAGAAAAACACGCACGAAACTGGAATATACGATCTTTGTTAGTATTTTTGATTGGGACTGTTTTAGAGGTAAATTTGGTTTTTTGGCTGTTCCCCATAGCTCAGTACCGTAAGTCCAAAGTGGTTTTATAAGTAATTTGTTAGTCAGAGACAATTTTGAACGTTTGTTAAGTAGTCTTGAAAAAAGTCCATATCGTGGTTGAGGATAGGACGTTAAACTAAACAAAGAAACGTTAGAATTATGTTGCCAATCTAGGAAATCGATTGCTAGGTGATAGTTTCTGGAACATAATATTTAGCTAATCAAAGTTTTGACTAGAGGCCATGGAAGTGTTTTCTTTAACACTTTTTCTAGTTTATAAATAGTCCAATCAATTGTTTGCGCTGAGAGGATTGAAGTTTTTGACTTCTGTAGTTCGTTTAGACTAGTAAAGAGGTAAACTATTGGCATCCCTGTTGGTCGATACTTGAAGAGGGGGGGGTGTCTGAACAAGTAAATTTTTTTTTTACTTATTTGAATATGTTCCGTAAACATACAGGAAGAACAAATTTGAAAAATAAAATGTTTTACAAATTCTTTTCTATGATAGTTTCCAAAACATTTGATTTGATATTAAACAAAATTTTAACTCCAATTTGATTCCAAGTTGTAGAACTTTTATCTGCAGCCCCCCGGTTATTCATTTTCCTGTAGAGTTGTCAGAAAATACATTTTATAGAATTTATTTAATTTTCATTAAAATTACATCATTTCATCTCCTGCATAACAAAAGTTGCAACAATATGACACCCCAGGGAAGTATGAGAGCTATTAGTGCTTAGGTAAAAGGCCCCTGGCTCCGGTATTACCGCTCGTAATCTTCAGGTCATCAGGTTTCCTTAAGTAGGTTAAACTTACTCACTTGTAATAGATTGGTTTCAAATCCTAATTTAACGCTTGTGAAATGTTCGCTTTACATACGATAAAGGTTCATGTCTTCATTTTATAAATCTGACATATCTCTATTTGTGCGTTTACATTTCTCCCATTTTTTTAGTTTCTTATTTCGTTCTGGGAGTTTTCTCCGAAGGCCTATTCCTTCTAGGTATCTCTTAACTGCACGTACCCGGGTCGGACTAATTGCTCAAGATAAGAAAAGAAGAAGAGTATCCTGGTGTCCGATGACACAATCTATATAAATCAATGATTATACTGAGATAGAGAGATAGATAACCTTTAATAGCAATCCTCGATAAATCACGGCTGAGTCCTGGCTGACTAACTAGGAAGCGGTGACCGGGGGGGACCTTCGGCATGCGGCAGATTTATGGCAGGACGGCTTTCTTTTTAGGATCTCTTGGTCTTTCAGTTGTCGGAAGGGGTGGGGATGCAGTAAATAAGATAATAAGTCAACAACGGGTTTCGAAAAAATAAATAAAAAAACATCTCATTGGGTTTTCCTCGTGTATAAATCTGTCACGATGATTGGTCAGGAAGAAGGATTAAAAGATATTTTTAAGTTTTTTAACATCATTACCAGAGGTCACTAACGTGTTTTTACTTGACTTCAAGTTTAGCTAATACTAATTTTTTTAAATTTATCAAATAGTTTTTTTACCTGATGTGACCTCGATTCTAAGATCAAATCTTCGGTTATTAATGAAATTTATTAATTCTTTTTTTTTTTTCCTGTACCTGCGCAGTACTATTGGTCAGCTGTTATGCAAGGAGTTGATTTTATCCTGATCACGCTCAACCTCCCGGGTTTTTTTCCCATCAATCTTTTAATTGATAGTACCAACTTCATAGACGCTGGGTTCGCATCCAGGAGGGTCTCTAGGCAACCGAGTCGATCTCTGGCAGAATTTTAAAGACATCCTGTCAAGTCCAGATTTGAACTCGGGACCTTGAAGCACTGCAGCTCAATTTCATCTCTGCCATTTAACGTTGATTTTATATAGGATGCATTGATACAAATTAAAATACAGCTACAAGTAAAATCATCAAAAATGAAATTAAGCCGATCTAAGTGAAGTTACTTAGTCAAGTCAAGCTGAGGTACAGAGCTGGTATAGACCTACTTCAATTTTTTTACTTTCACTTACCTATATATGAAATATAAATAAGTGGAAGTATTGCGATCGTGAAAATTTTCGACTTCCGGTTTTCAACGGAAATACACGTTTTGGGGTCCCCTGAGTCAAAATAACCAAGTCCCGCGAAATGGTCTGTGTGTGTGTGTGTGTGTGTGTGTGTGTGTGTGTCTGTGTGTCTGTGTGTGAACAGACTAGCTCAAAAACTATAAACCGTGCGAACCTGAAATTGGGTATTTAGAGTATGTATATGCCCGCGATGTGACAGCAAAAATTTCATCAAATTTGCTCAAAGGGAGGGGGTACTTTATTTAATAACTTTTTAAGTTTTTTTCGATTTTCTCAAAAACGGCTCTAACGATTTTGATTAAACTAAGTATTTGATCTATTGATATGCCCGAGATATGACTGTAAAAATTTCATCAAAATTGATCAACCGGAGGGGGGACTTTACTTAATAAATTTTGTATCATTTTCACGTGTTTTTTTTATTTACTCAATAACGGCTTTCACGATTTTGATCAAACTTGGTATTTGATGTATTTATATGCCCGAGATATGACTGTAAAAATTCCATCAAAATTGATCAACAGGAGGGGGGACTTTACTTAATAAATTTTGTCCAATTTTTACCTTTTTGATCGATTATCTCAAAAACGGCTTTAACGATTTTTATCAAATTCGTTATGTTTAATGAAAATTAGTTGTTATTTAATATCAGGTAAGCTTTATTATTATTAAAATGTTCTGAGGGGGCTTAAATGGGGAAGGGGCTATTTTTGTTTTTCTATAAAGTACCTTTGTTTTAGTTTATATTGGGAAATTATATGTCTCTCATCACGCTTAAAAATAAGAAACGGCTAAATATGATATATGAAGAAAATCAAGTAAACATATACAGGAGAAAAAAAGAAAAATATTCCGTCAACTCATAAAACACCTTGAGCTCACGCATGCGCCGTACGCCTTTAATGACAAACCAATGCGTTATAATTAAACTGTTCTGTTCATTTGAGAAGTGGCAATTAACAAAACGAATTAATTTCTAATCTAAGTAAGTTGGTAAGTGAAAGTTGTGTGTTGCGCGGACGCACCAGATTTTTTTAGATTTAAATTTCTAAACGTAGTGAAGTGAAAATAGTGAAATTAAAATTCATATTATTCAATTAATATAATTATTAAATAGATTGTATTTAAAACCTTAGTTTATACTCAGTATGTCTGTTACGTTTCCACTTCAAATCTATGCGAAAAATCGATCTGATTATGCTATAAAGGATATTTCATTCATAAAAAGCAAAGTAAAAGACACTATATGATTAGAGAAGTTTCCTTGTCGAGGACCTTCATATGTAACTTTCTACTCCAATTGCAACTCCTAATTTTTTTATCGTTTACTTTTTACTATTTGTCATTTATGCGTTGGGTATGAATGATTTACACTTATACTATATACGAGGGTCATTCAATAAGTAAAGAGACAAATGGCTATAGCTAAAAAACGGTTTATTTAAATCTCTCAAAATTAAGGCTATTTTTCAAAATAATCACCCCCACAGTTATGCTTCCTAATTCGGAAGCATTCTTCTGGCGAAGAATTCTTTCTATTTACCCAGAAGCCACTTTTGCACCGCTTCCTTAACTTCCTCATTGTTAGCAAATCTTTTTCACGTAGGGCGTCTTTGAGTGGTCAAACAGGTAAAAATCAGATGAGGCGAGGTCGGGACTGTAGGCAGGATGAGGTAAGACCTCCCAACCAAATTCATGAAGCTTATCACGGATCAGCTGGGCTGTATGAGAGCGAGTGTTATCGTGCTGAAGAATGACTCCTTTTGACAAGAGTCCACGGCGTTTGCTCCTGATAGCTGGTCTAACTTTGTGTTCTAGCATTGGCTATTGATAATTCGTTGATCTTCAAGGAATTCGTAATAGACTGGACCCCCTGAGTCCCAAAAGATGGTCAGCATCACTTTACCGAAGTTTGAACCCGATCAACCCACTTGTAAAAATCCGCTCGGTTCATACAGCTTTTACCGTACTGTATTAACATTCTAGAAAACATTTCACTTGATTTTACACCTTCTGCGACTAAAAATCTATTGACTGAGCGCTGCTCTTCTAAGGTGCAATCTTCTAGTGGACTTGCCATGGTGATTTGAAAATTTTGAGGTTATGTTGACATACAATGATAAAACAGCTGATCACAGCATATCCCAAGGTTGCCAACTAATACCCCTGAAAAGATTGTACACATTCATTGAATAGTCTCGTGTATATATTTATATATGGCTATGTCGATTCCTTTTTCGGCTCTCTGGAGCAATGGATTTTGAAAAAAAAAAAAACGAAGGTAACTTTCAGAGACCCCGTAAATTTTATCGCACTTCACATCCTCTGTGAGGTCACCTTTGATTCCAACCCCCTGGTTCTGCAGAGTATTCAGAGCCACCGGTTACTGCAGTGAGTAGACAAAACCAGTGTGGGAATAATATTGGGTCGCACCTGCTCCTGCGAACCTCGTATTAGCTAAAAGGTCACAACTGCCTCTTTCTGGTCCCTCATTTTCTCTTTAACGCTTCGTGTTCTTGTCAGGCTATATTTTATTATACTTAAAATTAATAGTTATATTCCACCATTAAATAATTATTGATAGATTGATAGTTTTGTCAAAAATAAATTTTACATTTATTTTCTCAATATAACAAACAACAACAAGCGCGCAACACACTACTTTTACTTACCAACATAAATAGATTAGAAGTGATAAATCACAGGTTTTGTGATGAAATCTGTTTTGATAAATGTGTAAACGCCATTCGTCAACTTCACAAATTTTTCCGCATTTACTTACGTTTTTTTATCTCCATAAGTTATAAAGTATTACAATTTTATTATTAAACTCTAAAATTTTTAATAAAACTTGATAGTTCTCAGTACTTTTCGATTTATTTATTTATTTTGTAAGGGGTATAAACAATTCCAATTTAATTATAAAATGATTTAAAATAAATGATAAGGGCAACGCAATCCCACGCTACTCATGTTTTGCGTAAATTTAAATGAAAATTAAGGACTTTCAAAAATTCGGAAGCTTTAAGTAAGGGTAAGGTCCTAATCTTATTTTTTCACATAACATTGTTTGATTAAAAATTATATCGAAAGAAGACGGTTACAACTCAAAAAACTATTTTTTTTTTTTTTGGTTAATTACATGCGAAATTCGAACTGCATTCTCAACTTCACTGTTTACCTGCAAACAGGGAATGGGGAAAGTAGTTTTTGATCACAAATGGCCTATGATTGGGGCAATTAGTACAACTGGTAGTAACATTAATTAAAAAGTAAAACCGTCTACCTGCGTTGAAACAACCATCCTCTCGATAAAAGAATATGGTAAATTGCGCCTTTCGCGAATAGAACTATTAATACTAATGTGACTATATTCATTAGTTTTTGTCATTCTGATTGCAACGGTATGAATACCTTAAGATTGATATATTTTAAATTGTAGCGATATATATTTTTTTTTTTTTAGTTTTTATAAATTTTTTTCTTTCTTAAACCTCGTCATGTGCATCTGTTAGTAAAAAATAAATTTCTACATGTGATGCCCCGGAGCTGCTACGCTGACAAGGATATCAATTGTTTTCCCAAACAAAAAGGCGTGATTATGGCGAAGGTCACGCCGAATCGTGATGTTGTCATTTTCGAATGATACGCCATTCTTTTGTTTGTGACTCACCTGGAAAAAAAGAGTTAATTTCGTGAAAAATTTCTTATTTTGTCTCTTTCCGAAAGTCACTTTGCGGTCGAGTATCGAGCGTTTCTTGCTCATGTTTCATGAATTATTATTAAATCTTTCTTAATCACGTTACAGAGTGTGTGAAGTGTGATATTGTTTAATATTCCCCATGCGGTATTAATGATGATCAGTATCATCATGATTCTTATTCGACCAGTAGAAACATCTATCCATTATAGTTAATAATCTAGTTTAGAGTTAACAATTAAAAAAATATTTTCCTTTTTTTTTTTAAAGATCAAATCAAGCCTGATAGCTAGAAGATGATTTGGATCATAACATTGTTATGGTGATGTGGATTTATGGTTTATGTGGTTAATGGTTGACCACTAAAAAGGTTGGGTTTGCGGTTACGTAGGCATCGACCCATAGCGCTAACTGTGATCCCCTAGTGGGCGTTCCTTTACCACTGATTAATCAAGAACAGCTTCACTTAAATTTTATGATCTCCGATTTGATGGATTTGATTCTGTCCCAATTGGTAGAATAACATTACTATAATATGAATGAAATAATGTTCGTTGGTACTAAGATCTCTTAAGAAAAGCTGGACCAATTTGGCTTCCTTATGCGTTAGGCCTAGTCCAGACTGTAAACAAATGTTTCGGAACATTTTTCAGGAATTATGTTCCTGAACAGCTCAAATTTGTTTAGGACTTGTTCCTGAACTGTTCAGAAATGTTCCTTGTTTCCCGTTAGGGATGGACGTGTTCCTGAGCATAGTTCATATGTTTACAACTCAAACCTTAGTGTGACAGCTAGCGTAATCGACTCTGGATTTGATTTTTCTGGATTTTTTCTCTCCAATGGAGAGATGGAGGTCCCGAGCCTGTACGATGACAGGTAATCGTTAAAGATCCCCCCTATCCTAATTATTCCTACAGAGGCAAAATTTAGGACTCCCATTATATGACATCGTCCGATTAGCCGCCTTAGTGGTATAAAGGCACATCAAACAAACGAAAGTTTAGGTAACTCCGAAGCAATATTGCACTCATATTTTGTTGGTCATTTTATTTTGATTACCTAATTAATTGTGTTTAAATGTTTCTATACATTTAAATTCTCAGGTTTTCTGTATCTTTCTTCGATTCAAATATTGAATGCAGTAACATAATGTTTAGCGTGAGGAAATTATGTGAATTATAATTATAGTACAATGGGAATTTTCTTCGGTGGGAAATGTGGAGGAATTATAAGGGAATTAATAATTTTAATTTTTTCTATTATGTGTATTTTTCCAGGAAAATTTTTATACATCCAACACATTTTCATTCTAATTGTCGTCTTTATTTTTCTTACATTTGTACAACGTTTCGGACTTCTTTGTCCATTCTCTAGTACATATCTAAAAACATTTTTCATTCCATTAAAACTCAGTACATAAACATTATATTACATTCTAAAACAATTTTATCACATACAGAACTTTTTATTTTTAAATTTAACTTTTAAAAACATTCATTCAGTGTTAAAAATAAAAAAGTGTCTAAATAATTCTAAAAATATTTTATAAATAATTAGCCAAATATCACGAATAAGAGTTATAAAATGGACATACCTTAAATTCCTACTCTATTAACACTTTGAAATGTCTCGTCATTATTTTTAAAAACTGCGAGTATCTCCTCACTATTCACCCGCTCATCTCTTTATTGTTGACCAGTCCCCACTTTTTTCCTCCCTCCCCTCTTCATCCAAACCCTTATCTTTAACCCCACTCTTTTATATTTTAATTTTATTAATAATTTCTGCATAATGGGTTCCTATTCCCCCTATATCGCTTTTATAATTTACTGTGTTTATTAAGTTTTTAGTTATGTGGATTGTTTCTTTTAACTTTCTTATTTTATTATTTTGTTCTCTATCTATTATTTTTACATCATCAAATTCAAATTCGTGGTTTTGTGTTATGGCATGTTTAGCCAAAGCTGATTTATTTATGTTTTTTGGGTTGCTGGTGCTATTTTTATGTTGTGCTATTCTCGTTTTTAAATTTTGTGATGTTTCCCCAATATAGTATTTATCTTTACAATTCTTACAGTTTATTTTATAAACTATATTGAGGTTATCTAAATTTTTTATTTTATCCTTTGTATTGGTTAAATGTTTTTCTATTTTGTTATTATTGTACAAACCTAATTTGAGATTATCATGTTCGTATTTTTTAAAGATTTGTTTTATCTTATTTGTTAGTCTAGGGATATATTTTAATTTTTGATAATTGTAATCGTTTTGTTTATTTTTTTCAAATTTTCCACTTATCTCTTCATTTTTGTTTTTTTCTTTATTAGATGGTTCGTAATAATCTGTTATTTTGTTTTTTGTTTTTTCTTTTATTGTATTTAAAACTTTTGTTACTATATTGTTATTAACTTTATTATATTTTATTGGATTATTTATCTGTGCTATTTTATTGATTTTGTTTATTGTTGTGAACCACAAATTGTTGATTATTCTTTTCGGATAAAAATTATTTTGTAATATATTATATATTTTGTTTTTTATTTCTTTGAGGTGTTCTTGGTGTGTTAGAGATATGGCTTTTTTGATGAGATTTTTAGCAGTATTTTCTATTTGATGCTTAGGATTGTTAGAAAAATAATTTAATAAAATATCACTGCAATCTTTTTTTTGGGTCCATTTTGTTGTTATTTTATTATTATCGAATAATATTTCCATATCTAAATACCTAATCTTTTTGTTATAAGGTTTTTCTGTTGTGAATTTTATTCTTTTATTTACATTATTTAATAGCTGTAAAAGTTTTTCATGCGTATCCTTTTCTGCAATAATCAGTAAATCGTCTATATATTTTATTATTAATTTTGGTTTATTCGTTAGTTTTTCTATTTCTTCATTTATTATCTTATTTAGATATAAACCACTTATTATCACTGCCAATCTACTTCCCATCGGTAACCCTCCTACTTGTCTGTAGTACATATCTTCGTATTTAAAATAATTGTATGTTATGCATAATTTAATTCCTTCCATAAATATTTTTTTGTTTTTTATTTTTGTGTTATTTTTAATTATCTCCCAGTTTTCTTCTATTATTTTTAGGGTGTCTCCAATTGGTATGTTAGTAAATAAATTTTCTACATCGAAACTTATTATCTCATAATTTTTATTATCTGCTAAATTTATTTTTTCTAGTAATGTTTTAACTTCATGGGCATTTTTTACGTCAAAATTGTATTTATTATTAATTGTATCTATGGCTGGTTTTAAGAATTGTGTGTGAAAGAAGAAGAAAGAAGAAGAAGAAAAAGAAAAATAATTTTAATAAAAATAAGAAGTACTGGTATTAAAGGGTTGTGACCAAATATAATCGTCAAATATTCAAGTTACCTTTAAATAAGAATGAGTATCGATTGACAAAACATCGATGTTTCTAGCAATTATTGTTAATCTGGTAAAAACCGATTGTTTATCTAAAGTGGAAGTGAAAGAATCGATGTTTTTGAACAGATTTTAACAATGTGGAAGCAAATTAAATAAAAAACTGTTACAAAAAAATTGGATATCAGTTTCGGGACACTTTGGCATGGAAATATCTAGCTTCAATTTTCTCTCCGATTTCGTTTTTTTTTTTTTCTTTTTTCCTTTTTTCAAATGATTTTAGTTACTTGATTTTTTTATTTGAATTGAATTGAAGTTACTTGAGAATCTCCATATAATTACAGAATTTTTCGCCATGTTGCATACCGACCGGATGTATCGGTTAGTATAATATATTTATTTTTTTTCTATCGAATTTTAAAATTTAAATTGTACGGGATAAAGATGAAGCATTGCTCTTTGGAATTCGAGTGATATCCGTGTCATCATTGGCAGTTGTTACCGCAGCGATCTGTTGAAGGGATGCAAGTAGGGAGGGTCGCGGACCCTTGAGAACAAAGGGACACGAAGGGGAGCTGGTATTAGGGGGGTCAGAGGTTAGGACCTTCTGCTCTTACCAACAGACCCGAATATGTAATCGTTATAGTTTACATTTGCGTTTTATTTAGTTATTTATTAGGTACTTCTTTATATATATTTTTTTTATAAACATCACATGCTTGTAATTGCAGTAAAAAGGATTCTCGGCCACTACTGGCAAAAAGTGCACAGAAAAATACATCGATATCCGTCTTGAATTGTTAAAATAAATTTAACTGCCGCAAAAATATTTCAATTTAAACTATATCAATATTTGAAATATTGTTCTGCTACATTCAAATTTAAACGCATATACGGTAAAATGCAATATATACGATATAAATTTCATGATGAACTCATCCCTTTCCATTTTCGAGCCATGCAATAAATGAATTATTAACCATTCTCGTATGTCTTTGTTGAATACAAACTTAATCAACTTCGCCACTAATGGATTCACCTTTGTTTTGCCGGTTTTCGATATTTGAGTGTATTGTGCATGAGGAGAATTAAAGGGAAATATATTCAGTTTTCCTCCTGCACCGTTGGTTATTTCTGGCTCGTTAAATGTATTTATTTATTTGGTAGGTTAGTAGTGCATCACCATGTTCTATTCTTGATAAAACTATAATATAGAGATATTTTTGAGGAACTAAACTTTTTTGAAAAAAAAATTTTAAGTTTAATTTAGAAAATTAAAAACAAATATGTACATTAATACAAGATAGAAGAAAAAAATCATGAGTTACTATTCAATAATAATTCATAAATCATTACAAAATTTATAATCAAATTTAAAATTAAAAGTTTTTTTTTTTTTATTTTTGTTGTATAGACCTAAACTTGTTTATCTTATTTTTTCAAAATCTTGTAAACTAAAACTGAAATAGAAACTAAATACGTACAAGTACTACCAGGTCTGCAAGTTTAAAATGTCGTTTATTTCTTAAAATATATACACAGTAATTTAAAAAAAAAGTATAATATATTTTATTCAAAGTACTGGCCCTCGCTTTCTACACATTTTGTCCATCTCTCGGGCAATTTATGGATACCATTCCAAAAGAATGCTTCATCTTTATTTGAAATCCATTCATCGAGCCATTTTCTTACATCCTCCAAATTGTTAAAGTGTTGCTCAGCCAATGAGTGTCCCATCGATGAGAAGAGATGATAATCAGAAGGCGCCAGGTCAGGTGAATACGGCGGGTGGGGTAGGAGTTCCCAACCAAGCGAAGAAATCGTTTCCTTAGTCAATCTGGCTGAATGTGCAGGAGCGTTATCATGCTGAAGAATGACTTTGGCGTGCCTGTGAGCCCATTCTGGGCGTTTTTCGATCAATGCGTGACTCAAATTGATCATTTGTTGTCGGTAGCGGTCGGTATTGACTGTTTCGCCGGGTTTGAAAAGCTCGTAGTAGACTACTCCCTTCTGATCCCACCACACACACAGCATTGTCTTCTTCCCAAAACGATCCGGTCTTGAACTCGATGTGGATGGTTGTCCTGGCGTTACCCATGATTTTATTCGTTTGGGATTCTGAAAATAAATCCATTTTTCATCGCCAGTTACAACTCGATGCAAAAAACCCTTTCTTTCGTGGCGTAAAAGCAGCATTTCGCACACAGTTTTTCGTTTTTCCATCTGTCGTTCGTCCAATTCATGTGGAACCCATTTTCCAACCTTTTGAATTTTTCCCATAGCTCTCAGGCGATGGGAAATGGCTTGCCTAGTGACATTCAACTGTTCTGCCATCATTTGTTGGGTTTGGGTATTGTCTTCGTCTAATAAAGATTGCAATTCGACGTCCTCGAACTTTTTTGGTCGATTTTCTCGTTTTTTATCAGTAACATCAAAATCACCACGTTTGAAACTTTGAAACCAACGTTCACATGTCTTGACGGTTGGAGCAAGATCGCCATAAGTCTCAACAAGAATTCGATGACATTCAGATGCCTTTTTCTTTTGATTGAATAAGAAAATCATGACATGCCGCAAATGCTCTTTATTTGGCTTAAAATTAGGCATTTTTAACACCAAAGAAAGGTATGATACGTCCACGTAAACGACTTAAAAACAACTGACTTTTGTAAACAAATTACTAACAAACAAAATAGCGTTTAGAGATAAGCAAATCCTTCAATAGGCTAAGAGCGCATTCTATTGGAATTAAAACGACATTTCAAACTTGCAGACCTGGTAACTCAAGTCCATGCGGATATAGTCCCCACAGATATTCTGCATAGCTAAAAATACTTGTTTGTTTTGTGACAGCTCAAAAAACTGTTTTTGTTTTTTCATCACCCGTGAAATTTCAACTCCATTCTAAATGTTGAGGAGCCTATACACTCTACAGACTTAACCTTCGAACAACACCCTCGAACAGCCTTCATGACGACTGCTCGGGTGTTCTAGGTACTTCTGTTCGCCTGTGTTCGGTGGTAGCGCTAGTTTCACTTTTGATTTGGTTTTTCCCAAGTGAAGGGGGACCCCAGCGCCGTTCTAATTCGTCTCCTATTTTTTTTATTTTTCAGTTAATATAAAATGTATAATGGATATTTTTTCTTCATGATAAGCTAGCGTTGGGTGCGTCAGCCATATTTGTTCGCTTAACGTCACGTTAAGTATAAATGGCTGTTCGTTTAACGGCGGTACGGCAAGGTTCGAGGGTGAGGTTCGTAGAGTGTAAAGGCACCTTTACCATCTTCCTCTATACAGTGATTAGGTATAATAGTCCTTAATCACGAATAATCTATTATTTGGGCAGTTAGCACCTCTGGTTCTATCTGTAACTAAAAATTAACCCTCTACCCCCGCCTTAACACGATCATTTCTTCCATAAAAGAATATGGTAACTTGCGACTTGCGCGAACGGAACTATTAATATTATTCTGACTATATTATGGCATTGTAGGTATTCTCATTCTGATTGCAACCATCTAACACTAACCGGTTTGGCTCCAATTTTTTTTTCTTCAACACACATACCTTATTAAGCCTAGTACAGACTGTAAACAAATGTTCCCGATGTTCCTGAATAGCTCAAGTTTGTTTGTGACTTGTTCCAGAACCGTTTAGAAATGTTGCGAAACAAAATCAGCCCTGTTCCTTGTTTCCCGATGGAGATGGAAAACACTGGAACATTGAACAAGTTGCGACAAATCTGGACATGTTCCTGAGCATAGTTCATTTGTTTACTACTCAAACCGAAGTCTGACAGCTAGCCTAATCGACTCTGTAATCGATTGTCTAAATGTAGTATTTTTTCTGGATATTTTTCCTCTAATCATAACTAACAGTTCTTCAAAATCACTTGGGGACTTCCTTGTAAAATTTCCGAAACCTGACCCATCTTCAAATTTTAGGTCCCTCATAAGGTCATAACTGGTGCCTTCCATTAGTGCTTTTCGTATCCACCACCTTCTTTTCTTTGTTCGATTCCTTTGCCTGTTAAGTAAAATAAATAAATTGGCTGCGCAGATTCCTGCAATAGCCTCATTCGAAATGTTCAAAACTGGAAAAACACTGACTCAAGTCTGGACGTGGAACATTATTTTGGAACGTGTTCAATAATGTTCCGAAACATTTGTTTACAGTCTGGACTTGGCCTTAGAAGTTAGAATGATAATTTTAATTTTCTTGAGTATATTGCAAAAATATATTAATACGCATATTTTAATTTTTTGGATTGGTTTCCAAACCTTCCTTGGTTCGGTTTCTCAAATGACGATTCAAAATATTTTGCCCATTTTTTCTTTTTTAAGTTACATTTCGTTTAGTCGTTTAGTTGTCTCATCAGTATTCAGCCGATGATGCAGATATCGCCGAGGACGATCGAAATATCGTCCAAGACCTTTTTATTTTCTTGTCGGCTCCTTTGGCTTGCGGAGCGGCTCTTGAATATTCATCAGTGGATGCTAATTGGGCATATTAGAGCATCGGTAGGTGTTCGTAAGGTCCTTGGCTCCGATAGCTAACCTTCCCTATTTGACATTCCACGTTGCTACTGCCGGAGATCTCGAGAGAGCAGAGAGAGAGATAAAGCGAGAGCGGGAGAGAGGGAGTGCTACGATTGTGCTTTGAGAGAGTACTCGAAGTGGGATATCTTTTTGAAGGGTTGCCGGAGGGGCAGAGCGATGCGGGGGACATGGATCTATGGGATATACTCAGCAGCATCATCGGGAAGCAGACGGAATACCAGGAGGTGGAGCAGCACTTCGCACAGCCCTGCTTCTTACCTTCCAACATCTTCCCCGCTGATCCTTATACGGTGAGACTATTTTATCTTTTTTTTTTTTTTTTTTTTTATTATTTTTATATACCATTAAAAAAAAAGGCTTAACAAGAAACTGGAAGATTCCAAGGAAAGCCATCAATCATCGAATGAAATATGGCATATGCATGGCAATTAAGAGAAAGGATACGTTTCCTGGATCAACTGTCATCTTCCAATAATTATTAAATAACCATTATGAACAGGAATCGGTTGGGGTTGTGGTCAAAATAATTAGCCCAAATATGTGATATTTAATATTTTATTGTAGCTGACGTTTCGACCCAAATTTTAGGTCATCATCAGGGCTAAATAAAACCTAATAATTAGAAAAAACAAAAAAAAAAAACAACAACCAATCAGAAATATTATATAAACAGATATAAATGTATGTGAAACATTAAACAAAGTTAGTTAGATAAATTAAACATAAATATTTTTTTTTTGTGGAATTTGAAAATTGTAGCTCTTAAAGTAAGGCCATGATAAAAGTAATAAATGAAAATGAGTTATTATTTAGTAAGAATAATTATAAGATTTATGATGACCATCATCCAACCTTCTAGTGCACACTTTCAATATATGCACAACACTTTGAATATATAAATCTTATAATTATTCTTTTAATCATTATGCATCCAAAGATCTCTTACCCTTCATTCAGTGGCTTATTCTGTATCATTATATTTTTATACTGTCCATTTTTTTTTTATCGTTTTTACATTTTCGATTTACATACCACTTTGTATTTTTATACTTTTAAAACTTTTTAAGAGCTATAACTTTCAAATTCTACAACAAAAAAAATGTTTATGTTTAGTTTATCTTACTTATTTAATTTTGTTTAATGTTTCACATACATTTATATCTGTTTATATAATATCTCTGATTGATTGTTTTTTTTTTGTTTTGTTTTTTGGTTTTTCATATTTAGCCTTGATGATGACCTAAAATTTGGGTCGAAACGTCGGCTACAATAAAACATGTAAATACCACATATTTGAGCTAATTATTTTGGCCGCACCTCCAAACAATTCCTACCTACGGTTAACTATTTTCCACCAACGTAAATAACAATTAATTCGGATAATTGTTTATAAATTAAATAACATATGAGTATATCCTATTGACACCTGATAGCCAGCCTGTCTGTCCATTTTTATAGTCTTGTTTTTTTTTTTTTTCCTCGTTCGCCACTTTGCTTCAGATAGTCTGGCTTCAAGGTTAACTGAACTTGAGACCGTTTAACTTTCAACGTGTCGTAAATCTACAATCGATTATGTTTTCGTTTAATTATTCAAGGTCACTTTAATCTAATCTACTTAAGTTAATTGGACGATGCTGCAGTGGGATTCCTAAATATTGCCTATCCAGGTATAATGAGGATTGGGATCTTTAACGAGTACCTGACAGGATAAGGATCTCCATTTGACGTACTATTCGAGGGACGGCATAGGCAAAGATGTTTTACTCCCACTAAAATTTCGTAGCTATGCTAACCACAGGTCTAAATTATCGATTATTTTAAATAATTTCAATGGATTCGGAGTATTTGATTTAATGAAGATCGATCCTAATATCGAAATCGGTAAAAATGGATTTCAGTCAGTATGCCTTTTAGGTTCCGAATTGATGGCATGAAGTACTACTATATGAATTTCAAAAGATATTTTCCGTATCAGAAAACGATCTTCAAATTCTCAAAAATGCATATATTTGTACGGGGGGGGGGGGGACGAGTTGTTAAAATGCATATGATAGTTTATGTCTTATTTTTTAAATAAGAACATTATCAGATGTAGATTACATAACAATAATGGCGTGAATACTATTTTAAGTAACTAGTATAGTAGTAACTTAGCAAACTGGGCCCGGTGTGGCTGTGCGGTAAAGCGCCTTACTCCCACGCCGGAGCTGCGGGTTCGAGTCCCGCCCTGGGTGGTGATTTTCTTTCGTAGGAGAAGTATCACCCAGTGTCATGGGTGTTAGTATGGGCAATATAGGGCTTCAGTGGAAGCCTTGAAGTCCCAAAAAAAAAAATAAATAAATAAACTTAGCAAACTATAGTTAAAAAGAAACAATTCTGTTTTTAGTAGTGTTAAATTAAAAATAAATAAAATCCTAAGAAAATTAAAGGAATAAGTCAGTCTCCTCCGTTAATGTTGTTTTTAAAACCTTATTTCCAATTTTTTTTTCTGTTCGTATGTTACCATCGTGTTTATCATCACCATTCATAGCATAAGGATCCATCATTTCTGACGATAATTGAGTTAAAGTTATTTAACCGGACTATTTGATTTTGGAGTGTTTTTCATTATTTTTTCTACAGCAACAGGTTTTCAGAGGATTTTTATAACAGGATAGGATGTTTAAATCATTTGATTAATGTCACATAGCCTCCAGTTTAAATGCTGAGATATACACAAAATTTCATGCTGAAGCCAAAGAAGAATTAATGGAAGAAATTAATGGATATAAGCGTTGATAGCAATTATTTTGTGTAATTTTTGAAGGCATGATCTTGCTAAGCAATAAGATGGTTCGCAATCTTTGACATTTTCTCAAAACTTGGAATTTGTAACATCCACTCATGTCTTCTTCGATTATATAAATGCATTGAATGATTGCTCGTGCTTTCTAAACTTTCGCGTTTACTTCCGCAATGACATCTCTTACTTAACAGGAAGTTTTGTTATGACATATGCTATTCTGCCGAGGCAGATTGAACTGCAGAAATATATAGGGTTAATTATTTTAGAAAGTTTCGGGAAAGTAGATAATGTCCTCGTTCGGTATAGTTCTGACTGGTTTCCGACCCGTGATCTGAATCTATAAGATAATGGGGAGCCGATAACTTTCAAGTGTGGGTTCGTTCGGCTTTTAGGAAGGAGACGGATTAGAAACCTGAAAGGTGAAGTTGGATTTATGCTATCTGTAGACCGTATCTTATTTTTATATATTCCTTTTCTGTTCACCGATCTATAAATAAGCATTTAACCCTTACTTGTCGGAAATACAAGTTTTTTTTTTTTTGTAACAGATGCGGAATTTTAATAATAATAATAAAGGCTTAACAAATCCGAAGGTTCGATGCCGACACCACCACTCGCTCCCTGCACACCTCGATCCATCGACCGTCTTCCGGACCAAACTTCGATAGATACGCCTTAACGCAATCCTCCCACCTCCGTCTCGGCCTGCCCCTCGGACGTTTCCCATTCGGCACCGCGCTTATTAATATTTTCGGAATTCGTTCACTACTAAGTTTCGCAATTTTACACGCCCATTTTATTCGTCTTGCTGCTATCCCGTCAATTATATTTACTGGGCAAAGTTCACTCAGTTCGGCGTTGTTTAAGCTTCTATATTCTCCGGTTAGTTCATCCCTCTTCGGTCCAAATATTCTGCGCAGTACTTATTTTCAAAAACTCTAAGCCGTTGCTCATCACTCAATGTCATCGGCCACGTTCGCATCTTTAAAGGACCGTTGAAAGAATAATAGTTTGATAAATCCTAATTTTTAAGTTTCGGGACAGAAGGCGCGAGCTAAGCAATTTCGCGACTGAAAAGTACCAAGCAATACTTTTAATCTAACCTTAATTTCTTCAACGATTTCGTTCTTTTTAGTCACCATCGCCCCTAAATATCTAAATTTCTCTACGTACTCAAATGTATTTCCTTCTACATTGATATCAGCAAAATCCTCTCCACTTCTACGACTAACCATATATTTTGTCTTATTCGTATTCATTTCCAGTCCAAGTTCTTGTCCTGCTTTCATCAACGTTTTTGTGTTTATTTCTATGGTGTCAGCGTCCTCACCAAGCAATACCAAATCATCAGCATATTCGAGCACGGGTATATTCCCTCCCAAAGTCAAACCCTTTCCGGTACGTTTCCCCTCCCTAATGGCATATTCCAGCGCTAAATTAAGTAAAACAGGTGAGAGAGAATCTTCTTGTTTCAAACAAGAGCGGACCTCGTACTTCTCAGAAAAATAATTACCGATTCCAACTTTATTGAACGTTTCAGTCATACACATTTTTACTAAGTTTACTAATTTTTTCGGTATTCCTGCTCGACTAGAATGTTATACAACTTTTGGCGGTTAATAGAAATCGATAAAAAGCTGATGTACGATTCCGTTATATTCTATTTTTTTTTCTCCAATATTTGGCGGATAAAGAATATTTGGTCTACGGTTGATCGGTTTTACCTGAAACCACATTGATATTCTCCGATAATTTTCTCGGCGTATTAAGTGATTCGACTAGTTAGGATTAACGTAAATATTTTATAGAAAACCGGAAGGAGTGAGATAGCACGATAGTTATTGCAATCCGTTTTTGATCCCTTTTTGTGAATCGGTATAAGAATAGATTCTTTCCACTCTTCGGGTTTCTTTTCTCGTTCCCAGATCTTTTTACCCAAAAGAAGTATTTTTGAAATCCCAGCTTCCCCGCATGCCTTGATTAGCTCACTAGGAATATAATCTGTTCCCGCTGCTTTATGCGATTTTTATTTTCCAATGGCTATTTCAACCTCCTCTTTCCTCGGTTCTAATTTGAACGGTTCAGCACTCTGCTTTCGGAAGAGGAAGATAGGCTATTATTTTCCGTATTTAAAATACTATCGAAATAATCCTTGAAACGTGGATTTTTAAATAAACTTATTTAAATATTATATATTCGAGAAAGCCACAGCGAAGCCTGCTGGTATTTATACCGTAATATATGTGTTTATAGGAAAGACATGTGTCGCAACTTTTCCGATATTGATAAGATCTGTTGAAAGCTGGCGCCCTGTCAAAGAGCCAAGCCGCTTTCCGCCTCCCCCACCCTCGTCCCAGTCCTTAATGATATGTTCGGCACCTTTGTCTTTAAAATTTATGTCGAGTAATTAACGGCCTGTAATCACCTCGCTTAGTAATTGTAGCCTCCTTCTCGGCATCCAGTGAGCCATGTGTCGGCTGTAATTTGAAACCCTAGTGGGGCCTGTTGATCTCTTGTTGTGTAGTGCTGGTCTGGTCGAGAGGCGAAAGGTCAGGAAAGTCAAGTGTAGTGGATGGTTGTTACTATTGAACACGTCGAGAAATTTAGATATTTACGGGCGATGGTAACTTGAAAAAAACAAAAAAAAAAAACGAAATCGATGAGGAAATTAGGGCTATATTTAAAGCTGTAAATGCTTGCTACTTTTCAGTAGCAAAATCGCTTAGCTCGCGCCTTCTGTCGAGAAACTTAAAAATTAGGATTTTTTAAATTATTTTTCTTACTAAGGTCCTTTATGGACGCGAAACGTGGCCGCTAATATCGTCCCTTGTACCTCCCTATATTTACGTTGTTATTACATAGTTTTAAGATAATTTTGTTTGAACATATCAGCGGCAGTTTGAAGTTGCAGAGTGAAAGAATATAAAATATAAAATTGTCCCTTTTTTATTTATTTATTTTTTTACTTTCACTTACCTATATATGAAATATGTGGTAAGTGGAAGTATTGCGATCGTGAAAAATTTCGACTTCCGGTTTTCAACGGAAATACACGTTTTGGGGTCCCCTGAGTCCAATTAACCAAGTCCCGCGAAATGGTCTGTGTGTGTGTGTGTGTGTCTGTGTGTCAGTGTGTGTGTGTGTGTGTGTCTGTGTGTCAGTGTGTGTGTGTGTGTGTCTGTGTGTCAGTGTGTGTGTGTGTGTGTGTGTGTGTGTGAACAGACTAGCTCAAAAACTATAAACCGTGCGAACCTGAAATTGGGTATTTAAAGTATGTTTAAGCCCGCGATGTGACAGCAAAAATTTCATAAAATTTGCTCAAAGGGAGGGGGTACTTTATTTAATAACTTTTAAGTTTTCTTCGATTTTCTCAAAAACGGCTCGTAACGATTTTGATTAAACTGAGTATTTCATCTATTTATATGCCTGAAATATGACTGTAAAAATTTCATCAAAATTGATCAACCGGAGGGGGGACTACTTAATAAATTTTGTATCATTTTCACATGTTTTTTTTATTTACTCAAAAACGGTTTTAACGATTTTGATCAAACTTGGTATTTGATGTATTTATATGCACGATATATGACTGTAAAAATTTCATCAAAATTGATCTACGGGAGGGGGGACTTTAGTTAATAAATTTTGTATCATTTTCACGGGGTTTTTTTATTTACTCAAAGACGGCTTTAACGATTAACAAAAATAAGATATGAATGTAGAAAAATGTGTGACTTTGGGAAATGATATTTAGCAAAACACGTCAATTTCTAATCTAAGTAAGTTGGTAAGTGAAAGTTGTGTGTTGCGCGCACGTACTAGATTTTTTATTTTCAATATTCGTTTTGTTATTTTTATCTGAATACAGTGTTTTTTTTTATTTTATCAAACGTTTTAATTATTTTCATCCCGTAATGTTACAAATAGAACTTATCACGTCGCAAATATTTATAATGCCGCGTACAGAGCCAGTAATCTAATTTGAATTATCGCCATTTTGCCTCACCTCGTGAGTTACCAGCAGTCGCTCTGTACCCATCATAAAACTGTAAGCACATGGCGTTTTCCCAGAACACAATCGGATGACATTTTCTTGGAAAACTACCGTTTTTGTGTCATTTTCAGATTTCAATGGAGATAAGCTCATAAAATTTCATATATATTCTAGCGGTCATAAGATCGCTCAGTGTAGACAACGGTAGAGTACGTATTTATATCAGGAAAAACGAAAGAAGAAGAGAAATATATATTGAAAAAATAAACAGCTATATATTATAGAAAAAGAAGTGCAGAAAGTTCAAGAAAGATAAAAACCTGGAATTTATCAATTTAGATTAAAGTCTCAAAAGCGGTCATTTGACCGCTCTGGTAGGTTTAGTGTTAAAAAAAAATGTTTCATTTTTTAAACATAAACGTGTGTAATTTACATTCCTTCCTTCTATCAGTGTTTTCCTTATTTTAATGTGATTGATTGGCCAATCAAGTTCTTGTTTTCATTTTGGAAAGATAAATTAACAATTTATTTGAAACAAAAATAAATTAAAATTAATTGGTTCGGAGAGAATACATGGTAGAATTTATCTCCACTTCTGACATTTTCGAAGGATTTTAGGGAAATTTTCCTTGTATTTGTGTTGTTCATCTTTTCTCATCCGAACGTAATAAACGGCCTTGGCTATTATGCAATATCTCTTTTGAATGCTCGTGTATATTATTTCGAATTTAAAACAATGAATATCTCTTAAAGCTTATTGATTTCATCATAGTAAAATCAAGATGTCAATAAATCCAGATAAGAAGTTATGATTATATGGAAAATTCTCTGCAGGTTTCGCGAAATTTAATATATATTTATTTATATATAAATGAACCATGCTGTTATATTTTGTATTAACTGAAGCAATCTGTGTATGTAGGAAAAATACAATTACCATCTTTAGTTTTCCGGTAATTTAAAAAAAAAAAAACATATATATCCGGCCACGTGTAACTTCCTAGTTAATGAAATAAAATCCGTTATAAAGAGGTGTACTATTATTCTATGCGTACTTCCTGTTTATTTGAAATCTCCAAATAAAAGCCCGATGACAAAGGAGGGCCTGAACATTGTCTTGCTCAATATATGTTAAAGTATTAGTGTTAATAATTATGTAACATATGTAATAATTAATTATGTAAAAGTATGTTTGTCGTTTTTGTGAAAATGTCTTTGAAATTTATAGACTGAGATAAATTTCGTCGAATACGGTGTAAATTTACAGTAGGGTATTGATTTAGACAACAAAAACCTTTGATTGATGCAATTGAAAAAAAAAAAAAAACTAAATTACTGGTGTGAAGTAAGTTTTTTTTCACATGTAGATAAAAAATGGAGAAGATATGTCTTTTCCTTTCAGAAAGTACTAATATTTATTTAAATTTTTGATATTTAAGACAATAATAATAATACTTGTTTGGCATACGGAGGAGTTACTTTCTAGGTGTAGCCAATTTATTATAACCAAGGTGGGAAGGTCAAGAAATTCTCCGTGGGTCCGCGACTTTAAATGCTAAAGGGGGTCGCGCACGCTCGGCCATCCCTGCCCCAATTTTAATTATTAATTTATTAATAAATATATAGCGTATTTTATTAATCAGGGGAAGATTGATCTATATATTTTATGAATATATCTCTAGCCACATAGAATAACGAGGTATGCTAGAAAATAATCCATTAAGTTAAATATAAAGTGATTTCAAAAGATTTCTGCTCTATATGAATGATTAGTTGATAACTCCGCATTAATCGTGAAGACCACCTAAAATTTAGAGCTTAGTGTGCAGAAAAATAATATAACTCATTGGAACTATTTCGTAACTTATAATGCTTTTATTTTATCTCTTGAGGAATGTTACCCTTTTTATATTTTTCGGTTAGCGCATTAGGCCTACAAAACCTTTAACCGCGCAGTGAGGTTTTATGGACATTTTGTGTTGCTTTTGGCAGCACAGACAGCCTGGAAGGGGTAGCCCAAACCTCACGTTGTTACAAGGCGTGGTCTCCATGGTGCAGCGGCAGGGTGCCCTTATCTCCATAACGAATTGGGGGCAAATTTGAAAGTGTCCTTTCCACCGATGGCATCAGCTCTCTCGGGTTCAAAGAGCAGTGACAGATTGGTCTAGGTTCAAGGATTACGGCAGCTCAGAGTCAGTAGGCCCTGAAGCATGCCTTGTACCGAACTTAAGGGGCGGTTACTGACATTCTGGGAAACCACACCACGATTCTCAAAGATATCTAAATAAATAAATAAGATATCTAGAAAGCTACTATTATTACTTACGATATCTGTAATAACGATATCTATAACTTTTAAAATTTTAAAATTACGAGCCAAAGATTCATGTTTCTAGGTTATACTGTATTTCAAAGGCCTTAAGAGATATAAGTCTAATGATACTAAAATGATGAGTAATTTAAAAAAAAAAAGTAAAAAAAAAGTTAAGTCTTTTCTAATTCAACAGCAATATAATTTTTCCTATAAATGCATTTAAAAACCATAGCGGTTCTTATATAACAAGTCAAACAAAATAATTCTGTGCTAATAGAATATTCAGATGGAAAACTTGTTGAACTTTTACTTTCACTTACCTATATATGTAATATATAGTAAGTGGAAGTATTGCGATCGTGAAAAATTTCGACTTCCGGTTTTCAACGGAAATACACGTTTTGGGGTCCCCTGAGTCGAAATGACCAAGTCCCGCGAAATGGTCTGTGTGTGTGTGTGTATGTGAACAGACTAGCTCAAAAACTATAAACCGTGCGATCCTGAAATTGGGTATTTAGTGTAGGTATATGCCCGCGATGTGACAGCATAAATTTCATCAAAATTACTTAAAGGGAGGGGGTACTTTATTTAATAACTTTTTAGGTTTTTTTTGATTTTCTCAAAAACGGCTCTAACGATTTTGATTAAACTGAGTATTTGATGTATTAATATGCCTGGGATATGACTGTGTGAATTTCATCAAAATTGATTTACCGGAGGGGGGACTTTACTTAATAAATTTTGTATCATTTTCACGTGTTTTTTTATTTACTCAAAATCGGCTTTAACGATTTTGATCAAACTGGGTATTTGATGTATGTATATGCCAAAGATATGATAGCCAACATTTCATCAAAATTGATCAACCGGAGGGGGGACTTTAGTTAATACATTTTGTATCATTTTTACGTGTTTATTTATTTACTCAAAAACGGCTTTAACGATTTTGATCAAACTGGGTATTTGATGTATGTATATGCCCGAGATATGACTGTAAAAATTTCAGCAAAATTGATCAACCGGAAGGGGGACTTCACTTAATGCATTTTATATAATTTTCACGTGTTTTTTTTATTTACTTAAAAACGGCTTTAACGATTTTGATCAAATTGGGTATTTGATGTATGTATATGCCAAAGATGTGATAGCCAACATTTCGTCAAAATTAATCCACCGGAGGGGGGGCTTTACTCAATACATTTTGTATCATTCTTACGTGTTTATTTATTTACTCAAAAACGGCTTTAACGATTTTGATCAAACTAGGTATTTGATGTATGTATATGCCAAAGATTTGATAGCCAAAATTTCATCATAATTGGTCAAACGGAGGGGACCGTTTTTTTTATAACTTTTTTACCTCTTTTTCGATTATCGCAAAAACGGCTTTAACGATTTTCATCAAATTCGTCATGTTTAATGAAAATTAGGTGTTCTCTAATATCAGGTAAGCTTTATTATTAATGTTCTGATGGGGCCTTAAATGGGGAAGGGGCCTTTTTTGTTTTCCTATAAAGTACCTTTGTATTTGTTTATTTGGAGAAATTATCTGTCTCTCGTTTCGCCTAAAAATAAGAAATGGCTAAATATGAAATATGAAAAAATCAAGTAAACATATAGAGGAGAAAAATATTCCGTCAACTCATAAAACACGTTGTGGAGTACGCCTTTAATGAAAGACCATTGCGCATAATTAATGCCGTTCTGTTCATTTAATAGAAATTATTTGTTTCATGGTAACTAAATGAAATATTAAACAAGTACATTGAGAATTATAAAATCAGACGCCCTTGAGTATTATGCTTGCATTGCCGAATCATCACAAGTAAATACTTTTATTCAATAATAAAAGAAATTAGTGTTGTTTTTTTTGAGCAAATGAAACCAAAAATAAGAAATAAGGAAAAATGTGTAACTTAGCGTAGTGGAAATTAACAAAACACATTAATTTCTAATCTAATCTAAATAAGTGAAAGTTGTGTGTTGCGCGCACGCACCAGATTACGGTTTGTTTTAAATTAGGATTCATCCCATTTTAAAATTAGTCGTTTCTGTGCATTTTTTTCATCTCTGGTGTCGTTAATTTAAAAAAAAAAAACTTCCATTGTTACGAACTACATATTAAAGTAGTTAGTAACACCAGTGAATTGCAAAATAATTTGATTATTAACTAAAAGAGAAGATAAGTAATCAAATTCAGACATAAAATAAAATGTTTAATTTAAGAGTGATATAAATATTTAAGTATCGCTGTTAGAAAAAAAGATCACCTATATTTTTATTGACAATGCAACAGAAAATAACAATAAACTTAGTTGGGTCTAATGACCCAAAATTCCGCGATTTGGATTAATTAGATATTTATAAAATGCTCTATTTCATAAAATGTAAACAGTAACCAAAAAGTATTATTATAAGGTGCTGGATACAATCACATATTGAATTAATTCATTTGTCTTAATACTTCTGATAATATCCGGTAGGGGCGCTTCACTCCCCTCGTTGTTGACTCATAATTCCGCAGAATAGAAGCTATTGTTGACCTGTAACCACATGTTTTTCTGTTCCGTCTTCAATTCTATTATAATACTGTCATTGTTTTTTACTGTATTTATACCTTGTGGAAGATTAATCGTATAAAAATTTCATAGTGTTATTAATATCTAAGTGTCACGCCAAAAATTATTTTTACTTTCACTTACCTATATATGAAATATATAGTAAGTGGAAGTATTGCGATCGTGAAAATTTTCGACTTCCGGTTTTCAACGGAAATACACGTTTTGGGGTCCCCTGAGTCAAAATAACCAAGTCCCGCGAAATGGTCTGTGTCTGTGTGTGTGTGTGTATGTGAACAGACTAGCTCAAAAACTATTAACCGCACAGACCTGAAATTAGGTATTTAGTGTTTGTATATGTCCGCGGTGTGACAGCAAAAATTTCATCAAATTTGCTCAAAGGGAGGGGGTACTTTATTTAATAACTTTTTAAGTTTTTTTCGATTTTCTCAAAAACGGCTCTAACGATTTTGATTAAACTGAGTATTTGATCTATTTATATGCCTGAAATATGACTGTAAAAATTTCATCAAAATTGATCAACCGGAGGGGGGACTTTACTTAATAAATTTTGTATCATTATCACATGTTTTTTTTATTTACTCAAAAACGGTTTTAACAATTTTGATCAAACTTGGTATTTGATGTATTTATATGCCAAAGATGTGATAACCAACATTTCATCAAAATTGATCAACCGGAGGGGGGACTACTTAATAAATTTTGTATCATTTTCACGTGTTTTTTTTATTTACTCAAAAACGGTTTTAACGATTTTGATCAAACTTGGTATTTAATGTATTTATATGCCCGAGATATGTCTGTAAAAATTTCATCAAAATTGATCTACGGGAGGGGGGACTTTACTTAATAAATTTTGTATCATTTTCACGGGGTTTTTTTATTTACTCAAAAACGGCTTTAACGATTAACAAAAATAAGATATGAATGTAGAAAAATGTGTGACTTTGGGAAATGATATTTAGCAAAACACGTCAATTTCTAATCTAAGTAAGTTGGTAAGTGAAAGTTGTGTGTTGCGCGCACGCACCAGATTTTTTTTTGTTGGAACAGAGTGAAGATAAATCCTTCAAGCTTGTGTTAAAGTTGGATGGTTTGACTTGTACGCCTAACACTTTAGATATACTGGCAGTGTCATGTCTAGTGTGATAATGTAAAATTGCGGTTATTCCACCGCATCTTCTTAATTCCCTGTCTTACCACCCCTTATTTATCTCAAAAGGCAATCTATTTATTTCCACACCTACGTCAGAAACCATGGAGTGATCTTTGACCAGCACTTTTCGTGCGGCAACCATATTTCCGGAGTCACCAGAAAATCCATTGCCATCCTAAAACAGTTCCTTAGATCACGTGATTGTATGTCCTTAAAAACCCGTCAGCTACTCGTCTCCTCCCTCATATGCCCCATAGTTGAAGCCATCCCCATTTTGACTATGGCTGCCTTGTATACGGGGGACAGTCTGGTTGCATGAGGATGAAGAGGCTGATGAATTGCTTCATTAGATTTATCTTCGGTGTCCCCAGGCACTCCCACGTCTCCTGTCGGTATGCTGATTTAAAATGGCTCTACCCAGTTTTTCGACGGCAATGCTTCATAGGTATTTATCTTTTCCGAACCTTCAAGACTAAGAAGCCGCCATATATACTCAATTTGTTCACACCCTGTTCCTCCAGGGAGAACTAGCATTGTGTATATATTTATTTGATTCTTATAATAATTTTACAAGCTCATACAATTTTTGTTTTTAATATCCAAATGTTCTTTTTCGTTCTGTCTTTTATTTTGTTTTCTGAGGTTTACTTATATTATTTTTTCTAGGGATCTTTCTACACATTTTTTTTTTTTTTTTTTTTTTTTATCCTGGCCAGACAAATGGCCCTGGAATATTAATATAGTTAAATTATATTAAATTTTTCAAATTTACTTTTATTTATTTCCAACCTATTGAAAATCATATTTTTATCTATTTAGAAAAATAAAAAATCGGATGGAGTGTTTAAGTATTTAAATGTACTTTTTGTGTATAATTAAAAAAAAATGTAAGTATATCTTAAGTATAAATTCTATTTACCAGTAGGTATCTAAAATCGTTGAAAGATTATAAGATTGACATTATGAGATCGGCGATAGAGAGGTGGTGAAGTCGTTAGGGGTCCCCCAAGGGGGTCCAATCGAGCCCTTATTGTTCCCACCATGAGCCCCCTGAGAACAGCCCTTGACCCCACCCATATAATATAGAGACAACTTATCTATCCCCTCAGCTTGTCTCCTATCTCTGCTTATAAGAATACATTTACATCCTTCAGTTCCTCATCACGAGCTAACAACCGTAATTATTTATTTTTCGGTAGTGACTACATGAATAAACTAATCGATTAAAGAGTTGATTGTCCGATTTTTATGACTCAATTATCGTCCGCAATATGATTAGTTGCTATTTTTAATTGAGTTTATTATTATCACTTTTATTAAACTCTTTATTTAAATAGTATTACATCGTTTCTCATTCAATTGGATGGTTATGATAGCTTAGGTGTGAAATATGTATATAAGGGGCAAATGAATTTTCATCTTACCGATTTATTAATCCTTATATATTTAGAATTCATATAAAAATCTCGTGTCCCGATGTTTGTCGGAGGTAAACTCAGAAACTACTCGACCGATTTTTATAAAATTTTGCTCATTTTCTGTAGTTTTGTCCAACCTAAAAGATTGGGTCGTTATTGATCTCGATTATTGGCTACAATATTTCTTTTACTGCTAATTAAATGGTTATTATACTACAGTTGAGTATGATTATTTGTAAGTTCTATAAATTTCCAACAGATGGCGGCGTAAGTTTAATTATTGACACAACAATTTATTTTCTTTAGATATTTAGGATGATTGGCCAGAAATTTAGGCGTTTTTCCCATGCACTAAGCAAGAGACAGGTTAAACAAAATCATTGTGCACCTATAAGCACTAAAATAAACAGAAATTGTGAATTCTAATTCTAATTTTTTATGTTTTGATAAGTAGCATGTAAAACATTCAACATGGGTTAAGGTTGCTCGCTTTTCATAACCTGTTTCTGGTAGAACCTCAACAAGTAGACTCATTTCACCATGTGTTATATTCTGAATTCAATTAATATCTATTATGGTAAAAGATTAATTTGGTACATTTTAGCTAACTGTCTATTGTGTTTGTACTGAACCCTATTCCAATTATATTCTTTATTAGTTTCTTTTTACATGTCTTTTACTTATATTTAATCTCACCTCTTCTGAAAAAATCCAGTAAGTGCTAAATGAATGGATCATTAACGCTTACTAAAGTCAAATATGAGATGTAAAAATTAAAAACTTCATCTCTTCTTAATTCTTTACAAAACAATTTTAAATTTGGCGTAAAGTTCTATTTTAAATCCCGTCTTATTTTTATTTTTCAGCGGAGAAATCAGATCTGTTCAAATTCTTTTCCATGGGTTAGTTGTCATAGAGGTTATCTTTGCATATGCGGTGCACTCTTTCAGAATTGAGCATACATATTTAGTTGACATTTGTAATTTTGTTTTATAGATAATATTATCTTATTAATAGTTCATGTGGTTTCATATTTGCAATTTTTATTTTATATCTGCCATTAATGATAATACATACTATATCTGGTCTCGTTGGAGAATTAATTTCGAGGATGAGTTGGTTTGAAAAGGGCCACTTGTGATAGAATGGACTTAGCTAGAACATAACGAGCTCACTTTGTTTTTTACACTAATTAAGGGAAATATTTCTAAAGTGGCCTGTCATTAATTAAAAGAGTTCTGTACATCAGTCAGTACTCTAATGCTATAAGTAGTTTTTTTGTCTTTATTTTAATCTTGAAGTGTTGCATTTTTATTTAAGTATTTGTATTACTATTGAAAAAAAAGGAACAAATTTATTTATTTTTATCTTTAATGTAATTTTATTTACATTTATATCCACTTGTTGCACTTTTACATTTTTTAATTTAACTTTTTATTTTTTCAGGTAAGTCTGAGAGCCAATTATTCGTATTAGTAATTGTAAGTAAAAACGTTAAGCTTAATTTTCTTTTATTGTCTATGTAATATGTTTCACCAAATTTATCATGCTTTTATATTTACATGTAAAATAACCTAATAGTACAATTCAATTTATTGTACTTCTACAAAATCACTATTACAAGACGATATTTTGTAATTAATTAAGTCTATGAGATTTTGAATAAGTTGAAAAAAATTATCCCCCCCTTTTTTTTTTAATTTTTTAAATTATTGATATCCCTCTTGATTGACATCTTTAGATCCAATCGTCTAATGCAGTACTCCTGGATTTTTTTTTTTTTTTTAGGTTTTGATCTGTAACAAAATTTTTTTCTTCAAATTTTATAGCTCATTCATTTTTCGTTTTTGTCATATGGGATTTACCATATGATTAATTTTTGAGGTATTATTTTTTATTTTATTTTTTTAGCCCCTTCCATAGTATCCCTATGGGAGAATCGAGTATTTCTAAATTCAACAGTTTCCATACCCTTAGGTGTACTACCTGTATAAATGTTAACAATTTTTTATTGTTCACAGTAATAGTAAACAATCTGTATGTTAAACTTTTAACTGAACACAAAAACGAATAAAAGACGAAAAACAAAAAGTAAACAAAAATGAAAGTCCAAAACACCCACTGGGTGTGGTGGGAAACGAGGTCCATTTGTTCTAGTTCTGCCGGGTCTTCTGTCTTCTCTAGGGTCAATTTTGAAGATTAATTGATTTTAAAAATTTTAATATTTCCAATTTATATTTTTTTATAAACTTTAAAACTTTTAACTTTAAAAAATAGGCCATGTGTTCCCCTTCATCAGAATTGTTTTTATTAAATGTCCTCCGTTGTGTTCGTGCAAGGGACAGTCGTATAAGATATGCTTAGAAGTTTGTGGAGTTTGTCCGTCACAGTCACAAGTATTTTTTATTACAAATAAGTTTGTAATTGTGTTAGGTTGTAATGAGTGCTTTTTGGTTTTTCTTGATTTTGTTGTGTGATTTTCGGGATATATTTGTGTAAAGGTTGAGGTTATAAATAAAGTTCAGTTTTAAATTTATAGACCTCGTTCAGTAATAAACTCTACAATTCGTAGACATTATTCATTCAATTGTTTTCATAGAATTATGTAAATCAGGAATTATTTAAATATTCATAAGCGTAGAAATAATAAGAGATTGAAAAAAAAAAAAGAAGAAAAAAAAAGTGTATTCTCCTATTTCACTTTCGTTGGTTTAGAACGAAGGGAAATTTATTACCAGAGATCTTATTTAAATTTGCATAACTGGTCTCCGATGTAAAACATACTATCTAATTGGCGTCGCTACTTTTTCGTGTTCGGTTTCGTTCGTTTTATTTTCATTTTAATGATAATAATTCGCTTTTTAGTATTATTCCGATGAAGAAAAAATAGAAAAATAAATAAAAATACAAAAGAGGTGGGGGTTTCAAGGTTACTACTGTAAATAATCGAGGCTTCTTAGAAGCCTGAATTCTTGTTTGATGTCTGGAATACTACTTATATTATATTGCATTTTACATATAATATTATAATGTGGAACACAAAATAATGTACTTATGTCTGTTACATTGAAGAGAGTTATAGAATTTTTTTTTGAACAGTAACATAACTGTTTTAATGTTCTGGACGTTCCGAGAATCTTATGCGCTCTTCTAGAATATTCGATTTCCGATTATTTAATCAAGAAGCAATCGACTGGGGTCTTGCTCTGTACATCGAAGCATACGATTTATTTTCTGTCACTGTATTGTCTCTTTTTGTAACGTTGTTAATAATTTGTTATATTATTGTTTGTTTGGCGTTGTGAATTATACTTATCTTCTGATAAATGTTATTTAAACCCCCATAAAGGTTGAAATATAATACATGTACATTCATATATGTGAAAGTAGGTACATGATACCTTAGTGCACTTAGTGATATAATACCAACATCTTTAGTTTTATTTTTTTTTTTTTTTTTTTTTGTAATTTACTTGATGGTAATGTTACTGAAAAAGGTTTTAAATAATTTATTTTTGAAGAGAAAAGATTTGGCTCCGCCGGGAATCGAACCCGGGTCTTCCGCGTGACATGCGCGGTATGTTATCCATTACACCACGGAGTCGCTTCCAAACGGTGCCAAATCCTTCCTCTTTACTGACACCTCTCCCACGATCTCGCAAGTTTTGCGAGTATTTACGGGAGATGGACAATTTTTGTCCAATTTTGGGCATCTCTGGACTTTCGTCAATTTTTAAATTATTTTATATTAATTTAGCCATTATTGTGGAGTAACCACCTATTTTTTAAATTATTTTAAATAATTTATTTTTGAAGAGAAAAGATTTGGCTCCGCCGGAAATCGAACTTGCGAGATCTTGGAAGAGGTGTCAGTGAAGAGGAAGGATTTGGCACCGTTTGGAAGCGACTCCGTGGTGTAATGGATAACATACCGCGCATGTCACGCGGAAGACCCGGGTTCGATTCCCGTCGGAGCCAAATCTTTTCTCTTCAAAAATAAATTATTTAAAATAATTTAAAAAATACGTGGTTACTCCACAATAATGACTAAATTAAAATAAAAAAGGTTTTAGGGGAAATATTAAGTTATTAATTTCTTGAGAAATTTCATCATATTTTATTTTCTAATCAAATTTTCCTTCTCAGATTTGATTAACTGAATGATTGATTTTTTATAAAATACATTAGCACCCTTTTTATGTTCTTTTGTTTTTTAAATATTAAATAACTAGAACTCAACAGACAGTACAAGCAGATCATCACTCACCTTAAGTAACAAGCGACTAAGTTACACTACTATCTTAAGACCTTTTTGGACATACAGAGCAGATTTTTGTGGTTCCGTGAAACACGTCAACATTAACGAAATACAAATTTTACAAACCAAAATTCTTAACAAAATCACAAATGCACCTTGGTTTATTTCAAATAATACACTGCACAATGACAGGAACATACCGACAGTAAAATCTTACATACACGACAAATATCTAACACTCCACTCTTCAACACTACATCATCCTAACCCACTCATCCATTCTCTTTCCTCTTCCCTGTTACCTGGTCAGCCTCCTAACGACAGTGGCCAAGAGATCTCTTACTACAATAAATTATAAAAAATACATCAAGAAAGTCTAAGTCAAAAACAACAGTGACCATATTTGTTTGATGCGCAACCGCGCAGTTGCAAATCTTCAAGGGGAATAATAAATAAATAATATTAAATCAAACGATCGTATTAGTTTTCTTTCTTTTTTAGAAATCTTAACACAATGACGGTTAATAAATAATTATTTATAAACAATAATGATTCGTTATTATATATGTAACTAGTAACTAATCTTAGCAAACTAAGCTCTTCTAGCAATAACATTCATATTTAAACATTTGTCCTCGTATTAAAGTTTAAATATTTGTGTTAAACTTAGCTTTAGACAAATATTTATGTATTTCCTATCACATTGTTTATTTTTTCTGCAAATATTTGTACCGATTCTCAGATTAGACTTAGTCTGTTGCATCTACTTCCATTGTATTGAAATACATATTGTAAGCCTAATGTGGAATTTAAATATTTTTTATTTAAGAAAAATTATTAATCACAATGTCAAACGGACAATAAAAGCTCAAATTATTAGCGTTTCAAAAAGTGTACACAACAAAAAGTACTAGTGACTATACATTAACTCTTTATTTGGAATTTAGATATACAATTAAAACCATTTAATAAAATTGGACAAATAATTTGTCTTAGTATCGCTTGTACTTACTGTGATTAATCCTCTTGATGACAGCAATATACCCACCAATGGTGCTTCCTTAATAAATTTGTTTTTATTTTCTGCCATAGAAGAGTGCATAAAAATATTTATTACTATGAATTAAATAAATAACAGAATTTCAACTGTACACTTTTATCTGTCCCGGAGTGTACTAGTACAATGTAGCAAGACTAAACCCCCTGTCCATTGCATCTTATATTTAGTCCGAAATCGAGCATGCTATGAGAATATGTGATTAGGTAGTACTAATTCAGTCATGTAACTCTTCCAACAAAAAGTCTGGAACCTTTTTTAATGTAACAGACGAAATCACTTGATTTCGTTTCACGTTACAATTTTTCTGATGATTAAATATTATAATAAACTATTTCACTCACTCTTTTCATGTACCTTATATCCCAATTTTTTTAGGTCTGACTGTATGCCATGAAATGGTATAATATTACAACAATATTTCAAATATTTAATACAATCAAAGAACTATGTATGAATTTTTTAACAAATACCCTATTAATCTAAACGTACTGTTTTCAATTTAAAACTATATATTTAGTTTTTCTTCAAACGGAGAAAAAAATGTCGGTTATTATCCAAAGATATCTGCTACATAATCATATGTTCAATAGGTGGTTTAACATCTATTCTGAACATATTTGATTCTACTCTTAAACTTTATAGATTCACTGCCTTAAAAAGATCACTCATTTAATATGATGTTCTTGAAATCAATGTGCAAAATAAATTCTTAATTTTTTATATATAACTAAAAAAAAATTAAGACATTTACAAAGATGCACTTGTAAATGTCGTGCTGTTTTTTTCCACGGTTATTTTACTTTTATTTTCGTGTTCATCTCTTTTAAATTCAAACACCGAAGGTCGGTAAACAGATTAAAATACTTGAGTTGATCGAAAATGACTTGCAAAATATTCATTCAAATTATCATTGCTTGGGAGATTCTTTTCAATTTATTATTATTGCATAATTGTTTTGTGCCATGATTTAACAAAAAATAAATAACAATAAGGTGGATTCCCTACACGGAATAGTGCACATAAATCTTAATTAATCTGCTATAAATTGTATTAATTGAAATGACAGTAATATTTCATGTAATGATAAAAAATAATGGTATTGTGATACTTTTGTTGGTTAAACAATTTCTAGTGAAAGAAAATAACAATGCCACACAAATTATGAAAACAAAATATTTAAACAGGTAACAATAATTTTAAACAAAAATTATAACTTTGTAACACAGCCATAACCATACGACTTGAGCTTCACAACAAAGCCAACTCTTCAGTCCATCGCTCTTCATACATAGTCGTAATTAGAACAGTCTAGAACCTTCTGGGCCAGCGTAGGTGGTACTTAAACATCGTAGTCACAAACATGTGCTATGAACTTGTTGGGATCCATCAGAACTTGATGGGAATTCAGAACTTAATGATCCCCAATTAAAAGTGAATTTTTCTATTTTAATACATAAAATTATATATATTTTTACGTGAAACGAAACGAAGTAATATGATTTTTCCCGTTGTTTGTTGAAGCAGTTTCAACTGTATTGGTAATAATTACTGTTTAAGTGTTCTGGAAGTTACGAGAATGTTCTACGCCCATCTAGAAGGTTCGATTTTGGACAAAATATAAGAAGCAGTGAACTGGCTAGAGAGTTAATGCTGCTCTGTAGATCTAAACATATGATGCCTTTCGTGTGACTGTATTGTCACTTGTAGATACTTCCTGTGACGTTGTTAATAATTCAGTTTTTTTTTTTTTTTTTGTCTGACGTGAATAAATTTTTTTTTAAATAAAAACTATATAAACCCACAATTATGTCACAATATCATTAAAAATTATGTAGAATGTGTCAAACTCAAGGATTATTAATATGTTAAAAATAAATAAATAAAAAAAATATTTTATTACGTTTAAATATTATTAGTCATAAATACCTAACTCTTTTGATTTATAGAATTTTAGATTATTCTAATTATTAATTGGTGCTTCTGTAAAATAATATTCATGTAAGAAGAATATTTTGACAATTGGTCCTTCGATTATTATTAAATTTATTTTTTATCACAGTTTATTATTTATCATACAGTTATTATTCATTACAGAAAGGCTTAACTTAAGAAAAATATATTTTCCAAAATAAATACCTTTGTTATCTTTTTTAATCCATGTATATATTTCGGTTTTCCAAGTTGGATAAAATAAAAAACGGACTACGTTGTTAAATGAATTATGAATTGATAATTTTTCTGCTGATAAAATCGTACGTAAATTAACTTTTTTTTTTTTATCATCTATGAATTTTGCTTTATTTTTACGTACGCAATGATAAGACCAAATTGTATTTTTTTATTCATACGTGCGTTCTTATTTTTCTTTATCTTATCTTCAATATGGCGCTGTTTACTGAATGTAACAAACAATATTTTTTTTGCGTATGTTCATAGTGTAAACATTTTTACCTTAATTATAATCTTCCTTTTTTTCCAAGTAATATTTGCGTAGGTGTATAGAATTTTTATTTACATACATACATATTGTAACGTTACATCGTCAAATTAAAAAATATATGGTTTAATATCCCAGACCGTTAATTGGAACAACTAAGCGGTTGGAACGATCTATTTAGTTCTAGATTGTTCGACCTCCATCTATGGCGTTCTAGCAGCTTCTATGAAGACCTGGAACCTTTCAGAACGTCCATTTTACGAGTATATATAAGGAGGGAGTGACTGGGCCTGTGAGTATGAGTCTTTGCCTTGACTATGAAGCTCAAGTCATATGATTAGTGTGCTATAACGTTATCATTTTTGTAACCTGCTCAAAATTTTAAGTTGTATTAATTCGTTCGTATTGATAACTATATATATATATTTTTTTTTTTATTTTTTTTTTTTTAATTTATATTTTTAATTCATTTGCGCCTGCGCTGTAGCGCACCTAGCAAATTTGTGGATAGTGTGAAATTTATCTTCGTTTTGCTTGATTTAAATTATTTGCTCGAGCATATCTCTCGGCCATTGTCTTTTTAATCTTCCTTGAACGGGTAACTGGGAAGAAAGAGAAGAAACAAGTGGGTTTGGATGGTTGTGAGTTGAACTCTGAAAGGTAGAGTATTTGTCGTGAGTGTATGATTTTACTGTTGGAATGTCCATGTCTGTGTGTATTGTGTTGTTAGAAATGTACCATGGAGCGTTTACAATTTTTCGAAGAATTTTTGATTGTGTGGTTTGAACTTTGTTTATGTGTACTTTTTTTGCGGAACCTCAAAGTTCTACTCCGTAGTTCCAAATAGGTTTTAATATCGTGTTGTATATTAGTCTTATGTTTCGAAGGTTAAGTGTTGACCTGTAATTCAGGAGGTGTGACAGTTGTCTATATCGTCTGGTCATTTCTTGTCTTTTTAGTTTTGTATGTGTATTCCAAGCGAGTCTTTTGTCCAAGTACAGTCCAAGGTAACGTACATAGTTTTTAGATGGCACAGAAGTATCATTAATTTTTATTGGAGGACATGTTCCCTTCCTCAGTGAGAAACTTATATAGTTATAGTCAAATTTTGCCAATTATACAGGGGAGTAGACATTTGGTCTATGAGAGAGGCCATTAAAGAGAAAGGACTGACTTTACCGGTATATGTGCGTAGTGGGTCAATGGTGGGCTTCTAATACCGACCAATTTAGTTCTTTTCTTATAAAAAAATATTCAAAAATGATCTAATAATTTTTATTTTTTTATTTAACCAAAAATTACAATTAGGAGTTTATGGAAAGTTCATATTTATTTTATTTTTCATAGGTAGCGAGAAATGCTATTAGGGTAAGGTGGGAATCGTGTTGCAATGAGGAGCTTGATTTCTCAACGCTACTGACCTAAACACCTGTTACAGGAATGATTGGTGGCTGGTTATACCTCCATTATACCTTCGTTTTAATCCCAGCACGAAGTATTGCGAAAAAAAAAAAAAAGAAGTTTTTGTTTGGTTTAACTGTCTTGGCCAGAATTTATCGCTGCCGGATCAGTTTATATGAGAACCACAATCTCTCTGGTATTGATTGCTTTGTCGGTTTTGCGTTTTTTAGCCTCTTTATGATCATTCTCGAATTTACGATCTGGTAGCTGATAAATATTAAAAAGTATAAAAAATATTATTTTTCTTTTGTGGCCTTGGATAGAAGTTCAATAAGATCCGTTAAGTTTACAGAACGACTAACTCGAGTTATAAAATTTTCCAGGAAAGCATTTAAATTATTGTTATTTTGTATTTGATTTCTCTTTAAAAACGTGTACCATTTTATTTTATATGTGTATTTTAGTGAAGTGATATTAAGTTTTGATATTACTTTTATTACCATTATATTTTCTAAAGAGAATTATTATTAAAAGCGCTTGCCTGAAAAATATATTTACCTTGAAAATGATATGATCGATGCTGTTTTTTTTTATTAAACAGAAAAAGAAGTTATCTACTTAAATGTTGTAACACTTCTGTGGGTTAAAGAATATTTATTGAACAAAAATATGCAATCATCAATGCCAATGAATTAATACAACGCAAATATTTGAGCAGGTTACAAAAATGATAACGTTAGCACACTATCCATATGACTTGAGCTTCACAGTCAAGACACAGACTTAGACTAACTGTAACTGGCCCAGCCTTTATTTTGATTGTTGAAGGCAATGCTCAAAAAGCTGGATAAATTAAATCATTATTCAGGTTGGCGATATAGCCGAAACGTTGTAGATGAAGCAATAAATTTTATTTGTGTGATTGTCCTCGTGATTGCTCCAATAATGTTAACTGCAATTATATCCATACAATAATAAAAATATCGTTTGGCAAGGTACCTGGACTATTTGTGAACTTAACGAATCCGCCTTCTCGCTAAAATATATTAGATATACATAGACAAGGGCGAATACCCCGTTAATCAGAGTTAAATGTTCTCCAGGATCCTGGTATTGTGCGACGGCGATGCAGTTGTGTGTGTGGAGGAGGTTATGACGAGGCGAGGAAGAGAAAGCCACGGGTCACGGGTCTCTCTAGCCCAGCTCTCACGACAGCCGTTAGCTTTGATTCCTTTCACCGTCGAATGTCGGTCCTGTCTTAAATCAGTGCTGGGTGTACAGTAGGGTGTATAAGGAGTCCCCGATCTCGAAGGGAATGCGGAGAGTGGTAACAGAAAAGGTTACCAAGAACATTGATTTCAGTATTAGGAAGTAATATTATTTAGTAATTTAGTATTTAGGCCGAGATAGCCGAGCACCCTCGGTCGTACCTCTTAGCATTTTCGAGAGAGAACGGTGTAGGTTCGAATCCGCCCTATGCGAGTTAAATTTTATTAATGAGAACTCGACCTTACTACCATGGCTAATATGGAAGGGGTACCGATAAAAAAACAAAGATCAGGAAACTTGCTGATATAGAGTTTGGGTGAATATGGGTGATGAAATAAAAGGATATTCACGCAATTTTCGACTTAACTATTAGGTATGACAAGAAAATTGAATTAGATCCTAAATGCTATTTATTAAAAATTAAAACATAAAAAAACCATAGCTATACTCCGGAAGTAAACATGTCCATTTTCATTGAATTAAATTTAACACTATGAATTTTAATATTGCTAGTAAACTTTCAATAGCAGTTTTTACCAAAGCAAAAACAGATTTGTTTAACGTCCCATTATGTTACTAAGGCTAATTGGACGATGCTACAGTGGGAGTCCTAAATTTTGCCTATACAGGTATAATTGGGATAGGGATCTTTAACGAGTACCTGACATCTTAAGGTGCCTTTACACCTTACGAACTTTACCTTCGAACACCATCCTCGAACAACCTTCGTGAAGCCTTCACGTCGACTGTTCGGGTGTTCTAGGTACTTACAGGTACTTCATCTGTTCGCCTGGGTTCGGGGGTAGCGCTAGTGTCACTTTTGATTAGGGTTTTTCCTAAGTGACAGGAGTTGTTTGTGATACTAGTGTAATTTGTGAAACGTTGTAAATCGTCTCCTATGTTTTTATTTTTCAGATAATATAAAATATATTGATAATGGAGATTTTTTCTTTATCATAAGCTAGCTTTGGGTGCGTCGGCCTTACTGGTTCGCTTAACCTCTCGTGAACTATAAATGGCTGTTCGCTTCACGTTGGTACGGCAAGGTTCGAAGGAGAACTTGTTCGAAGGTGAGGTTCGTAAGGTGTAATGGCACCTTTACAGGCTCGGGACCTCCATATTGCGCCCCATCCGAGGGACGGAATAGCTAAGGATTTTTTACTCCCTTTAAAAAATCCTAGGGCCACCGCGAGGCGCGAGCCCGCTGCCTTTAGTGTTGCATGTTGCCATGCTAACCATTACACCACAGATGACCCCCGAAAAACAAATTTTAATTGTTCTAAAGTTCTGAAATATTGGCTCTTCTGAAATAAATACAAAAAAGCGACACGGTGTTATTTAGGTAGATAAAGAAATGTTTTCAAGATACAAGCAACATAGCTAAACACGATAACTTATAAGCAAACATTGTAGAATAATAAATTTGACTTCCAAAAAATTGTTTGCGAAACCGACATTCGGCAAATTTGGTCGTCCAACACCTCAAAAGTGGGTCGTCAACATTATGCTTAGCATTAGGTATTTAGCAAATTTTACGTCGTAAATACGAATTTTGATACTATTTGGAAATGCAGTGTTTGATCTTTATGATGGGTTTTAAAGCTTTATCCTTGAATAATAGTAGGTAGTATGAGCATTTCAATTTTTTTTTTTTCGTTCCGTCCGTAGTAAACGAGTAATGGAACCAAATTACACTCGGTTTGGGTCTCACTATTATAACTCTTATAACCTGTTAGTTTAATGCAATACAACCCGTATATTGAATTTTTTTCACCTGACGTTTCGGACTATCTGCCCATCTTTCAAAGATTTTTTATATCACGATTACGCGATTTTTTATTTATTTTTAGCCATTTCTTATTTTTAGGCATAATGAGGGATAATTAATTTCTCTATATTAACAAAATCAAAGGTACAAAAAGGCCTCTTCCCATTCAAGCCCCCTCAGAACATTTTTGTGATGATAAAACACATGATATTAAAGAATACTTGATTCTCATTACACATGACGAGTTCGATCAAGATCGTTAGAGCATTTTTGAGAAAATCCACTAAAACGTTTAAATGAGACTAAATTTAGTAAATGAAGTTCCCTTCGACCAATTTTGATGAAAATTTTGGTGTCACATCGTGGGCATTTACATACACCAAAATTTCAGGTTCGTACGGTTTTTAGTTATTGAGCTAGTCTGTTCGCACTCAGACCATTTGGCGGGACTTGGTTATTTGGACTCAGGGGACCCTAAAACGTCTATTTCAGTTGAAAACTGGAGGCCGAAAATTTATTTATATATATATAAAGCATACATATGTAAAAAAGCACATAGCAAAAATTTAGATGATAGCTTAAGATTTTCTTATACAGGATACCATCTGCGCCTCGACATCCCCCAGTCAAACAGTGCAGCCTCTCATACTCTTGAAGAACCCTTTGATCCCAAGAGTTTCTTCCCCTTTTCCCCATCTATTATTAATGACAGTTTTGCACAAGCCCTGCTGCATTCTGTTCTCTGTTCGCGCTGCATCCAGCTTAATTATTGAGGCGCTCTGAGACCATATCAGTGGGGGTGAGACGGACAGAAACATTAATTTAAAAAAAATACTGGACAACTGCATTGGGTTGTTCTCAAACAGCATAGTAAATGTCTACATAGAACTGGTTTTATATTGTAGTAATTAATCATTATTAAAACCGTTAGACAACCCAAAAGACTAAAGATTCAAATATATTTTAAAATATCGACAAAACCAATGCTTACGTGATAATTTCTGAAACCGATTGTCCTGGTGTTATACATACTTTGTGTATAGTACATAAGCTTCATTTTAGTTAAGTTTTTTAAGACAAATCACTTTATCGTTTCTATTTTGATGTATTATAGATGTTTTTGTGTTAAGCTTATGTAATTTGAAGAAAAGCGTTACATACGCCTCATTAAAATAAAACAAACCTTGAAACGACATTTCATCTTTAGCCATGCTCTTGGATGAAGTGATTGGTACCCTGTGCATAGAAATCATCACAGCTTCGTATTTAGTTCGCTTTCTAATGCAATCGTGTTTCCATCTGCGTTGCCTTCTCGTGAAAACCTTTCACTACTTACGTTACTGTACCAGTCATAAGAAAAAGTCTAGTCTATTAAACTCTGAAATAAGAAACCCATATGTTTTTTATTTTTGTATTCAATTATTGCATGTATGATATACAAAACAAAACACATAGGCCTATTGTGAATAACCTACTTTGTAGACAGCATTTAGATTTCGCTTAAATCCTTTGGGCAGTTGTAAAGACCACAAAGCTCTAAAAGCCATGATGTGCTTAATTCATTTTCTCCTAAAATGTCACTTAACACTTCTCTGAAGTAAGCCATCGATTGCACTGCACTAAAGTTATACATATATTTCAAGTTTTTTTTATGAAGATCAACAATATTACATATATTCAAATTATGGAGTGGTGAGAAATCTAATCCCACCTCATTTTTTATATTTTTAATAAAAAAAAGGATCAAATCTGTACTTTTTCAACGTTACATTTCGGGATTACTTGGATCTTCAGTTTTATTATTTTTTTTTAACCTTAATAAAAATTTCACCTTATAAGTACAACATTTACAAATTATTAAATATTAAAATAAAAACAAAACTTATATAATATTTTCACATAGGGTAAACCAGGGAGAGTTGCCGCGTCCGGTATAGACGCCGCACCCCTGTTAGTTTTGATAGCAGCCACTAGAATGCGCCCGGCTCAGTTCGTGGTAGGTAGCAGCAGTGCCCAGTGAAGATGTATTGTGTTTTAGTTTATGTTGCTGTTGTTTTTATTAGTTTTATACTTGATGAAAGTGAGTTGAGTACATTTTTTTACCCCAGAAATATATTTTACCTATCCTTAACCTTGTAACTGTTACGAAACCTTTCAATGGATTAGAGTTTTTAAGATTTGTAGCAACAGGTTACTTCACTAGCTACATTTTCTGACCAGCCACACCATCTTGGCTTTCTAGACAAGAGAGCTATGCGGTGCGGCGTCTCACCCTGACAGAATGGGATAGATGCCGCGATGAAATCCGGTATACATGCCACACCTTTTTTCATAAGGGACACAAGCCGCACACTGAATGTTTTTATTAATATGGCTTGTAATACAATTATTTGGGTCCTAAATTTTGTTTGTATTAAATCAGCAAAAACTTAATACCAAGTGCAAACCTAAAAATCTAACTTTGAAAAAGAAACTTGATTTCAGTTCTTCTGAATCAGAAGAAGACATTATTTTTGAAGATGACGAAGACGAACCTGTTTCTAAGAAAAATAAAAAATAAAATAAAAAGGGATCATTGGATTCATGTAAAGAATGTGAAGAGTTCTACCATGAAACAAAAAAAAAGTGTGACTAGTTGTGTTGTGCAATCTGCAAATCGTGGGTTCACGAAGATTGTACCATTTTTGATACTTTTTTCGTGGACTGTGGTCGAAAAAATCGAAAAAAGGAAACAATGTAAATATGTTATAATTCGAGCTATAATAAATGTCTTGTTCATATATACTTTTTGTATTACTTAACGTCCTAAATAAAGAAGTTTAAGACAATTTTACTACATGCGGCATAATACCCTTATGGGTGCGGCATATCACCCGCAACATACGGGAGAGTTGCCGCTTTGTAGCAATTTACAAAAATATTTTTAAAACCCAAACCTGTGTTTTATGAATTGTTTATGCTTATTGCATATGTTAAAATATGTTACTATGGACTTTACTAAATGCTTAATTTAGTTTTACGTGCATTATGGGACTGTGAAATTTAGTTTTAGAAAATGTGCGGCATCTCTCCCGGAATTACTATACATCAATTATAATTTTCTTCACCTATTTCTATTCCTTTTTTTTTTTTTTAAGTAGTGAGTTTTCTATTTTCCATTACTAAATATAATAGTTTTTTTTTTAATAATAATAATTAGACTTATTTTATCAACAGTTTTAAGGGAAAAACTCATACTAAATGCTCCAATCTAAGTCACACACTCTTTTTGTACTTTGTCCTGTCATATTGTGTTGAACTAGCAACATCAATGTTTTGTCATTAATATTTTTATTTTACCAATTAGTTTTAATATCTAGGTTTTTAATTATGTCTGCATAATGGAAAATAATTTGTTCCACCTATGTTTTTTGTAAGGATATAGTTTTTCTATGTTTACTATTTTTACTTACACTTACAGTTTTGGGGTCCCCTGAGTCAAAATAACCAAGTCCCGCGAAATGGTCTGTGTGTGTGTCTGTGTGTCTGTGTATGTGTGCGCGCGCAGACTAGCTCAAAAACTATAAACTGTGGGAACCTGAAATTAGGTATTTAGTGTAGGTATATGCCCGCGGTGGACAGCAAAAATTTCATCAAAATTGCTCTAAGGGAGGGGGTGCTTTATTTAATAACTTCTTAAGTTTTTTTCGATTTTCTCAAAAACGGCTCTAATGATTTTGATTAAACTGAGTATTTGATCTATTTATATGCCCGAGATATGACTGTAAAAATTTCATCAAAATTGATTAACCGGAGGGGGGACTTTACTTAATAATTGTTGTGTCATTTTCACGTGTTTTTTTTATTTACTCAAAAACGGCTTTAACGATTTTGATCAAACTGGGTATTTGATGTATGTATATGCTCGAGATACGACTGTAAAAATTTCATCAAAATTGATCAACCGGAGGGGGGACTTTACTTGGTAAATTTTGTACCAATTTCACGTGTACATATTTTTTATTTACTCAAAAACGGCTTTAACGATTTTGAAGAAACTGGGTATTTGATGTATGTATATACCAAATATGTAAAAGCCAACATTTCATCAAAATTGGTCCAACTGAGGGGGCACTTTATTTCATGACTTTTTTTCCAATTTTTACCTTTTGTTTTGATTATCTCAAAAACGGCTTTAACGATTTTTATCAAATTCGTCATGTTTAATGAAAATTAGGTTTTCTTTAATATCAGGTAAGTTTTATCATTATTAAAATGTTCTGAGTTCTGAGTCCCCTTTTTTTGAAGGGGGGGCCTTTTTTGTTTGTTTGTTTCTTTCTTATAAAGTACCTTTGTTTTTGTTTACATGGAGAGATTAACTGTCTCTCGTTACGCCTAAAAATTAGAAATGGCTAAATATGAGATATGATAAAAATAAAAATAACATAAAGAGGAGAAAAAAAGAAAAATATTCCGTCAACTCATAAAAATCGTTGAGCCCACGCATGCGGAGTACGCCTTTAATGACAGACCATTGTTCATAATTAAAGCCGTTCTGTTCATTTGAGAAGTGGCAATTAACAAAACGGATTAATTTCTAATCTAAGTAAGTTGGTAAGTGAAAGTTGTGTGTTGCGAGCACGCACCAGATTTTTTCTCTACCTATTGTTAATAGACATATAAAACATAGATGGAGGATTTGATTTTTATCTTAACACTCAATTATTTAAATAAAATTATACAATTTAGAATTGTAGCAAATTTATATTCAACGTTTTACAATTATTCTATTACGCTATCAGGGGGAAAAAATAAAGATTAAAATAATATTGCCGAGTTTATGGCAGCTATAATCCGTCGCGTGTTGAGAATGTTATTGAACTACGTGATGGGATCGGAATGGAAGCACCCATCTACGTTTTGTGTGAATATGACATAGCGGCGCACGAAAATTAGTACCTTATTTAGTTATTAACTTTATCAGAACGAGCCATCTAAAAATCCTTATAGTGATAAAATATTTTATTGCTTCATTTACATATCATGCGATATAAGGCTTCAAGTCGGTAGCATTGTCATAAACAAAGAATTAGTAATTAAAGTTATATTAAATCTTTTCAGTTCGGTATTTAATTGTTTTATGTTTTGTAGATTGTAATTAGTATTTAATCTTATCATTTATTTATCTTCTGTGTATTGTAATACTATTGCGGGTTAAAGTGATTTTTATTAGACGAAAATGATAATTCACAATGTCAAACGAACAATAAAACTCAAATAACTAACAAGGTTATAAAAAGTATCAACTTTTAACGACACAGTAACACAATAGTAACCATATGATTCGATCTTTAGAGCAAGACTAACTTTCTAGTCCATCGCTCCTTATATACTCGTATTGTCTGAATTATAACAATCTAGAAGATTCCCGACAAGCGTAGAAGATTCTCGAACAGTCACGAACATGTATTAGAAGAGTTTGTTCCTACTGTTTCAGCAAAAAAGTGTAGAACTATTTTTAAATCATATGTTTTGTATTTCACGTTATTCTATGGACAAAATAAATATTTAGTCGCAAAAATAAATATTTACCATTGCGATTAAGCTAAAAAGAAGGCTGACGCCGTTTTAGAATTTTTTTTTTTAAACCCTTAGTTCTTATAGTTTTTTTTTTTTTTTTTTTTTTTTTTTGCAAAGGTTTTTAGAATTAGACTTATTTCGAAAGTAGGCACTTCAAATATGCGATACAACAAATCACGTTGCTGCAATTTAACAGAACAAACTATTTTGTTGTACTTACTATTTACTAAAAGATCTTGGCTATTATAATTATTATAATAGTCCTATTATTGCTGGGGAATACATTTAATCTCATAATTTTTCATAACTGAGAACCTAGACTATTTTAAATTAAAATTTTAAGTGGCCTTAGTTAATGTAGGAAGCTCTGAGGAATTGTGTGATGGGACCTTAAGATTTTCATTTCCTCTGCTTGTTCTGGGTGATATTTGTTGATTTTAATTGTGAAAATAGTTTCTTGCCAAAATAGCGCTAGGTCCTGAAACATAGCCAGTTATCAGCTGTGTATTATCTGTATCCGCTTCCTTATCTAGGAGGAAATGTCAGAATTCAAGGTTGAATTGCAAATTGTGTCCTATCTATCTTATATTCATGTTGGTATTTATTTTTTACTAAAACATTACTCTTCCTTACAGAATAATCTTCTAAATATTTATACAATATTTGTAATTGTAGCATGATAGAAACACCATTAGCAGATTTCTCCATTTTCAGTTCTTTATAATAATATCATCGTATGTAAACATTTTTGTAGCTTTTGGCTACTATAACCTTATAACCCTGCTGTATCTTGGAATGCCAGTTGAGTTTGTGAAAATCTGCTTGAAACGTTATTGTAAGATAATTGTATGTATGTCAGTTATTTTTTCCTGACGTGCCTTAAAAGAGAGAGGAGGGGATATGGGGGATTTTAGCTGCAATTAGAACAATTTAAATCATAAATATTTTTTGTGCACTCTGATTGCTCTTATATTCCTTTTGTCCTGTCACGAGTCGTCGACTCTTTTTATTCCTTCCTCGGAGAAGTGGATGAATCGACCTCTTCATTCCTCTCATAAATGAAGAATCTGAAGTGAGGGTTAGTTCTTCTTGGTCATAAGCCGTGAGAGTTCGCACTCCAACTGAGCGTTGTGTCCGGTCTCCCTCAGCAGCCTTACCCTCAGTGTCCCTAAGTATTACCTTAAGTAGAACCTACTGGATCTTCGTCATGGCTTAAATAAATACAAATATATGAGAAACATGTAAAGTGTCTATGCCAAGAAATAATATAAATTGTTTATAATGTAACTATTAATTATAGATAATAGCATTAAGAATTAACAAAATAATTTAAACTAAATCCAACTGATGGTATGTTTACATGGCATGTCTACTTTAGAAATCTGATAATTATATAAAATATAGCAAAATTATTCCTGAATATTTGAATAAGTAGCTTTTTAACATTTAAAATAAAATCTGATATTTACCTTGTCTAGTCCAGAGTAACACAGAGGCTGAGGGAAAAGTTATAAGGTGAGAGGTGGTAGGGGTTAGTTTGTCGATTTCCGAAGCCTTTTTTCATAATGTTTTGGCTGAAGAAGTAATTGTTTGTTTAACGCCCCTCTATGCTACTAAGGCTAATCGAACGATGCTACAATGGTAGTCCTAAATTTGGCCTAGCCAGGTATAATTAGGATAGGGATCTTTAAAGAGTACCTGACGTACGTCTAGGGATCTCCGTTTTACGTTCTATCCGAGGGACTGCATAGTCAAGGATTTTTTACTCCTTTACAAAATCTTAGGGCCACCAAGGGACGCGGAAGACATAATCAATCATCCCATTTAGTTGTTTTATTATGTGTATATATTATTTTCGTGATATAATGTATATCTTATTAGATATGTTGTCGAGCCCGTAATTATTTTTTCATGCTTTACAGGACGTTTAGAATATTGCACGTTTTTTTCCTTTTCTCTCTTTACAGACCTTCTATTTCCTTGGCTGCCTTAACAATCTAATTTTTTTCAATGAATATTATTACAATTACTCTTTTTGAACTAAGAGATCAACGTAATTTACGAATAGAAATTTAAAATAAATAGGGTAAACCATACAGTTATTGGCACACATTACAGTTATTGACACCCCAAATTCAACTTAAAGAAATAAGTAAACAAGTCCTAATTTTATTTCAACATATACATGAATCTAATGTTTAAAGGATCCTCTAAGTCATCTATGAAGTAAGTGTTTAGTAAACTTATAGGGAAAATTTCACAATTAAATCCACTTGGTGTCAATAACTAGTTTTTGAACTTGTTATAACAAATATTGCCATATGGCGAAACTATTGAGCTTTTGACCCAAAAAAAAAAAAAAAAGCATCTTTAGTCTTTATACTGTAAGTGTTGTGAGTGTTATATCTGTAAGGATAGATAAAGAGGAGCTGTAGAAAGTTTCAATTTGATCCCTTCATAAAAAATTTTTTATTTTACTTCACTACAGAAATGTGGCTTCCAAATGGTTTCACCCAGCTTACATGTCATTTCAAGAGATTTGGACTGACCACTTTCTATTTTATGCTTTAGTAGAGAGATCGCTTTCTTTCTCAGATAAAGGACTTTCCGCGATTTCTAGAAAAACTTTATTCATAAACACTGGTTTGTTGCAATGTATCAAATCTGATGGTATCATAATTTCATTAAAGTTTTCTTTCAGTAACTTGTAAAAATATTGTAAATTCATGATTCTACGAAGTACAAAATACATATATAATTAGAATTCAATTATCCTCACAATCTTACTCAGTTACAGGTATAAATATTCATGAGCTCAATTATGTACCTAATTAATGAGGATGTTTTTTTTTTCTGTTTTGATAATTTTGATTAGCATCCAAGTTGCTTAGTTAAGGGACTTAGCTTGCTTGCATAATAAGCTCGAATAAATTGTGTAAGTGATCAAGCCCACCTTAAGAGTCGAGTCGGACAGCTAAAGGTCAGTGAAGGTATTAGGTGGCCGCGGCTTCTGGCTATCAAGTTACCTTTTTTGTCGTAATTCTATTCGCTTCGCCTGTCCAACTTTCCTCTTAGGTCACAATATTATCATAGCTTAAAATAGTTTGTTTATTATATATCTTTTATTAATCTCAATTATTCAGGATTATTAGAATACAAATGGCCTGTATTTAAAAAAAAAAAAAAAAAAAAAAAAAACCTCCCGTTATTTACACCAAACTAAGAGAAAGGTCAATACAATTTATATAGGAAAAATATTTTTCTATTTATTAAATCCCAACTTCTACTTTGAGTTTTAACAATGCCTAATTTAATCACCCATGGTAAGCTTTTATTTTATATTTATATTGTAACACTTATGTGGGTATCACGTCGTAACACGGAAATACCATATGACTTGAGCTTCAGAACGAGACTAACTCTCCATCAAGTCCATCGCTCCTTATATGTAGTCGTAAGAAAAACAGCCTCGAAAGTTCGGGCCAGGGATTAATTAACATGAATTAATTTATTGTAATGGAATATTAATGTATTAAATAGGCACTAAATAAAATTGCTTGTCTTTTTCTTCCATTGTAAAAATCTTGTATAAATGTAAAAAAATAAAACAAATAAATAAGGCCAGTTAAGGATAGTCTGTATTGCGGTCAAATAAAAGGTTATGAAATGAGTAAGTAAATTTAAAATCTACGTTTTTTCCCACTTTTTGAAAACATCGGGGTTATTAAAAAAAATATAATAATAATAATAATAATAATAATAATAATAAAACGTGATATAAAATATGAAACATAAGGAAAAAGACAAAAAATACCTGGCAGGATAAAAGTATGTAAATATGATTATTTTTTTTTTTTTATTTAGGAGTTTCTTCAATATGAAGTTTTCCTCATCCAAACTCTTGTATTAATAAGTCTCTCCATCTATGCCGGTCCATCGTATCCTCCTCCGACAGTCCCATAAATATGATTATTAAATAATAAAACTCATTAAGTAATAATTGATTATCATTTTGATAAGATGTATGAATCATGTATACCTTGGTTTCTAAGTTAATTACTAACACAATATTACATAGAAATTATTGGAGAAATGGAAGATACTAGAAAAATTGATCTTAGATAAAAACCAAATGAATGGAAAGTTATTGTTAGTTCTTTAGGTGAATTTTTTTTCTCATGTGATTTGTTATGTATACATGTAAAATGACATAATGGAATACTAGATCATACTATGACGTACTACTATACATTCACCCAAAAGTGCCACTTTGGCAATTTTGTCGCTTAGAACGTTTTTCGGCGGATCCATTCAAATATTGTAGGGAAATTAATAAGTGACAAATAATCAATTCGATGAAACTAATAAGGATATTTAAATTATAATATATATATTAAAAATATATAAGCAATTACAAAAAATATATATATAATATATAAAAGGTACAATATGAACCGGCGATATATAAATGATTTTTATATTTGATGTATGATTATTTTCAATTTGTAAGTATAATTTACTAATATGATGTAACTGTACAACTTTTTTTTAAAGTCACAGTATTGAAGTAATTTATCTGTTTTGATTATTTTCTTGACCACCTGGAGAGGCTGAAATATATTCTTGCTAATGTAGTAAGCAATTTATCTATCGAATAGATTAAACTCGTAGCCCGGGACCAATCAACGACTGGATTTCCAAATCGAGCCAGTCATTATAGGACCAGAACTGGATCAAAGGCACTTATGATTTCTGAACACGTTTTTGACCTCGCAGGCGCAGACGCAGGTGGGACGTCTATCCCGTAATAATTTATGACTGGTTTTTCTGCTATTAATAATATTCTTATAGCAGTTTATTTATATTTTTTATTCTCATTAATTAAATCAACAAGTTGAAACGGAGTCTTATCAATTGTGATATTAAAAAAAAAAACTCCTGACTTGATCCGATATCAAAGGTGTCAATAAAAGACTCCGTTATTAAGCTGATCTTAGATAACCACTTTCTTCATTGCCGCCTTGAAAATAAATTATTATATGCTGACATTTTTTTTCTTGTTGGCCAATATAGAAATGTCAAATCATTTCATATTCCATCCACACGCGTTTAGAACGAGTGTAATTATCGGTTAAAATTTGGCTAATTAGATCTCGTCTTTCTGTCCTTTAGGCTCCTCTAATTAGTATTGGGTTGTCCGATAAGTTCGTAGAGATTTTTAAAATAAAATTTACCTTTTATTTTTTATACCAAAAATGAATCACAAAGCTAATGTTTATTTATATGCCTTTAATCCTCATGGAATTAACTATGTTTACACACTGAATTCGTCTTTATTAAGGCTCTAAGTAGTGTAGTTTATTGCAAACCAACATGAGTGACGATTCAGTTCATTTTCGGCATATTATGCTGTTCTTTTTTAAAAAAGGGAAAAACGCGAAAAATAGATTCTCTTCCATCCAAGAAATGTGATAATCAGTATTTGGTGGGATTGGAAGGGACCAATACATTTTGGGCTCCTTTCACAAAACCAAACTATAAATACGGATTTTTACCGCGCCCAGTTAGTTCGATTGAAGGCAGCAATTGAAGAGAAACGGCCAGAGTTGGCAATTCGGAAAGGAGTGCTGTTCCACCAATACAACGCTAGGCTCCATGTATCTTTAAGGACTCGGCAAAAGTTATTAAACTTCAGATGGGAGGTTTTACCACACTTACCGTTCTCTCCTGATATTGCTCCTTCGGATTTCCATCTTTTCCGTTCCCTCGAAAATTTTCTACAAGGGAAATCCTAATAATTCAAAAGATGACGTCAAAACGGACCTTTTATTTTTCTGCAGGAGTAAGGATAGTGATTTTTGGAAAAAAAGGTATAATGGACCTTCCAAGCCGTTGGGAAAGGGTATTCGCTAACGGTGATAACTATTTTGTAGATTAAATAAATAAATTTTAAGCTGTTCATCAATTTTAAATTTCTCTACGAACTTTCCGGACAACCCAATATTAACAAACCACAGCGGGTGTCAGAAGAGGTGACCTCTGGTGTAGTGGCTAGCATAATCCGTAGGTGGCTCTTTGATTTTAAAGGGATCAAAAAATGCTTGGCTATGCGCTCTTTCGGATGGGACTTAAAATGGAGGTCCCGAGCCTGTGCGATACCAGGTAGTCAGTAATGATCCCTGACCAAATTATAAATTGATAAGCGAAATATAGGATTCCCAATGTAGCAAAGTTCGATTAGCCTTAGTGGCAAAAAGTGACCTTAATAAATTAAATAGAATAAAAAGAACAGAGTATACTCTTCAGTTGAGAGTTGGACAACACTAAAAATTTTAGTTCACTTCCGATGAAGTTCGACACACTGGTCCTCATTCGGAGCTCTCAATCCCGGTGAATTAGAAGAGGATCAAGTGTAATAGGATAGTACCTTTAGTAGCTTTTCTGGGCTCTCCATGGGTACCCCCTTTAGATCATCATTTACTTATTACGATAGGTTAAATGATAATCAGGATCGTCAGTTTGATAAAAAAAATTATTTTCGAAAGCCAACGTTTCGATCCATCTTGTGGATCTTCATCAGAGCTAAAATAAAACAAATATATGAGTATCTATGCTAGAGGATGACAAACGATTACTTTACAGAACTGATTATTATAAAAAAGATGGTAAGCATATACATAAATATTTAAATAAGTGGCTGGTTAGCAAGATAAAATGGAATCTGATATTTACCTTCTGAGTCCAGATATATATAAAGATTGAAGGTAAAATAAGGTAAGAGGTAGTGATAGGGGGTAGTTTGCCGACTTCAAAGGTTTATGAGACTCTTTGTATCTACCTCTGAGTCTTTGTATCTACCTGGACTCTGAAGTCCTGATGAAGGATCCACAAGTTGTATCGAAACGTTGGCTTTCGAAAATAAATTTTTTTTTCATAATGAAAATCCTGATTATCATTTAACATATCGTAAAGAATAACAGTTGATTATCTCTCACCTCTACGTTTACTTATTATTTTCTGATTATTTCAATATTGGAATAATAAACATTCATTTGTTTGTTTAAAGCCTCTTTGTGCCACTTAGGCTGATCGGACGATGCTACTGTGTGAGTCATGAATGAAATCTAATGCGACTATACTTTGGTCTGACGGTGGTAAAGCATTATCTTGATGATACCTGTTTAAACGCCTTTCTCCGAGAAATGCCTTTCGTGAAAGTGATGTTAGGTTTTTTTTTCTCCTAACAATCTCTTTTTTATTTTTCTAAGTTTTTAATTAATATTCTTCCTAAGACAGAGTTACGACACGGTATGAATGCATTAATATGAGGTGGTTATTAAATAAATACTCAAAACTAAATACGGTGGCATGTGTTTTGCTCGAGTGTAGGGAACTTCTCATGTGTTGAAGTCATTCTTAATTTATCTTAAAGAGGAGTTCGAGTCCCGTCTAATTTAAGCGTTGTCCGCTGTTATATTTTTAATAGGGATGTTGATTTTTAAGATCAGATATGCCCTGATCAGGACAGATATCGTTATATCAAGACCTTTCCTCGTTATAAGTTTCCGTCATGATTTATACTTCTCGCCTTTTAGTGGAATTAGGTCGATTCCGAATTCGTGTTTTGCCAAAATCACATTTGAACGGTCAGCCGAATAACCAGGAAACGTTTTTTGAAAGTTGCGTTACAGTTCACTGGCCGCGTGTTTGAGTCCGATGATATAAATAAAATGGCCTTTTTGTTTCCTTTTTTTTTTTTTTTTAATCTAAAAACGTCAAAACTTTATTAAAAGAGGCAAGTTTTGACATGTAAAGTAAATGATGCCCCCACCAACTGTTCATTATTTGTACTAAAAGTTTTTTTCCAGTTAAATAAAGTAGTCGGGTGTGACGCAGGGTAGATACAAATCAAAATTATTAATAACCAAGTGTTATGCAAATATATTGATGAAATATTCGGATAGGAATTGTTGTAGGCTTGGGAGTGATTCTGATTTTATATAGAATATATAAGGGAGAAAAATTATACTTATATCTTATGGTTATATCAGGGAATAACTGGATAAGTGTAAAAATTGTCCACATGAGTTATATTTATTGATATTTCATTTCATGAGTATCATTTTAAAAGGATAATATGTGGAAGTTGGTAGTTCAAACCCAGATACTGTTATCTTGATAATTGCGTAATTGCCGAAATGTAGAATAAAAATGAGGCGTAAATAAAGGATGACAAAAATGCTTGACTAAAATATGTCTGCTTGACTAAAATGCTAGCCTAAAATAAAAAAAAAAAGTTACATAGATTAATTTTATAAGTATTTCAGTTAACAACTGTTTTCACATTTATTGGTCCATATTTTCAACATAGGTCTATTATCTACTTTTCAGCATATACAGGATGTCCCGAATTTAAATGGCAAAACTTCAGGAACTTATAGGGGATCGAAAAACTAAGGCAAAAAGCCCTTTTGAGATTTGCTCGTTTTGGCTTAGTTTTGGAGAAAAAAGAAGAAACAAAACAAAAATGTTATAGGTAGCGATTATCACCTTTCAAAGTTCTTCAGGCTAGGCAGTAAGATATGTTACATTTTGGCTTCCTTCTCGGATTATAATTCCTAAATCAGTATTCAGTCAGTTACTCTGATATTTTTGTGTGAATAGCAACAGCCACAATGCCGCGTACATATTCTAATGTTGAATACGCTGATATGATTTTTGTGTATGGTTTCTGTAAAGGTAATGCTTTAGAAGCGGTGCCGATTTCCAAATAGAAGAGTGCCTAATCGACGAGTCTTTTCGTTAACTTTTAATAGACTACGAGAGATGGGTCATTCTTAATACGTAATGAAGGTGACCAATTCCAGGCAGCAATAAGAGCAGATTATCGGAGAGAAATTTTGTCCTAATTCTAATTATTTAGATGACATTCCCTTACAATAGCGGATTGAAATGTGGTTCCAACTCGATGGATGTCCAGCTCATTATAGCAGAGCTGCTCGAGCTTGGCTGGATATAAATTATCCACATCGATGGATTGGACATGGAGGAGTAGTACCTTGGTCACCCAGATTACCTGATATGACACCCATGGATTTCTCCGTATGGGAACCTTGAAGCAGGAAGTTTATTCGGTGTCAATCAACTCAAGGGAGCAATTAAGAGACCGAATCATAGATGCAGTGCACCAAATATCATCAGAACAATGTTTAGCTGCGATTTATCAAGTGAGTGCTAGATGTAATTCTTGCTTTGGTGCAAGACGACTACATTTTGAGCTATATATACATTAAAAAGAACATAACATAAGTATAAAAATGAAAACTTGTTTTGTTTCTTTTTTTGCGATTTTCTCTAATACTAAGCAAAAACGAGCAAATCTCTAAAGGACTTTTTGTCTTAGTTTTTCGGTCCCCTATAAGTTCCTGAAGTTTTGCCTTTTAAATTCGGGACACCCTGTACATCTACTTTTTTCCCATTCGCTTTTAAACATTTATTTTCATATCCTTTTAACAGGAGAATACGGTTTGTATTATCTTTATATATTTATCATAATAGATTTCCTGCGAGTTGCGGTTTTGGCATCGAACCTTCGGGTTCGTTAAGCCTTTATTATAATTATTATTATTTAATTATCATAACGGGAAAATTTACTGAAAGAGAGAGAAAGGGGGGAGGGAAAACAGTTTCCGTTTGGTAAGTTGTAAATCAGATTCGTGAGCAAGGAAGTCGTGACTTCTTATAGACTCGCGTGTGCCTTCTTATTTAGATAGGGGAACGGTGTGGCCATTCTGAATGGGGGGACGAGATAAGGGAAGAGAAAACTCAGGCCTGGGTGTCGCACGTGCTGATGTTAGCATAGCGGTATGTAATCGATATATCTAATAAAACATATGTTTGCAGAATAAATACGTTTCATTTATATGGAGTACAGCATTGGTTATATGTTGTTGTATAATCGAACATTCGGGGAATGAAGTTCATATATATTCAGTGGATATCGTTTATAACGACATTGAAGGGACCGTAAAAACTTCGTCGTTATAGGCGATCGTCGTTACATCCGATACATCACTTGAGAATAATTCTGCGTTTAAGACTATATTTGTGGGCCGGGGATAGCCGAGCGTGTTCGAGCGCGGCCCGCTTTAACACGCTCGAGCCGAACGGTGGCGGTTCGAATTCGCCCTGGGATGGTTGACTTTTATTTCGTGGTGCCCCACGGAATAAATCTCAACCTACCCACCATGGTTAGGATAGGTTGGTTACACCTGTAGAGTAACCCCCCGTATGCCACACATGGCCAGGTAGGGGTACCGAAATATAGTAAAGACTATATTTGTAAATCTTTGTTTGTTTGTTTAACGTCCATTATTATGCTACTAAGGCTAATCGGACGATGCTACAGTGGGAGCCCTAAATTTTGCCTATCCAGGTATAATTAGGATAGGGATCATTAATGAGTACCTGACATCGTACAGGCTCGGGACCTCCATTCTACGTCCTATCCTAGGGACAGCATAGATAAGGATTTTTTACTCCCATTAAAAAATCCTAGGGCCACCTCGGGACGCGAACTCGCGACCATTAGTATTGTAGGTTTCTATGCTAACCACTTCACCACAGGTGACCGATCCCTCTTTTTGGCTGTATTTAAACATTGAATTAAGTTCCAATTTACAGCCTCTTTTTTTTACTCCCATACCTGATCTCAGTGAAGCTCACAAGGTTTTTCTCCCTTTTCTACTTTTTTCTTGTTCTCTTGTTCACTTCTTCCAGCCAACCTCCTCGCCAAAGTTTGTGAATTATTCAAGTGTTTGCGCTAATAGCTCCGAGGAGGCGGCAGAGCGGGTCGGGCTCTTCTTCTTATTTCCCGTGGACGTTGTGCTTGGAAAAGGAAACGCTCCAAGGCTGCGGACGTTCGCCCTCGGTAGACCTTGGCCTTCGCCTCTAATAGCTCGACATTGGCGCGAGGTTGGTCTTCCACTTCTGGTTTATCACGGTCTGTCTGTGTCCTTCTGGCGGGACGGCCGCCCTCTAATATATTCTGGGTGTTTACCGGAGCTGGATAACTGGAAAGGTCAGGAGATTATATTAAAATGAACACCCGAAGTAAGGGAGGCTGGCTGACTACCTAATGTATACAACGAGTTCGAATTTTCCTTTAAGATTCATGTTTACATTTGGTCACTTCAAGTACATCAGCTCAACTATTATATAAATGCATTGATTATTTGTTTAACGTCCCTTTTTCAACTAAGGCTAACTGACAATGTTACAGTGCGAGTCATAAATTTTACCTGTCAAGTAAAACAATTATTGTAGAGATGAGAGATGGTCAACTGTTCTTCAATTACGATAGGTTAAATGATGGTCAGGATTTTCAGTTACAATGATATTTATTATGGTAAGCCAACGTTTCGATCCAACTTGTGGATCTTCATCAGGGCTAAAAGAAAACAAATATATGAGTATCTATGCTAGAGGGTGACAATAAATGGATACATTACAGAACTGATAATAATATAAAAGATGGTGTATACATGAATATTAAAATAAGGGGCTGGTTAACAAGATAAAATAGAATCTGATATTTACCTACTGAGTCCAGGTGGATACTAAGACTAAAGGTAAAAATAAGGTGAGAGGTAGTGGTAGGGGGTTAGTTTGCCGACTTCAAAGGTTTATGGCGGGGAAATCCAACGCTTTTGAAGTGAAGGCACATGACAACTGAGTGAACAAAAATATTTAAAAACTAACAAAATATATGGTACTGTATACAAATAGTTGTGTCTGGACTGAATAATAACATAAAAATGAGATATAATGTAACAATGCATACAAATTTGAAAAATATACAGAAAGAAGCATACAATACAAAAAATAATAATATTACAAGAGGTACAGAGATAATTGCAGGTACCTATGAAATCAAAACTAGGATTTGAGGATGCGGAAGATGTTAGAATAAGTGGATGAAATTATCTCTTTATCTGTTTTGTGATTTACCGGGTTATTTGTTTCTAGATGGATGAAAATGGATTCTGAGAGGAGACGTTTGTCGTGGTTAGATACAGTTGCTAATATGGAGGGGTTCTCAAAGTCGAAGGAATGGTTGTGGGCAATGGCATGTTCTGCTAATTTAGATGTAGACGAATTACGCGTGGAAATACTGTATTTATGTTGATAAATACGTTTTTTTAAATAATTTTTTGTTTCACCGATATAGAAACTGTTGCAATTAAGCGTGGAGCACTGGATACGATAAACTACATTACACTTGCCTAGGAGAGGTACAGGGTCTTTGAGTTTTGTATAAAGATTTTTTAATTTATTGTTATTTTTTAATACTAGGCGCATGTGTGGAAAACTCGATGAGAAGGACTTTTTAATTTTGTTTGAGAGAATGGGGATATATGGGATAGATCTGTATCTTTGAAGTCGGCAAACTAACCCCCTACCACTACCTCTCACCTTATTTTTACCTTTAGTCTTAGTATCCACCTGGACTCAGTAGGTAAATATCAGATTCTATTTTATCTTGTTAACCAGCCCCTTATTTTAATATTCATGTATACACCATCTTTTATATTATTATCAGTTCTGTAATGTATCCATTTATTGTCACCCTCTAGCATAGATACTCATATATTTGTTTTCTTTTAGCCCTGATGAAGATCCACAAGTTGGATCGAAACGTTGGCTTACCATAATAAATATCATTGTAACTGAAAATCCTGACCATCATTTAACCTATCGTAAAATAATTATTTTTAACGAGTAACTGAAATCGTAACGACTGGGGACCTCTATTTTTCATCCCATCTTGAGGACAGTATAGCTCTATCTAACGATAACCTCTATAATTCAATGTATTGCTAACATGGACCTGAAATCACGCTCTTTGCCTAATTCAAAAGGGTATCATACAGCCAGCCCTAGAAAAGTTCTATCGGTTGCAGTGTTTGGATAGTATTGAATTGACTAAATACACACACATTTTATGTGTATATATATATATATATATATATATATATATATATATACGTCCGCTTTATGACACCAGGGCTAATCGGGACAGGTTATCTTCGGGTCACCAACCTCTCCTAATCCATGGCAAGCCGCTGAGTCTGTTTAGTGGGGCCGTCACTGAACAGAATCGAGCGGGCTTGGGCTGGATTCGAACCCGCACAGCCAGCGTGGGAGTCGGAGACGCTATCCCCTCGGCCACGCAGCGGCCCTTTATATATATTTAAACATTATTTTAAGGACGGCGGGATTCCATGGTCCTCAAAGAAAAGGATACATTTTTCCTTTTTGTCGAATTCCGTCTTAAACCTAGAAAGATTCTTCAAATCAAACAAAGAAAAATTCAAGACCACAACAAAGAATATTATGTTTATTTTAAATTTTACTGCCGGATTATAGCATTTAATGAAAGAGAATTTTTAATAGGTTACATTTGGTAGAGTTGTTATAAATCACTGGTTACGTTCCTGAACGGTTCCTGCATTTCATACGAATGATTATTCGGCCAACCTACCACAAAGCTGGTCTGATTATTTGATTATTTAGAATAAAATAAATATTTATCAATGTTTTATTTCTTGATTTGTAATTCATTACATACTTTGTGTTTGTACTTTAATCACGAACTTCGTCTTCCCTTTCACAAAGCCCAGAGGCCTATCTCCTCGTTCGTGATTAACTCGGAGAAGGGGACTTATTATTTGAGTTGGGAAACTTTTCGACCCCTAGCAAGGTATTCTTCCTCCCCTCGCAGTAATTAGTGTCGAGGCTGACAGGACTGGATGATCTTTGCAGAAGCAGCGCCCCCCTTCGTCGCTATTGTGTTTGGCCTGAAGGAAGGGGGGGGGTCGAAGAGTCATTATGAAGATTCGCCTATCCCCCTGCAGGCCCCCCCCCCCTCGATAACTGGAGTGTCCTGTAATAATTCTTGCCCCTTTCCTGCCTCTCTTCTCGCTCATCAGACCGTGTAACCATCGCAGAGCCTAAGAGTATTTAGTCCTCCTCTGTTCTCAGTTTTATAACGCCTATCTCTTTACAAATGCGATGCTAAGACCCTTCATTAAAGTTTATTTATCGTAAAATAATTATTATTTTTTAATGATTAGTCTTACTCGCTATCGCTAGTGACGGTGGACTATTGACTTGGACTAAGGAAATTAGGATAGAATCCTGGCGAGTATATCATATTGAATATGGTTTTAGAATTTTTGGAATTTGTTGAAAATTAAAGCCCAATGGAGCAAAACATTGCTTGGTCCCCAATATCTTAAATATATGTGCCTTTTCATTATTTTCTATAATATGTGAAGCTATGAGTCAAAGAATTGTTTGTTTCAAAATATATGCAGTCTTCATTATTTTTATGTAGGTTGAGCCCCGTATATTGATTCAAACCTTAATTATTAATTATTATCACAGGTATTATTATTACCTTAATTATTTTACAGGTGTTGCGAACCTATCTGCTGCAATAATTGTTAGTAATAAATATTTATTTGTATGTTAATTCAACAAACACTTGTAATAAAACAAAATAATTATTAGAATCGAATTTTTTTTTTGTTATTTAATTGATACCAAACTTGTGCCTATATTATTATAATATACTGATACTGGTAATAAAAGTATTTTTAAGTTTCGTCTTCAGGCCGATTCTTTCACTTTAATATACCAATATCAATTAATATAGATAGCGTTAATTTTATAACTATGGAATACAGGATTAATATTCAGACTCATATTTCAGCAAACATTCTCTTATATGACTTAAATCGTTAACTAATGTAACTTCACTAAACCTTGGGAAAAAAAGGTAAGCCTTTTTTTTACTTTCACTTACCTATATATGAAATATATAGTAAGTGGAAGTATTGCGATCGTGAAAATTTTCGACTTCCGGTTTTCAACGGAAATACACCTTTTGGGATCCCCTGAGTCAAAATAACCAAGTCTGTGTGTGAACAGACAAGCTCAACAACTATAAACCGTGCGAACCTGAAATTGTGTATTTAGAGTATTTATAAGCCCGTGATGTGACAGCAAAAATTTCATCAAATTTGCTCAAAGGGAGGGGGTACTTTATTTAATACCTTTTTAAGTTTTTTTCGATTTTCTCAAAAACGGCTCTAACGATTTTGATTAAACTGAGTATTTGATCTATTTATATGCCTGAAATATGACTGTAAAAATTTCATCAAAATTGATCAACCGGAGGGGGGACTTTACTTCATAAATTGTGTATCATTTTCACATGTTTTTTTTAGTTACTCAAAAACGGTTATAACGATTTTGATCAAACTTGGTATTTGATGTATTTATATGCCCGAGATATGACTGTAAAAATTTCATCAAAATTGATCTACGGGAGGGGGGACTTTACTTAATAAATTTTGTATCATTTTCACGGGGTTTTTTTATTTACTCAAAAACGGCTTTAACGATTAACAAAAATAAGATATGAATGTAGAAAAATGTGTGACTTTGGGAAATGATATTTAGCAAAACACGTCAATTTCTAATCTAAGTAAGTTGGTAAGTGAAAGTTGTGTGTTGCGCGCACGCACCAGATTTTTTTCTTTTATTACGTACTTAAATTAGAATTTTTGTATGGTCGTGTGATCTTTTATGATGGTTAGTTTCTATAACAACCATATAAGATTATATAACAACCAGTTTTAGACACTATTCCAAATGTAATTATGTGGTTAGCATCAAAACTGGCTTGTTCTTCAATTAAAGAATCTTGTAAATTGTCTAATTAAGTTAATCACATCGATAAAGTCTATTCCAATTCAGTCTGCCATTTGTAAATCTAGTAGGACACTCTTGTAAAGTCATTTTTTAGGCAAATGCAGAAAACGTCTCCACTTGAAGCGCGAATTTAAATTATATATCATCGTTGAAGTAAGAATTTTCCATCACTTCATTGAGGTCTAGTGTTTATAAAACCTTATTATCGGTCTTCTTTTTTTAATTCCAGGTTGAATTTCGGATTGAGCTGTTTTTTTTTTTTGGAAAAAAAAATTTGATGTAGTTTTCATTGCATAATATTTATACTAGTAAGTCGTATTTGATTTAAAAAAAAAATAGATGAAACTTATTTTTGACTGTTATATACCTCCTTTGGAGAGAAGGTTAAACAGTAGTTATTATTGAGTTCAATCTTTTATCATTTGATTAACCTGATTGTTATTTGTTTGTTTAACGTCACTTTATGCCACTAATGCTAATCAGACGATACTACAGTGGGAGTCCTGAATTTTGCCTATCCAGGTATAATTAGGATAGGGATTTTAACGAGTATCTGACATCGAACAGGCTTGGGAGCTCTATTTTACGTCCTATCCGAGGGACGGCATGGCTAAGGATTTTTTACTCCCATTAAAAAATCCTAGGGCCACCGTTGGACGCGAACCTGCGACCTTTAGTATTGTAGGTTGCCATGCTAACCACTATACCACTATACCCCAACCTGATTGTAATTTGGTATTCGCAATTAATAAGTTATATTTGTTTGAAACTTTGTTAATTGAAATCATAAAACTGGATCTGTTTAACCTTCTCTACAGAGGAGGTATATAACACTGATAAATATATATTGAGCTGGTTTTGAAGCTACATACCTCATTTGTGATCATGTCCTAATGTACAATATATCAGAAAGGTTTCCTTCGGAACAGATTAATACAACCATATTCGATTAACAGCTCATGAAATATTAACGTCATTAATTCTAAAGTAAAGGACTTGATGCTTAGAGGGAAAAGACCCTTTTAAAAATTGCCTCACCGATGATATTCTTTTATTTTTTGTTCCTTTAAAGCAATTATGTTCTCGTCCCGGCGTAGTCGGAGCAATAAGAAGGCGATCCGTGATGTATCACCCTTCGCCTATTTATTGCTCCAAAGTGACACACAAGGATCGGTTGAGTGAGTGAGTGAGCAAACCAAAGAACTACTAGAAAAAAGAACTAAAATAAAAATAAAAAGAAGAAGAGTTGTACAAAAAGCAGAGAAGTAATAGGACGTGAGAATTGTTTGGATGGTCGTCCTTGTGCCTGTTTCTTTTTCCCATCGCGAGGAGTTGACATTGAGCCGGCCAACGAGATCACCGCGTTCCGGCTTACCGAGAACCGAATTATCTCAACAAAACCACTTACCTGGAACTTGGTATTGCTCCTAATCGTCTTCTTGTCTTATTGTTATTTCTGTTTAGTCTAGAAGTTTTTTTTTTTTTTTTTAGTTTAGTCTGGAATTTCAAGATGCTATCTTTAACCCCCAATCAAGGGCGATAACAATGGAAACGGGCTTTTACGAGTATTAAATTATACCATGATAAAAAAATAAAAACTATTTAATACGTACTAAACTAGAAACTAGCTTTTGTGTCCGATATCTCCGATAAGGAAGAGAAGGACCACACCGTTTAAGCTTGCAAGCTCGATCTCTTTCATGGCATTTAACACCATTGGATTTAATAGCGCAAAGTATCTGTTATTTTAGTTAATTACACTTGTATTGTATTTCGATAAAACATTGATTTTTCTCATTCTATTAGTATTTTTTATTGATCGAAAACTTTAAGTTGGGTTTGGAGACAATACTTTGATTGTGACAAACACAAATATGCCTCTATATCACATCAAGTCTTAACATGTAATGAAAGCATTCTTTTCGTAAAGAAATAAAGAGCATTCTTTACGTAGATTGTAAAGGATAATATGTATTCTATTTATTTATCCTTTTTGTGCTTTTAATTTTCTCCTTCTTAATAATGAAATTTGATTTAAAAAAAAAAATAAGATTGACACTAAATAAGAATGTATATTCTTAATACTTAAATTTACATTAGGTCCTTGGAGAAACCACACATTCAAATCAAAAGAGAAAAAAATATTTTTTTCTGTAATCGTTGAATAATGGTAACAAACACAAACTGAAATGAGTGAAGAAAGTGAAACATTTTGCAATACAGTGAAGAAAGTGATTACTTTCTTCACAAGTGAAGAAAGTGAATTGCCTTCTTAATTAGTAATAAGTAAAAATTAAAAAATAATTTGAAGTTGGAAATTAAATGCTTTTAAATGTTTCTTAACATTGTAAGAATTTATTTTAACAAAATAAATTGAAATGTGAATGAATTATTGGTGGAAATAATCAATATATTTTAAAATTTAAATATAATAATAATTACCTTCCTTGTTTATAACCTGCACTTGTTTATAACTATGCTTATAACCTTTCACAACCATGCTTATAACCTACCAACAACATACCATAATCTTCACAACATCCTAATTTTGTTCATATTCTGGTTAGATCTGATCATGTATTACACGATTACAGAAAAAATTTAATATTACACTCGTGAAAAAAGTAGAATTTACAACTCTCGTGAAATTACCACACTCGCTTCTATCGTGTGGGTAAACGTTTCACTCGAGTTGTAAAATGATCTACTTTCGTCACTTTTATAATAAATAACTATTATCAGTAACCTTGATATAAAAAGGGGACTCAAGTTACATCAAATGGTGATAGTGGGTTTTGTTCTTAGTTCTTGTATGGAATGGGAACCAGATGCAAAAACCAATTTTTCAATTAAATTACTGTTATTTTATAAGCTTTCATTGATATTATTGCTAAACTAGATTACACACTTACATGTATTGTATATACACACGTAAATAAGTTTCGGTTTCGGCCCGAAACCAGTTCTATGGCCGAAATTCGGTTTCGGTTTCGGCTGAAATCGTGTTTTCATTAAGTGTCCGACCGACTTAATAATAATTTCAGCCGAATTTCGGCCATAGTGCAACGTGAAACAAAACAAAAAAACATATAATATATCTATATAACATTGTACCGTGAGACAAAGATATGATCAAAAAGGGTTAAGGCTTGTTGTCTAGAACAATCGTATCTGTTAACCTACGATGAACTTTAGAAGTGTGTAATAGTCAAATCGTTTTTCTTTACGATAGTCAGTATTTTCAGTTAAAGCTTTTTTATTTTGAAAAGCTAGCGTTTTGATCCCTACACGTGAATCTTCATCAGGGCTTGTTGAGTCCAGAACTTTTGGTTTTTGGAATTAAAAATTTTTTACTGAAAACCCTTACTTTTAATCATCCTATTATAATGATGAATGTATAACATTTTATTTCGTTACCTTCGGGATTGGAAATGTATTTTCTCCAACGATTATTATCTTTCAAATTAATTCTTTAATTAATCAATGGTATTTAAAAATATACTTACTCAGATGTATTTGTATTATTTTTTCTCTTTGATTCATTAATAGACTAGTATCCTTACATTTTGTTAAAATACTATCGTGCGTTCCCATTTTCTGAATTCTCGGTCGTCAGTATGATTTCTTAACTCCATTAGACTTTTTCAATTGTGCCAAATCTCCCAAAGCGGTTCCTGGTGCCATTTCGTTTCAATTTAAACAGAAAACTGCCTCGTCACTATTTGGTTGAACGATGTTTCTCTTCCCCCCCTCCTCGCCCCCTCCTCTTACCCTCTTTAGTAAATCGTCCAGTTGGAACAACAGTTCTAAATCTCGGATGATTGTTTGGCCAATCCCCAGCCTCATTATCCTTTGTTGAAGCGTGTTAATGTTGTTTTATTCTATCAACAAACTTGTTGCGTTATGCCTCATGTGTATATATAGACGGATCGTTTTGAAGTAGGAATCCAGACGGGCGCCAAATTTTTCTTTCCTTTTTTTCTTCCCCCCTCTTGTCTCATTCTGTCTTATGTGGGGCGATAAAATGTTCTATTTTCGCTCTTTTTCAGCCCTACTACGTTTCTTCTTGTGTTGTCATTGTTTACCGTGTGATTTACTGCTTCATCTTTTTTTTTTTTTTTTTTTTTTTTTTTTTTTTTTTTTTTTTTTTTTTTTTTTTTTTGTAATAAATAAAATAACTTCAAAATACGGCAGGGTCATTTAGTTATCTTTAATCTATTCCCGGGAGCTTTTGACCCATTGATATAGTCATTATTGATGCAATTTAAAAACTAATCCATTTCCACGAGTTATTAAAAATGTTTATTCTCCTCTTTTATTTTTCATCATTTGAAAAATGTCTAATTAATTTAGTTTGGTGCTTTTTAGTAATGGATAAATTAGGATCATTTTTACGTTCAATTTTCGGAACTCAGGACACGAAGGAATGCAATAAAATTTTGAATATGCTGATTAATTGTCATATTTCATTCAATTATGACTTATTGCAAAATATTTCGTTCTTTGTTGTAATTAGAAGAAAGATTAAACAATTATTTCGTTTAATCAAAAAATTCGAGACACTCCTCCATGTATAACTTAGTAAAGTATGTTTATTAAAGAAAAAATTTAATGTTTCTAGTGATAAGGAAAACAAAATCTTTATCAATATTATTCGCAAAGGGAAATAATTTTTCATCAAGAATTTAGCTGTCCCGATAAGGAAGGAAAAACTTGGCTAATTGCTTGTAAAACAAACATTTAATATACTTTATCTACAACAATTCATTATTTTCAAGGTTTTGTATATTATGGATTTCATCCATGGAGAAGAAAAGGAAAAATTTTTTACTCAAAATAAAAAAAAAAATTAATTTTTTTTCTATTTGTGTTATAATACGAAGAACTTTCACATCTTGAAAACTACTAATCATCACTCAACTTAAGAAACAAGCGACTAGTTCACACCTATTTTGACATATTTAGCAGAACTTTTGGGTTCGGCAAAACATGACCATATCATAGCGCTCCGTAAATGTGAGGTCCCAGTGGTTATGAATATTTAGGCTATTTAAATTTTTTTGTTGAAAAAATAATGCATTTATATAGCAACATGTAACACTTTTGTTGTTTAGATCACAATTCTCCTTGATGATACGAAATTAAAAGTTTGAAAACAAGATTGCTGTCAGAAAAGCAAATTAAAATTTCTGAATCCAAAATTCGTTGAAAAATCGCTAATGCAACCCGGTTTATTTCAAATCACACTTTATACTACGACATGAACATACCTATATTAAAATCTTACATACAAGACAAATACTAAAACATTTCTATCTTCAACACCATAATGCACTCATCCATTCTCTTTCCTCCTCCCTGTTGCCTGGTCAGCCTCCGATTTGGCTGCGACTACAGTGGCCAAGAGAACTTCTACAGAAATAGATACAAAAGTTTTCAAATAGGCAAGAAAAGTAGAGTAAAAAAAAAGAGAATATTTGCGCTACAGCACAGGTGCAAACGAACTACAAGAGGAATATAATAATAATTTGTTTTAAAATCAATGTAACGGAATGTACCCGTTCCGATTTTCTTTTGCATGCCTATATTTCCACGATGGTTAGCCTCGTTCAGTCTAGCTCCGAGAAGAGAGAAATTTCACGAAAAAATGGTGCTGAATTTTCAGGAAGTTCATCATCTGATCGTCACCGAAGGGGAATCTGTTTTCTGCACTTAGTGATGAGTCAACATATAACATTCGAAACTAATATTTACAATTACTTTTATTACTCTTTTATTGTTCTCATCAAGGATAATATTATTGTTAAATTACCTCTAGCTCATAGCTTTCCTTTGGTTTATTGTTTCCCCGTGGCAATAATTGTCCGGGAGCATTGACTCCTTTGGCTCCCAAGTTTCCTCTCCAGTCATTATTCCCGGGAATTATGAGCGATGACTTTCACAAATTCCTTTCCGAGTTCATTGTCTAAGTTTCTCTCTAAATGTTCTGCAATTTGTTTAATAGTCTATAGTTATTTCGCTTTTTTATTATTGTTATTATTATCTTCATCTTATTTTTTCTTCCCTTTTATGTTACAATTCTACACTGAGATGAGGGTTGAATTAGATCTATTTAAAGTTTATAATTATAAGCTATATATTTTTACCTGATTAACATGTTTTAAGCATTTTTTGTTAGTCTCAATCTGTACTGTAAGCTTCCTACGGTATAGGGCATAAAATACTTGTTGTTAATGAGAATCATTTACAGCTATCCCCCGAAAATATCTAAACGAAAACATCTGCCATGCTCAAAGTCCTAGATCTACCCACAATCGAACAGTTTTTCCTATCACATATCTCCAAATATTTCAGTAATACAACAGCCTCTACAACCCAATTATTACAAGAAATAGGAAACAATAACAAAAATTCTCTCAAACGCTACACTCTCAAACGAACCAAACATATCTTTGATGTTTTGATGTCTTAAGGGCTTAAGTCAAAATTTCGAATTTTTCAGGAGGGCAACAGCAAAGCTTAAAACATTATATTAAACCTAATTATTGATATTATTTGCAATTGTTATTTTAAAAAAAAAAAAGTTGCAAATTTTATATTTAAAAGAAATTTTCGTTGACAATGATCTGGAGTTTACTGTTAAAATTCCTTGAATGCTTTTAGAATTACTTCTGCTGATTTTCATTATTATTATTATTTTATTTTTTAAATGGAACAATTTATTTTATTGTTTATTTATATATATTTTCCTCTACCCTAGATGGTCATGGTGTCCCTTAGTTATTTAATTATTTTATATTAAGATGACGTTTATATGCATTCTAAACTTGACAATTTTACTAACAGTAGTACTTATTTGTTTATCACATATATGAAAACTCTTCAGTTATTTATTACTAATTTATTTGTATATTGTTTCAGGTATGTTGAAAGATAAACGTTTACAGTGAGTAATAGATTATATTTGCCTTCTATTTTCTTCTTTGATATTTAAAATATGATATAATTATATTGTAACGTTAAATCGTTTAATAAAAAAAAAAAATACATATGGTTTAGAATCCCAAACAGTTTTTTGAAAAGAACTAGTGGTCGTAACAAACCGTTAGAGCAGGTGTATTGGACTAGATTTTTCGAGCTCAATCGAGACCCTTCCAGGCCAGTCCTTTTGCGACTATATATAAGGAGCGAGTGATTAGACGAGATAGTCTTGATTCTTAGTCTGTGTCTTGACCGTGAAGCTCAAGCCATATGATTTGTGTGCTATAAAGTTATAATTTTTGTAACCTGCTCGAATATTTATGACGTTATAATTCGTGTGGCATTGATAATTGTATATTTTTGCTGAATAAATATTTGTTAACCCACAGAAGTGTTACAATATTATTTTTCTATCGATTTTTATTGTTATATTTCGAAGTGTAACCATCTTCTTGCTGACGTGCGAAATGTATTTAAAAAAGTAAAAATATTGCATATTTAATTTTTAAAAATATATGTATATTTTAGTCATTTGAATTGAGTAAATCCCTCTTTGAAAAGAATGAATGTGAACTACCTAAAAGGATCTTGTCAGTGATGACACTTCATTGATTTTCTTTTTTAAAAGGTCAAAGGGTCATGTATTATTTTTTCTTTTATGAGCTTCAAGGAGTTAAGAAGCATTATTTTTATACTCAGTTTAAATATAGCTGTAGGTAATGTTTAGAATTTTTATAATTTTCTACAACAAATTTAATCTATAAAATATAATATTGCGACATATTAACAAATTCACATTAGTGTAAGTTACAAGTTAATGGACTTATTTTCGTCGTGCTGATTTACATTATGTGAGATGCGCTTAATATAAAAAAATATAAATATTTAAATTTTACTGCATTACTTTTTTTCAGAAAATAATGATTAAGGATTAATTTAAATATACTCCTTTTTTGTAAGTCATAAAACATTTTTTTTTCTTTTGTTAACAATAATTTATGAATCAATCGCCATAACCTTAAATGACTCCAATAAATCATTTTTCTTTATTTATAAAAAATGTATAAAGTTATTTAACTTTATTATTTTATTTATTCATTTTCTTTCGGAGTTATTTTTCAATGAGCAATTCTTACAAAATTATTAGGGAAATAGTAGGGGATAACGGGATTGGTTGGCATAGAGGGTAGGTTGGCCATTGGCTTATAGTTTCCGTCACACCTGTTGTGAAGGCCCCACCATTGTACCATGTGACCCACTCGAACTCAGGAGTCTTATCCTGAGTTTTCAATCCAATGCCTAGCAGTGTAGAGACGAGTGTGCTTCATTGATTGATTTTACAACATATAAGTAAATTTTTATATTTTCAGTAAATTTGGTTTTAAGGCATGGTAAAACATTTAACTCCGATTCTGTTCACATAGCCCCAAACTCCTTTGAAAAACCTAACCTTTCGACTAACCAGTTTCTTGTTTGATTGTTCTCCCCTGTCCTGGAAGCCATCTTTCATATGATCTCTCCTGTGGGGTTAGTTGGCTCTCTTCAACTGGGGTTTGTTGGAGCAGTAGCAATTCACAAAAGCAAGGTAAACATAAACAAAGGTGAAACTACCAATTGTCTTTAGTACCAGCAAGGAGGATGAGAGCAATTTTTCTTATGCAAAAAGTTACGACAGTCTAAACTTCTATTTTCTTCTATTGACATTCTATTTTCCCTTAAAAGCTGTTAAAAACCGATTCAAAATTATTATACCATTATAGTGCAGCTTTTAATAACAATAATCTGTGTCAGGCAGTACTTGATTGAGATGGCTAAACAACCCGACTTTCTAGGCCAACCTGCCCCAAATAGGGCATGTTGGCATACTCGGGATTGTCGAATTCTTCAATTTTCTATTATCTTAGTATTAAATATTATATGGTGAAAAAAAATACTTAAATATTTGTAAAAAAGCAACAAAGTACTCTAGTATTTGGTTTACAGTGGTATCAGCCCTATTGGGATTATTTTAACAGGAACGACTCAACATTCAAAAAAAGTGAAAACTGTTGCCAACCAACCCCGCTCTCCCCTACAAATTTGAGTTTTTTTATAAAATTTGTCCTCTTATTTAAAAGGTACTGTCTGTCATCATGATGTGCTAATTCGTACATGATTCGACGGTCGCTAAATCGGGGATGTGTAATGATTTTCAGAACTGCGGACAAGGGTTATATATGTATATACATATAGTGATGCTTCTTTTTCAATTTTCAAAAAAAAAATAAAATAAAATAAATTTGTAAAAAATCGAACTAAATAAAATTTGTCAAATTAACTCGATTTTTATTGAACGTTTTTAAAAATGTGATTTTGTTTGTTTTGTTCCAAAAATATCATGTAATGGCCTAAGTTATTTACAGTTACAGCTTTATAAGTACATAATTTAAAATCATGTCGTTTTATTTATATTTCTTGCTTATTTCGTAGTTCTGCAGCCATAATGATAGTATTGTATAACTCTAGGCATCCTTTGATGCGGTATTATCCAACACCAAGTTACATAACCCGTCAACTCGGCGACAGATTAAATACGAACGAGAAGTCACTTATTTAAAGATCTCTCAATTGCGAGAGGAAATGAAATAGAGAACGAATTTGTACTGCACAACTTACATCAGAGAGCGTGTCTAATGGCTAATTAAAACAATTAAAGGCTAGTGTTGTAGTTAGTACGTTGTGGATTAGTGTGGTTTGCGCAAGTATATTGAGTCATTGGCTGGATATAGATGTGCTTTGGATGTCGTTTGGTGGCCAGTAAATCTTTTCTCGAGAGTGTGTAGGCAAGGCACGCTGTTTAGGATTACATAACCCGTTTCAGTCGGCGAGAGCTTTCTGATCCGATCAAACTGTTTGTCGTTTTTTTATTTATTCTTTTTTTTTTTTTTTTTATTCTGCCCCATTAATCAAAACAGGTTTTGATCCGTGGATATTTCGATGAAAACGTTTTCTCAATAAATAAATAAAAAAATACCAATCAGACTAATTCTCTGTTAAATTCTCACTATATCTTTTTATTTGTTATAAAATGGTTAGCTTTAATATATTATGGTTATTGGTCAAGCAATTTTTAAGGAAGTATGTAATATATGTGTTGCGCTCCAGGCGTAATTTGATCGACATGTTTTCTTTTTAGGTCTATCTTAATATTAATAAATAATTTACTTCTTATTAAAAAATAATGTAAAGAACAAGCAAATTAACATATTTTTGACATGCATATCTACATGTTTTTTTTTCATTATTATATTCAAACATATTACCTTTGAATAGAGTAGACATAGTTAATACACAGTACTTTCACATGTTGGTATTTAAACCAAAACAACGTTCTTTTATTTTTTACTTCTTATTGATAAAACATGGTTCCTTCTTGGATAGTTCATATAAAAAATGTTTAAAATAAAATTATAAATAGCTATATAATCACACGTATAATTATTATACAGGAAGATCATGAATATTATATAATAGATAGATGGGTGAATGTCAATCCTTCACAATATCATTTATTTAAACATTTCACAAACATAGTAAAACGCCATCGTTTCAGACTGTTACGTCTATCTTTAGGGCAATGTTCTTCAGTTATATATTTTCTTCTCATATTTTGGTGGCTTGGTGACATTGTATTTTCTATATTTGTTACATTTTTCCATTACAATGTAATAGGCCACATTTTTTTAATAGAACATTTTTCACTTTTTACATATTAAAATTCTGCTACATACATGGCATAGGGACAAATTAGGTCTATGTATGTGGCAGAATTTTAATTTATAAAAATGAAAAATATTCTATAAAAAAAATGTGACCTGTTACATTGTAGTGGAAAAATATAAGAAAATATAGAAAATATGATGTGACCAAGCCACCTAAATATGAAATGAAAATGTGAAACTGAAGAATATTGCCCTGAAGATGGACGTAATAGTCTGAAACGTTGGCGTTTCACTATGTTTGTGTAATGTTTAAATAAATGATATTGGGAAGACTGACATTCACCTATCTATCAATTATATAAATGTCTATATTTTTATAGGTACAATATTAATAAGAGATACGAAGTAAATTTATATGTTTTTTGTCATACATGTGTACATTTTTTTCTATACTTCATTAAAACATTTTATATCCAAGGAGTATTTATTAACCATTTTGATCACATTCTGGTAATCTGGTATTAAAAGCAAACCCTTTTTTTGGCGTCCCCGTGTTATTATTAAAATATTTGCTTCACGAATTATTCGTGTAAAAACATTTTTTTAAATAATATTAAGAATATCTACAGTTGAGGTGGTACTTATATCAAAATTATCCAGCCAATCTCGATTATTATATTTCAAGCAGTCCTATGTCTTTATAAATATTTTACTTAATTTGATGATAATGGCTCACATTAGTGCATATTTTGTTTTATATAATCTTTTCCTTAGATACATTGTAGTGCTGTGACATCCTATAGATTTAGATAATTTAATTTTTTTTTAGTTTCTACTCTAAACGACCGTAGCAGGTGTATAATAATATATTTATAATCTAACTTACCGAAATTTAAGTAGGTGCTAAGTTGTAAGTAACCACCCTTTCGTCTTACTTCAGACTGTTTAGGGCGTGCTGTGATGCTAAACCCGCTCAACACTCATGCCCTGCGTCAATACCTGCAGGGCAAGGAATTCAGATTAGGGTTTTTATATTAATTTAGACCATTAACTAATCATCTTCATTTTTTATTTTAATAGCATGAGCATATTAATATTAATAAAATAATCATTTCTAATCATATTAATTACTCAAATTTAATTAATTATATATCTTCATTCATTTAGAGTCATTTTTTAAATTTAATAATCCTCGAATTCCTCTGTAATTGACGTAGAATTTATCTTCTGTCTATTGATGATATTTTATTTTTATTTTATTTAGTCATTTAGGCTTTCTGAAATGGTATAGTATATTATTAAGAGAAAATTTTGAAGAATAACATCAAGTAATAAGAATTATATTAACTTTTGAAGCAAAGAATGTCGATTATAAGTGTATTGTTGTTTTCCTGTGTTCCTTTGTTTTCAGGGAAACACATACTTATCATTTCATACTTTGATTAAAGCAATAAAAAAAACATTCAATGATGTTTAACCGTAGGTTTTTACTTTGGAATTCAGAACTTCAATTCGTCCTTCAGGTTTAGGTATTTTTTTTTTTTAATTATATTATATTTGTTTGCGTGATATACCGATATTTTCCCGATATGAAACTCAGTCACGACGTGACATCACGCCCACGATTGTATACAAGACAAAAGTGACACAGACATTGCGAGGTGTGTGACAGTTGTGTGGCGTGACAGTTGTGATATACGGCGGTGTACCTCTGGGGTCTGGGAGAGGGAACGCCTACACTTGGAAACCCGTTAGTCTCATTTGTAATACAATGGTTGCTCTTAAACTGGTGGGTTTCAATGCTTGATTGATTGCTTACTCTTGTTGATATCATTTATTCAGTAATATATTTCATTATCAGCTTTTATTTAGTGCATATATATATATATATATATATATATATATATATATATAAATACCTATATGTAGTTTATTTACAGTTAAAGGTTATATAACTATAAATATACCACTAGGTAAAAGTAAGAATTTTATTATACCCAGAGATTCGCTGAAGTAATGCAATTTTAATATGGACAGGTGTTCGCACCTGGCATCAAAGAACGACTGAGCGAAATTTGGAGAATTTAGGGCAAACTGTAAGGATATCTATAAAGAACAAACAGAATTTCATTTTTATATACATAGATTACAGCTGTATATCCCGGTTTCACACGGGGAATTTGATTTTTCTAAAGAAACGGTCGATTTCGTAAAAAAAAAAAAAAAAATTGTAAAGCGAGATCATCATGACTTTTATTACGATAAAGAATATCGGCTAAAAGATCGGCTGAAGTTATGCCATTTTAACCTGGACAGGTTTTCGCACCTGTTCTGAAAGAACTACCGAGCGGAATTTGGAGAATTTAGGACAAATGGTATGGATTTCCATAAAGAACAAATAAACAAACAGAATTTCATCTTTATTTATACAGATATATACATATAATGGTTTCTTGTATAAAGTATATATATAAAATATTATATATATTATAATACCTCCTGGCCTTAATGGAGTGAGGTCTCTCGGGAGACATGGTTAATGACAACTGATCAAAAGGTCTTTCTGGAGTGGGGCTTTCTTAGTATTAGGGCCGACATAATTACATCAATTAAATATAATCATACTTATTAAGCAATAATATAATATATCGTCATACTTATCAATATATAGCATATCAATAGCCCTTATATAATAATAATAATAAAACATTATTCATATGTATAATTATCAAATGTGGATCACCACATGTTATGGCAAAAAAACAAAAACAATATTAGTACCATGACTAAACTGCGTAAGTTTCATTAAGCAATAATTATCGAAATTTTAATTTTTAAAACTTTGTTTAAAACAACCACGCGTACCCAAAATTAATTTTTTTTTATATTTAGTATTATAATGAACCTTTTAATTTTTTATTAAACTAGCTTGACATTATACACGAGATTAAAGTCGTTTTAATCAAATTACGACAAGGTCACCTGTGGTGTAATGCTTGTCATATCCGATTACTGCACAAAAGGTCGTAGGTTAGTAGCCCGCCATAGGATTTTTGTGAGGGAGACTAATATCCTTGGTTATGCCGTCCTTTGGATAGGACCTCTAACGGAGTTCCCGAGCCTGTACGATGTCATTACTCGTTAAAGATCCCTATCCTAATTATACCTAGATTGGCAAACTTCAAGACATCCACTGTAGTATCGTCCGATTATCCATATAAGCATAAACTAACGCTAAATAAAGAAACAAATAAACAAAATTTAAACTTTAAGGAAATTTTAAATTATAATAATTAAAGGTGTTAATTTAATCAAGACATTTTTTTTTTTTTTTTAGCATCAAAACCTTTGTTTATCATCTCATAATTTTCGATATGTGACGATAACGAAAATTGAAGTTAATTACTTAATATGTGGCTAGCATAATGAGTAGTTTATTGTCAGTTAATTTTAATAGAAAACTGTAGTTAACACACCATACACCACCATTTATAATTTATTCATATATATTGAATATTGATAATAAATATATATTCATTTTTTATCTACAACTAAATTACATAAATAGATGCTGTTCATTGAAAATTTGAGAGCAGATTTAACAACTTATTTACATTGTTGGTTTTGTAATTACGTTAGTGGTCCGTGTGAATGGATCATTAACATGTAACGCATTACTGATGAAACATCTGCCAAACCCCACTCACATGCGTAATTGTGTAGCATTCAATGTAAAAGCAGTACAAGAAACTAATTTGTAATACTAATGAATATAATCTAATTTTCTTTTCCGGTTGTATTTTTTAACATAAATAGAATTTTGTTACTGTGTAAATTACGCCCTTTTATGCTTAATGTCATTTCTTAATTTTTAACTACAGGTTTTAAAAAGGTGTCACTTTTATTAGGTATTATTCAAAGGAGGAATATTATATATAATTATATATTTATTTACAAATTAAGTGAGTAATTTTAATACCATGGTAATCGCATAAATAGTTTGAAAGGTTGTAACTTTTATAACAAACTTCTAGTTTTGTTACTAGAAAGCCTTTTTAATTATATCTCAACTGTGATTGCGCCTGTTACTACTGAGCAATTTTTTTTTTTTCCTTAGTGAATTTTCTTAATTCTTTGTTTATGTCAGACTAAAACAGGGGTATTTTTGAACGGCCGGAATAATATTCAATGTAGAACTATGTATGAACCAAGTTCAACATTGAAAGTAAATAGTTGATACGTAAATAAATGTATAAAACTAGATTCATGACTTTATACTATATCAACGAGCAGACCTGACCACGCGTTGCAGTAGCTATAATGCGTTGAATTAATTATGTCCTATTTTTTTTTAAATAGAGTCAAAAATCAAAATTCACTGATAAAGATAACTAACTTTGGCACTTAGTATTATGATCACTATTTACGTAATGATGAAAAAAAAAAAAACTAAAAACAGTTTTAAACTTTAAAATTAGTTATAAAAATGTATATCTTCATAGGCTGCCAAATTCTTAAGGGGATTTATGGATTCTTATTTTCTGCTGAAATAAATTTTTTTTCATTGTTTACTGCCCGGACAATAGAGTAAACAACGAGATAAAATATATGATTTCAAAATGATTTGGGTCCTCCGGGCCGGATCCAACCTAATGATATGTGAATTTACAGTGTTTCATCTAATCTAACAACCTACGGGATTTAAAATAGAACTTTGGGCCACATTTAATATTGTTTGGTTAAGAATTCAGAAGAGTTAAAGGTTGTATTGTAAAATAGAAAAGGAACTAATAAAGAATATAGTTGGAATGAGGTTTAGTACAATCACAATAGACAGCGAAAATGTACCAAATTAATCTTTTGCCATAATACATGTTAATTAAATACAGAATTACCTACCCAGGTTATGAAAAGATCTCAAACCATGTGAAAAAACCATATGTTCTTACAATACTACTTATTCTATACTACTATATCATGTTACAATACTATATTATGTTCTGTTTGTTTGTTTGTTTAACGTCCATTTTTATGCTGCTTAGGCTAATCGGACGATGCTACAGTGGGAGTCCTAAATTTTGCCTATCCAGGTATAATTAGGATAGGGATCTTTAACGAGTACCTGACATCGTACAGGCTCGGGACCTCCATTTTACGTCCTATCCGAGGGACGGCATAGCTAAGGATTTTTTACTCCCATTAAAAAATCCTAGGGCCACCGCTGGAATTGAACCAGCGATCTTAAGTATTGTAGGTTGCCATGCTAACCACAACACCACAGGTGACCCCTATATTATGTTCTTCCAACACTCTCCCTACCTTTAAATCCCGCCTGTTCAATCACCTCCTATCCACCCAGTTTCCCGAACAATTGTAAACAGTTTAACTGTGAATTGGTATAGGCCTTTATTATTTATTCATCTTTAAAATATATGATCCATTTAGTGTATGTGTAAATAAGTGTATATAAGTTATTTTTCATTTCAAGTCATCAAAGGATTTACTTAGTTTTAATTTTTTTTTTTTTTTTTTTATCACAAGAAGATTTCCTCATTATTTATAATTTTTTTCTCAGTTTTTTTTTCATTTTAATTTGTTCCATTTGTTTTGTTTTTTTATATAGTACTCTTAGGCACTGAAGCCTATTATATGTATCTGTATAATTTGTTCCTAAGGGACTAGTTCCCGGGACAATCAATAAAGAGTTTATTATTATTATTATTACTTATTAAAAGAAAAGAATTAATTTTATGAATGAGATAATTTATAACTTCTATAGTAAAATTTACAGTTTTCTTTATTATTAGAATTCACAATTGTTATGTATTGTACTGCTAATAGGTGCACTATGATTTTGGTTATCTGTTTTTTGCTAAAACAAATAGATTTGATGTTTTTCCCACGCGTGAAAAGGCGACATATAATTGCCAGTGGGAAAAACACTGATTTACCACGTCCAAGCTGGAAAAAGTAGATTTGGCAACTGGATGCTTCCCACCCTAAATATCGAAAAAATTAAGTGTTGTGTCAATAATTGTACGAATTAAAAATAAATGAAATAATTTTGGTTAGACACCAATCCCATAAGTTTATCAAAACAAAAAATTTATGGAGCTTTTTATGTCAGCAATAATTTTTGTATTACTCATATTGGCATTGTTGGTTTTTTGTCTTGAACCTATTAACTAGAGAGGAAGTGTGTGTGGGCCTAAACGCGTAAATATTTTCACGAATGCCCAGTGAGGCCATTTGGTCTAGATGGAGCCCAGATAAGAATAACGTTACGAGTTGTTAATCGTTTACAAGAAGCACGCTACTCGGTTCCGCGCCCCCTGAGTCACCAATCCGTTCACGGTGCTAGCAGTCTGTTTTAATGCCATTAGTCACCTGGTTTAGTAGTCTCCATTATATCTCTATTAGCATCTGTCGCTCAGGTATCTCTGATCTGTGGTTTTCGTTCGTGTACGAACGGCTCGCTTTGTGTATGAAAATTGAATAATTATGGTCATAGGATTAGAAAATTATAAGCTCTTTAATTTTTTTATTTAAATGGTGTCTAAATATATTCTGATCTTATCCAGTCTCTACCCCCTTTACAACCCTCGAATAGGTTATAAATGTTTATGGCTTCGGTTCCGGTAGCATTCATAACTATTGCTATTAATATTTATGGTTTCCACCTTTCAGTTTTTATATTAAAGGTAAATCCAATTCGTAAAATTGTTACTATTATCAGATTATAAATTATTATATGAGAAAAAATATATGAAGAAATTATTTATTAAGAAATAAATGTTAATTAAGCTCATACAACTTCATATAGGTATAAATATAATTTTTATCTACCTTTTGTTTTTTTGATGTGGCATATAGTGTTTTTTTTTCTTTTGGGACCTCTGATGTAGGTAATTCAGAAGTTATGAAATAATTTGGTCCTCCGGGCCGGATTGGACAATAAATGAATAAATTTACAGTACGATACTCCTGAGAAAACTAAAAAAAAAAAAAAATAAGAAAAAAAATACTTTGACTAAAGATACTAAATATACTGTTATACGCCTTTTATTGTGGCACATAGTATTATGATCACTATATACGTAATGTTAAAAAAAGGCAGTTTTAAAATTTAAAATTAGCTATAAAAATATGGCATATATCTTCATAGACTGCCAAATTCTTAAGGGGATTTAGGGATACTTATTTTCTGGGGAAAGTAAATGTTTATTTTTTTACGGTTCCGCGCCCGAACAATAGAGTAAACAATGAGGTAAAATATATAATTAAAAATAATATGGGTCCTCCGGGCCGGATCGAACCGAATGATATATCGATTTACAGTGTATTTATGTCCCTACAATGAGCGTTAAAGACATTTATCCATGTTATGGTTTAGACAATATAAAATACTGTTAAAAGCTAAAAGCTTTAACTTTTAGCTTCAACATTTTCGTCTTGAAAAATTGAATTTATTTCTCAAATCTTATGGGGGGAATAGCTAATTTTATTGGTAATTAGTATTTATTTATTATTTATATTGTATGATGCTCTCTTAAACACTCAACTTTTATAAGTTTTTCTTATCATCTTTTTTTGTTAATGTCTCTTAACAGTTATTATTACTTTTTGTTTCTTTATCATATTTTGCTGATTCCTTAGGAAAGTAAACTGAGTTATTTAGTTTTTTTATTAATATTTTGCCTCTACCCACCCGGAGGGGTTCTTAATTTAAATTTTTCATAAATAACAATCTTTTCAGGTTTTTTTTTAAAATTATGCATAAACTAGTAACAGTGATTAAGATAATTATCTATCAACAATAAGAATATCCCGTTTATAGAATGAAAACGGATTAAATATAGCCGGATAACAAAGGAGGGAGATGAATGGGATTGAAGGAGAGATGCTATAAGGGAATAGGAGGGATAAAGAAGGCAGTATAAACAGACAAGACAGATAAAGCTACGTCAATAGAAGTGAGGCGGGGTCAGCATTTTTAGGTCGGATCAATCCTCTAAGTGCGGCGCAGGTCTTAGGGGAGGAAGAGAAGTGCGGGGGGACTTAGCGCAGGTGGATCTGGATAGTCTGCTAAGCATGGTGCTTGCTTCAAGTCCTTGCTTGCTTGCCCTTGCTTGGCTTTCCCTAAGTAATTTATTCTGTAGCGCTAAACTTTTTTTATAAGATAATAATATAAAGTATTTTTTTTTCCAGTAATTATATTTTTAAACGTAGTACTAAAATATGCCATGTTTAGTCTTTTTATTTGATATAATAAAAAAATTTAAAAAAAGAGGTTATTTTGCCATTAAAATGTTACATGTAGCAATTAAAAAAAAAAAAAATCACCGCTGATAAGGCAAAAAGAAAAGAGAGACAAGGTTTATCTGTAAAATAAAAATTCAAAGTTACTTAGCTCTTAACCATTCAAGTTATGTTGATTCTTGAAGGAAATTTGGTACAAATAAATGTCTTTGTCCATTTCCTAAAATATGCAACAGTTTAAAATGAACAGTAAATAAATAAAATAATTAAAGGGGTCGGGGCAAAATAGTGCCAAGCAACATTTTTAACAGAAATAAACTGTAGCTGCAGTCTGCTGTATATTACGTAGGACTATATGTCTATGATGGAAATGCCACCTAAATATGACTGACTATAGAGGCTCTATAGTAGGTGGCATTTCCATCACAGACATATAGTCCTACGTAATATACAGCAGACTGCAGCTATAGTTTATTGTTAAACATGTTGCTTGGCACTATTTCGCCCCGACCCCTTCAATTGGAATCAGGTCTTGCCAACTAGGAGTTCAATTGATGTCAGTACAGGGGTCTTGTACTAACCCTGAATAATTTCAAAGTGACAAAAAAAGTAAAAAAAATAAAAATTAAAAAAATAAAGGAAAGAAAAAAAAAAAAAAAAACCCTCTCCTTTACGTTTCGTTAGTTCACACGATGTGTGTTTTCACATCGTTTTAGCCCTTATTACGCTTTTAGTGATTCGCTCGTTATCAATTCCGACAAGTTTACACGCACACGACATCCACTAATTATATTTACCGGCTGCCGGTCACGCTATTGAAACGAGTGGACGGGACCTTTTGAATTAGCCAGCCCAAATCATCTTTCTTCCCACTCTCCCTTCGTCATTCTCTTCTCTAAATATTTATTTAATAATAGGTATAGATAGAAAAAAAAAACAAAAAAACTAGTAATTGTTGTACTTACAACTCGAAGATTTCAGAGCCGGGGGGAGGGGGATTCAATATCTGGACATTATCTCCTCTTATCGGAAAAAACGCCGTATATCTGATAAAGCTGGGGAGGTTAAAAAAAAAATTTCTTTTATTTATTCTGTTTTATTATTTTTAAAAACGTATTTATTCATTTCATTTCAAAAGTATTGCGATGGAAAATGATATGACTTTAAAATATGAGGCAAATGACTTTCGAGACCAGCAACAAGAAATCTGAACGGTATCATAAAACCTAATCATCTTTCTTATAACCGCAATAAGTTTGTAATAACTTAAAGGCACTACGAGTTTAAGCTGAAAATTTCTCATGGCAAAAAAAAAAAAAAAAAAAAAAAAAAAAACTTTTTTAGACGGATAAGTTTCCTTTAATATTGTTTAATAAATATTGCTTGGTTTCCTAATAAACAAACAGAGAATACTAAAAAACTTTTTCTTTGCTAATTGTTAAGCATTATTGTTATTGTTTAATTAAACCTTTTAATGCATCTTGAGTTAAGTCTCTTTCAATTCATCTTAAAAAAAAAAAAAAAAAAAAAAAAAAAAATAACACTGAATTAGATTGAATTGACCAGACGGGGATCGGGGATCATTTATCTCATGTGATGAAAAACGTCTTTAGTGTATAACGGTAGAAAAATTCAAGCAGAAATAAATATCTTAAAAAAAAAAAAAAAAATCCGACCACAATTAAAATAATTTGTGTTCCAATTATTTCAGATAGCTCATACAGCGTTGGTTAAAACGTCGAATAAAATTGGGTTTATGAGAAAAGAAATTTTTTTTTTTGAAAGGTTCCACATTTCTCAAGGCTGTTAACTTTTAACGGAGATTTACACAAAAAATGTGCGGTGTGGGTTAGAAGAGAAACTAAATGGCTTCCAATTAGCGCTTGTGGAAATAAAGGTTTTTCTATTAAGAAACCAATAGGAGAAGGCGTTTTTAATATTTCATGCCTCTTCTTGGAATAGAGGATGAAACATTGTGGATGGAAAATAAGTCCAGATTGTTTCTTCAGTCTTTTGTTTAATTTACTTTATGCTACTAAAGCTAATCGAACGATACTACAGTGGGAAGTTTAAATTTTGCCTGTCCAGGAATAATTATGATAGGGATCTTCAACGAGTGCCTGACATGGTATAGGCTCGGGACCTTCATTTTACGTCCTATCCGAGGGAATAGGACTTTGCCTAGAGGCATAGGAAGGCATTTTTTACACCCTTTAGAAATATCCTAGGGCTACCGCGGGACGCGAACCCTCGACATTGCGTATTGTAAATTGTAAAATAATATGTATATATATATATATATATATATATATATATATATATATATATATATATATATATATATATATATATATAAAACTGGATTCGTGACTTTATCCATCAATATTCTTCCTAACCCTTTTTACGATCAGTTTGCTATAATTTCGAAGATGAGAGCAAGAGTCATTCGCCTCAATTTTAGGTCCCATCCGAGGGACGGCACAACCAAGGATTTTTTACTCACTAAAATTTTTTTGGACACTATGCTTGCTGCAAACCTAACTACTTCAATGTAGTAGTAGGCTAAATACTACGCCGCAGGTGACCCCAAATATATTCCTTAACAGACCTGAACTTGCCGTTGTACATTGGAGTATCATAGTTTGTTAGACTCAATACATCTGTGTGGTTTAGACATATGTGGGAACCTGAACGAATTATAGGGCAAACCACTAAGCATGATGGGAAGGCCGAAGTTTATTCCGTGGGTCTGCCAACCACCTGTTTTCCCCTTGTTCGAGAAAATCCCCCTTAAAATTTTATTAAATAGAATAAGCATAAAAAATTCATAAACCTTATTAAAACGTGCACCTTCATAAATTTTGTGACTTTTTTCATCTTCAAAGTCTTTCAAGTCTCTCCTTTTAAAAATCCTAGGGCTCACTAGAGCGAACCAGCGACCTTTCGTATTGTAGGTTGCTATGCTAACCACTACTCCACAGGTGACCCCAACATTGTAATTATTTTGCATTAAGTAAAATGTTTACAACAATAGCCTGTTGTAGAAGCAATAGGAATACGGTTCAGATACAGACACAAGGGCCGTGTGGGAAAGAGAAAGTACCCCGACAATAGTTGGATGGCTGGCAATAAATAAAGTTGGCGGTGCACGGTGCACTCACGACTCCAACGGCTTCTAATTCCTTACTAGGCTCGCTAATGGCCTCTTCATTCACCAATAAGGGCTCTCCTATCTTCTCATTGGATCGTTCCGCCAGCCAATTAAAAACGGTAGTTTTAATACCGAGATCTCTCGTAGGAGTAGCAGTCATTACGTGAAATAAAAAAAAAAAAAAAAAAAAAAAAGAGGCGATCGACATGAAAGTAATTTTGAAGAATTAAAAAGTATAACTTTAGCCATTTTAAAGAATTTTTAATTAGTTATAATTTATATATATATATATTATTACTGACCTGGCCACGCTTTTGCATTCGCTTACCTACTCTAATTGTAGCTTTTAGTGAAGGAAATAAATACATTTCGGTGAAATTTACCAAAAAAAGAAATCATTTCATAAGTAGCCTGCTTACAATTACTCTGGAATAACAAAGGATTTTCATCACTAGTACCAAAAGTGGTCGTTTTCGGGGTCCGGTCGAGTTTAACGTGCGAGGCTTTGCCGAGCGCGGAAATTTGACCAAGTACTGAAAACACACAATGGTACGTGTTACGAACAATACTTTTTCATTACACTGCATATGTAACACGTGTTTTCAATACATGTTTTGAGTACGCAAAGTACCCCTTTTCTGTACTAGGAGGTAAAAGATTCTTTTCTGTACTATTATTGAATATTAGTACAGAAAAGATAGCATGTGATAAATTAACTTTGCTTTCTGAAACCATGTATTGAAAACACCTGCTACCGAAATATTGTAATGAAAACTATCAATTTAAATTATCATTAGGTATTTCACAGTTAAAAAATTTTAGTCATAAACTATGTCTGATTACAACTTATTACTAACCTACTTTATTTTATTTTCTGTTTTTTTTTGGGTTTTGAAATATACATTTTAAAATATATAAATCAATTTCCGTATATATATAAGAATAGTATAAGGATCTATAGTCTCAGTATAATGAAAAGTAATTTTCATCACACGTACGATAAGTGTGTTTTCAAACACACACTTTGCGTACTAGTGATGAAAATAACTATTTATCATACTTGAGTTCATCGAAACACTTTTATATTTCATTAATTACTTACAGATACAATAAACGAAATTAAATTGACACCTTTTGACAACATATGTTTATTAACCTATAATAGAAGAAAAGTAGTTATATATTTACATTAATATTTGTAGAACAATTCTTTAATCATTTTTTAAAACCTTCGTTTGGCATTGCCTTTTGGAATTCCGACAACTTTTGATTAAAGGAATTTCAAGTTCTGGCTCATCTCATAAAAGGTCGTCAATCCATGTTATTTTGCCCTTCTAACATACTACTTATATTAGAATGAAGCACAGTATAGCTCTATACTATACTATATATAAGAGCTACAAGTAACCTCCTTCAAACACATGTTTATTAATATATATTATTAGCATGTAAGGTTAGCTCAAAAAAAGATTTTTCAGTCCTATGCCCATAAAGTACTACTTTACGGACTCAAACCGAGTATTGAAGACAGATTTTTTTGATGCAGTATGATAAAAATATATTTATAGTCCTATTTCTAATAAGTTTATTTGTATCTTAATTGTTATGGGAATATGGTTACAAGTTTATTCATACCACAATGTTTGTGTCTACAAATACAAATAAACTCGTCTTTGCATGTGTAAATAATAATAAACCTTTATAGGAATTTTTTTTAACAATCATAGAATAATGTGAATATTCAAGATTAAATAATTTAATACGAATGCATCAATCACAAATAAAATTGTATTTACTGCAAAAGTCATCATAATAAATTTATGTGTTTCTTTTCCGAATTCTCCTTATTTTTAAACTATATTGAGTTAAGCCTTTTTATAGAAATCATAAATTGCCTGGTTGCGATATTAAAGTGAATTATTATGTTGTTTCGGATGACGATTATGAAAATAGCATCGATTTATTTTAACTTATCCGTTATAAACTATGTTATGTTTGGCTATTAGGTTATTAGCAGGAAAACCAGATTTTTCAGATTCTTTAGTTAACCTTACACCAGTATGTTATATTTTTATCGGTTTTTCATCATAATTATTATTAGTACCATTTAATTTATCATCTATAATTTCTCTCATCATCTATCTTTTAATTTTGTTTATATATTTATATACATTTTTACTCCTTTCTATCAAACGCATATCTTATAGTTAATATATCTATCTCTTTTGATTTTAGTCATGAGGATGACTCCTAACCTCAAAATAATTCAGTTTAATTGCAGTTGATCTATAAATTTTTAAATTAATTAATTAATAAGTATAATTAATGAATTGATAATTATATCTTCAAGATGTAAAATGCTCCTCAAACTCTGAATATAATCAAGAGAAAGTCGTTGAATTAGCCCTTTAGTTGATGAAAAAGCCAGCTCCCACTTGAAAGAGATAAATTAGATAAAGATAGTAAGAGGGGAGGCAATAAGAGAGATAGAATGGTGGGGGGGGGGGAGGCTGGAGCCTGGAGAAGGCCGCTAATGATGTTCTGGAACTGGAAGTAAATGTTCCCTCCTGGAACAACTGGAGCGAAGTCTTCTCCAGATTACAGCGGCAAAACTTTACCCCTTCAACTCTTAATACTCTTCTACTGCTCCACTTTTCTTCATTATCAATTCGGTTTTCTTTCTTCCGGTTCATCGTAAAATCTTCCTTAACCTTTTAAAATGATCTTTCTTCTCGGATCCTTTTAGTTTAAATGTCATTAAGATTGATATTGAGAAAGCAAACAAAAAAACTTATTAATGCCGCCTTTAAAGGGCTTTAAATGTTTTTAAATAGCGAGTTAAATCATCAATGGTAAAGTTGAGGATGTAGGTTTAAAATAAAAATAAATAAATTGATAGTTGACTTTTCGTCGAGTTAGGCATTAAAAAAAACAATCAATCACAGAAATGAAAAAAAGTTCATATGTGCATATACCAATGATCAGTCCGGCGTTTCGTTGTATAGCTTTGTTGATATGATAGTTTAGGGGGAGAAGGGAATCGGCCTAATGCCCCCGAGTCAGGTAGAGGGGCTGCCTCCTCAGAGCTCCCTGACTAGCTCCCCCATCCGGGGAGGCTACCTAGGGGAGGTGTCCCTAGGGTGTGTAATGTAGGTGACCTTTGTCTGTAGTGTAGGGGTGAATGTAGTGTGATGTGGTTAGTGTACTGTGTAAGTGTTAGTGTACTGTTGCTGGCAGATCACTAGCTGCAGTCAAGGAAGCATTTATCGCACTAAAGAATGCTGCTGCGAGGATGGGACTTATCGTCAACTACAGCAAAACAAAGAACATGTGTGCAAATCCTCAACAAACAAATATTGACAACCACATCCTGGTTGACGGGGAGCGTGTGGAGAGAGTTGAGGAATTTGTGTTCCTTGGATCCTTGCTCAATATACAAAATGATTTTGGGGCGGAAGTCGAGAAGCGGATCATGGCTGCTAGTCGCTGCTATTTTGGTATACAGAAACATCTGAGAGGTGGCCTCCTATCCAAACCCTCCAAGGTACGTCTAGATAAAACCCTTATCCGACCAGTCCTCACATATGCCTCTGAAAATTGGACCCTGACCCAAGCGCGTGAAACCTCTCTGCTGCGTTTCGAAAGAAAGATCCTCAGGAGGATGTATGGTCCAGTACTAGTGAGTGGAGAATGGAGGCGGCGGCTCAACAACGAACTGAAACTACTTTATAAGGACCTTGATGTAGTTCAATTTATAAAGTTGGCGAGACTGAGGTGGGCCGGACATTTGATTAGGATGGGGCAAGACTAAATACCAGCCATAGCCTTGGGAGAGAAGATCTTTGGAGTGAGAAGAGCAGGCCGGCCAAAACTTCGGTGGGAGGACTGCGTAGCTTCGGACGCCCGAAACCATATTGAATGTTAGCAACTGGAAGGAAGCAGCACTGGACAGAGATCACCGGCGGTCGATGTTGGAGCAGGCCAAGACTCGACTTCAAGGGTCGTAGCGCCAAATAATAATAATAATAATATACCATACCTCAAATCAACATTCTGTTAGACATGAAGTTATGTTGGCCAAAATGTTAATATCGCGTTCGAGAACCACGAGTTTCACATATTCAGACAAACCAGAACTGTTACCTCCCCCTCCCTTTTCAGAATTTATACAGTGGAAGTGTTATATTATTTATTAATATCATTACTAATGTAATTGAGGAAATACCGAATCAAACTCCTTTGAAGGTATACCTGAATTACGTCTATCGCAACATAATTCACATGTTACTTCTGTTACACTTCTTTTATTAATTATACCAGCGTCGAAGAAACCTTTTAACAGGTTATCCATATTCTCGTGGACCATGCGGACACTTTATCACTTTCTCATGCCAGAATCTTCCGAATCCAAAAAGGTTCAATTCAGAAGCTAATTATGTAGGGAACCATTCCTTTAAGTTTTAAAAGTTATTTGAGAGGAGAGTTGACAATTGTTGTCCAATTTAGTGAGATCTCTTGACTAATGCCAATTTTTTTTTTAAATCATTAATTCGATTATTTTTCTGTCAAGATAACATGAAAATTAGTGTTTTAAATATTTTTTATAAAAAGAGTTAAGATTGGCCTTGGCCAAGGTTCGAACCCAGATTTCCTTATCGCTAGGAAGGAAATCCTTCTTCACTTCCTTACTTGTGATTAGGAAGTCCGGGTTCAAATCCCATCCAAGGCAAATAAAAAAAATTATAATATAGATTTCCAATCAAATTCATCACCCAGGATGAACGAATGGTTCAACGTTTGCTCTTTTAAAATAATATTATTATATAGTTATATAATAAAATAATAATAAAAATATAAATATAAAACATGTCGGTAACTGTATCTAAAGGTCTAGATTTTTTCCCCTTTTAATCGAAATATTTTCAGGATTGATTGCCAGATAGAATAAAAAAAAACGATCAGTAATGGGAATTGAAAGTAAAAAGAATGAAAACGAACTTTATATATTAAATAAATATGTAAATTATTCTTTTAAAAAAAAAAAAAAAAACAGGAAAAGCTTGTAGACAGGTCTTCTTGAGGGAAAGTTTTTTTTATCTCTTTTTTTTTCTCCCTACTGGAGAGTGGATATTAAAGCAGAAATTCCTGAGGGCGACCTTCATTACACGGTTTCAACTCAAACCGGTTGTAAATTATTTCATTGCAGTCCGCAACTGGCTTCTGTCAGATGAAAGCAGCATTAGGGATAAGTGGAACATTAGTTATAAACTTAACAGGGCTTGGCTGCCCGATTAACTCTCAACCCAAACATTATAACTATAATAGATGTTTTGACACTAGTTTTCGTAATGCTGTCGTATGAGAAGAGGTGTGTCGAAAATGCAACAGATGTTGGAAGAAGCTATTATTTATTAGAATTGTAAGGATTATGTAAAAAAAAAAAAAAGTGTGTGTTTGTGCATTAATAGGTTGTGTATGTACCTATATATCATAAAATAATAATAATTAGAACAAAGAGGCGAACGAGCGTAAACAGGATTAAGTAGCAACAGCCTAAAGCCAGTAACAGTGAGGTGGCCTAGGAAAGAAGTGTAATCTGACATAATTATTTATTTACTGACGAGATTTTAATGAATTGATGTATTTTATAATATAATGTAATATATGATTTTAAATTATAAGTGTTTCCAAATTTTATAATTATTTTAAATTAATTTTATAAAAGTATAAATATATTATGTAAAATATTGTTGCAGTTAACCTGAAGATGAGGCATTAAGCCTCGAAACGTTTTAATGTATTGAAAAAAAAAAAAAAATATTTTTCGGCTAATTAACTTTTTGGTGTCTTTAAACATCAAAGAACTGTCAAGGGAAATGTAAAAGAAAATATTAAGCTGTTGTGAATTGTGATTTTAATGTTTTCGTTTTATTTTTAGTAAATTAAATATAACTTAGGATTTCCATTTTGGCACATAGTGAGTAGATTTGGCAGGTCGCCTCACCCAGCGAGCTTGAATGCAGTTAGTTATACGTTGTCCTACCGGTGCAGGTGTGTTTTACAAACTTATTATTATGGAATCGATTATTTAAAACGTAAAAGACGACAAGTATACGAAAGTAGTTTCGATATCTATATAAGAGTTCATATTTATGTAAAATTATACAACAGGCTAACGATTAAGGAACTTATTTTTCAATAATTTTACCCAACACTTGTGTTTTTGGCGTGTTCTTAAAAAAGAAAAGTTGTATTACCCAACAATTATTAAAATCTTAATATTGTATTATTTACAATGCGAACAAACTATCACACACAATTGATACGAAGTATTTAATTTAATCTGAGCTCGAAAGAAATGAAGTCTGTAAAGTAAATTTAGAACAATTTTATTAATTGTTACATAGACAATGTAAGGACTTAAATGTTTTCTTTATAGTATTGCCAAGTAGAGTAATCGAAAAACATTAGTCCAAAAAGTATGACCAAATAAAAACCCTTACACCTGGCAAGGAGAACATATTACAAAAATTTAAGAAGACTTAATGAAACCATTTCTAAAATGTTTTCCCAGAAGATGGTGGTGGTTTTAAATATTTGAATCATGGAAATGCAAAAGTGCCTTTGAGAAAATTTTATAGAAATAATATGACTATTACCCCAATAGAGTGAACTACGTCGCTTACAGCCGTTTTTCAAACCATTAATTAAATACTTTCTAACGAAAAAAAATTGGCATTACATTTTTTTTTTTCTTTTTGCATTTTTTGGCACTTACAACATTTCCACAGTTCATTCATATAGAAAATTTTCACATTCAACAGAAGCTAAACTGAAAGGTATTTTCGTTGGGTCTGATATTTGTTTGTTGATGTCCGATTCAAGCTTTGAAACAACAATGAGAAAAATTGTTGAAAGCGTATAAATGCGGTAACATTTACGAAATAATATACCCCTTATACAGTTTTGACGCAACTTTTGTAGTCACATCTTGGGCAAATATCTGCTTTAAATGCCTAATTTCAGTTTGTTCACACACACACACACTCTGAACAATTCTAGTTATTAGGACTAAAGGGACTCCAGAACATATAATTCCATTGAAAACTGAAAGTCGAAATTTTTCTCGATTGAAATACTTTTCGTATATTATATATATGTATGTGAGAGTAATAATGTGATATAAAAACATTATAAAACCATTAGGGTTAAAAAAAGGCGATTTTTTACGTGTAAATTGTCGCCTTCAATTACAATTACAATATATTTTCCAATTAAGAATTAAAATTAGATTACAAAGTAATTGGTAACTACGAATTACAATTACAAATTGTAATGGTCATTACCAGTTTAATTACGAATTACAATTTAATTGAATTCATATAATTACAATTACAATGTAATTGTAATTGGAAATGTAATTGATTGTAATTTTTCCCAACTGTGGTCTGCAGTCTGTCAGTAAGTGTTAATCTGTCAAAGGTACGTTAAACTGTGTACAGTTTGGTCTTGGTTTTCCAGTCAGCAAATGATGATGTGTGAGTAGTGTATGTCTAATTCGTAATCTTGTTAATATAATTTCTTTCTTCTAATGGCGTGAGTGCCGAAACGTTGAACATATTATTTTTATTATGATAATATAGTATAGTTATTAAGCGTCCGTTGCGTGAAGTGACTAATCGCCTTGGACTGATTAATAAGGTTTTCCTCCGCCGCTGGCCAATTATCTCTTCTCCAAACTTCTCACGCTGCGGTCTCTTCCACTCCGCTTTAATGTCTCTTTTTAGATTTTTCTTTTTTTTTTTTTAAGTTGGAGTTTCTCCTAATCTTTTTGTCCCTGAGACCGAGAAAGATGAAGAAATAAAATAAACAAAAAAACCGAAAGGAGACCAGGAGTTAATTCCAACACATGTTCCGGCCGTGTGGGAGCCGAAATGAAGCGTCATGTTCGCGCTGCATATAGGACTGGGACCATCTGCTAGCCCGAACCGGTTGTATGAGAGGATATCTATCTCCAGGTTCATCGGGTGGGTTCAATACATTCACTCCACATCTATCTATAGTTTTATTATATCCAGCTTTTGGACTAACTAATCTCGGCTAATACCGTTCTCATTTCTGATTTGAATCTGTTTTGATTGACCTTCGCTTACGTTTTATAGGCTTTATAATTTAACATATTATACTATAATTAATTGGTACGCAGCATTGAGTCGATACAGATAAAAAAATCTGGTGCGATGCGCTCATCACATATCTTTCACTTACCAACTTAATTAGATTATATACTGACGTATTTCCGTAATATGTAAAAGCTATTTCTCAACTTCACACATTTTTTCCACGTTTAAATATTTGCATATACTTGTATATCTCCATAAGTTACAGAGTATAGGTGTATTGCAAAACTTGAAAGTTCTCAGTACTTTTCGATTCATTATTGCTTATTTCTTTTTTTACTAATTAATCAGTTTTATACGGGATATGAAATTATGGCTGTCACATCGCGGGCATATACATAAATCAAATATCCAGTTTGATCATAATAGTTACAGCAGTTTTTAATAAAATAAAATGAAACGTGAAAATGAGACAAAATTTATTAAGTAAAATGCCCCCTCTCTTTGACCTGTTTTGATGAAATTTCGGTTGTCGCATCGCGGGCATATACATACATCAAATACCCAGTTTGATTAAAATCTTTAAAGCAGTTTTTGAGAAAATCGAAAAAAAACGTCATATTAGACAAAATTCATTAAATAAAGTACCCTCTCCGTTTGATCAATTTTGATGAGATTTTTGCCATCAAATCGCGAGCATATACATACTCGTACACCAAATACCCAATTTCAGGTTCATATGGTTCATAGTTTTTGAGCTAGTCTGTTCACACATAGACATAGACACACACAGACTATTTCGCGAGACTTGGTTATTTCGACTTAGGGGACCCCAACGTGCATTTCTGTTGAAAACCGGAAGTCGAAATTTTTCAATAGTTTCCCTTAATATATATTTTATATATAGGTAAGTGAAAGTAAAAAAATAAAATTGTTTGTTTGTTTGTTTGTTTAACGTCCATTTTTATGCTACTAAGGCTAATCGGACGATGCTACAGTGGGAGTCCTAAATTTTGCCTATCCAGGTATAATTAGGATAGGGATCTTTAACGAGTACCTGACATCGGGACCTCCATTTTACGTCCTATCCGAGGGACGGCATAGCTAAGGATTTTTTACTCCCATTAAAAAATCCTAGGGCCACCGCTGGAATAGAACCCGTGAACTTTAGTATTGTAGGTTGCCATGCTAACCACAACACCACAGGTGACCCCAAAAATAAATTTTCTTATTTAACTGAGAACTGGTTCTGCCAATAAATCCAACGTTCAAAAAATTCATTCCTTTCAGTCGAAACTGTTGCGAAAAATAGTTGACGCGCCATTTTTTGCCTTCGACGAAATAATACATACGGATTTAAACATTTCAACAGTTTTTGTAACAGCCAAAGATAATTACATTAACTTTCACTAATGACTGGTATATAACAATAACCCATTAACAGAATATTGTCGGAGAATAGTCCGAGGTGAGGGTCAATAATAAATTTTTATTATCTAAGGAAATTTAAAATATGTAACGTTCAACATTGCCGGTAACGAGGTGTGTTCTGATCTTGAACCGGTTTTCTGATGAACAAGTTTGAAGACTTATAGGAGACTACATTAGGCCATACCGCTCCGGATTATTGTAGACTTGTTTAGCCTTTTAGGACTTTATAAATCATCCGACTTAACGTGGTAGTTGTGACTGGATTAAGTGCTTGTGTGACCTATAAAATATTATGTAAAAGGAATGAATATGTGTGCTCACGATATCGGTAGCTTAGTTATGAACACGACCAGGCAGGTTTTTTTTTTTTTTTTTTTTTTTTTTTTTTTTTTTTTTTTTTTTTTTTTTTTTTTTTTTAATTATCAAAACACGAGTTGACATCTGTTTAGTTAATTGGTTTATTCCTTTTCCAAAAACAAAAAGTGTTCTTAGGTTGAAAAGAAGAATCTCTGTAAGGTCAAATAGAAAAAGATTACCACGTATGCATTAGTACTTAATCGACGGAACTTTTATTAAACAATCACACGTAAAAAAAAAAAAAACAGATTTTTTTTTTTGTGGGAGCTAATACGTGTCTTTTTTACAGAATTAAACATATATTACTTAACTATAATTTGCCATACTGTCCTAAGTCTATTTTCATTGATTTTTTCGATGAAATTCATTCATTCAAAACGGGGCTATAGCCTCTCTGGTACCGCAGCACTGGACTTAAGACTGGCCTTGAAAATTCCGTCAACCTTTACAGAATTGATTATTTTAATAGGTTCAATAGATTCAGCGTGACCTACTTAAAGGAAGTCGACTCTTTAGATAAATAGATAGAAATAACGTTTATTCATGAAAAATATTATTTTATACAAAACAAAATAAGAAAATACTAAGACGTAAATAGACAATGGACGCAAGTCCGTTTGTCGAGATATCCTAGCTTGTAAATATAAATAGGTTGCAAATATATAACAATAACAGAAGATATGTGATAAGTGGTAGTAATAAAAGCCAAATAATAAAAGAAATAAAATTATTTCATAATGAATTGAACTGACATACATACTGAAAAACTCTTCGTATATAAATAACCAAATTATAAAACTAGCTATAAGCGATTTTTTTCGACTGACGTGTTGGGGAATCTATTTCTACTGATTATATTCATGAGTTATTTCTTGTCTATATTTTGTTGCAATTTTTAGATACAGAAATAGTTGTTAGTTACATTTGCCGATTAGCATATCTACTGTTTCTTCCGTATTCAGGGACCGTTTTCCTAAACAGTTTATACCGATTTCATTTAGAATGGGGCATGTTGAGCTAAAGTATCCTGTGAGTCGCCATAGTGAATACATGTCTGTGAAACTCTCTTACTTAATTTAGGAAAATAACGATTAGGAAGAAAAGTATAGTGGTGGAAGTGGTTCGTTAACTATTTATTATTATAATAGTAATAATAAAATTAAGGTGTTTTATATAATTTATTTTTTAAGAGAAAAGATTTGTCTCCGCCGGGAATCGAACCCGGGTCTTCCGCGTGATATGCGCGGTATGCGATCGATTACATCACGGAGTCGCTTCCAAACGGTGCCAAATCTGCTTCCTGAGGTGTCAATGAAGAGGAAGGATTTGGCACCGTTTGGAAGCGACTCCGTGATGTAATGGATAGCATACCGCGCATGTCACGCAGAAGACCCGGGTTCGATTCCCGGCGGAGCCAAATCTTTTCTCTTAAAAAATAAATTATATAAAATAATTTAAAAAATAGGTGGTCACCCACAATGATGGTTAAATTAATATAAAATTAAGGTGTATAAAAGAATAAAGAATTATTGACCAAGAATAAATATGGAAATACTAGACACCGACCAGAACCGTGGTAAGTCACGTGACTACTCAGTACTAAATATAACCTTACCTCAAAACATAAATTTAATGAAGTCGACTCTTTACCTCGAAATCAATAAAAAATGGGCTGAGGACACTCTAACTTTTTAGCTCCGAATTAAAATTACTGATATTAAAATGACTTGGATTTCGTTGACTTCTTTAAGTGGAAATTTAATTATACTTGGCATTAATGCCTTAACGGGAGTTTCCCCTGGTCCGGGAAACTCTGTAGACTAAAACATTATTCACTACCGTTCTCCTGAATTTCCCGGCCTCAGATGGCCTTTTTTTTTTCTTCTCTTCCTCGCATGTGCTCACTATATGCGGATTTCCTCGGGCCAGGTGAGAAAGGGTGTTTAATGCAGATTTATTAAATGCCTCCTGCTCCGAGAATCAAACTCATTATCGGTAGGCCATCACGCTCCCCTGACCTCATTGGATGGTAGAGTTGAAATTAAGCACGATCTCATTAAAAATGTTTAAAAAAATATATTTTTAACCATGCCACTTGCCTCTATGATTAGAATATTCTCCGAATAGTGTATATTCTCACGGTCGGACCAAGTCGATTAATTTTTCCCCAACCTATTTCGTAACAGAGTTCGGTCTAACCTTTTGACTTATTTATCGAGCTTTCTATCATTCAGAGGTTTCGACGCCGATTCTCGGTTTAATCATCGCCTTGTTGTCAGCCACGAAACAAACTGTTGCCTTCATATTATTCACGTCTTGTAAATTTTTTATCTAAGTTTTCGGATGGTTCTTCGTTTTTTGGAGTTTGTTGGAAACAGTTAGATATTTAATGTAGATTGATTGATCGTCTTGAATGGCTTCTATTAGTTTATTTCTTAACTAACTAAGAATTATATTATTCTACCCTGGATGAGGGCAGCTCAATGGGTGAGGCACTGCACTACTATGCTCTGGTTTCAAGGAAATTATTTTACGTTTGGGCGCCATTTTAACTCTCGTGCGACCAGTTTTTTCTCAATATTGTAATTTCGCAACTGGCAAAGAGGATTCAGTTAACAAAAACTTATTTATCCTCATGAATACCATCAAAGATATATAAATAAAGAAAACAATAATGTTAATTTGAAATTTATCACTAGTATCAACAGGAAACTCAATGTTCCGTACTTTGTAATATTAGTGCAGAAAGGGGCGTTGAACTGGGCCGAAAATAGAACGCAATCCATTTTTATATTTTTAAATTAAGCGTGGGTGATGCCATGACTTCAATACTTGCTAGATTTCAGTGAAAAACATGTAGAACATTTCGTCATACTTACTATGTATATAGATATGAATACTAACTTGTATTTATATTTTAATAAAAAAATAAAAAAAAGAACACTAAGATTTTGAATATTAAAAAAAAAAAATGTCGAAATTGTTGATTTCTGAGGCTAAATTTGTATATAAATATAATCAGGTAATAATTAAACGAGAGTTAATTGTAATGTTTTGAATTCCTCAAATTATTTTATTTTTTTATTTTTGTTGTTCAAAGGCGTAAAAACTCTTCGGTCATCAATGCCTAAAAATGATTTTTCTTCTTCATCTTTCTCTTTTCCGTAGTTCTTGAAGGAATCGCAGTTTCTTTAGCTTAATTTCCGTATCGGCCGATTTTCATCGTCTTCAATTCATCTTGACTTTCCCATGATAGCATCTATCAAGGACTATACGTCTTTTTTCCTCCTTGGGTTTTCTATTGAACAGTTTTAATATATAATTATTAAAACTATATAGGAGTATTAAAATAAGTCTGGTGCGAAGAGCGCAACACACAACTTTCACTTACGAACTTGAATTGAAACTTGAAAAATCGAGGTGTTTCGATAATATGTAATCGCAATACCTTAACTTCACACATTTTCCCATATTTATATACTTATATTTGTATACCTCCATAAGTTATGGAGTATTGCAGAACTTGGATGTTCTCAGTACTTTTTGATATATTATTGCTTATTTCTATTGTTAAGGGACCTGATTACATCAACAGTCAAGTTTTTTTTACTGGTTGCTTGTTTTTTACTGCGAGTTGCTGTTTATAAATATATCGTGAAGGTGAATAGATAGGTGTATTTATGTCTCTTTGTGAGGTTTGTCTGTTATGCCTTCGGGAAATCGAGAACGATTACTGTTCCTCTAAAATCACTTTATATTGCATTCAGTAATAGATTATGGAACTAAAGTTTCTACACTAAAATATAATTAATTAAAGATTATCTTACACCATATTATTTCAGACCTTAAATGCTTTAAACAATTTGAGCATCACGTATTTACTCTCTAAAGTACAATAAAATTTGTTATTGTTAAATAAAAGTTTTTATTATCATAATACGGGTAATGAAATTTTTGCTTTCAATTCGCGAGCATATACATACATCAAATATCCGCTTTAATCAAATTCTTAAAAATCGTTTTTGAGTAGATAAAAAAACACGTGAAACTGAGACAAAATTTTCCAAGTAAAGTGCCCCCTCCGATTGATCAATTTGAATGTATTTTTGACTGTCACAACGTGGGCGTATGCATACATCAGATACTGAGTTTAATTCAAATAGGTAAAGCCATTTTTGTGAAAAACGAAAAAAAAAAAACATAATTATTAGGCAAAATTTATTATATGAAGGACCCCCTCCGTTTGACCAATTTTGATGAAATTTTCGCTGTCAAATCGCGGGCATATACATACACCAAATACCTAATTTCAGGTTCGTTCGGTTTATAGTTTTTGGGCTAGTCTGTTCTCACACACACCGACCATTTCGCTGGACTTAATTATTTGGACTCAGGGGACCCCAAAACGTGTATTTCCGTTCAAAACCGGAAGTCGAAATTTTTCACAATCGCAATACTTTCCCTATTCTACATTTCGTATAAAGGTAAGTGGAAGTTAAAATATTTAGATGTGTTCTTGAAATGTTTCTTAAACAAATATTCTGAGACGAGATGATTTTCTTTAAAAAATTAAAAGACCATTAGGCTTATTACCAAGAGACACTGACATGTTAGGGCTTTATCCGATATTAGTGATTGAAGGGCAATACTGAGGACGTTCTTCGAAAATATGTCTAGCCGAAAAGAAAAAATCGCGTAATTAGCACGACGGAGGTAGCAGTTTTTTTAATTTGGTGTGAGTGAGTGAGAGCAATTTAGCCAATCAGGCTATGGCAACTTCCTCTCTCTCTGATTGTTGCGTCAGGTTGTAGTCCATGGTTTGACTAGTTTCTTGTAATTTTTCAATTTTTTCGGAGGGCTTTGATATTTTATCAGCTGTAGGAAAATCATATCAGTTCACTGAATACCCAAACTTTATAAAAATGTCAGCAAAATTAAAAAAAAATCAAATGTGTTTTTATTTGTAATATCTCTTAGTTTATTATGTTTTATCATCTTGCGTTGCGCTTCTGAGTTTTAGGGCGGAAAAAAAAAAGGATTCCTAATGTTTTTAATCTTATAAAGGTTTCAAATCATTCTTGTTTAAAAAGTAAAAATAAAAGACTAATATATACACTAAGCTACAAAAGGACATGGGAACAATTTAAGACGATTATGCGAACCGTGATGGAGCGGTTTGGCTTGACGCCAACACTCTGGGGACGGGACTAATATGAATACATTAGCGGTTTTTGAGGAGGCAAAAAGAACTGGAATATCGGCAATAAATCAGCGGCTTTCTAAGCTGCCAAGAAAGGGGATTTCGCTTAAGTGCCGCGCGCCCACTTAACCGAACGTGCAGGGGAAGTTGGTGTCTTGAAACTCGAAAATAATAAAATAAAATAATAATAGTAATTAGGAATTTTTTTATAGAATATATTTAGGGTGTCTCGAAACTTACCAACGGGGGGGGGGGGGGAGCACACCCATCGTCTTTTGTGAATGGTTACTTTTAAGGTGTCATTACACTGCGCCAACCTCAACATCACGCAGGTGATCCACCGAACCTTGCTCCACCGGCGTTCCACGAACAGCTATTTACACTGAAACGTGACGTCGAGCAAACAATGATGTCTGACCGCACACAGTCACCTTATTACAATATAGACGCATGACTTGGAACTTGCGGCTGTTCTGACTTTTGCTCTAACTTATCATGTATAAAATCAACTTCATAAAAATGCTTAAAGAAGGTCTAGAAGCTAATCTTAACTAACCAAAGCGACCGTAGCGTTATAGATACTATAGCATTCAACATACATGTAAACAGTAACTGTTCGAGTCTTTTTTAGATTACCCGAACATTTTTCCGAACGGGCTGTTCGTGGTTAGGTTCGAAGGTGAGGTTCGCACAGATTAAAGGCGCCTTTAACTTTAATACATAATCACTTATTAAAGGGGATCAATCTGACCGTTGAGTATGATTTCATACTACTCATAATCTTTAACAATAGACAGGTTGGCTATATCTTATATATAGGCTATGTATGTAGGATATACAATATCCTTGGCTATATCTTCCTTCGTATAGGACATAAAATAGAGATCCCGACCCTCTACGATGTATGGCACTCATTAAAGATCCCCCCCCCCACACATCTAGTGGTGGTTTGCATAACAACGTACAATACTCAAGGTCGCAGTAAATGATCCTTGGCCATGCCGTCCCTCGGATAGGACTTTATTGGAGGTCCCGAGCCTAGTGTAAACTACACATCTTTATGTTTAAAAAATGAAATTTTATATTCTTTTTCTTTTTAATTCACTAACAATAAAAAAAAAAAAAAAAAAATGAAAATAAACTGATGCATCGTAAACAAAATAACTAAATCATTGATATAGATATTATTAACTTAAAAATAAATAAAATTAGGTATGGAAAATTAAAAGTCGAACAGATGTTAGGTACTCGTTAAAGATCCTTATCCTATTTTGACAAATATAGGGATAAAATTCGACAACTGGAGATCTCTTTGCATGTTTACTTGAAGAGGATTGGTACAGCTTTCCTCTAAATACAATTTCTTTGACCTGTTGACAAAGTTTTTATTCTTGGCGGTTTCGATTAAGCTTAAAACTGATTAAAATTATTTCAAGGTATAGTGGAACCCAAACTTTATAGTTTTGTGTCCAATACTGACGATAGCGGAGACAATCGATAGTTATTAAGCCCTACAATCGATTAGTTACTAAGCCCTAGGATTTTTTAATGGGAGTAAAAAATCCTTGGCTATGCCGTCTCTCGGATAGGACGTAAAATCAAGGTCCCGAGCCTGAACGATGTCAGCTACTGGTTAAAGATCCCTATCCTAATTATACCTGGATAGGGAAAATTTAGGACTCTCACTGTAGCATCGTCCGATTAGTCTTAGAGGCATAAAGTGACGATAAACAATAAACCAATCCTATCAAAACTTCTCACATCAGATACTTTTATTAAAAGTTAACATAATTTATTATTAACTTAATCGAAAATAATTCATTCATTACCTTTTTCATGTACTTAAATTTAAGAACACTCATAAATAGACAATTTTATTAATATTTTTGAATTCGTTTAACGTTACTTTATGCCACTGTGGCAAATCGAACTTTCATACAGAGGGAGTACTTAATTTTGCCATTCCAGGTATAATTAGGATACGTATCGTTAACGACCTATTTACGTAAGTAAAATGTCATATGTTTGTATCCAAAGCAACTACAAACCCTCTGCTCCCTGCTTCTCTTTTGTTGGTGCTTGAATATAAATTCGATGAGGAATTATACCGTAAATATATCTATATCTACTAAATAGTTTTTTTTACCGATCTGCCAACTTTGGCATTTTTTATGTTTTGGAAACTCCCGGGTTTTTTTTCAATAATTTTATTTAATCCCTAGTAAGAATTTAAGGATAAAAATTTCGATTATTGACGTCTCAGTGAAATTCTTTTTCAAGAACTCACATATACATTATAGTATATGTATGTATATTGTAAAAATATGTTCAATCATTTTTAAGTGAAATGATTTTTGATTTCATATAAATGAAGCAATCTCGGCCCTTAACGTCCGTCGAACAAAAAAAAAAAAAAGATTTAGAAATTAAATCGAACTTTTTTTCCCCCGTACAATCTTCGAAGACGAGGAAAAAGAATCTTATACATGTTTTTTTTTTTCCTTTAAAAGCTTGTCTGGCATTTCAGCTTGTTGCCAAACCTCTCGGCACTCCTTAATTCTGATATAAGAGTCTTCAAGCATTGTCATTGTGATGAGGTGTTTGAAATGTCTTTTGGTTGACGTTGACTCAATCCTTCTTAGTTTAAGACTATTTCTCACTATCCTTGTTCGTGCTTGCTATTTATGATTAGACGTAAAACGCTTCTACAATGATATTCTAATAGCGCGGTCACGATTAATCATATTTTTCAAGAATGTCCCTTCTTGAATTCAAATGTCAATATTTATTTATTAAAACCCGAAACAACCACAATCGTTGGAGATAATAGTAAACAACCTGTAGTTCGTTTAACTATTGATATTACTATCGAAAACTTTGTTTTTAAAGGATGAAGTGATAGCCTCTTCCTCTAAACCCATGTGTTATATTATTCATCTTGATGAAAAATAAACAAAATGTAACAGTGTGATTTTATTTATGTTTCTAACTAAAAATGCTTATCTACTCTATAAAAAAAATATTAACTTCACGCAAAAAATATAAAACTGAAAAATTGATTGGTTTGCTCATTCATTCCTTCCAACTTGATAGAAAAAATAAACCTACTAACAAATAAACTGTTTGCTGTAGTCTCTCGACTTGAAAATTACTTGGTTAATGGCTCATATACAAAATCTTAGTTTTTGAAAAAAAAAAAAATACTTTTAACCTCTCTAAATCAATCTGAAATGATCAAGCAAGGTGGAGAAACGCTACATAAAGAGCTGTAGAATATAGTGTCAAAGGTACGGCTACAAGAAGAAATGCCACAAGAATGGGGTACAGCCCTTATATGTCCTATCCATAAGAAAGGAAATAAAGCAAATTGTGATAATTACGGAGGAATATCTCTTATTTAAAATTTAAAACATTTACATTAATTTGCCAACGTTTCGGACTTTTCGTCCCTCTTCAGGGCAAATTTCTTCTGCAAGATCTAGTATTCTTTACCTATTACAAAATGTGTTTATTCAAAAAGTCATTAATTTGAAATAACATTACATATTTGATCAATTTAACATATTTATTGAATAGTACCTGACAATTTCTGGTGGCTTGGTCCATCTATTTCTATATTACAGCTTATATTCCATTACATAGTAAATTGGTCAATTTTATATAATTTTTTTTTTTTCACATGCTTTACACTTTTTTCTGCCACCTACATTTACTATAATATTTACTATATAGAAATAGATGGACCAAGCCACCAGAAATTGTCAGGTACTATTAAATAAATATGTTAAATTGATCAATTATGTAATGTTATTTCAAATTAATGACTTTTTGAATAAACACATTTTGTAATAGGTAAAGAATACTAGATCTTGCACAAGAAATTAGCCCTGAAGAAGGACGAATAGTCCGAAACGTTGTCAAAATAATGTAAATGTTTTAATTTTTAAATAAAAGAAATTTGGAAGAAGTATTTCACCATTCTTCATTTACATGTTTAGATCTTCCAGTACATAGATTATATTTATGATTAAATAGAAATATCTCTTTTAGCGACATCGTACAAAATATTTGCTATAATTCTCAATCAAAAACTCAAAAATTGGTCGGAAAAGTGTCTGGGGGACTATAAGTGCGGTTCCTCTCTAAATCAATATCTGAGACATATTTTGTAAAAGTATTCACGTTCCAAAGTATGGTATGTCTAGACAAATGTCACAGGAACGTCCTTTTCCTTCAAAAACTCCGACACATTCGATGAATGTTTTCATCTCTAATCAACTACTTCGACAACTGGAATTCTCTTTGCATGTTTACTTGAAGAGAAGCTGCACCAAAGCTTTCATCTAAATACTATTTCTTTGACCTGTTGATAAAGTTTTTATTCTTCGCGGTTTCGATTAAGCTTATAACAGATAAACATTATTTGAAGGTATAGTGGAACCCATCCTTTATAGTTTTATGTCCAATCCTGACGATAGCGGAGACATCGATAGTTATACATCTCAATCGATAGTCATAACCAAGTAATTTGGAAAAATCCTTGGCTATCCCGTCCTTCGCATAGGACGTAAAATGGAGCTCCCTAGCCTGTACGATGTCAGCTACTCGTTAAAGATTTAGGACTCCCACTGTAGCATCGTCCGATTAGCTTTAGTCGCATAAAGAGACGTTAAACAAACAAAGTATACATCACTAGAAGAATATTATAAAACGATGTAGCTCTCTATTTTTTTGTATCACACATCGCCAAATGAGAACAAAGGAAACATAACAAAACTTAAGTCAAAATGAAGTGTGCACTAATAACCATAGCATTTTAACCTTATTAGAACAAAACAAACAAACAAGCTTCTTTTATAAATAGTTCCATGAATAATAATTATTCATGAAGCGTTCAATTATTGATGAAGCGTTCATAAAAGTTGGCGTTTATCTTCACATCGCGTGTGTTCCGCCTTATCCGTATCATCTTCTCGAGATAAACATATTCATTCAGTTCCTTTTTGCTTTAACTTCCTTAATTCATATTATTAACTTCTTCTTTTAATGTTACTTCATCTTAAAGAAAAATAACAGATATCATTTAAATAATTGCACGTGTCGGAAGAAGCAGATGGTCATTATAATTGTGAGCATTGTTTTTAATTGTAGTAGATGAGAGGAGGGGTTCTTCAAGGATCTATCGAGATCAGGCGCACTTTGTTGTGTTAGCTTTTTTAACTGCGCGGGAAACAGGTTGGCATTTCTTGGGGCTATTAATACTCTTATCTATTTATTGAAATGCTGATGCATTCCACTTTATTATTATGCAAATATTAATCTGATTAGTTTTATTAAATTTCTATAAATAAATAAGAAGTAGTAAAGTGCTTTCAATTAATTGGCTTTAAAATTTAAATTACTTTTACTTTACATTGATTAGGCTTATTACGTTTAGTTCACTCTTCATATAATAAAATAAAAAAAATTGTAAACTGTTTCTTCGTTTGTTTAACACCCTTTATGCTACTAAGGCTACTTAAGCTAATCAGGAACAGTTGGACTCCTAATTTTAGCCTATCCTGGTATTATTAGGATAGGGATCCTTAACGAGTACCTGACATCGTTTAGTCTCGGGACATCCATTTTACGTCCTATCCGTAGGACGGCAAAGCCAAGGATTTTGTTTGTTTGTTTATTTAATGTCACTTTATGCTACTAAGGGTAATCGGACGATGGTACAATGGGAGTCCTAATATGATTTTGCCCTGATGATATGAGTCCTGATAAATTTTGCCTATCCAGGTGTAATTAAGATATGGATCTTTGCCTAGTACCTGAAATTGTACAGGCTCGGGACCTCCATTTTACGTCCTATCCGAGGGACGGCATAGCCAAGGATATGCATTTTGTTAGTTTATTTAACGTCCCTTTATGCTACAAAGGGTAATCGGACGATGCTACAGTGGCAGCTCTAAATTTTGCCTATCCAAGTATAATTAGGATAGGGCTCTTGCCAGGTACTCGACGGCATGGCTAGTGGCCGAGGTACGGCGTGGCTAAGGATTTTTTAATCCCTTTACAAAAACCTTCGGCCACCACGGGACGCGAACTAGTGATCTCAGTATTGTAGGTTGCTATGCTAACCAATAAACTACAGGTGACCTTGATATTGGAAATTAATTCAATATAAGTGTTATTTATTGGTTTGTCATCTACTCTAGAAGGTCATCGGCATTATCTCATTTTTATATTATGTTGTAATAGTACTCTACTTTTATATATTCGAATAGGTTAAGGATTATTTGTGTAAATTTACTGGTGTAGAACTGCAACGGTCATCAACGCCTTATAGATCCAATTCCATGATATATTTTTCGTTAATATTATTCTGTTTATTTATTAATTTCTAACTTAATCGTATCTGTTTTCTATTTTACTCTCGATTTCATACTTGCGTTATCAATGTAGTAAATTTTTAAAATTTTAGGACAAAATCTACTGTGTTAGCATACTTCTGTTAGAATTTGAGTCAAATCTGTAATCATCCCTATATTATTTATATTATTAATAGTCAGGATTTTCAGTTAAACATTTTTAATTTGAAAAATCCCTACATGTGGATCTTTATCAGCGGAAAAAAGATAATTTAGCAGGGCATGATAAGCATTTAATTGAAATCTTCTAGCATAGATAATCATATATTTGTCTTCTTTTTAGCCCTGATGATGAAAATCCACCAGTTGTAGGGGTCAAAACTTTGACTTTACATAATGAAATGTTTAACTGAAAATTCTGGTTATAAAACAACCTATCGTAAAGAAAAACATTTGACTATTACACACCGATTCAATTATTGATATTCGGCTTGTGAAAGGGAAATCATTGGAAAATACATAGAATTTTATTGCTATGTTGACATTTCGGTGGTAGTTGTTTAGTCATTAAAATGATCAACATGGGTATTATGGGTTTGCTAAACTGAAAGAGGCTTTATGAGTTCACGTTTTTTATCCTACTTCCTTGAAGAAAAGCAACCGTTAGGTACGAAAACCATGTTGTTAAGGTGATCCTATGATGTAGTGTTAAGTATAGCAACCTACAATTAAATACTAAAAAAAATACCAATAAAGATTTTTAAGGGGGTGGGGAAGCCTTGGCTATGTCGTCCCTTTGATAGGAAGTAAAATAGAGGTCCCGAGCCTGTACGATGCCAGGTACTCACTCGTTAACGATCCCTATCTTTATCCTACCTGGATAGGCAAAATTTAGGACTCCATCTATAGCATCTCTCGATTAGCTATAGCTGCGAAAAGTGACGTTAAAGAAACAAACAAACCATGACTTTATTTATTTATGTGTACCAAATCCAATTATAATCGAGTTTCACCACGGGTAATTCATTTTATTACTTGAATACTTAAAAAAATAAAATAAAAATATTCTTGATTTAGAGTCAATTTCTTTCTTTCAATAAATACTTCCTGGATATATCTCCTGAATGTTGTTATTATGGTTATTATCGCGGTACACCTTGACCTGACGCCATTAAATTAACAACAGATTGTGAGCACCTGTTTCTGCTACTACCTTCACCTGCGCCTCAAGCTGCGAGGGTTTTCGGAGGCTTAGGGTTTTTAAACTGGAACGAATTTCGTATTTCGATGGCTATTATCATCGAGGTCTGCCCGCACACAGGTTTTTTTACACGTGTTGAATAAAGACAAGTATTACCCTGTAACGTTAAACAAAAACAAAAGGCAAAACACATGGTTTAGAATAATTCAAGAATTTTTTTGGAAGGTACAAACGGTTGAAATCAACTGTCATAGCACATGTTTGTGACTACGATATTCGAGTATCTAGGCCGGCCGAGGAGGTTCTAGACTGTTCGAGTTACGACTATATCTAAGGAACGATGGAGTGGAGAGTTAGTCTTGTTCTGAAGCTCAAGCCATATGATTATTTGTGTGTTACAAAGTGATAATTTTTGTTACCTGTTTAAATATTTATGTTCTCATAATTTGTGTGGCATAGTTATTTTTCTTTGATTAATAATTGCTTAACCACCGAATGGTGTAATGGTGCCTTTACACTCTACGAAACTCACCCTCGTACAGGTTCTGCCCCGAACCTTGCCGTTCCACGAACAGCCATTTATACATAGTGTGACGTTAAGCGAACAACTACGGCTGACGTACCCAATGCTAGCTTCTGATGAAGAAAAATCTTTATTATTAATATCTTTTCTTTTATCTGAAAAATAAAAAATACAGGAGACGAATTGCAAACGGCGGACTAGTATCACAAGCAACTCATGTCACTTGGGAAAACCCAAATCAAAAGTGACACTAGTGCTACTAAAAAAAGTTTCGTCTATCCAGATATAATTATGATAGGGATCTATAACGAGTACCTGAAATCGTACAGGCTCAGGACCTCCATTTTACATCCTATCCGAGGGACGGGGCATAGACAAGGATTTTTAACCCCATTAAAAATTCCTTGGTATTTGGATGGGATGGGACGCGAACTTTCTACGTTACATTGAAACCGCATTATTACAATCTAAAATAAATTCCTTCTTAAAGATAGCAGAGCAAGGCGTCTGTGAATACACATAAATAGAATATCCGTCTGTAATAAGCTTGACCTAATTTTAATTAGTACATAACCTCTGTTTCTAATGATTTATACTAATGTAATTGTAAATCTTAGCATGTTAATTATTAATAGCCATAGGAACCAAGTAGGTTTGTTCCAACAACCAGTCATGGCCATTTTATGTGGGAATACTATACTACTTGGCATGCCACCGCTATCATGACTACGTTTGATTAGTTACGTTGTCGAATAGCAAGACTCGTTGGAACACTTTTACAGCGTAACGCTTATACATGACTGTTTCATATAATGAATGTTTCTGATTAATTTGATTACTTCTGATATTTATGCTTTTTGGAAAACATTGCTGAGTTAATCAAGTCGTATTTTTGACTCATTTGTTGATTTGATTCGCAATTTTTCTGTCTATGACAAAAGTTCTCTAAAGCCGACTCCATTTTTATTTATTTATTTTTTTCACTATCAACAAAGAAAACTGTGGCCACATATTTGCTAAATTTTTTTTTAGGAATCCATTCCCAAATAAAGCGATAAGTATCAAACCAAACCTCTCAACAATATGGATGATATGGATTGCCAATATTCAATAATGGTGATTTCTGCTTTACCAGAGAATACTATCGAACAATATCAATAATAAAAAAATAAACAAAGGTGTCTTGCTCTGAGAATCGGGAAATGGGGATGCTGTAATCGGATTTTTCCACCATTCACCCTGCCTAAAAGAGCTATAAAGATGACGAGGAAATTCGAAGGAAATGAAGAACTTAAAACGCTCTTTAAAGGTAAAGGTTTCTCTTGCTGATCGTTCAATCTCCGCTATCTCGGAGAATAACTTTCATTGCCAAATAAAGCTTCTGTTTTACATTTATAAATATATACATTATTTATTCAGTTGGGACATTGTTACATATAGCAGCTAATACGTCAAGCATTCGAATGTAAGAAACATGTTTTTTTTTGTTTTTTTTTATTGTACTCGTATATCTATACTTTCCTATTAAATATAGCACGATTCTAACCATAGAAATGCTAATATCTAAACGAAGATTAAACATGGAAAAAATATGAAAATTAGTCTTATCTTAACATTTAACACATAGCGTGCTGGGCTTTAAAAGTATAAGTCATCATTTTAATTTTTATTTGTTGAAAATTAGTTATTAATAATTTTTACTAATTATTATATATCACTGGTGTTTAGGCAAAAAGTCATCAAAATGTGAAGCTTAAACAACGATTTACCAAGCTATTGAAAATCATTATAAATTCTTTCTGATTGTATTTCTTTATTCCAGATTAACAAATGAAAGTATATTCTTTCAACAGAGACTAATAAATTATGAATAACGAATAAATTATAGTAAATTATGAATTTTAAGATGACGATACAAAAAAATATTTGTTATGACAACCCCTTTTGCCCAAACATGAATGATAATATTATTTTAATTAACATGATAATTTTATATTATATTATTTTATATTTTTATAAGTATTTTAACAAGTATATAATAATTATTTTTAAAAATTTGTGTCTGTCAAATGAAGAAGTCAAAATGAAAAATGCTATTATAAAATACTCTTATAAGAGTCCAGAAAAGTGGAAAAAATTAAAAAACAATCCAATCAAAAACACAATCGATTTTTTTTTTTTATGTGTGTTCGATCGGCTGTCCTAAATAAGGCTCGAGCTTTGTCTGTTCGCCTATGTTCGGGGTTAGCTCCAGTGTCGCATTAAAGTTAGTTAAGATAAGCTTCTAGGCCTGTTAGGATTTTTTGACGTTGCTTTTATCCGTCGGCCAGACATTATTGTTCCCTCGACTTCACGTTTCAGTGTAAATAGTATACAAATAGTGTTCGTTGGTTTTGAGATTATCTGTTTGAGGTTGAGGTTTGCACGGAGTAAAGACACCTTTACACTCTCCGACGGTAGATATTAAAAAACCGTCAAATTTAATAAAATGTGTAAATAATTTGCTCATGGAATTTTACGTTTCGAAGAAAAATATCGTAGGCGTCCGATTAAGGAAGGGATTATTCCCTGTTATTCAGCAAAAGGAGAGAATTATGACAAGGTTTGTTCCCACGCTTTTACGATTTATCACTTCGTGACATGTGAATAAATCGGAGTAATAAGGGAGCGATCATAGGATTATTGTCGGGTCGGACTAGACAATAGCCATGCGTCATGTGCCATGCGTCGTAGCCCACACGTTCCTTCGTCCGGGAGAAAGTTCGCATCAGTCCAGTTGCATTTATACTAAATGCTGAACGAAGAAAATCCTAGAACTCTAGCGAACAAAAAACATAATTGACATTGATCGAATTTTTCATGAAATTATTGTAATTTTAAGTGGCAAAAAAAAAAAAAAAAGAATAAATGAAACATGACATAATAATATAGAGTATGGTAATATCATTAATGAATATTCATCGAAATCATCGATATAACAAATTAAAAACTTTTTTTTTTGGAATGAAATATTTTTATTGAATAAGTCCTTCAAAGCTCGCTCCGTGTTTTGTTTTCTTCTTCTATTTCATCTTTACAGGCTTGATTAAACGATTGCCCTTTGCACTCGAGGTCTCCGGAGCGGAGTCATTTAAAATTTGTCTTCAAACGCGAGGGCTCCGCGATAATTTTCAGTTTTTAACATATAAGTACATAAACAAATCGTAAAAACTATTTATAGCATATTTCTCTTTTGGTGATAAATGACGATAGCGGCTCACGGTGTTTTTTATTATTTTTATATTACGTTAATCTTTTAATATCGGCTATATTTCGTAGTTTTAATTCATCTTTTATTTCCTCAATTGTACAGTAATTTAGTTCGGGGCACCAAATAATCCCTTTACTTTGATTTAGTTTCCCATGTGCTTCTACTTTAACCGGAAAGCGATTAAGTAGATTTTCAAATTTTAGGAGCTTTTCTAATTGGATATCTGATAAAACTTCAACTAAAAGGGTCCCATCTCGTAATTTTTTTATCTGTTTTTACTTCTCCAATTACATACATATACAATACAATTATTTACTTGGTTCTAAAATTTTACTGTATAATATTACGTTTTCAGGGTGTACGTTTTCGGGAATAAGTTGCGTCGAGTTGCCGGTAGGTAACGTCCGAAACGGTGGCGAGTGCTGGAACTAAAAGCTGCTTCGCTTTTTGATCTCTACCGGTGTCGATTTACAAATGATCGATTCAGGTATCAACCGATTAAGAAGTGGACTACAATATTTTTTTTAACATGATCGATATCGAATGAATCGATCTAATAAACACGATAGCGTATGAAGTTCTATTTTGTCCATTTCAAACGGCCCCAGGCCGTCAATAATCCAAGCAATGTATATATCCAAAAATTAACCGTGTAAAATTGCCATATGTTATGTTGAAATTAAAGATTGTTCACATTTGTTTTGGCTTTGGCCATTCGTTTTCATTATATAGTTATTTGTTAAATAAATGAACTGACATGTTATCTTGAATTTTTTTTAATTTGTATTTTTTTTTTTTTTTCAGGTATGTGTTACAAAAGCTTGTGAGATTCAATGCGCTGTGAGTAAGATAATGTATGCTATTTTTCTTGGTTCTGATATTTTCACCATACATCACAAACAATGTCGGGTTGAACCAATTAACACCGTACATTTTTTTTTCAATTATTTATTTTATTTTTGAAATTCGTAGTGATGGGTAGAAATGGGTACATTAATTTTATTTATTTTTGGTTCCCTTTTATAAATTTAAAACAATTTTATATTCTATGTATATGCTCTACATATCGTCGCTTCTATGCCAAATTAGAAGCAAATATCATCAGTTCTCCCTACTTGTGGATAATATTAATGTAAACAAATTTGAATAAATATATATAAAACTTTAGTTTAATATAAGTGTAAACAAATTTGGACAAATTTTTTATAAAACTTTACTTTTTATCTATATTTCAAACACCGATGAGATATAAGAAATGAAAGAAAATATTTTAAGATGAGGATTGTTATGTGGGTTGGGGTTACGACAGGCAGTTGACACAATTGCTTGGCGTGAGTACGTCCCACTTCAGAGCTGCTTCTCGCAAGTAAAAATGAAATCTGAAGGACGAGAGATCTTGTCGTGTTTCTTCATGATCATAAGGTGAATTAACACCTGGTAGGGATACCCAAAATGGTGTAGTTGTCAGTAAGTGGCACAGTTTCTTCATAGTATTGTTGCGGTCTACTGGTTCCGATAACAAATAAATCAAAATTCTTAAAAACTAATGTAAAATTAATATTTGCAATTATAAAGTGCACTAAATTTTTTTATTGTTAAATCAACTTTTTACCTGCGTTAATTCGGCAATGCAAGCATAATAGTCCAAGTCATCTGAATTTATAATTCTCTCTGCAGTTGTTGAGAACTTCATTTTGTTACCATGAAACAAATAATTTCCAATAAATGAACAGAACGGCTTTAATTATGAACAATGTCATTAAAGGCATACTCCGCATGCGTGGACTCAACGTATTTTATGAATTGACGGAATATTTTTCTTTTTTTCTACTACATATGATTACTTGATTTTTTTCATATTTCATATTTAGCAACTTTTTATTTTAAAGCGAAACGAGAGACAGTTAATTTCTCCATATAAACAAAAAAATCTGGTGCGTGCTCGCAACACACAACTTTCACTTACCAACTTACTTAGATTAGAAATTAATGCGTTTTGTTACTTGAAACTTCTCAAATGAACAGAACGGCTTTAATTATGAACAATGGTCTGTCATTAAAGGCGTACTCCGCATGCGTGGGCTCAACGATTATTATGAGTTGACTGAATATTTTTCTTTTTTTCTCCTCTTTATTTTTATCATATCTCATATTTAGCCATTTCTTATTTTTAGGCGTAACGAGAGACAGTTAATTTCTCCATATAAACAAAAACAATGGTACTTTATAAGAAAGAAAGAAACAAACAAAAAAGGCCCCCCCCCCCCAAAAAAAGCCCCCTCAGAACATTTTAATAATGATAAAGCTTACCTCATATTAAAGAAAATCGAATTTTCATTAAACATGACGAATTTGATAAAAATCGTTAAAGCCGTTTTTGAGACAATCGAAAAAAAGGTAAAAATTGGAAAAAAAGTCATGAAATAAAGTGCCCCCTCAGTTGGACCAATGTTGATGAAATGTTGGCATTTACATATTTGGTATATACATACATGAAATACCCAGTTTCTTCAAAATCGGTAAAGCCATTTTTGAGTAAATAAAAAATATGTACACGTGAAATTAGTACAAAATTTATTAAGTAAAGTCCCCCCTCCGGTTGATCAATTTTGATGAAATTTTTACAGTCGTATCTCAGGCATATACATACATTATATACCCAGTTTGATCAAAATCGTTAAAGCCGTTTTTGAGTAAATAAAAAAAACACGTGGAAATGATACAAAATTTGTTAAGTAAAGTCCCCCCTCCGATTAATCAATTTTGATGAAATTTTTACAGTCATATCTCGGGCATATAAATAGATCAAATACTCAGTTTAATCAAAATCATTAGAGCCGTTTTTGAGAAAATCGAAAAAAACCTAAAAAGTTATTAAATAAAGTACCCCCTCCCATTGAGCAATTTTGATAAAATTTTTGCTGTCACATCGCGGGCATATACCTACACTAAATACCCAATTTCAGGTTCCCACGGTTTATAGTTTTTGAGCTAGTCTGTTCACACACAGACACACACACACACACACACACACACACACACACACACACACACACACACACACACACACACACACACACACACAGACCATTTCGCGGGACTTGGTTATTTCGACTCAGGGGGTCCCAAAACGTGTAAATCCGTTGAAAACCGGAAGTCGAAATTTTTCACGATCGCAATACTTCCACTTACTATATATTTCATATATAGGTAAGTGAAAGTAAAAAAGGTACTTTATAGGAAAACAAAAAAAGGCCCCATCCCCATTTAAGCCCCCTCAGAACATTTTAATAATGGTAAAATGTACCTGATATTAAAGAACACCTAATTTTCATTAATCATGACGAATTTGATCGAAATCATTAAAGCCGTTTTTGAGATAATCGAATAAAAGATAAAAATTGGAAAAGAAGTTATGAAATAAAGTGCCCCCTCCGTTTGACCCATTTTTAATGAAATGTTGGCTGTCACATCTTTGGCATATACATACATCAAACACCCAGTTTGATCAAAATCGTTAAAGCCATTTTTGAGTAAATAAAAAAAACGTGAAAATGATAAAAAATTTATTAAGTAAAGTGTCCCCTCCGGTTGATCGATTTTTATGAAATTTTTGTAGTCATATCTGGGGCATATCAATACATCAAATACTCAGTTTAATCAAAATCGTTCGAACCGTTTTTGAGAAAATAAAAAAAAAACGTAAAAGTTTTTAATGAATTTTAAATGAAGTACCACCTCCGTTTGACTAATTTTGATGGAATTTTAGCACACACAGACCATTTCGCGGGACTTGGTTATTTGGACTCAGGGGACCCAAAAACCTGTATTTCCTTTAAAAACCGGAAGTCGAAATTTTTCACGATCGTAATACTTTCCCTTACTGTATATTTTATATATAGGTAAGTGAGAGTAAAAAACAATTACCTTTGTAAATAATTATGATACTCCATACCTTATGGAGAATAACAAACAGAAATGATTGAATAAATGTGAGTACATTTTTTTTTTTTTTTTTTTTTTTTTTTTTAATTGTGAATATTCTATATTGCATTTGCACGATTATCAAAACTCAGCGGTTTCTACTCCAAGTAGGTTGGTGAGTAAAAGTTGTGTGTTGGGCGTGTCGCACCAGATTTATTTTTTTCTTGGATACCTTTGCTATGACGGATATTCCGCAAGAGAAATGAAATAAATTGGATGGAATTACAACGTGGCAAAAGGAGTAAGAGCATAAGCGTGCTCTGGGGCCGACGTGTGGGAAAAGCCTGCCCCTCCAGGTATTTTAATTGATGCAATATATATATATCTTTCTATTCGCCGGCTCAGGTCGCCTCTGTCATATCTTTGGTGGCTTCCAGTCCATTTATGGTATCAGTGTAGTCCAGCCACATCATGGTGTATGTTTATGTTCAATACGTAAGAACCATGTCAAGTAATCAGGAGTCAGGTAATTCTTATAATTATCTGCTAAAAAATAGGCTAATTGAGTCATTTCTAAATGAAATATATTCATGTATTCATGAGTTGTAAAGGTCATAAAAGTTTTCAATTAATATTTTAACGCTATTGTGGGCTTAAATAATTTTTATTTACGAAAAATTGTAATTCAAAGTATAGGACAAAGAATACAACCTCTAAAAATTAACAATGCTACAAGAAGTATCGACATGTAACGACAAATTAACACCAAAGTAACATTATGATCCGATCTTCAGTGCGAGACCAACTCTTCAGTCAATCGCTCCTTATATTTAGTCTTAATTAGAACAGTCTTGTAACTGTTCAAACAAATAGTCTAGAACTCTTTTCGATCATGTGTGATTAAGTTTCACGTTACAATATTATATAGTTTCAAATTTACACTAACGAAACATACAAAGAACTACACGAACTATTCCTTAACCTTTGAATGCTTACTAATGAATCTCAAAAAGTAAATATTTCATTTGAAAATAAAAATGATAACCATGGAAGAAAATTGAAATAGTTATTATGTTTTTGAAGCTAGGCAATTCCACGTCAAATCAACACAAAAATATATCATTTTAAACCTCACCATCTCAGATTTTCTTGAAATTTGGTATACGTGTACTACTTGTACCTACTACAACAATTGTGAAATATTAATGAGATATGTCAACCCGTTTTTGAATTATTGGTCTCTGAAGATACTTCAAAAATAGGTCCAGAAACAGAAAAAATCATGATTAAAGATAGGTGTAGATGTTTTCCTAATTTGACTAGGACTATGAGATTGGTGTCGTTTAACAGTAAAACTAAATGTAAAATTTTAATTTCAATTTTCTCAATACCTTTTCATCCATCTTTTCTCAGTCTGCTGGTGTTCCTCAAGGCAGTATCTTCGGTCCCATCCTCTACACAGTTTATACAGCTTGACATTCCAACCCATCCCAACACTGTTATCACCACATACGCCGATGACACAGCTGTGCTAGCAGTTAATAATGACCCAGACCTTGCATCCCAAACTCTCCAATCTCACATCACAAACCTTGAAGAATGGTGTCAGAAATGGAGAATCAAAATCAACCCCGAAAAATCCCATCAAATCACTTTTACCCTTCGTCGCAAACCTATGACCTCCTGCCCAACAGTATCCTTCAATAACAGTCCACTTATCCCCGTCGACCAGATCCGTTACCTGGGACTTCACCTGGACAAACGCCTTATTTGGAATCCCCACACAAGACTGAAACGACAAGAAACAGCTCGTCGCTTCCGACTACTTCAACACTTACTTGACAAACGTTCAAAACTCCCAATCTATTACAAAAGGCTAATTTATATGACAGTAATAAGACCGATATGGACTTACGGAATCGAGCTTTGGGGCTCTACTAAACCATCAAAATCCTCTCAAATCCAATCCTTGCAATCCAAAATCCTTCGAAAAATCCTTAATGCTCCTTACTTCGTCACAAACAAACTCATCCATAAAGACCTTAATATTCCATATATAGCCGATTTAGCCCGATCAAGATACCAGTCCTTTCATAATAAACTCCCGGCCAACCTGAATCCTCTTGTTTCCAGCCTCGCTTCCTCCTCTATTCCAGACAATCCTCCTAGGCGTCTGAAAAGAAGATGGCCTAGGGATCTTCTATGCTATGTGTACTAGTTGAGTGCTACCAATGGGTAGCTTCTCATCATGCTATTTCATGTCATGTTATTTTCTTATTGTTAGCTTTTTTGCTAGATGTATTTTGTAAATACAGTTGTAAATTTCAATAAATAAATTTAAAAAAAAAATTCTCAAAAAGGGAATTTTTAAATTTTTTTGAAAAATAGGTAGTATTATATCTATTCATACAGCAAAATATAAAAGTGGGATGAAAATTTCTTCATCACTAAAAAAATAGAAAACAAGTAATAAAATTTAATAAATCTAGCATTTTATGATTAATGATAGTTGTAGATGTTTTCTAAATTTGACTAGGACAATGAGATAGTTGTCTTTTAACAGCGCATTCCATGCGATTTCATATGATATACAGCAATCAACCAATAGGTTATACTATATAATAGGTTGGTACTAAAGAAATTTTCTTAAAACCTAGTATAAAATTTTAATTTCATCGATATCTCGAAAAGGATAATACGAAATTCCACCCTCTCCCCTGGCCCGGGAAACCCCGTATAGCCTAACATGTGAGGAAGGAGAGGACCAAGAAAAAAAAAAATACGAAATGTTAGATTTTTGGACTTGTGGTTTTCGATGTTTAAATTTTTAAATTAATAAAAAAAAAAGTAAAATATGGTTCGATTTATAATAGTTTTGTGCTAGATCTCAACAACTATTTAAGGTAGGAAGCTAGATCAGGTGTCACTTTTTTCAATTCTCCGTACTATTTCTTTTTATATACCACATGATTTATATTTATATTCTAAAATAATTTATATTCTAAAAAAATAATATTAAAAAAAACATCATTAAAGCTGATACTGATGTACTTCAAATTTCATTGATTTATTAAGAAGTACCTTTTTTATTTAAAAAAAAAAAACAGTTTTATTCTAGCATATACTGGCTAAAGATTTACTAAGTATCGTATGGAAGAAACCATTCGTTCACAATATAAAAAATTGTGACTTATAATACGTTCAGAGTGTAATACATAGACTTACTCTCTTGAGTCTGTGTTGCTCTGGACCCAACGAGTTCTGATGAAGATCCTCATGTTTAGATCGAAACTTTGGCTCTACAATTAAAGAAAAATTAGACTGAAAATCCTGTCTATTAATCATCCTAGTCAATTATTTTATTTCATTCGCATGTAAACATTTTTATCTTGTGAACCAATCGATTCTCCTCTTTGGAAAGTTAATTTAAAAGAACACTTTAAGCCACTTGTGCTACAATAACATACAGTTTTTTGGGGGGGGTGAGGGGGGGGTCCACCATTCTATATTATATAAGGCTTATATTTGTATTCCTATGCCCGATAAAAAAAAGTGGAGAGAACCATGTTGAAAAAAGTAGGTAGGTAGAATATATATATATATATATATATATATATATATATTACTAGCATTCCCCACCGCGGCTTTGCCCGCGAGTCTTTAAAATCAATTCTGTGATCATTATCATGGTATTGATTTAATATAATATATTAGCTGATGTTAAGGTGATTTAGTAGGATCGGAGCTTCCGGTAGGTGGAATGTTGGAGGGGGAAGCTGCCGGCTCGGTTGAAGAGAGGGAGACGCGCAATGGAGAGAGTTCACTAAAACCGCCGAAACAAAAAATTGCTTACTCGTCGTGAACGCTTCATTTTTCGGCTTTAAAACATGGTTTTTGACGCCTCTTAGGGGCTTTCGAGTTAAACTCGTCGTATCCAAGATCTTTAAAATGAGTCCAAATTAGACATTTTTTCTCGAAGTGCAAAAATAGGTGTCCGTTAGAGTTAAACATTCAATTTCGCAATTTAAGCCCCTTAAGGGTTACATTTTCGAAATTCCTTTCTTAGTGGTTACCTACATCGTTTAAAATCTAAAGAATGAACTTCAAGTTTCTATCATTAGTAGTTTTTGCTCTGCGTTGATTCTGTCAGTCAGGACAAAGCCTCTTATATATATAGAGATTATAGTATAGATACTATATGAAAATAGTCTAGTTTCAATCAGAATTTTCAAAAATTGGTCTGTTACCTACAAATTTTTTTATTTGATTAAAGAGAAAAAAGAATTGAGCTTTTAAATAAAAATCAGAAATATTAATAAGCTGACAATTTTTTTCTAGCAAAACTAGATACAAGTCCGGATAAGCTTTTTTCTTCTTGAATGAGAAATGTCTTCTAATTAGTGACTCCTTCTAATTAGTTAGGTAAACATCATGTTTCTTAATCAGCAGTATCTGTCATACATATATAAGTAGTACATATAGTATTGTTATATTTTTTGTAGATAATTAATTCATCAATGCTCTTTAAGCTCTGAAGATCTCATTTTAAAAACACTCCCGGAGACCATGATATTTTCCCCTCTGAGGAGAGAAAGAAGAAGTTTCGTCAGATCATGTTTTGACCTTTACCTGGCCTGTGCAGCCGTCACAGAAACATTTACTTAAGTCTTCAATGCTCATTTTAGTAACAAGGAAGTCTGAAGAAGTAAATTCTTCTACCGCAAAAGATCCATTTTCCCTCGTTCGTTATCTAAATTAATTACGGACTTTCGATTATGTAAAGTCGTGATTGTTCGATTATATAGCTGTACTCTTCGATATCTAACACGCTCTGAAAATAAGAAATTATTAAATTTAGCAGAAAATTTTAAAAAGACTAGAGAAAGTTTTGAGATTCCAAAACACCTCTTATATAAAATAGAGTGGAGTACATTATCGGAACCGTTTGGGTTTTGAAATTTATTTTTAACATGTTAGGTGCGGCATCGGTCCCCGGGGTCCGATGTCTTACATTCCCTTCTTAACAGCCGATTTTTACATGAAAATGTCCGAACACTTCAAATACTCAATTTAGTCGGTTTTTAATGAGATTAGTGCATTTTAGTGCAGTGTTGCTAACAGCTGAAATTCTGTTGTTTTTTAGAATCGGACTCTGAGGTCCGATTTTCGATAAAAAATGACATAAATCCTTTATCGGCCTGTCCTGCGCCTATTATGTCTAGTTCCAATCCTTACCAAGAGATAATGCCCTTGAGACGCTCATTTAATTCCCTTTTAGTCAAAAGATAACGCTTTCGTCAAAGTATTCCCATCGGACCCTGACGCCAGATTTCGTCTGTGGCTCATGCTAGCAGTCGGATCTCGGGGACCGTACCTTCCAATTCAGGATATCTCTAAAATACGCCGCCGCAACTAACGTGTTAATTAAATTGATCATCCTAAACTAAATTTAAGTTTTGTTCCAAGAAGGAGTTTTAACGTTGAGGGTACTTTCGCATGCGCAGTACGTAATAACATCCCATTGTTGACTAGTGATAGTGTGCCTGTGAAAGAGTTCTCAACGTTTTAAGTCATTTTTGAAACATACCCATAATTGAAGGGGTCGGGGCAAAATAGTGCCAAGCAACATTTTTAACAAAAATAAACTGTAGCTGCAGTCTGCTGTATATTACGTAGGACTATATGTCTATGATGGAAATGCCAACTAAATATGATTGCGTGTGCTCACTATATAATCATATTTAGGTGGCATTTCCATCATAGACATATAGTCCTACGTAATATACAGCAGACTCCAGCTACAGTTTATTTTTGTTAAAAAAGTTGCTTGGCTCTATTTTGTCCCGACCCCTTCAATTATAGTGAAATTAGTATTCCAGTGTTCTGTACTTCGAACCATTTTAAGATTTTCACCATGATTTTTAACTGTAAATATTAAATACATAATTTTTTCGGTCAAAGGTCAACTATCTTCCAAAAAGATAATGAATGTGTTAAAAAAGTGAAGATATGTGCAAACAAATATGAAAAAAATCTGGTGCGTGCGCGCAACACACAACTTTCACTTACAAACTTACTTAGATTAGAATTTAATGCGTTTTGTTAATTGCCACTTCTCAAATGAACAGAACGGCTTTAATTATAAACAATGGTCTGTCATTAAAGGCGTACTCCTCTTGCGCTCTACGAGTTTTATGAGTTGACTGAATATTTTTCTTTTTTTCTCCTCTATATGTTTCCTTGATTTTTATCATATCTCATATTTAGCCATTTCTTATTTTTAGGCAAAACGAGAGACAGATAATTTCTCCATATAAACAAATACAAAGGTACTTTATAGGAAAACAAAAAAGGCCCCTTCCCCATTTAAGCCCCCTCAGAACATTTTAATAATAATAAAGCTTACATGATATTAAAGAACACCTAATTTTCATTAAACACCACGAATTTGATGAAAATCGTTAAAGCCGTTTTTGAGATAATCGAAAAAAAGGTAAAAATTGGTTAAAAAGGTATAAAATAAAGTGCCCCCTAAGTTAAACTAATTTTGATGAAATGTTGGCTATCACATCTTTGGCATATACATACATCAAATACCCAGTTTGATCAAAATCGTTAAAGCCTTTTTTGAGTAAATAAAAAAAACACGTGAAAATTGTACAAAATTTATAAAGTAAAGTCCCCCCTCCGGTTGATCAATTTTGATATAATGTTGGCTATCGCATCTTTGGCATACACATACGTCAAATACCCAGTTTGATCAAAATCGTTAAAACCGTTTTTGAGTAACTAAAAAAAAACACGTGAAAATGATACAAAATTTATTAAGTAAAGTCCCCCCTCCGGTTGATCAATTTTGATGAAATTTATACAGTCATATCTCGGGCATGTAAAAGATCAAATACTCAGTTTAATCAAAATCGTTAGAGCCGTTTTTGAGAAAATCGAAAAAACTTAAAAAGTTATTAAATAAAGTACCCTCTCCCTTTGAGCAATTTTGATGAAATTTTTGCTGTCACGTCACGGGCATATACCTTAACTAAATACCCAATTTCAGGTTCGCACGGATTATAGTTTTTAAGCTAGTCTGTTCACACACACACACACACACACACACACACACACACACACACACACACACACACACAAACACACACACACACACACACACACACACACACACACACACACACACACACACACACACACACACACACACACACACACACACACACACACACACACACACACACACACACACACACACACACACACACACACACACACACACACACACACACACACACACACACACACACACACACACACACACACACACACACACACACACACACACACACACAGACCATTTCGCGGGACTTGGTCATTTGGACTCAGGGGACCCCAAAACGTGTATTTCCGTTGAAAACCGAAAGTCGAAATTTTTCACGATCGCAATACTTCCACTTACTATACATTTCATATTTAGGTAAGTGAAAGTAAAAATTTGTTTTCGATTGTGCTTGAGAGATATGTAGAAGCTGGTTGGAATACCCCGTATACATAAGGAACCTGGAAATTCTTAGCATAAGCCATTTTTCAGAACCAAAGCAGCTGTACTCAGCAAGCAGATTTTTTTTTTTTTACAGCGGAACTTTTATTTATTAATAAACATTAACCAAAGAACCTAATGGACCTAACTCCGTTCTTGGCCCCCGATGTTCGTGGCGAGGAGACCTCTGAACGGATTAGTTATGTTTGTTGTGTGCAGTGAGGAGGAGGGGTTTGGAAGAGCAGGAAGTTGGAGAATTCTTTTCGAAGGAACACTTCCTCTGGTATCAGCTGTCCCACCCCCACGGTTGAGGGCTCTGTGTGTCCTGTTATATATTTTTTATCCTCCCGTCTACGCTGCCAACTGGCACTTCTTTGGATCAATATTCTGATTTTTTTCAGGTCTTTCTTTATAATGTCCCGCAGATATCAATCCTTTTTTTTTTCTATACATTCAAAGAATAATTAACACTTTGCACTCGAGGTCTTCGGAGCGTAGTCATTTAAAATTTTTCTTCAAACTCGAGGGCTCCGCTACGGAGACAATGCAAATAATTTTCAATTTTTTAACATATAAGGACAAAAAAAAAATCGTAAAAAAAATTTATAGGATATTTTGCTTTTGGTGATAAATGATGGTCGCGGCTCGCGGTGTTTTTCATTATTTTTATAGTACGTTTGTCATTTAACATCGGCTATACTTTTTGGTTTTAATTCATCTTTTATTTCCTCAATTGTACAATAATTTATAATAAAATATAAAAAATTAAAAAAAAAAGTAATTTTGAAATTAAAATAAAATTATAAAAAAAATATATTTTTTGTAACTATGTGTTCTTGAAGCTTAACAGATACATATAACCTAAATTTCATTACAATTCCTTACTTGGTTCTAAAATTTTACTGTATAATATTACGTTTTCAGGGTTTACGTTTTCGTGAATAAGTTGCGTTAAGTTGGCGGTAGGTAACGTCCGAAATGGTGCCAAGTGCAAAGGGTTAAATAATGAACAACAATATAAAACATAATTGATACGTAGCCAGCATATAAAATATAAAATAAAAATCTCGTGCGATGCGTGCAACACTCAACTTTCCCTTACCAACTTACTGTGATTAGAAATTGACGTGTTTTGTTAAATACCATTTCTGAAAGTCACACATTTATTTTCCAAATTTATTTACTTATTTTTGTTTGTATTTGCTCTTTAAAGTTGCTACTATTAGCAGCAACTTTAAAGAGCAAATACTCTTTATTGAGTTCATATGCTCAAGGTCCCGAGTTCGAATCCGGCCTGGTTGGATATCTTTAATATTTTGTCACTGATTGTCTCGGTGGCCTTGAGACTCTCCTGTGGCAAACTCAGTCTAAATGTGGGAATTCTTAATTGAAAAATTAAGGGGAAAAAACCTGACGGTTGTGCATGATCACGGTCAAATCACCTGGCCGCTGACCAAGAAATAGTTCTTCCTTACACAGTACTGTACCCAAGTCCCTACATGGGTTGTAGTGCTACAGGTTTTTACATAAACAAAAATGAGTATAAGAAATAAGATATATAAATTAATATATATAACGCACTTAACGTAGTTGACCCTTCAACAGTCTCTGATACACCTACTTTCATAATCGTGGTAATGTATTACTCCTGAGGAGTGTAGGACTTAATTTCGATACATAGGATATTTACTATTAATAATATCATATACATATTAATGTCAGCTTGGTTACGAGTGCTGCGAGGAAAAAAAAATCATTAGTCCTCAGAAAAGGAAAAAAAAATGTATCTAAGAAATGCTCAGCTACAACCATATTAAATATCCGATTTATAAAGGAGGGTAACTTAAGCGGGCTTTAAGTAATTTATACTTGACGGCGCATTCCTTCGGTAGCCACATTCTTGCTTTAGGAATGCTATACTTCTCCATGAGCTTCCAGCTACGAGATAAGTTAAGATAATTCTCCAGAAGGTCTCTGGAATACGAGGCCATATCAGGACATAACATCTGAAGGGGTTAGAGCAGATTATGCCTTCGTCATATAATTATCCTTCTATTATTATCTGGTTTTCTGTCTAGTCTGCTGTAACATTATATATATATTTTTTTTTTTAAATTTCATCAAAATTGATCTATTGGAATGGGCACTTAATAAATGTCCCATTTTCACGTGTTTTTTTTATGTACTCAAAAATGGGTTTAATGATTTTGATCAAATTCGTCATGTTTAATGAAAACCGAGACTTCTTTAATATTAGGTAAGCTTTATCATTAAGATGTTCTAAGTTACCTTGGATGGGGCTTAAATGGGGAAGGGGCTTCTTTTGTTTTCCCATAAAGTACCTTTGTTTATGTTTATGTGGACAAATTAGCTGTCTCTCGTTACGCCTAAAAATAAGAAATGGCTAAATATGAAATAAGGCAGAAAAACAAGTAAACATATAAAGGAGAAAAAAAGAAAAATATCCCGTCATCTCATAAAACTCGTTGATCCCAAGCATGCGCAGTACGCCTTTAATGACAAACTATTGTTTATAATTAAAACCGATCTGTTCATTTAATGTTAATTATTTGCTTCATTCAATTTTTTATTATCAATTGCAAGTAAAAACTTTTATTTAATAATAAAAAAAATTGGTGTACTTTAGAGAGCAAATACAAAAAAAAAAAAAAAGTAAATGAATGTTGAAAAATATGTGACTTTGAGAAATGGCATTTAACAAAACACGTCAATTTCTAATTTAAGTTGGTAAGTGAAAGTTATGTGTTGCGCGCATCGAACCAGGTTTTTTTTTAGAGCAATTGCGTTCTATATTTTCGTAGATTGGATCTCGAGATCCTACAGAATTATTTTGCCTAAACTTTTAGTCAATTTTCCATAGTTTTTTATACTTTTACAGGCCACAAAAGAAAGAAAAAAATGAAATTCGGCTTAGTGTTTACTAATACGCGCAATAGTCTTCAATGAAGATTGTGCATAATAATGAAAATCCCTATTAAGAAGCGATACTAGCGCTACTATGGCGAACTAAGTACATTGTTTGTTTGTTTTAGTGTCCGCTTTTATTACACGGTTGTTCGCCAATGTTCGAGGTTAGTCTTTGAAATATTTATGCTTTTTAGATAGGTTTACACTGCACCGAACAGCATACAGACTGCTTTTGTTCTGGTACCATTTTTAAATTTAAAAATTACCATAAAAACCGAAATGGTACATTATCTGTTCGGTACCTGCGGCCTTATTTTTCTATTACATATATTAATTAAAATCACCTAGGTGTGAATATATAAACTCTCGCTCTTTTTTCTGCGGCTTACATTTATAATAACTGAAGGCAGAACAGATATATGCCATTATTTGAAGGTTAGCCATTTGTTATGCTATTTTAAAGTTTGCCTTGTTACTTTGTTTTTGAAGTACATGATTCTCCCGGTATGCGCAGTTTTTTTTACCAGATCGGCGACCAAGCTGTTTCAATATGGCCTCCGTGTGCCTGGTCTCTCTTTTGTAAACAGTATTTGCGTCATTGGGTTTGAGCTGTTGTTTAGCCAGTCTGTGCAATGTCTTCTTTTGTTGGTTCTCTGTGTTAGTCTTTGAAAGAGTTAATTTTTTTTCGGCTTCTTTTTCTACACTGCCTCATGTATCAACCGGTTGGAATTTGTTAATACATGATGTAAATAGTAATACTGTATTTTTTTTCTTACGATTACACCAATGGGGGACGATTTATGTTATGGTTCGGTATTTAGTAAGAAAATACCGTTTTTGTGTGCAGGGGGTGATGTGTTAAGTGTATCCATTTTATAGAGGCTGAGTGTGCCGCATTAGTGTCCCTAGTTCCACAAGTCGATCCATGGCTATTATAAGAAAAATCTGGTGCGTGCGCGCAACACATAACTTTCATTTACCAACTTATTTAGATTAGAAATTGACGTGTTTTGTTAATTGCCACTTCACAAAGTCACAAATCTTTCCACATTCATTTCTCATTTTTGCCGTTTATGAGTAAATTAAAAAGCACACGTGAAAATGATACAAAATTTATTAAGTAAAGTACCCCCTCCATTTGATCAATGTTGATGAAATTTTAACTGTCACATCGCGGGCACATACATATACCAAATACCAAGTTTGATCAAAATCTTTTAACCCATTTTTGAGTAAATAAAAAACACGTGAAAATTGAGACAGCATTTATTCAGTAAAGTGCCCCCTCCAATTAATCAATTTTGATGAAATTTTTACTGTCACATCGCGGGCACATACATATACTAAATACCAAGTTTGATCAAAATCGTTAAAGCCGTTTTTGGGTAAATGAAAAAAAACACGTAAAAGTGGGACACAATTTATTAAGTAAATTACCCCCTCCGGTTGATCAATTTTGATGAAATTTTTTCAGTCGAATCTCGGGCATATCAATGCATGAAATACTCAGTTTAATCAAAATCGTTAGAGCCGTTTTCGATAAAATCGATAAAAACGTAAAAAGTTATTAAATGAAGTACCCCCTCCGTTTGACCAATTTTGATGAAATGTTTGCTGTCACATCGCGGGCATATACTTTCACTAAATATCCAATTTCAGATTCGCACGGCTTATAGTATTTGAGCTAGTCTGTTCACACACACACACACGCACGCACGCACGCACGCACGCACGCACGCACGCACCCACGCACGCACGCACGCACGCACGCACGCACGCACGCACGCACGCACGCACGCACGCACGCACGCACTCACACACACACACACACACACACACACACACACACACACACACACACACACACACACACACACACATGAAATACTCAGTTTAATCAAAATCGTTAGAGCCGTTTTCGATAAAATCGATAAAAACGTAAAAAGTTATTAAATGAAGTACCCCCTCCGTTTGACCAATTTTGATGAAATGTTTGCTGTCACATCGCGGGCATATACTTTCACTAAATATCCAATTTCAGATTCGCACGGCTTATAGTATTTGAGCTAGTCTGTTCACACACACACACACACACACACACACACACACACACACACACACACACACACACACACACACACACACAAACACACAGACCATTTCGCGGGACTTGGTTATTTGGACTCAGGGGACCCCAAAACGTTTATTTCCGTTGAAAACCGGAAGTCGAAATTTTTCACAATCGCAATACTTCCACTTACTATATATTTCATGCATAGGTAAGTGAAAGTAAAAAAGGAACGGAGGCCATAGCCGGGGACATTGAGCATAGTAGTACAGAGTCTTAATGAATATTAAAATTCTTTGATACTCAATGAAGTATAGGAATTCACTGCAGCCTATGTGAAATTCGTTTTTTAGTACAAATGTGTTAAATAATTAAGATATAGCTATTAGCTTCTTGGTGTATGAGAGTAATTTAACAAAACGGTACTGACGTAGTATCGAATCGCCAGGGTCATACCCTGTTATCTTGTAACCTCTACTTACCATTTTTCTGGGGCTAAGTTATCTGTGTCTGCGTCATTCAATTGTTTTGTAGTTTATTTTGTTACGTCAGTAAAGTCATTATTTTTTATTTTATTCAAATTGATAAATTTGATAAATAAGTGGACCCATTGGGGTATGTGAACCCTTTTAAAGCTAACGTCTAAATATGAAATTAATCGTAGGACGTGACCATTCCGCCAGTTTATGTTACCGTAATATTAGCGAACTTTCATCGCTTCATTTTAAGTTAAAAAGGGCCTTGATTAGCTTCATTAGATTGGTTAGCTTTTGACTTACGCTCGCTCCAAAAGATCTTTTTCAGTGGAGATCGGGGGTCCTCGCAAGCAGGTCCCCTATTCAACGGATAACGGTCCAAAATTTTACTTTCATAAAGAAAATTCAATTACAGCTTATTACTTTTTTTTACTTCCATTTATTTATATATGAAATATATAGTAAGGGAGAGCATTGCAATCGTGAAAAATGTCGACTTCCGGTTTTCAACGGAAATACACGTTTTGGGTTCCCTCCAAATAACCAAGTCCCGCAAAATGGTCTATGCGTGCGTGCGTATTTGATCTATGTATATGCCCCGAAATGATGGTAAAAGTTTCACCAAAATTGATCAAGGGACGCTTTATTTCATAACTTTTTTCTAATTTTTACGTTTTTGTCGATTTTATCAAAAATAGCGTTAATTATTTCGATCGAACTCGTCTTTTTTAATAGGAATCAAGTTTTCTTTAATATTCAGGTAAACTTTATTATTATTAAACTGTTCTGAGGGGGCTTAAATGTGGAAGGGGCCTTTTTTAGATTTTTTTTTCTATAAATTACCTTTGGTTTTGTTTATATGGAGAAATTATCTGTCTCTCAAGAGAAAAAAAAAGAAAAATATTCCGTCAAATCATAATACGTTGAACCCACGCATGCGCAGTATGCCTTTAATGACAGACGTTGTTTTTAATTAAAGGTGTTCTGTTCAGTTAATGGAAATTATCCGATTCATGGTAACTATATGAAGTATTCAACAACTACGTAGAGAATTATAAAATAAGACGACTTGAAGTATTATGCTTGCAGTGCAGAATTATCAAAAGTAAAAAGTTTTATTTAATAATGTACTTCATCATAGCCTGTTGATTCCAGAGTAAGACTTATTACTTACAAGAGCCAGTCTCTGCATTACTCTGGACTAAGAAGTCCTGATGAAGATCCACATGTTGGGATCGAAACGTTGGCTTACCAAAATAAAAAAAAAATATCAAACTGGAAATCCTTACTATCAATCAACCTATCGTAATGAAAAACAGACTATTAAAAACCTCTAAATGGATTCTTTGATGTATGTTAAATGTTGTTACATGAACTCAATTAGGTATAACTGGCTTAACATGTTAGATGTTACGCTAAGTTTACTAGCTTAGTCACAGTATCTGATCAGAGAGAGAGAGTGAGAGAGAGAGAGAGAGAGAGTGAGGGGGCCTCTCCTAGAATATATAACTTGGTCCTCATTACCGCTTCCATTTCAAATCCCAGTTCCACTCCGCTTTAAATCATTATTCGCAATTAGCCGCTTGGTCGGATCACGTCAAGTGCCTTCTATATATTAAGTCTGTTGATCGGATCTTATCTTATAGAGTAACTCCAGCTTTGCATTAACATGATTGCATATTTACTTTTTCTAGTTTCTTCTATAGAAATGTCATCGAATTTACATTTTAATTACCTACATAACCTTTTACTTCCTTTACCTACCCCTCTAGTTACTTCGGATTATCCAATTTATATCGCCAATAGAGTGCATCTACCCTTCGAGCTATGATTTCGCACGAAATCCTATATTTTTTTCTAATTCAGATTTAATTCTCGTTTAGTGAGGTGGCCTTCGAGGTATGTATGATAAATGAAATGTCCTAACTGTGTTCAGCGGGTGGGTCAGCTTAGGTTACATTTATTTCTTCACATTGTAGTGGTGGGATGGTCTCCGCACCGAGCCCTATATTTTTGAATTTTCCAATTTTTATCGATAATAATATACCTTTTACCGTTTTAAAGGGAGTAAACGGATGGGACGGAGGTCCCGAGGCTGTACGATGTCGGGCACTCGTTTGGCCCGATGCACACGGGCGGAATTTTTCTGCGGTCCGGTCTATAAGCCTTTAGGCTTGTGGTCAGGGGTACCTGGAGTATAATGGTATAATCCGGTCGGTCCATTAAACTTCATCTGTTCTTCCTTGTCTATGCTGTCCCTCGGAAAGGACGTAAAATGGACGTCCAGAGCATGTAAGGTACTCGTTAAAGATCCCTACCCTAATTATACCTGGATATGCAAAATTTATGACTCCCACTGTAGCATTTATTAGCTAAAGTGACGTAAAACCAACAAACAAACAACCGAAGAAAAATATTATTTAAATCCTTTCCTGAAAAATGTATAAAGTCCCGTAAAATGAACAAATTAAAAATTACTTTTTCATTGATTTGTTAAGAGCAGGCTGTTTTTTTTTTCTTTTCAATAATGCCCTGCACTTCCCATTTTGTTCTCTTAAGGTACTTCTGCACTTAACGAGCCTCATTCTCGAACAGCTATGTATTGGCTGTTTTTTATATAAATCACTGGTTTTTGGTCAAAAGGGGTTAGTTATTGAAAGTGAAGCCTAAACAACAATTTACCAAGCTATTGAAAATCATTATAAATTATTTCTGATTATATTTCTTTATTCCAGACAATAAATGAAATTACATTCTTTCAACAGATACTATAATAAATTATATTAATTGATAAAAGTAGCAAAAAATCTTCCTTCCTTTACCATAAATATTTATTTATAGCATATGTTGTTAACGTTTCGGGGCTGTTTCCCCATTCTCAAAACATAAAATAATTTTTCAATCGTATGATTTAATGTCTTTAAATAAATATTACAACAATTACATCACTGTCATATGCTTAAAAACTATTTTTACATTTTAAATATGTTGGCTCATACTTGTCCATTTTTTATTTGACTCTATAAAAAATGGACAAGTATGAGCCAACATATTTAAAATGTAAAAATAGTTTTTAAGCATATGACAGTGATGTAATTGTTGTAATATTTATTTAAAGACATTCAATCATACGATTGAAAAATTATTTTATGTTTTGAGAATGGGGAAACAGCCCCGAAACGTTAACAACATATGCTAAAATAAATATTTATGGTAAAGGAAGGAAGATTTTTTGCTACTTTTATCAATTAATATATATATATATATATATATATATATATATATCTTCCAACTAAATTCAGAAGTAAATAACAATAATAAATTATGAATAACGAATAAATTATAGTCAATTATGAATTTTAAGAAGACGAGACAAAAAAAAAAATTGTTACGACTTAGGCCCAGTGAACACGGACGACACTTTTCTGCGATGCGGACTATAAGCCAGGTCAGGGGTACCTGGAGTACAATGGGCCGACCGGATTTACCATTATATTCCAGGTACCCCTGACCCGGCTTATAGTCCGCATCGCAGAAAAGTGTCGTCCGTGTGCATCGGGCCTTAAGCCCTTTTGTCCAAACATGAATGAAATATGACTTTACCAAGGGTACTTAGTCTGGCTGGTCGCTTGTTTGGGGATAGCGCTAGTGTCGTTTTTACGCTAGTTAAAAATTAGCTTCTAGACCTTCTTTGAGCATTTTTCTGACGTTTATTTTATCCATAATAAGTTAGAGCAAAAGTAAGAACAGTCGCTAGTTCCAAGTCAGCTGAAAATTTGTCTTTGTAATGAAAATTGTTGTGTTAAGGTGCTTAGGTGCGGTCATTCATCACTGTTCGCTCGACTTCACGTTTCAGTGTAAATAGCTGTTCATAACAATCCTGTACGGCAAGGTTCGGGGATTATCTGAACGAGTTGAGGTTCAGACAATGTAAATGTACCTTTTGGTCTTTTATTATTCCAAATTTATACTACAGTGAAAATTTCAATCTTCCTTTATGATATATATATTTTTCAATACATTAAAACCTCACAACGTTTTGAGGCTCATTGCCTCATCTTCAGGTGTACAAAATATATATTATAACCATACGTTATATCAATTCATTAAAATCTCGTCAGTAAATAATTAATAATGTCAGATTGCACTTCTTTCTTTGGCCACCTCAAAGAAAGAAGTGCAATCTGACATTATTAATTATTTATTGACGAGATTTTAATGAATTGATATAATGTATGGTTATAATAATAGGGTGTATCAAAAAAATGACCGTTTCGTCAAATGCATGAATTCCAAGGACTGTAAAGACGTTAATCCTATTTATTGTTTACCAACAAGTCCTGTACTCTTTAGAATGTTAATCCAACTATATTTATCAACACTGGACTTATTTTGAGACATTATTGGAAAAAATCGTGTTCTGCCGCTGAAGCGGCTCGTGAAATCAACAGAATTGAAGGAGGTCTCCTTGACGAGCGTACCACGCGGCGTTGGTTCCAAAAATTTCACAGTGGAGATACGACCTTAGAACGGAAGAAGGGGTCAGGGCGACCATCTTTGGATATAGATGATGCTCTGCTTCATGAATTCGTACCTCATGGAACCACAATTAACTCAGACCTCTATTGCATACAGTTAGATAGAGTATATGCAAAACTGTCGCAACTTTATCCAGCTTTGGTCAATCGAAAAGGAGTTCTGTTACAGCAAGATAACGCCCGGCCGCAAGGAAAAATTAACAAATCTTGATGGGATCGAACTTCTTCCTCACCCGCCATATAGCCCAGACCTTGCTCCATCAGATTTTTATTTGTTTCGGTCAATGGCCCACTTCTTGAAAGGGAAAAAATTTGATACCTTTGAAGATGTCGAAACAGCGGTGCAGGAATTCTTCGATAGCCATCCTATAGAGTGGTACCAGCAGGGGATCATGCAACTGGCGGAAAGATGGCAAGCAACATTAGATAACAATGGGTTATATTTTGAATACTAATTTTATTGTAAAGTATAAAAAAAATATATATTAATTTTTTGTCTAAAACGGTCATTTTTTTTATACACCCTATTATATATTTTAATGTATTGAAAAATATATATAGCATAAAGGAAGATTGAAATTTTCACTGTAGTATAAATTTGGAATAATAAAAGACCATATGTAATGGAATTTTAAAAAGTCTTCCAGTATAGTATAAACTATCAGTAAATGCACCTTTACGATCAATAGCGATTAAACTCTGATAGCTTTCAACGTGGTAACACTTTCCATGCGATTGGTATCCACATGACTGTGCTTCGTCTTGGAGTAGTTTAAGCTAATTATTCATTTTTTTACATTGAAATATAAGATTCAGTTAGTGCCTTGAATCATAAGAACGGGAAGAAGAGAAGAAGATGTAAGGAATGCAGACAATTAGGCAATGTCCCTCCATTTTCTCTCTCTCTCTCTCTCTCTCTCTCTCTCTCTCTCTCTCTCTCTCTCTCTCTCTCTCTCTCTCTCTCTCTCTCTCTCTCTCTTACCCTCTCTCCTACCCTCTCTCCCACTCTCTCTCTTTCCCCATTAACTTCTTTTCTTATTTATACATTATGTTAACTACTCCGTTCTCTCTTTCTTTAATCTACTTCTTCTTTTATTTTTTGTCCGTGTTGTTAAATCCTCTATAATTATAATGCTGGCCCGTCCTTATTATTCACAATTTCAAGATTCCGGTTTAGAGAAGGACAGGTTTCTCTGATGAAGTCACATTTTATTTTCTAAAGAATGCTTCATCACACAGACTCCTAAGAAAAAATTCTTTCATTCGATTATAAAATGTATTGATATAATATAGAAACAATCTTTATTATTTGGTGCAGAAAATACTCACAGTTTGCTAATTTTCATTAGAACCAACGTGAAATGTAAAACACTTTTTTTTTTTTTAAGCTTTATTCAAAATCAGTCCTAAGAAATTCGGTGTAGGCTCGAAATTTCATGAATGGAATTTTGACACATTTCAATAAAGTTTTCTCTGTAGGTAATTTCAGCAATTTTGTTTATTAATCGATTTTCACAGAAACATTTACTATGGATATTTTGAATTCATACAGCCAATTTGTACCTAGTTATTTGTTCCTTATTCAATATCAAGATTTCTAGGGTAGGAAAGCCTCCACCTCCCTCCACCATTTTTTAAAAAGTGATAATGATATTTTAAAATAGAGTGTGGGGGAATAAATAAAATTAAGTTATAAAAAAAAAAAAGTATTATGGGTCTAAATTATGTTGTATATCAATAACGTGTGTTATATTTTAAATTATAAATGTTTCACCAATGTACCGGTACAGTATTTTTTTTATCCCTGACGCTGAAGGATTAACAATAAATTTGAAGCACAATGTTGCACTTATACTATATTCTGCCTATTATCATATAAAGAAAAATATACTCTTCTACAATTATACAAATAATCATATGTTCAACTTTCGACCGTATTTAAGATAAATATTAAACAAATTTAACTAGAATTAAAAATAAACTGATGAAAAAAAAATATATTTAGTGACTTGCTGAAAATCTGTTTAATTATTAAGCCACATTATTAAAACTATGTTATATACTTGGAATACTTAAACGATCACTCACACATACAGGCGTGCCCCCCCCCCCACCCCCAAAAGATTTTTTTGGTTTCCCTTCCTAAAAATAATGTTATTTAAATTGTAAATTCAAAATTAGTAGACGTATTCAAATATTAATTTTATGAAAATTTGCTGCGGTCACTTTGTTCCTTGTTCCGTGACGCAATTTCTTAAAAAAAATCGCAACCCAGAAATAATGTGATCTCAAATTTTCATAACAATTTCGAAATTCTAGGGTTAGGTTTCGCTTGTGTTTTTTTTTTTTTTTTCTTTTCTTTCTTCATGTCTTTGTATATTCGATACTTTTCCAACTACTTATATGAACCAAGGATATATATATATATATATATGTATATATATATATATATTATAATTTACCATTAGTTTACAAAGCTTTGCTTAATTTGGACTGAAGATATATAGATATATTTGTTTCAAGATAATGTTTTCATTTTTGTTTTGGTTTCTTTTTCGATCGGCCTTATTATGTAATTAGTCAGACATAAGAAAACTTTTTTTTTTACTCAGGAGAATTAAACATACGCCAGGAAGCAGTTAATCATAACAGCCCCCCCCCCAAAAAAAAAAAAAAAAAATCAACTAATTAGACGTAATATATACAAGAGGCAGTGGCAGGTGTGGTATTAACGATTCATGTGATTGTTATCTTGTTACCGTTAACAGGGCCCGAGCACACAGACACTTCCAGCGATACTCCCACCTCAACACTTCAATAACATTATCTAGTATATAATGATCCATTCTTAGTATTTTTAAAATCTTTCATATATGTATTAAAATTGTCAATATATACATTAACGTTAAACAGTTTATACATAACATCAGTTTTGACACATAACTTCGTGCTGAAATTTTATTGAAATTCTTTGGAGAAAAAAAAAAACAGGTCTTAGGTAGGTAGTCTTGTAACCTATTGAAATTAAAAATAACTATTTTCAAACGAGAACATTGGCAACTCTTTAATATTATTTAAGCAGTAATTAAGCAGTACGTCTTTACTTGTTAGTAATGGGATTTAAAGGTATAGTATTACGAGCTCTCAACGTGTTTTAAGTGATTGTTGGAACATAGCTTATGTTATGAACCACCATTTATCATCTAGAGGCGTCTAATTCGTAAGAAATACGCTAGAAAGTTTCGAAAACGCGATATTATCCATTTCCAAGTAATTTAATAGAAATTTTCTATTAATGTATCCATATTTCCAAATGGTACACTCTTCTGATTGATTTACAGAATTGTAATGTTACAGTTTGTCTTTTTCATTTCTTATAGCTTCAGTAATTTTAAATCAGCTCATTTGAAAAATATTTTAAACATGTAAATGGTAAAATTAATTCAGCTGGACAATGAAATAAGTATCCTTGATATTGATTGGTTGTGGTAACTAAAATCATTAATTTATATATAATTTTTCATGAAAGGATTGAGCTATGATATAAAATGTACAGTATTTATTAGCTTGTTGAAAATGAAGTATTATTTATTACCTATGAACTTCCTTACAAAGTGGATTTACATTTCTGAAAAATTCCAAAAACTGACTGATGCAAACAAATATTTCGACATAAAATTTCAACTACTTTCATTTTAAATACTAAAAATGAAAAATAATTATATTTTATTTCTTATAGCTTCAGTAATTTTAAATCAGAAAAATATTTTAATATGTAAATGGTAAAATTAATTCAGCTGTACAATGAAAAAAGTTTCCTTGGGTGTTGTGGTAACTAAAATGATTAATATATATATACATATATATATATACATACATATAATTTTTATAAAAGGATTGAGCTCTGATATAAAATGTACAGTATTTATTACCTTATTGAAAATGAATTATTATGTATTACCTATGAACTTCCCTACAAAGTGGATTTACATTTCTGAAAAATTCCATAAACTGACTGATGCAAACAAATATTTCATTGTAAAGGGGCCACCTGTGGTGTAGTGGTTAGCATAGAAACTTACTATACTGAAGGTCGCTGGTTCGCGTCCCGAGGTGACCCAAGGATTTTTTAATGGGAGTAAAAAATCCTTCCTTTAAAAAGTATAAGTCATAAGAAACAGAGGTTATGTACTATTTACGAATCAAGCTAATTACAGACTGATATTTTATTGATGTTTATTCACAAATGCCTTGCTTTGCTATCTGAAAGAAGGAATTTATTTTAGATTGTAATAATGCGGTTTGATATAACGTAGAAATTTCGCGTCCCGAGGTGGCCCTAGGATTTTTTAATGGGAATAAAAAATCCTTCCTTTAAAAAGTACAAGTCATAAGAAACAGAGGTTATGTACTATTTACGAATCAAGCTAATTACAGACTGATATTTTATTTATGTGTATTCACAAACGCCTTGCTTTGCTATCTGAAAGAAGGAATTTATTTTAGATTGTAATAATGCGGTTCCAATGTAACGTAGAAAGTTCGCGTCCCGAGGTGGCTCTAGGATTTTTTAATAGGACTAAAAAACCTTGTCTATGCCACGTCTCTCTGATAGGACGTAAAATAGAGGTCCCGAGCCTGTACGATGTCAGGTACTCGTTAAAGATCCCTATTGTAATTTATTTATACATGGATAGGAAAATTTAGGACTCCCTCCGTAGCATCTTCCAGTTAGCCTTAGCAGCATAAATAAATGATATTGAAAGAAACAAACAATTTCTATGTAAAATTTCAATTATTTTAATATTTTAAATACTAAAAATGAAAAATAATTATATAGAAATGCACATAATTTCTTTTAAATTAATGATTTATTTTTTTATGTTTATAGGAAAGCGGGAGCGGAGCAAGAGGTGGTAGCTCGTCTTCTTCTACTTCATCATCTTCATCAGAGAGCGATGACGAAGAAGAGGAAGAGCCTGAAAAGAACGGCGATGACATCGTACAACTCGCCCAACAGCTTGGAGCACCCGAGCACCCCATACCTATTTCGGAGCACCTTCAGGTACATAATTTCTCTTCTAATGGAGCTACAATTAATCTCCAGTAACATTTTTACCTTTAATTTTTTCTTATTTATATTCAGTAATTAACTAACGAATTTCCCAGGAGGGAGGGAGGCGTGCCCAGTTTGTGCTCCCTATATTCCACCTTTTTTCCCCCAATTTTTAAGACAATATGGGAGAGCGGGATTGGTTGGCAACAGTTTTCACCTTTTTGATTGTTGAGTCGTTCTTGTTAATATAATCCCATTTGGGCTGATACCACTGTAAACTCCAAATATTAGAGTTCTTCAAGTATTTTTTTCACCATATAATATTTAATACTAAGATCATAGAAAATTGAAGAATTCGTCAATCCATTAAACATGAATAGGATCATTTTATGTATGGCGGTGTTTGTTAATAAGTTTTGGGAGCAGAGTTTCTATGTAAGCATATGTCTTCAAAATTTAAACCGTTTTATCGAAAAATTAAAAACATCAAATAAGTGGGAATTTAGGGAGCTGAAATTGGGGACCAGCTTCCCCTAGGAGTGGGAACTTAACTTTATGTTTGCTATTACATCCTCTCTTAAGTATTTTCCCACAGTTTTTCTGCTAATTTTCTTTCAACTGGATTATCTTAAGAACAGGTTTTCTTACCTAAAACATGAATAGGGTGAGACAGATGCCTATTGGAATATGTGTTTTATGCAACAAATGTCTTCATTGTATAAATCACTGTCTGAAAAATAAAAAATGGATACTTAGGGGGAGGGAACAGGGGTTGCCCTTTCCACTATACCTCTTGTGAGTATTTTCCCTAAGTGTCAAAATTTTATAAAGTATTTTCCCCTTTTGCTTTTTTTTTCTTTTTTCTTTTTTTTTTTTTTTTTTTAATTATTTGTCTGGACTTGTGCTTTTTACATGTATGATTTTTCTTAGCCATGACAAGTATGTGTAGAAAAAAATAAAAATAAAAAAGATGTTTTTACTAATCGTTTTATTGGTAACAGGTAATAAATCAAGAAGACCTCGCTGCTATCTTGCCAGATGTGGGGGCGGGGTCTTTGGACGGGTTCGACGCCAGCGCTCAGCCCGCTCCTCCCGACTCCCTCTCCCCGTCTTCCTCTGATACAGAGCTCCTCCCGGAGCAGGTTGTGTCCGACGCCATATCCAGGATCCAGATAGATTCCGATCCAGGCAGGGAAGAGCCACCACCTTCATCGCACCACTCAACCCATGATGATGACTCTGAAAGAGAAGAGGTGATTGAATGTATTTAATCAATTTAAATGTAACAATCTTCTATATTCTTTAAAATTTGTCTTCATAAAGTATGGTTTCCAAAATATTATCTATATTAAGAAATCGTATATATAAAAATGGAAGGACCAATAAGTAGCGGATAAATAAATCTGAAACTTTTCCATATCGTTGAAGGTAAGCCGAATAGCGGCCATATATACTTTTTATGTTTAAGATAGGTTGAATTATTGTAAGGAATTTCAGTTAAAACTTTTTGGTTTTTAAAAGCCAACGTTTCGAACCAACTTGTGAATCTTCATCAGGGCTTCTGAGTCCAGAGTAATAGAAAGACTCTTTGTATTAGTAAAAGTATTCTTTGTGTCACTCTGGACTCAGAAGCCCTGATGAAGATCCACAAGTTGGATCGAAACCTTGGCTTTTAAAAATAAAAAAGTTTTAATTGAAAATCCTGACAATCATTCAACCAATCGTAAAGAATCACAGATGACTATTTCTCACCTCTAAACGTTTTATGGTTACATATAACGGAAAAATTTGTATAAAGAATACAAAGTTTTTTCTTTTTGTTCATTATTTATATGCGAACTGATAGTTTTCCTTCTCATCTCTAAAAAAATGAAAAAGGAATCATTGAAATAGGAAAATTATTAACAGAGTTACAGCCTATTTTATTCTTGATCACATATTTTTGATTTCTGTTTATCTTATATAAAAATTAACGGATGGATAAATCTGAAACTTTTAAAGAAAGTTGCTGTTGAGCCAAATAGCCGCAATATCTGCTTTTTTGTTGTTAATAATTGTCCTATTATTAACAGAATTACACCCTATTATATTTTTGATCACTTGTTTTCCTACCGTTGATAGCTGTAATGGAAAATAATGACTGTTATACAACATTACTTTCTTTTCAGTAGAGAATTTTGACTACCTTTGAATATTAAAGTTAAAAAATGTCAGTCATAAATTATGGTCCTTTCCTATTCCACTGTAATATAAAGTTGTTATTAATTTTAATTATGTTTCTGGCCAAATTTCATCGGAATACATTGATTTATTTTCCTAAAAAGTTATTATTAGATTAAGCCTCTGCCTAGCCTGTCTGGGTTTAGCTATTCATTGAATAAAATCCATATAATTTTCTGAACATCTGAACTGAAGTAAATCAGGTTCATAATAAATCTTGTTTTTAAAGTGACAATGATTAATTTTATGTGTATCAATTTTTATTGATAATTCCGCATATTTATAACATGTAAAAATACTTTACTAGCTATATTACAACTAAAAATAATTTGTAGAAATGAGAGCTAGTCAACTGTTGTTCAATTTCGATAGGTTAAATGATAGACAGGATTTTCAGCTTACAATGATTTTATTGTGGTAAGCCAACGTTTCTATCCAACTTGTGGATCTTCATTATTATCAGTTCTGTAATGTATCCATTCGTTGTCACCCTCTAGCATGGGTACTCATATATTTGTTTTCTTTTAGCCCTGATGAAGATCCACAAGTTGGATCGAAACGTTGGCTTACCACAATAAAATCATTGTAAACTGAAAATCCTGACTATCATTTAACCTATCGTAAAAATAATTTGGTTTTTGTGGGCTCTTAGAAAATGCAACCCTAGAGAGGGATGTGGGGCATGAAAATCACGCTTTTTTTTGTAAAAAATCAAAGAATTATTAGTTATAAATTTCTTTTTCTGATGTAAAATAACCTGCCAAAACATCTTTTCACTGTCATCATGAAGTAATATTCGACTACCAAAAGGGAACTGTTGTAATTCAATGGGATTTGAATTTATATATATATATATATATATATATATAATAAAAAAAAAAAAAAAAAAAAAAAAAAAAAAAAATTGAACTTAGTTATAATCCTATATTAATCACAATCCATCCATAACAAATGATTTAATCTTTTACAGATACTGTGTATAGAATTATTACAAATAAATATAATTTTTGGACATAAAAGAACTGCTTCATAGTGCCATTTTTTATTTTTGGCTTATTATTCGCTTTGCATAATAAGTTGCCTGACAGTTGATAACATATGGGCAAGCTGAAGGGGGGAGTCGCAGCGGCAGGGGAAAAAAAAAAAAAATCAGAAACCATGTGTAGAGCAAGATGTGCTATCCGTGTATTTGGGTCTGATTGTTGTATCTCTGATTATGTATTTATTAAGTTTATTTTGCAAGGTATTTGATATTTTTTATCAATATTTCATTGTTTTGACATTGTATATTAATTATTTAAAACAATTTTTTTTTAATTTACCTAAGAAGATCGCAATGAGTTACTAATGACAGCAATCATATATTATTGTGTTGTGTCAGAGTGTAAAAAGTTTTGATTGGCTAGTTGTGTTTATAGAGATGAAAAAACTATCTTTTTAGCAAGTTTAAGGGTTTTTGCTTTTTAAAATTGTTTAAGGGTTTTATTTTTTAAAATCATTCATTATAAATATTCAATTAATCAATTTTTGCTTTACATTTAACTTCTTATTGATTTTTGCTGAAGAAAAATTGACTTCTTAATGGGATCATTGAATATTTCAACATTTCATTTTGTTGTATAAATTCTGACACAGCCTAATACAGATTTTGGCCAAACTGAGTTCATCGTCTTTCTTTAATATAAATTTCTAGTTTTCAAATTAAATTAATCAGTTTAATGAATGGTTCGGTATTGGGAAGGAGATGGCATAATACCGATACTAACCTTTTTTGGAAGGCACAAGTAGCAGTTTTGTAAATAAGCATTTATTTCTGTCTCTTAACAAAGCAAGAAGAAATGTGGATTAGGTTGATCTTAGAACTTATGTGACGTTTTGTATGTTTTTATATTGTTTAAAGAATGTATTCTAAGTTGATAGCAGTAGAATATCTAGTTCTTGTGAGTTCTGCACCATGCAAATCTTGCTACAGTTTAAAAATTATTCAAGTATAAAATTGTTTTAAAAATTATGAAAACATTTACAAGGCTAATATTATTCTTGATATGGTTTAAAGTTTTTAGTTTGTTGTACAATCTGATAAATTAAGTAAAGAAAATATCTTAGAGGTGAGAGATAGTCAACTGTCATTCTTTAGGATAGGTTAAATGGTTATCATATCATAATATAATCATTTAACCTATAATCATTTATAGCCTTTATTATAGCCTTATAATCATTTAACCTATCGTAAATAAAATATTATATTTCATACCTGTACAATGAAAAATTAAAAATTCAAATCTCAAAATCCCAGAAAAAAAAATTTAATGAAAATTTTTACTTTTCAGTTGACTGATAGGTTTTGTTTGATTTACTTTGTACAAAAAAAAAAAAAAAAAAAAAAGAAATGTAAAGACAACATTTTTATTTTATTATCATGTTTTATTCATTTTTTTTTTTTATCTTCTTGAATTCTGAGATTACTATTATTTACCATGCCTTGTTTGATGTAATAACTAATTTTTTGTTTTGTCTTTTATTTAGGGAGGTGGAGGGTATTCTTCGAACCTCCTCGAAGATTTCGTTGAAAAGACTGAAATGTTGTCACGTGGAGGGGGAGGATCTGGAGGTGGTGGCGAAGATAAGAAAACGGAAAACGGAAGCATCGCACCAGCGAGAAGAAAACGAGGGAGGCCTCCTAAGCCGCGACCTCCTTCAGAACTTGAAGCATACCCTGCGCAGAGTAACGTGTCTCCTGATTCCGGGATCCAATCAGTTGCTGGCTCACCAGCGCATCACCCCTCACCAGTCGCCTCACCAAATCCTCACCTCAGGCGCAAGCCCCCTGTAGCAGTCAATGTAAATATTTTTTTTCATGATTCATATTTCTTTTTTTTTTTACATTAGATTTCATGATGATGATTATTTAAAAAACTAGTACTAACTAATTCAGTTTCGTTAGATATTTTTATATGTTAAGATAGGCATATTTAATATTTAGTCTTTTTTTCTAATTGTACAGGATGAAATCACAAAAATGCAAACCACAAAGGGTGAACTAAGGCTTGAACATGGCGGAAAACGAGGACCAGGAAGGCCGAAAGGTTCTGGAAAAATGAGAAAGAAACGCGGAAAACCTGCAGAAATTAGAAAGCCTGTCGTTTTACCCCCAGCAGCGACTGAACTGAAAGTACCTCCCTACATTGCTGGTTCGATACAGGCCACTCAGATCCCAAGCCTACCCGGGATCTCGAAACGGGGAAGAGGAAGGCCGAAGAAGACACCACCTGTCTTGCAACCGGTAATTCCTCACAAGGAAGTAAAACAAAAGGGAATTTGCCCACGACTCCCCATCGGACCGAAAGGGCTGATGAGAGTCAAACAGCATAAGCACAAGAAAAGAAAACATCGACTTCGTGAGTTCACGCTCGACCCCAAGTTCATTGCTGAAGTTGATAAACTTGCTAATGAGTTTGAAAAATGCAGTATTAGCCCTGGCTTCAAGCCTAAGTTTGATGGAGGCATCCCGTCTGTCTTTCGTGTCAAGAAAGTTCTAAAGAAGAAGAAAGGTAGCGAAAGACCTAAAACAAGTGATAAAGAATCTGGTCCTGAATTAATCAAAGAAGAAGCTGTCCAACAGAGGGAGAAGGCTGTTACAGTCGCTGTTTCTCCTGCACATTCTTCAGTCATTTCCAAAAAGAGGATGAAGAAGAGTACTGTTGAAATACCAAAGGTAATTTATTTTTTTTTTTTATTATTTACCTTTATAAATTATTTTAAAAAGATTATTCAATTAATTTATTAATTTGTAATGTTTTGTTCACAGAATAGGGAAAAAACTGAAACTGCTAACAATGAACAAAGGCTACCTCTTAAGAAGAGGCATTACCACATGTCTAGTGCCACACCTACCAATAACGACTCTGCCGAAAAGTCTGACTCTTCGGTTGAGCTGAATCAATCAAAAACTGTCATCAAAGCAAGTATTCCCGCTACAGAGAAGATTTTGGACAAGCATAGCACCAAAAGCCAAATATCATCCAAAGGAAACACAACTCCAACTACCAATAGCGGAAAAAATATTCAGGTTTCTACAACAGCTTCCAAGGCTAACGTTCAGGCATCTTACAACAACTTGAAAAGCCCTACCTCTGCCTTCTCCTCTGGGAAAGGCAATCAGTCAGTGATAGCATCTGTCAAGGGGAACTCTCCCAAACCTTCCCCTGTAACAGCTGTCGCACTTGGTACTAGATCTGCTACAAAAACATCTTCACCAATGGAGATCAGCCAAGCTAAAGCAGCCGTCAAGCATACTGGTATAATCATTGAAAAACCTTCAGAAAAGACTTGCAAGGCCCAAATCTCAAGTAAAGCAGCCAGTTCGCAATCACTTAATGTTGCAAAAAGTCATATCCATTCGCCCTCTTTGAGGAACAGGTCTCAGTCCCCTTCCACAGCATCCAAAGTCACTCAAAGCGTAATTACCTCTGGTAAGAATTCTCAATCTGTGATAACTTCTGCTAAGAGTAATTTGGTCAAGTCTGTTACTTCCGCTGCTTTGATGACTCGTTCGGCATCCAAAGTAGCTTCCCCCTCTGCTGCATCTCTACCAAGTGAAAAGTCTAGTGAAAAAAATATTCCCAAAAGCCAGCCCTCGTCGAATAAAGCAACCAATCTCCCCAATGCTAGCAGTAACAAAACTTCAGTTCCAACCTCGATTAGTGGATCTAAAGCGACTTCTCAGCCAGTAGCAACTTCTCCAAAAGCATCCCCAAGCGTGATTATTTGTGGTAAGAATACTCCGACAGTCATTACATCTGTGAAGAGTAGTTTGACAAAGCCTTCCCTGACTCCTGGAAGCACCTCTGCCGTTGCTTTAAGTACCCGTTCAGCTACCAAAGTTGCAACTTCAAGCCAGGTTTCGTCCACTGTCGCTCCTGCTCCATCACCAAAAGTAACAGAAAGTGTAACTACTAAAGTCAAATCTGAGAAAAAACCTCCAGCTGGAGTCTTCGAGCCCTCTGCTAAAGTAGGTGGGGCCGAAGCTTTAGAAAAGATAATAAAAACTCCCGAGTTACCTGTTAAATGTGTTGAAGAAGTCATTTCAAAAATTAAGGAAAGGCTTCAGCCTGTAAAAGATCTAGAAGGGATAAGTGTCGAAGTCGAACCAGTTCAGATAAAGCGTAACCTGGATGAAGATGACATTAACAAATCGAAAAAGAGGAGAGTCATTTGCGATGTCAGAGTTCACGTGACGAAACTCTCCCAATCTGATTTCCCATTGCAAAATGTTCTGTCGACGATGGGTAAACATAGATTAAAAATGAAAAGGAAAAAGTCCATCAATAGAACGGGTTTCCCTGTCAAAAAGAAGAAGAAGAAGAAACTGCTGTTTGAACAGCCCGGAGAGCAGAGGATTCCTTCTTCCCCTCCAGTTCTCGAAGACCAGACCAAACTATCCATCGTAACCTCTGTTAGCGAGTCAACACCAGCGCTGTCTCCCATCGCAAAACAAGAAACCCAGAAAGTAAAGGATGAACCGAAAGTAGATGTTATCGACCCTAGCTTATTAAATCCTATTTGCATTTTAACGCCTGCACAAGATCTAGTGAAAGAAGAAAGCAAGAGTTGCCAGCCGAGCCCGAGCACTGTTGATATCAAAATACAAGAGGAAAAGTTTGAAGTTCCAGTATTCGAAGATAAACCCATTGCTGATAGCATTACAGTTTCTGAGACCAATATAAAAGAAAATGTTATCAAGGATAATGTAGAAATGATTGTTGACAAATCTGAACCTACAGAAAAATGTAAAACTGACAATGTTGCTTTTGACGAAAAATCAGAATTGAAACCTTCCAACAAGAGAACGATGGAGCTTAGATCAAAAACTGTTGCTAGTGAAAGAAGAAAAAGGAAAAGTACAACGGAAGAACCAGAAAATGAACAGATAGAAGTTCCTATATCGTCAACTTCAGAAGTCAAGACGTCCATTTCCAAACGATTGAGGCGACATAAGGAAGAACAGGAAGATAGGTAGGTTCCAATATCTATTTATCAACATTTGTTTTATATTTATGGTTCATGCTTTTTTAAAGATTTAATCATATTAAATAATATTTATTACAGTGATGCGGATTCAGTAAAACTACGGAGAAAACACCCTCCAAGGTGGAAGAAGAAATATTTACCTGCTGGGCTATTATCTGATTATTTTAAAGAGGATGAGTAAGTGATTGCACTCTTTTTTATTAATTTTTTAACTCACCTTGTCTTATGTCACTTATAATTTATGTTTTATTTATATTATAAGGCCTAGAAAACCAAGCATGAGCGATCCTGTCAAACTCCGTACGACATATAATCGTGCTGAGCACGAATTCGGCCTTTTGCCACCACCCGCCTACTGCTCTAAATGGGTACGACAGAGGAAGATCCACTTCCAACTTCCATATGATCTTTGGTGGCTGCATGTGAATAATCAACTTCCTGGAAGAGATTCCGTACCATCATGGAATTACAAGAAAATAAGGACTAGTAAGTTTTCTTACATTATCCTGCTTATTATCGAATGTTATGTATTGTAAATTTTAATATTTTTTTTTTTTGTTTTTTTTTAGATGTTTATTATGATGTGAAACCGACGTTGAGTTATGAGGCTCAAGCATGCAATTGCAAGCCTTCGTCCGGTTGCGGAGAAGAGTGCATCAACCGCATGGTCCTCACGGAATGTTCGCCACAGTTCTGTCCATGCAATGAGAATTGTTCTAATCAAAAAATTCAAAAGCACGAATGGGCTCCTGGTCTGACGAAGTTTATGACCAAAGATAAGGTAATTGTTTTGTGCCATATATTTGATTATTTTAATTTGGTTTTAACTATGCTTTGCTAATCTTTTTTTTTTTTTTTATATATTCCAGGGGTGGGGAGTCAAAACGAAGTACGGAATTAAGAAGGATGATTTTATTTTGGAATATGTCGGAGAAGTTGTTTCTGAACGGGAGTTTAAAGCAAGAATGGCATCTCGCTACCAAAATGACACACACCATTACTGTCTGAATCTTGATTCAGGTCTTGTCATTGACGGTCACAGAATGGGAGGAGAGGGTAGGATATTTTCTGTTCTTGTTATTTTTATTGTTCTTTTATTAATGTTTAATAGAACAGATCACACTTTGTTTTATGTTTAACTAGCTGTATATACCGGTTTTACCCGGAGAAATTCATTTTTTAAATTTATAAAATCTATAAAGTGAGACTTTTATCGACTCCAATGTAAAGTTAAATAATTTAAGTTATGCAATTTCAATATGGACAGGTGTTCTCACCTGGTATCAAAGAACCACTGAGCGAAATTTGGAGAATTTAGGACGGTAGGGATTTTTATAAAGAACTAACAGAATTTCATCTTAGGTGTTCGCACCTGGTATGGATTTCTATAAAGAACAAACAGAATTTCATCTTTATTTACATAGAATATAGCTGCATATCCCCGTTTCACCCCGGGAATTTCATTTTTCTAATGAAACGGTTGATTTCGTAAAGAACCATTGTAAAGCGAGATCATTACGATTTTTATAACAACAAAGAATATCAGCTGAAGATTGGCTGAAGTTATGCAATTTTAATATGGACAGGTGTTCGCACCTGGTATCAAAGAACCACTGAGCGAACTTTGGAGAATTAAGGACAAACGGTATGGATTTCTATAAAGAACAAACAAACAGATTTTCATCTTTATTTATATAGATGACATAAATTTAGTTCCAATCAATGCCATTTTTTATTTCTCGTCGATTTATATCGTTTTTTTTTTTTTTTTTTTCTTCAATCATATTTTTACCATGTTTATTTATATGTTTTTTCAATAATGAATTTTTTTAATTGACCAGGTCGATTTGTAAACCATTCTTGTGAACCTAACTGTGAAATGCAAAAGTGGTGCGTAAATGGTCTGTTCAGGATGGCTCTCTTTGCTCTGCGTGACATCGATGCAAATGAAGAACTCACCTATGATTACAACTTTGCTTTATTTAATCCAGCTGAAGGACAGGTATGCTCAATCAAACTTCATGAATTTATTTCCAAAGTAAATTGATTTATTTAATACAATTTTATATGCAACAATTTAAATGTAATAGCAGAATTCTTCTAAGCTGCAAAAAGTTTCGTTAGCTTGTTGATTTCACTCTATGAGACCACTTTTAGTTAGTGTCCTTGCCTAGGATGTCAACCCTGAATAATCTTGTACTTAGTTTACTTCCAATGTTCGTGTACTTATAATTAAATTCTTATAAAATTAAATTAATTCAGTGTAAATGTGTATAAACAGTCTCGATAAAGAAAATCAAAATCATTTGATGAACATGAAATTTACATCAACTATAAGCTGTCTTACAAGAGGAAAATTAAATATATCTTTTAAATAACCCTAGAGCAGGTGCTCCAAGTGTTTTTACAATACCAGGCGCGTGGTTGACTTTGGACTTCATTATTTTTATTTGCTGATCACATTAATCGCCACGGTAGTATCAGAAAAATTTTCACATGGGCCATGGTAACTTTATTAGATAATTTAGTTAAATATTTGCGTCGGACATCTGTGATTGACGTGGCCTTCTAGCAAATCGCATACGTCAGACATATATGTCTGACATGGCTCAAGAATAGGTGTATGAATATTTAAAAATCATTTATTATGATTTTTCTACTAATATAACAAGAAAATAATAAAAATCAATTTAAATATTTTGAAAATCTAAAAACAACTATTTGAACTATTAAAAACTGTTTGATCTATAATATTTACAATTATTTGAGTAAAACGTTCAATTTCTGAAAAAGGTTTTTTTGCATCTCCCTTAGGGCCAGGAAATGTTTTTACAATATTTTTCGACTTTGTTCTGAAATTAGGTTTCGAATTCTCCTATCATCATCCGGACCGTCATCTCCGAGTCAACACTGTTGTGCTCTTAGTCAGAATAGTTTATGGCTTCATCTTCCCTATCAGAAAAATCCGACTCCAATTCTTCAAAGATCCCTTTTTTTCTCCTCATCTGACAACTCATAAAATCCTTGGAATGTCTTCATCTTTTATAATATTGGCCCTTAAAGAGAATATATTTCAGAAATTTACATGAAGCAAAAAAAAAATATCCCATAATAAAAAGAAAAACCTTATAACTTACATGACCGGGTGCGTGGTTGCTTTTGGACACCAGCCGTGGTTTTCAATAATAAACACGCAATAACTGGTCACTTTTCACTCGAACAAAAGCCACTGTGAGACTTAGCTAGGGAGGAGAAGTCCACGGAAACCTACTAAGCGCGGGGAGGGGTAATTCAAATTGCTACCTGCACGACCGACCTTTCATGAGAGTTGGTGTCAAAAGTCAACCATTGCGCCCAATCTAAGGTTGAAATTCAAAATATGCTTTTAGATGATTATTTTAATTGTGGAACTTTTAAGATGAGGTGATCTGATAAGGATAATCCAGAGATCCAAATAGAGTATTGAATGTAATTTGAATTACTATTGAAGTTAATAAACATAATTATTTTATTTGTTTTGTTTTTTCTATTTCTTATGGTAAATGTCTGATTATTGAATTGTTACAGCCATGTAAGTGTGGTTCTTCGAAGTGCCGTGGTGTGATAGGAGGGAAATGGCAACGAGTTGCAGTACAGAGGTCTGGCACGCCATCCGTGTCCGTGTCTGTAGTTACTGAAGAGAATAAGCAACCAGGTCAGGTTGGGCGCCCCAGGAAGAACAGCAATAGGAGGAAAACGACTGTCACAGACAAGAAACAGGCCAAACCTGCCAAAGACGTTAAGGTAGGGATAAATCATCTTACCAGATTAAGATTTGTTTGAAGAATATAGAATGATGTTTTAGGCTTCCATGTCTGAATCCAGTATATGCATTTCTTCTTCAGGGTTTGACCATGTAACAGGTATTTTCACTGCCAAGCTTTCACCCATCTTGCTTCAGGGCCCGTACAAGAATGAGAGTGGAGAAGGTGATCACTAACTTATAATCATCCGTCGGGGGCGAAGTCTGTGTTCCCATTGGCTATTTGTGGCTCCCATCGCCCCCGACGGAAGATTATAAGTTAGTGATCCCCTTCTCCACTCTCATTCTTGTATTGGCCCTGAAGAAGCCCACAGCAAGATGGGTGAAAGCTTGGCAGTGAAAAAAGCTGTTACATCCCTGTACTGTCAAACCCTGAAGAAGAAATGCATATAATATAGAATGGTATTACAAATGGTTAATAGAAAAATATAAAATATAATGCAAAAAAAAAAAGCAAAAAAAAATTTGAAGATGGAAGAAATTTCGAAACATTGGTCACAAGATTATAACTTTTGACTTGGTTTTTTAATAAACATATACAGGAAGAGATGAGTTTCAGCACTCCCTTATAGGGGGGGGGGGATTGGAGAGATTGGAGTGAAACATAAGTATTTACCAAAAGTTACATAAATTTATAAATATTGTTGGGTTATAGGATGCTATAAAAATAAATCTGGTATGAAATAACAAATATGAATACTATAAATGTTTGGGTATAGGGTATGCTGCAGTAACCTATGACTGAATAAAATATCGGAATAGATTATCTCTTGTCTAAGAATTATCAATTATCTCTTTTAAACATTTTTTACAACAGATTTTGACTTTCCAACGGTATTTTAATGGGGTTAATACAAAGTAACTTTATTAAATGTAGTGATTTTTTTATTTTCAAGTTATTCTGAAATTTTAAGGCAAAGTTCATGTATATTGCTACAGTAGAATTACACCGTTACCCATGGGACCAGAGTGTGAAAGCCTTTTACTTATGTTTTTTTCATGAAGTCTTTGGCTGAGAACTTTTCTCGAGAAATAAAATAGCAGTGTTCCATTAGCGAAGCCATCCTTAACTTGCACCAAAAGTTTTCACACTCCTACTATTGTTTTGTTGTTGATCGCCACCCTTATATAATTTGAAGTATTTTCCTTTTTTTTAGAATCTGCCTCCCCCCCTTCCTCTACCATGGAGCAGGATTTAATATTTTTCTTCACACTTATTCCTAGTTCGGAAGATAATTTTTGAAATGGTTTATACTATTATTGTCCTACTGCTGAAGCGTTTATTTTGGCTGGCCATAATCACTTTAATAGTCACTGTAACAACTTTAAATAAGCGTCCTTTTGAAGTTCATACTGAGGAATTAGGTTGTACAACAAAGGGATCAAATCGGTTTCGTATACAGTTGTTGAGGTTCGAAGAATCGTACATTTGAGAAAAGTGTTGATGGATGTGAGGGTATCTACTATAATTGAATATAAAGAGAGGTCATTAGAATTAACAAATTATGATAGTAGCAACATATGAAGGAGTAATTAATTAAATGATTCTCAGATGTATTCTATATATTCTGTATTCTAGATACTCTAGATAGATAATATTCTGATTGTGAGCTTATAAATCATTGATCTTATTATTTTCTTATTCTAGGCGTCTTCCAAGGAATCATGCAGCGGAGCTAATGCTTTGGCCACTGTTGCAGCTAGATTAAACCATTTAACTCCAGTGAAACCTTTATCTCATCAACAGAAAGCTTTTGTGAGTGCCCACAGGTGTTTCTTGATCAGGAACTTGGAAAAGGTAATATTCATTGATTAAATATGTCACTTTATGAACCTTAATTATCTTTTTATGCAATATATGCATTTATTTCTAATTATTTTTTGTTTCTATTTGTTTTTTCTTCAGGTGCGAGTCTTGCGAGAGCGGTTAAAGCAGGTGGTGAAAGGAGGAGTAGCGCCTAGCGTTGTTGCCCCGAGCCCTGCAGCTCCGCCCCAACAGCAAGTCTTCCTCACCCAGCTGACGGCACTATCTTGTCCACGTTCCATCAGGACAAGGAGGTTAGCTCAAGCCCAAGAAAACCCAGAGATGACCAAAACCGCTCGCCTGGCCTGCATATTTAAGAATCTCTACACTGAAGTGATCAATGCTAAAGGTGAATTAAATTTTTACCTTATCAGTACTGTTCGCCTGTAGGCTTCATATTAAACATATTGAGCATTGTGTCTATATTTTTCTAAAATCATTTTATATTTTCCTTTTGAAGGAAATACAGTATTTTGTTTAAAGACTCTCATAACAATACTGTCCTTGAAGCCTAGAAACCTCAAATTCATGATTCACTTTATTATAATCTTAAGAAGTGTTGAGATTCATTAGTAGTATTAATTGGAAATAAGTAAAATTTGTGTATTAGTCATTTTTGAAACACACTTAATTATTACAAAGCTCACATCTTACTCCTTCAAGCCTCCTTTAGTTAGGAATTCCGTATTAGCCAATTTTCTAGTTTTCATATTGCAATTCATTCATTTTTATATTTGATAAGGTATAAAAATCTATAATAAATTTATATTTATCCATTAGAATTAATTAAAATATTATATATGTTTTGATTACAGTGAAATTGTTTCTTTCCTTGACTTTCTTAAATATTTTAATTTTTTTTCTTTAAACTAATAAAAAATAAAAGATTCGAGCACGGCCGGGAATCGAACCCAGGTCCTCTGCATCTACGTCGCAGCGCTCTTACCACTGAGCTAACCGTGGGGCCGTCCTGATTGTGTTCGAATCTTTCTCTTCTGTGATCCCACCCACCAGGTCTCGCCATATTGTTGCGAAGTACCGGGGGGCTGAACAATTGTCCAGACAAATGGGATATGATTGACATACATCAAAGTTTTTCATTTTATGATGTTATTTAATCATGATTTTTGTTTATTAAACAATTAATTTATATTTTTAAACTAATTAATTAGAAGATAAAAGATTCGACTATGGCCAGGAATCGAACCTGGGGAAGGAACCCTGATCCTCTGCATATAAGTTGCATCTCTTTTACCACTGAGCTAACTTTTTTAGAATTCTAATCATGTCTTATTAATTTTCTTTAGATGAAAAAGGAGAATCTCTATCGACACCTTTTATGAACCTACCATCAAAGAAAAAATGTGCCGATTATTTTACAAGGATCCAGAACCCTATTGATCTCACGATGATTGAATCAAATATCACGACGGGAGTTTACAAAACTGTAGAGTCCTTCGATGATGACATGATGACTGTTTTCAAGAACGCTGTGCGATGGCACGGACGGACGACAGATCTGGGAATTGCTGCCGCAAGGTTGAGGAAGATCTATAACCTCGCGAAGCTGGGCAGTTTGGAAAGCATCGAAGAAATACTCGGAACATCGCCTCCGCCTTCCTTCATTCCGCCTAAACAAGATCCTGGTAAGACGGAGTTTTACGTTTCATTATTTTAAAAAATGTATGATAAATTAGGGGTGGAAAATGGTTGAATGGTTTCTTAAAGTCTTTGGCATGAATAATAATCAGTAATGCAGTCAAAACATTTTCTTTATTATAACAGCCTATGCATCAAACTAAACTTGTGGATCTTCATCAACGCTAGGTGAATGGTCGTATGTTATACAGAGACTCTACGCCTCACGACTGTCTTAGCCCTCATAAAAACCGACATATTGGTGTCGAAATACCTATTATTATAATATAATAATAGGTAATATTATAATACCATGTAATAATAATATTATAATACCAGCAGACCAAACCATGCATTGCTGTGGACCAGTCCCTATAATGCGTTGAATTAATTATATCCTGTTCTTTTTAATGCAGTCAAATAAAAATAAAAATGTTTCAGCTAATCTAAAAACCAATGGGATTTAAAATAGAACTTTAGGACAAATTTGAAATTGTTTGATTAAATTGTTATTATTATTAGAATTCACAATTTTTATTTATTCTAGGTGCACTATGATTTTGGTTAACCTGTACTTTGCTAAAACAAATAGATATGATGTGATAAAGGCAACACATAATTGCCTATGGGAAAAACACAGATTTTCCTAGTTCAAGCTGGAAAAAATAAATTTATGTTAACCCAGACTAAATATCCAAAGAAAATGAAATGTGTCAATAAATAAACTTACACTGCCATCTGTTGAAAATTTATAGATCTTTCAAATAATCACACTCAAATGTAATATAATAAGCATTTAATTTGCAATAATAGAAATATTGAAGCTAATAATCCAGATAAAAAACTATCCTATCTTTTAAGTCGGACAAAACTACAGACAGTGAGCCAAAGTTCATCAAAATCGGTTGAGTAGTTTCTGATTATACCCCAAACAACAAAAAGCTTACGAAATCGACACATGACGCCATGTCAATAAATCGAAACACGGAGCAACCTACTTAATTTGCAATAATTCACAAAAAAGAAATATTGGGGTCAATAATCAAGATAAAAACTATCCTATCTTTTAAGTTAGACAAAACTACACACAATGAGCCAATTTTCATTAAAATCGGTTGAGTAGTTTCCGATTTTACCTCTGACAAACATCAGGACATGAGATTTTTATGTATACAAAGATTACAGTAGGCTATTAAAAGAAAGAAAGAGTTTGTGACCGAAATTTCTGATAATTATAAGTTAATTATTTCTTGAATTGATTAATTATTTTGAAAATCCAGTGGCTTGGATGCTGTTTTGTGAATAAATATTATAATTAAAATTTGGGGAAAAACTCTTGATAAAGGGCTAATTTTATTGTTACATTTACATTGCATACTACATTTACTGCATATTACATAGTTTTTCAAAAAATAAATGCATACTTATAAAATTTTATTTTACATTTAATCAGGTATTATAAATTATTACACAATTTCAAATGTTAATTTATAATAATACAGTCGACTCCGTTTAATTGGGCCATCGGATAATTGGGACCACCGCTTAATTAAGCCATTTTTAATAAAACGGAATCAAATATAGGTGAAATATCACCGCTTTATTGGGACAAAACATCGGCTAATTGGGCCAAAACTTTCTGGAACTTAATGTAAAAAACTATGAGACCCGATGTCAATCGAATAATCTAAGTATCTGAGACCACGCACGTTTCTCAACCAGAAGCAAGAAACCGCATCAAAAAGGTTAGTCGCTTTTTTTTCACAAAAAGGAAATGAAGAAAGTCCTTTGGCGTCCTGAAGAAGTGCGATAATTATGTTGGTCATTGTTTAAAATGAGTGTGACAATGCACACTTGATTCTTACCTGTTAGAAAAATTGACGTAATAACATGTTCTGATTCATTTCTTATTTCGTCTTTATCAGTATAATTTATATTGTACACAAATAGTTATTTTAATTTCTTTCATCTTGTATATTTCTTGTATTAAAACACCTATTTAATAAAAATACATTTTAAGAGTTAAATTAATCGTATCATTTTGACCACATCGAGACGAGAATAGGTACACCTAAATGCACCTACTAACTGGGTTTTCCCCCAAATATGTCTAATGTATGATATCAATTATCATACACGTACGGTAGCCCAGTGATTAGGCGTATTTAGGCATTTTTTATTACTTTCACTTACCTATATATGAAATATATAGTAAGTGGAAGTATTGCGATCGTGAAAATTTTCGACTTCCGGTTTTCAACGGAAATACACGTTTTGGGACCCCCTGAGTCGAAATAACCAAGTCCCGCGAAATGGTCTGTGTGTGTGTGTGTGTGTGTGTGTGTGTGTGTGTGTGTGTGTGTGTGTGTGTGTGTGTGTGTGTGTGTGTGTGTGTGTGTGTGTGTGTGTGTGTGTGTGTGTGTGTGTGTGTGTGTGTGTGTGTGTGTGTGTGTGTGTGTGTGTGTGTGTGTGTGTGTGTGTGTGTGTGTGTGTGTGTGTGTGTGTGTGTGTGTGTGTGTGTGTGTGTGTGTGTGTGTGTGTGTGTGTGTGTGTGTGTGTGTGTGTGTGTGTGTGTGTGTGTGTGTGTGTGTGTGTGTGTGTGTGTGTGTGTGTGTGCGTGCGTGCGTGCGTGCGTGCGTGCGTGCGTGCGTGCGTGCGTGCGTGCGTGCGTGCGTGCGTGCGTGCGTGCGTGCGTGCGTGCGTGCGTGCGTGCGTGCGTGCGTGTGTGTGTGTATGTGAACAGACTAGCTCAAAAACTATAAACCGTGGGAACCTGAAATTGGGTATTTAGTGTAGGTATATGCCCGCGATGTGACAGCAAAAATTTCATCAAAATTGCTCAACGGGAGGGGGTACTTTATTTAATAACTTTTTATGTTTTTTTCGATTTTCTCAAAAACGGCTCTAACGATTTTGATTAAACTGAGTATTTGATCTATTTATATGCCCCAAATATGACTGTAAAAATTTCATCAAAATTGATTAACCGGAGGGGGGACTTTACTTAATAAATTTTGTATCATTTTCACGTGTTTTTTTTATTTACTCAAAAACGGTTTTAACGATTTTGATCAAACTTGGTATTTGATGTATTTATATGCCCGAGATATGACTGTAAAAATTTCACCAAAATTTATTTACGGGAGGGGGGACTTTACTTAATAAATTTTGTACCATTTTCACGTGTTTTTTTTATTTACTCAAAAACGGTTTTAACGATTTTGATCAAACTTAGTATTTGATGTATTTATATGCCCGAGATATGACTGTAAAAATTTCATCAAAATTGATCTACGGGAGGGGGGACTTTACTTAATAAATTTTTTATCATTTTCACGTTTTTTTTTTATTTACTCAAAAACGGCTTTAACGATTAACAACAATAAGATATGAATGTAGAAAAATGTGTGACTTTAGGAAATGATAATTAGCAAAACACGTCAATTTCTAATCTAAGTAAGTTGGTAAGTGAAAGTTGTGTGTTGCGCGCACGCACCAGATTTTTTGCATTTACACGTGGATTCATGGTCTCCGCTTTATTGGATCCTCTGCCTAATTGGGATTAAACAAATTTTCCCTTTATGTCCCAATAAAATGGAATCGACTGTACTAAGATTTTTTCTTTTTAAATTTCGCTCTTATTAAATATTTATACTATGTTTAATGTGAACATTACAGGAGCAGAAGAAGAGGATGTGATTCGATGTATATGTGGGCTGTTCCGAGACGAAGGCGTGATGATACAGTGCGAGAGGTGCCTCGTTTGGCAACATTCTTGGTGTGTCCGAGCGAACACGTCCGCGGATGAATATTTGTGCGAGAGGTGCTCGCCACGCTCCGTGGACCTGGAGGTGCCAGCCCAGCCTGAGCATCAAGACACCAACTCAGATCAAGTTAATTATATTACACTTCTGAGGGGTGAACTTCAGCTCAAGCAGGGTAAGCTTTATAGCAACTACTATTATAACTTGATTTGTGACATTAATAATTTTATATTAAAAAAAAAAAAACCTTTAAAGTTTATAAATCATATGTTAGATTTAATTAGTAAAATCCTAAACACTGGCCTTGAGCCTCTACATAAAAGACAAACAAACTAACCTGTCAACGTTTCGCCAATCTTCAGGATGACAACCTAAATCATATTTGTGCAAATAAAATACAACATATCTCTTAGCAAGATACTCAAGATAATACGATGATACTATAGCAAGATAATATGAAATTTCTCTTGGACCATAAGAAATCTCCATAGATAGAATCTCCATTTTTATCCTGAAACAGTTCCGGAGATTCCCTGACTCTATTGCTCTAAATACCCTTCAGTTCTTAGTATCCTACCTTGTTTTCCGCCGCTTCGATTATGGCTGCTTGGTGTACGGAGGGCTTTCTATCTATTGGACAAGAGATGAGACTCCAAATGCTTATGAATTGTTTCATACGAATTATCTACTGGTGCCCAAGATTTACTACCTGTTACACCAAGTTAAAATGGTTTCAACCCACTTACCAGCGACCTTACCTTCTCGGAGATTTCCTTTTCCATGTCCGTACAGCCAAAAAGCCTTGTTGCATTCTTGAGCTCCTAACTCCACGTTCTGCTATCTACAATTTGAATATGAGATCCCAACCTAATAATTTATATATCCTTTACAAATCATAAAGGTCCACATACATGTATTACTACATCCTTCAGAAAATTCTTTTGTCATTCGTGCTACCTCCATCTGGAATGCTCTACCTATCCTTATTAGTCAATATCCCCAACCATACTTTCCTCTTCTTTTTTATCCAACCCTTTTAACTTCCGGTGTCGGGGCAGCCTGCAACGAATCTTGTCTTATGGAGAGCTTTTCTCAGGAATTTCATTTGTGTGGCTTGTATACGACTTTCAAACTTCTTGGTGCTAGGCCAGCTTTCAGCTCCATAGGTCAGTGTAGGGATGAATACTTGTTCATGAACTCATTTTGGTTTTCATCTCTACTTCCCTTTTTACAGTTATGACATTGCGGAGCTGGTGATAGACATTTGTCGCTTTCCTTATGTGTTGATTTATTTTGTGATAAAGCCTACCATCATTACTAATTTTGGCGCCTAGATATTAATTAATATTAATAACATTAACCACAGTTCCTTGTTCCATAGAACCACTTTTTGATACGACCATATAGTCCATATACTTTGGTGGGGTTAATAATCACCCCTTTTCTGCTCTCCGCAATTAACAGAATGTCATCGGCAAATATCAAATTCTGAATATACATGGGATGCATTCTCCAGTTTCCTACTTTGAATGTGGGGCTCCTCTGTTTAGCTTCCCATATTGTTCTGTCCATGAATATTATGAAAAGCAATGGGCTTAAGCTATCTCCTTGCTTTACACCTCTTACCATTTTAAATCCGTCTGATTAATTTCCATTAAGCCTGACTATTCCCTAAGTGTTCCGGTACATGCTAAGGATTGCCTGAGTTATGTTACTGGGAACTCCTTTGTTTCAAGTGCCTGTTTGAGTTCCACTGGTGGTACAGTATCTAATGCCCCAGAGAGATCTAAGAAGACGAGATGAATCTTTTTGTCCCTTTCAACAAACTTCTCGATTATTTATCGGTTTGTGAAAATATTATCTTGGGTTTGTCGACCGGGTCTGAAAGCTCATTTTCTACTATTCTTCTGAGCCTCCTTTCTAGTATTCTGGAATATAACTTTAGGGATACAGATGACAAACATATGGGGCGATAATTTTTGCAATCTATCGTGGAACCCCTCGTGTGAATGGGAATTAAGACATTATTTTCCCAGTCAGAGGGAATTTCCTTCTTTTGGAGTGCTTTTTTGAAGCAAAAATAATTCCTCCACCTATTACATAATCAAATCACTGCACTATTGTAAGTAATATTAATTTAAATTACAGTAATCACCATCATATGTCAAATCTTATAATTTTATTGTCTATAAAGGCTATATGAGTCAGACTTTTTCATTCACTTCATTTTAGCCACTCTAGGATTTCTGTGGGTTAGGAAATTAATTAATTATATTCTAACAATTTATAATTGTATTTTATTATTTTTTAATTTTTTGTACACTTTTACAGGTGATACTGTTTATGTCTTACGAGACATTGTTAATGAAGAAAGCAAAACCGTTCCTAAAGAAAAACATACCTACAAGACCATCAAAAACTGGAAATACACTGATTGTGATATATTTCGAATTGAGAGGTTGTGGAAGGATAGCAAGTATGTTGAAAATTTCTTGAAAATATTTCGTCTTTTTTTTTAATTTAAATTACTGTTTTTTTTTTGTTTTTTTATATTGTTTTTATTTAGTTTCATTCACATACTAGGTACATACCAACTACTAAGTAAGTAAATAAAAACATTCACAGAACTGTGGTCTATTAGACAGTCAGTCTGGAGCTGGCCTTATACATTTTAAGACATAACTAAGATATACCTACATAACTAATATTACAACCAAAAGTAAACAACCCAAAAAAAAAAACAATTAATTAAAATAAACAATATAACTTAATGTACCGCCCTGACACTTCTTATTTATAACTAGTAATATTTTTTTTTTTGAACAAATAGGACAACAATGACAATAAAACAATTTTTTGTTTTTGTTTTGATTAAAATTAAATTCTTGGATAAGGTTGTATCTATATTGCCTTGCCTTTTTACAATATTTATATAGCGCAAGCCAATCTTTACCATTTAGGTAATATATAACATCTTCGCTATTAAATAACTCCTACCAAAACAACATCTTCTGATTTTCGCTAAAATAGGACATATTGTTAGGAAGTGCAAGGTGTTTTCAGTTTCTTTTTTATTACATAATGAGCATGTTATATTACTATTTTGATAAAATCTGTTATGTTACCTCTTGTCTCCCTTCAAAATGTGTAAATCTTTCGCCTTTACAGATTTTTAAATTACTGTTTAATTGATATATTTTGTTATTATGTTTTCTATATACATATTTTTTTTTTTTAAAGGGGTGACAGGTTTGCCTTTGGCCATCATTACCTGAGGCCGCACGAAACGTTCCACGAGCCGACCAGAAGGTTCTTCCCCAACGAACTGATGAGAGTGCCCCTGTACGAGGTTGTCCCAGTAGACCTGGTGATGGGGCATTGTACAGTCCTCGATCTCAACACCTACTGCAAGGGCAGGCCGATCGGCTCATCTCCGCAGCACACTTACATCTGTGAATATCGTGTCGACAAAAATGCAAGAATATTTGCCAAAATACCAAAACCGAAATCATCAAACATATGTACCAAGAGCTACGCCTTCGAAACATACGATGTGAGGCTGAAACCTCAAAGGAACTATGCTGTAAGTTAACTTATACTTCTTGATGATTTTTGATTGGTGAAATATATAATTAATTTCCTTATCAATATATTTTTTTTTCTTTTATCCTTAGCCTCATGGATTAGTGAAAGGAGTAAATCTGAATCGCGGGCGTGGATGTAAAAGTGCCAACAATGAGGAGCCAAACGCTTCGTCCCTTCCTCAGCAATTATCTGAAGAATCTCCTCGAGAAGAAGACCCTGTTGCCAAGGTATTGTGTCACTTAAGCATTTGACCTATTTTGTTCTTCATAACAATCGGGGTATTCCTTTAACCCTCCGGAGGGTGCGCTGCGGCGTTTAGACCGCAATCTGAACATTTGTCAAAATATTAGAAATTCTAATTGAATCATTGAGCTGAGGGTTCAAGGTATTTGTTGACCGTCTTCCGGTTTTCATCAATAGTTATTATTGCCTTATTTGCAGCAGGTCTGTAAGTACGGTACAAACACCGCAGCACGCCCTTTCGTGTCACAGATTCAGACACTCTCGGCTGAATTATTTTAACGTTTTCTGCGCTTTCTTCACAGACTAAAACGCATGTATTTTGATTTTTACATCGACTAATATTGTTTGAATTATTTTTACACATACCATTATTTTTAGTCTTGTTTTACAAAATTGGGAGCGGGGTAGCCCACTGGTAAGGCAGTGGACTGCTGTGCTTAAGGACCCGAGTTCGAATCTGACATGGCTTATGATATCTTTATTATTCGCCTCGTGGGCCGAGAGACCCTCCTGGGGAAAACCCAGCCTCTATAAAGCTGGTACCCTTAATTGAAAAATTAAGGGGAAAGAACCTGGCGGTTGAGCGTGATCACGGTCAAATCACCTCCTTGCACGACCGCTGACCAAGAAACAGTACTCTTCCTTACATAGTACTGAACCCAAGACCCTTTATGGGTTGTAGTGGTACAGGTTTTTTTTTTTTTTACAAAATTAGTATATCGTGAAATTTAGAGCCGTATTTTATTATTTTCCTTTAATACCTTGACCCATACCTCTATGCCTATGCTTATAATTACAATACTCTATACCTTATGGGTTCACTCTGACCTCATCAGCCAAAGAGCACTGATGAGGACCTAAAATATGGGTCGAAACGTTGGCAAAATAAAATATGTGATACAACGGTTATAACAACGGTCAACCGTTTCCCACCAGTATTCCTTTGTTCATGTGAGCAACATTCATTATAACAAGCAATTTATTATTATATTGTCTCTATACATTATACTACCAACTGTAAGTTTTTTGTGTGTTTATCGCCAAAGCTATTTTAATTTTTTTTTTTTTCCATCCTTCTCCTTATACAACTTATGATTTTCATTCATTAGAAATATTATAAAACTAAAGCAATGAGTAAATAAAAAAAAAGTAAGTTATTGATTATTTTCTAATAAAATATACAGAAAGCAAAGATGCGGTCCAAACACCGCAGCACGCCCGTTGATGTAATTCTCGCTTGAGTTTCTAGTTTGTCTTTTAAAAGTAGAACTCTATTCACACAGACCAATATACTTTTTCTTATTTTATTTTAATAGTCTTCTCATTTAATTTCGGTGCCATATTTAATTATTTAAGGTTAATAAAAGCCGTAGGTCACCAAATATATCATATCTATATTTAAAGTATATAATACTTGACGTTTTGGCCTCAATGTGCCATTCTCAATAGACAAAACTAAAATATTAAATAAAATATTAATTAAATTTAATAACAATTGATATTAAAAATTATTTTACACATAATAATTTATAAATACCTTTATGCACATATTCACTACTTTATCCTTCTAAAAGAAATTGTCTATATTTTAAAATAAATATGTCATAAAATACATTTTATTTTATGTATTTTTTTTCCAGCGAGAGAAGCAGAAGACTCGGCTGAACAGCCTGCTGCTGAAGCTGCTGGGTCGGCTGCCCTCGAAGGCCCCGCTGGACCTCTCCTACCTCCTCGAGCCGGGGCGGAGGCAGCGCAAGAAGCCGCCGTTGCTGGCGTCATGAGACTGGCTTCTCCTATAACACGTTGTTACCACTCAACCCAGTTTATCAAATTTCAACATGAAACATGTACATATTTAAATGTTATGTAATCTCCTTCCCAGTGAACCCCATTTTTTTTTTTTTATTGTTTCTTTGTAATTAGTATTTATTGATATGTATATTGTACATATATAAACGAAAAAAATTAAAAAATTAAGAGGAGAAAAGTTGTTGATATTTATAAGGTACAAATCATTTGTGTCATGTTTTATATATTTATTATATTTTGTAGGTATTTTTCTCGATATGTTTAAGGTTATGAGTGTTTAATGTAATTATTTTTTAATTTGGTCAAACCAATATTATTATTATTATTATTATTATGTTGATCATAGAGCAACAGATTGTATATATTGTATTGCTAATTTCTCTCTTCGAGCTTAAATGTTTTAGTTTTTGTTAATTCTCTTGTAGATAAAAAATGTTGCTTTCAGTGTCTTCCGAAAGCATTACAAGAATCATTATTGATTATTAAATTTTACAAAATTGTAAATAGATTTTAATATATATAAATATATAAATATAATTTATATTTCTAAAAGATTTTAAAAATACTATATTGTTTTTAATTGTAAATTGTTGTCGAGTATTTTTTGTGGTTAATTATTTTAAAAGAGAAAAATTGTTATAATTGTGTAAATAAATATTTTTCATACATATTATATTCTTAATCTTTGTTTTGTTCGCTCATCTTTTCATCATTTTGATGAGAGAAATGTAATCATGTATTATCGATATATTTTTCCATCAATTAACAAGTTAATAAAAAAATAAAATAAATATATATATGAGGAATAAAGTAACAGAATTAAAAGTACACCATGCGCACGAAACGAGTACAAAATGTTACATTTGTATGTTAAATTATTTTAAAAAATGTATGGTTAACCTAGAGCAGAATGTTTTAAAAAAAAGAACAAAAAAAAATGTGAACATTTTTTTGTTTATTTTTATGAAGTCATAGATTGACATTGATGGTAACGGCAGTTGTGTTCTGCCATTGTTAGTTTGTAGTTAAGGACCTTTTGAAGATCGGTTGTAACGTCATTAATGCTAGTCATAGCCCGTTTTTATAGATTTTCGTGATGAAATTGAATATGTTAATGTTTTCATCTTAACTTTCCAATTTTTGAAAAAAATAAATAAAATAAAAAAAAGTTTACTTTCAACCTAATTAAGTTTTTAAAAAACTTCTTTTCAATTTATGAACTGTATTCTGCCTTTGTTTTTGTTTTTTTTAGCTTCATAATTTTTTTTTTTTTAAGTTTTATTTATATCGAAAACGTATCAATATATTCTACAGTCTTGCTGTTCCTGTGAGGTTAATCCATAAATTTTATTTTTCTGTTTAAGAGTATCTATTATGCTCATGACATATAGGATAGTTACAGCCCTTTTAAATAGATCACATCCAACTCAGTCCGTAGGCTTTCCAACCGACTTGCATTTATTGTTATTTTAATAAGTTGATGTTATTATTGCTCTCTTTATCTTTTTCTTTTTTATTTACTGATTACCACGGATCATGCAGATAATAATTGTACATATACAAACTCTTTTCCTTAAGTATAAAAAAAATATTAATATATTTACGTAGTGAACCAGTGATCTATTCATCGATGTATGGTATATATATGTGAATTATCTATGTTATTTTTAACTGTATAAACATTAGAACATCAGGATTGTAAAGCTTTAATTCTGGCAGTAGTTTTAGAAGAAAAATTGTTAATTTAAAAAATATATAAGTTAATTTATAGATACTGTACAACATAATCTCTAAACTGGGTTCCATCATAGCTTTCTCTAAATATGCTACTATTACTGTTTTTGAAAGAAAAAAAAGCTTTGAATTTGAAAACAATCAATCTCTGCAATGTCTTTCTGTTTTATTTAAAAATTACTATTCTGGAAATAGTTATTACATAATTTTACATTATAATTTATTTCTTAATACCTTAGACTATAATACTTTATTAAATGTACAAAAACTACATGATTACTGAGCACATTAGATCAGTGTGGATTGATTTTTTTTATTTTTTCAATGTGAAAAAAAAATATAACATTTTAGTCGCATTTTTTATCAATTTTAAGAATGCATTTTTTGAGATCTATGTTTTCATTTATTTATTTTACCTGGTTGAACGTATCTATACTTATCTAATGTAATGTTGCATTGTTTACTATATTCATTAAAATATTTACAGGTTTATTAGTTGATAATAGAGATTTAGTTAATTTATTTTTTAACACAATTTAAATAAATACTGATTACTTAATTTTTCTGTAGCTTCACATAACTTACAGAATATATTACATATGTTACTTTGATAATTGTGTTTTTCTTTATTTGTTTTTCTTTTTTTTAACCCTTTTCATGCTGACAGAAGTTTATATTTATATTATACTTTAACTTCTTCACAGCTTGACCTTGCCTGGGTGCTACCGATCTAGCCCCTTTTCAACCACTGTGCGGAGCTCTTTTTGCCAGTTCAGTGCTACTTTTCAACTCTTAATAATGTCCTATTTAAAAAAATATGTTCATCCTCATTTTTTCATACAGACTGGACTGCCATTAGGTAGGTAGTAGGTAGAATGATTATTTTTTATATAACTTTTCAACACTTAGAAATTTCTGATAAAAAAATTCCAGCCTCTTCTTGATAATATTCATAATAATGGTATTGTGGCGGCAGCGGGTTTTCAAAATTGAGAATAACCAAATCTGCCCGCCTGCCATAGCGCCATTAAAGTCAGAAATTTCTTTAATGTTTATTAGGCGTAAGAATGAATAAAAAAAAATTCTGATTACAACTGATTGTAATAAATGATGGCTTTAATAACATAGAAAAACGAAAAAAAATCACAAACTTCAGTAATAAAAAAAATAAGAGTTACTAATCTTATCATAATCTAACGTTAATGAAATAGTACTAAAAAAAAAAAAAAACAAATATTTTATCTATATACATAACATTATAAAAGTAATGAATAATGAAATAATGAAAAAAATAAAAATACAAATAAACTTAAAATTAAACTTCTAAAGAAATAACTTGAAACTGCTAACATAAATTTAACTCTTATAAACTGTCCAAAAGAAAATATAACAAAATTAATATTTGTCATTACAAAATGAATATATGAGGTTGAATAATGATCTAACATTCATGATTGAATATTTATATAAAGATTTCTGCAATCAATCGTTAATATAATAGTTATGGTACCTTTGAGGAATTGTTCCTATATCATATATCACATATGGGACATTCTTTTACAAACCGAACATATTTGGACAAAAATTGATAGACACATTTTAGATTTAACTGAAACTTTTTTTACGGGTTCTATATCGAAAAAAAAGAGATACGTGTAATAGGATTTTTTTTTATTTTCGATATTTTGAAAAATAAACAAGATCGAAAATTCGTGAATTTGATGATTTATCGATAATAGCCTATTTTTCAAAAATTCATAACTCCGGTTCTATTTAAGCTAAAAAATCTAATTTTTTTTTATTTTGAAGGTAAAAAGACAAGCTTTAAGAAAAAAATACTTTCAAAATAAATTGTCGAAAAATTCAAATTGTTATTAACAATTTCAATGTTTAAATCGGTTTTTAACAGTGGCGCCACCCATGAATCAACTTTTTACTATGTTTATCGTATTCTGCGTCAAATTTTCTATCGAAAACGCTTTTAAAAACGATGGAGAAGTTATTTTTACTGTAAGAAAAAAATTAATTAATTTAACATATGAATACAAATTAGAAGAAAAACAATTGTCCGAACGTTTCCAAAAAGCTTTAACAATAAAAGGAACTTTAAAATATCATTGTATTAATCCGATTTCTTTACAGCAATTGGAAGCAAAACGGTTTTCATCTTGCGAAAAAAAGGATATTGTAAAAATTTTTAAACAGAAAATGTTATCATTGTCTTATTTTTAAATATTGCATTTATTATTATATTCCAAATATTGTTCTTATTAACTAATGCATTATCGAAATCTTAATAAAAAAATTTCATTTTCCACAATGTTCTTTATTTATTTTTTTTATGTATTTTTTCTATTTTTTCCCATCTTCTTGGCTAATAAAATATGTTTTTTAATTAAAAAAATGAAACAATTATTTGTAATTAAGAGATAAACGGTGTAAAACAAGAATATGAGCCGTAAAATGTGACCCACGTGTCGATGTGACGTACCGCGCTAAATTAATTAATTTTTTTAATTTTTAAGTATTTATTTCTTAAAGCTTGTCTTTTTACCTTCAAAATAAAAAAAAATTAGATTTTTTAGCTTAAATAGAACCGGAGTTATGAATTTTTGAAAAATAGGCTATTATCGATAAATCATCAAATTCACGAATTTTCGATCTTGTTTATTTTTCAAAATATCGAAAATAAAAAAAAATCCTATTACACGTATCTCTTTTTTTCCGATATAGAATCCGTAAAAAAAGTTTCAGTTAAATCTAAAATGTGTCGATCAGAAAGGTGTTCGGTTTGTAAAAGAATGTCCCATATATGAAATTCAAAGTAACATATACACTTTTAGCGCTGTCACCTTATGACTGACCCAAATGTAGGCATTTACGTAAATAACAAAAAAAAACGACTGTACTCCACCACTGCAAATGCAGTACTGCAGTGGCATTAGATAAGGATGCATCTTTAATACCTAATTTAAAAACACGGCATCTAACATTGTAAATATATATGTAGGCAACTTACAGTCGTAAATATACATATTAAATTTAAATTAAAATATTATTCAAACTAGTTTCTAATAAATAAAAATATAATTTAAAAGTTCAAATTTTACATGTTGGCCACAACAGATATGGAGTTCTTCCTGTTATAAAGCACAGAATGTGACAATGAAAAATAAAATAAGTTAAAAATGTTTAGTAAAAAAACATTGATATTGACTTGATATGTTTATCTTGATCTAGAATGTCTCCAAAGAGGTGTTACTCGCCATAATTTTCTTAATCGCATCATGCTTCTTCCACACAATCGAAACTTTTCTTGTAGGTTACCATATTTTTTTTTTTTTTTTTTTTTTTTTTGTATACATAAATTATCCATAAAAAGGAATAACTTAGTGAAAAAGTCAATGAGCTTTATAAATCTCATAATTTTCTATTGCAATTATTATCTATACTGTTTTACACTGATTAATATCTGAAAGAGGACTTGCGTTGGAAAATCTTGAGGTTTAAAAAAAAAAAAAATATATATATATATATATTTACGATAGGTTGAACGTTTGTCAGTATTTTCAGTTAAAACTTTTTTATTTTAAAAAGCCAACGTTTTGATCCAACTTCTGGATCTTCATCAGGGCTAAAAGAAAACAAATATACGAGTATCTATGCTAGAAGGTGAAAATTAAATTAATACTTTACAAAACTGATAATTATATAAAAGATGGTAAGGATAATACATGAATATTTAAATAAGTGGCTGGTTAGAAAAATAATATAAAATCTGATATTTACCTTCTGAATCCAGAGTAATACAGAGACTGAAGGTAAAATAAGGTGAGAGGTAGTATAATGTATAATGCTTACCATCCTTTATATAAGTAAAAGTTTTTAAAGTGTTAATTTAATCGTCATCCTCTAGCATGGATACTCATATATTTGTTTTCTTTTAGCCCTGATGAAGATCCACTAGTTAGATCAAAACGTTGGCTTTTAAAAATAAAAAAGTTTTAACTAAAAATCCTGACATCCATTCAACCTATCCTAAAGAATTACCGTTGACTATCTCTCACCTCTAATACATATTTATATATAAAAACTACAATATACTCTTTTTCATATTTAATTATGAACTTTTTTTTGTATGCAACAATGTACTAGTAGTGGAATCGGTTAAATGTAATCGACTAAATTTTATAAGCATAATTCTGGATGGTATGACGTGGAAAATAAAATGATCCTGAGGTAAGACCTAGAAATGAAGACAAGAAGTAAAATTATAGGAAGATTGAATAGTTCATAAATTAATGAATATTAAAATTAAATAATATTTTGTTAAATATTAAAATAATATTTAGAGAATTCCTTTTTCCTGGACAATAATGCATGGGTGGAAGGGGCCGGGATGGCCGAGTGGACAAGGGTGCTTGCAATAGATAATCAAAGTTAAGCAACGTCCATCGTGGTCAGTACTTGGATGGGTGACCGCTCCATTCGGGTGACCGCCCACCAATAAAAGCCACGCAGTCCAAGTCTACCCCCACCCCCCGGTATGTGAGGCCCGTCAGCCTACTGGAGGCGACTCACACCGACCGGGCGTAGGAGTGATGAACCTTCCCCGTGTATCTCATCGAGAATCGTGGTGTGGTTTTCCAGGATGTCAGTAACCGCCCGGAGGTTTGGTTCAGGGACGGTATGCTTCAGGGAAAGAAATATAGGTCCTCGGGGCCTGCTGACTCTGAGCTATTATAATCCTTGGAGCTAGACCAGTTTGTCACTGTCCTTGAACCCGAGAGAGCTGACGCCATCGGTGGGAAGGACACTGCCAAATAGGCCCCAATGGGATTGGTTATGGAGCTATGGGCAGTCTGCCGCTGTACCATGGTGACCATGGCTTGCAGTAACGTGAGGTCTGGGCTACCCCCTCCAGGCTGTCTGTACTCCCGCAAGCAAAACAAATGTCTGTAAGAGGACCACACTGCGCGGCCAAAGGTCTCATTAGGCCTAATGCGCCAACAGAAAAAAAAAAAAAAAAATGCATGGGTGAGTCAGTTTGTTATCAGTTGGGTTCTATTGTGATGAGAACATTTTCTGACAACTAGGTAATAAATATTGGAGAAGTATTCGGTGCAGGTCAAATCCTATGACCCCTTCTTACAGATTAAGATAAAGAAAAGTGTTTCAGATAACTTATCTTATTGAATGGTTATCTGTACAAAGTTTATTTTTATAAAATTTAAAAAGTAGTTTATTTTAAATGTAAATTTATTAATATGTAGATATAATAAATAAATAATACCTATATAATTGGGCAAATGTCAAAAATTACCTAACTCCTTATTAACAATATCCAAACTTACGGTGAGAAACTTTAATAAAGACATCGATATAGTTAATAAAGTACAGTTTTATAATATTATTTCGTTATAGTAAACTACAGTGTTATAACATTATGTCGATATTGATGTTCAGAAACATCAAATCATTAATGTTTTTTTTAGCCATTGCCTGTTACTCTAGAAGGCTTTACTTGAAGATGAAACAATTAACTATTCATAATATGTAAAGGCTTTTTATGTTATTAAAAGTTAAACATTTGAATCATATGACAAACCTGACATCTCTGCAAATTCAAATTTATGGAAAAGCAAAAAAAACAAAAAAAAAAACAAGGTTTCTAGTTTTACACTTATTGATTTCCTTAATACAAAATTTTTTTCCCCCCGCCTGTGGTGTATATAAAATTTTTGTTTTCTCAAGTATTAGAGGGACATTCATGAAATTTAGTATTAAGCTTACTTTTACTAGTAGAATCAACAATTCAATTGGCAGGAGTAAAAGAAAATTTTGTTCAAAAATTATTGGGAAAAAATTTATTGATTTCTTCACAATACTACATTTTCTTTTCTACACCTACTGAAAGTTAAATAGTTCTTGTTGTATACATTTGATTTTTTTTTTTTTTCACAAGAGTAAGAAGAAAAAAATCAAAACTTTCCTTGTTAGTAACCATATTTATTTATTTTACATACATAAATTATATATAAAAGGGATTAACTAAGAAAAATGCATTGAAATGCTAATTTGAGGGTCCCTGATTAGAAATCTCACCATTTTCTATTGCAATATAACTGGATTAGCATTTTCAATGTTTTTTATTGATTAATATCTGAAATAAGGCTTGTCTTGGCAAATCTTGTGGCCATTCAGAAAAATAAAATAAAACATTAACAGTTGTAATATTATTAACTTTATTGTGTTATTTTAAGAAAATTAATATATATCAAAATAAATGTTTTCATTTGGAAATAATTGAACAAGCAAATCCACATTTTACATATTTTTAGTAAACTACCCCTTTCTACATTAATTTTCAACAAGAAAGTGGTTTGAAGGGTTAAGGGCATTAAGTAAAATAAAAACATATAATAACACTGAGCAGAGTAATTTTACTGGACAAAAAGAAATAACAGATTAGTTGAGGCAGCCATTACAGTAGAGAGGGCAGACCCACTCAGACAGGTTAATAATAATTTTAATTTAACAAATTACAAAATGCATTCTAGCATGGCTTAGATTTTTAGAAAATTTAATGCTTGATAGGAACTCCAAGTTTGAGATTTTAACTTGTTTTCATAAATCATAGTATAATTAGTTGTAAATTTCTTATTCTGATTAATTACCAACGCACTATAATTTCCTTGGAGCAGCATCAGCAGATACTGATATAAATGAGTCAAGGGAAGAAGTAGAAATGCTGAGGAAACTTACAATTTCTGACTTAAAACAATACGTCAAAAAATGAAACTCTTTTCGTACACAAAGAATTAATTAACCATAAGAGAAGCAGTTTTCTGTCACTAAAAAAAAAGAAAATCCACCAGTAGATTATTTGCACTTTTAGCATGAATAATACTCATATGGATAATAGCCCATTCATTTTTAAACCATAATTTTCCAAAGTTGGCAGTTAGCATCTCTAGTAGTCATCCGAAGAATTAGTAGCTTTGAACACTTTTGTCATTTATATCAGGTAGGTCATTTGTAGCCGTGAGGGATGCTCTCATTGCCCTTAAAGAAGCCGCAGCAAAGATCCTGGCTGTAAACCAGGATAAAACAAAATATATGATGGCGGGGTGTAGAGGCGCAGCAGAAAGACAAGCTGAAGTCCAAATTGGAGATTTTGCATTTGAACGGATGGATGAATTTGTCTACCTCAGTACACTGGTAAATGCAAACAATTATATGCTGCCGGAGATAGACAGAAGATTAGTGGCTGCTAACAGGTGTTATTTCGGACTGCAGCGGCACTTGAAGAGCAAATTTTTGAATTTGCAAAATTTAGAAGGACTAAATTGCAGCTCTACAAGACCTTGATAAGGCCTGTCGTTACCTATGTCTCCGAATGCTAGATACAGTCGAAGAATCAAGAGCTGGCCATACTGAGGTTCGAGCGGCGCATCTTCCAAAGAATATTGGTCCAGTATCTATAAATCAGGAACGGAGACTAAAGACAAATGCAAACTGCAGAGGTTGATCTTGTACCAAGAAGCAGACCTGGTCAGATTTATAAAAGTGGGGAGTTTACATTGGGCAGGACATGTGGCGAGGATGATGAAAGACCAAATTCCTGTTGGAGGTCCCAAATTTCGTTGGGCTGATGGCATTGCTGTCGATGCAAGGTCCATCCTGGGGATAAGGAATTGGAAGGCAGCTGCTCTGAACAGGGATGACTTGACCCCCTGTAGGTCTTAGAGCCATTAAAGAAGAAGAAAAAGAACTCTTGTGTCTCTCCTAGGTTTTCAGGTTGGTCTACACCACTTCCCATTGCACAACCACATCTTGTACGTATGTCGTACGTTTATCATGGTTGGCTTGATTGATCAGATTGGTTGTTAACTTCTTGTAACTTTTTCCATATCAGCCTACCTAGTGTTCAGCCTATTTGTATAAAAATCAAGACTGATCAACCAAATGTGTTAAGTCACTCATCAATGTGAATCTTGATGAAGGTACTGGGGCTAAATGATTCGTTTGAGTTGATTGGTGTGTTTTCAAAGTGAGAATAGTTTCTGGTTATGTTTTCTGAGAAAAGCGCTTGTGGTGTCTCACTTACCTCCATAAAACATGCAAAATGTTAATCCCTCACATAATAAGAGTGATGGACTAAGATTTATTCTTTAAAAAGTATATATATATAAAAAAAGTAAATACCTTATAAATCAGCTTTTGAATTACTTATTTATTGATTGTATCTGATAGGTTTAAATGATAGGTCTAAATTATTTATTCTGAAGTTGTGCATGAAAATTGTGCATTGGAATTCGATTAAAAAAAGTCAACAATATTAAAACTACTTAAGTTTTTGTTTTTCTTCTGACATATTAAGTGATTTATTATTCATTAAATGTTATTTCGTTTAAAATGTTTTCAAAGATCATGCTGTATCTCTAATATACGTGTATATAACGAACTATTTGTTCAGTGATTAGTATTATAATTTGAAGGGATTCACGAAAAATATTTAAAAAAAAAACACAACGTAAATTTGAATCAGTGGAAAATGAATCGTGAATTTCTGTTATGGAAATGTTTGGAGGAGCGGTCAAATAAAACAATGCCATATGTTGGTACAATAACATACATTTTGCTAACGTTTTGACCCGACATTCAGGTCTTCATCATGGCTAAGTATGAAACGAAATAGCAACACATGTAAATTTAGGAAGAGAAAAAAAAATATACATATGAAATTATTTAATTATTAATTAACTATAGAAAAAAATAATATGAATAAAACTTTTGAACTTTTGGATATTGAAATATTTTGTTTGTTTTTCAATAAAGATATGGATGAAAAGAAAATGTTAGAGTAATAAAAAAATAAATAAAAATAATGAAAAGTGATAATGAGATCATGTTATAATAAATAACAATAAAAATAATTAAAAGTGATATTGAGGTCATGTCAAACGCGAATTTCGAATATAATAAGAGAATCGCCCACATAAATATTTCTATTATATAAAAAAAGTTTTAGTTTTTTATATTTTATTTATCATTCTCTCATTTTGTGAAAGTATTACAAATTAAGATCCTGGTATTAATACTTAAAAATTATTGAAAATAAAAATAACCGTGGCACAGTCATCACGCGGAGGACTCTAGACGCAAAAAGTAATAGGATAAACGGAAGCGTATATGATTATAAAAAATAAACCGCTTTGAGATGCCAATGATCACCCAAGGTAACCATGCATTATTCAGTATCGTTCTAGGGCAAACCATACAGTTATTGACACCCTTAAGACTACAGTTCTGTGGTGAAATTTAAAAAAATACTTTTTATGAAGGGATCAAATTGAAACTTCCTATAATTCCTCTTTATCTATCCCCATGAAGACTCAAGAGGTTTTTTTGGATCAAAAGTTTTACCATATGGCAATATTTATTGTTAAAAGTGCAAAAACTAGTTATTGACACCCTGTGGATTTAATTGTGAAATCTTCCCTATGGTTAGTTTGCTAAACACTTACTTCATAGATGACTTAGAGGACCCTTCAAACATTATGTTCATGTATATCTTGAAATAAAATTAGGACTTGTATACTTATTTCTTTAAGTTAAAGTTATGGTGTCAATATAAGTACTGAGTGCCAATAACTGTATGGTTTACCTTATTAGTTACACGGTCAGTAAAATTCGTCATTAGTTCGAGTGTATACTCAGTAAAATATTATAAAAATAGAAGAACGTATTTCTAAAAAAGTACAGAGTAGGGAATACAGGGCCTCCATTACCCGGGCCTCGATTAACCTGGGATCCAATTAACCGGTGTCCCGAGGAGCCAATTTTTTTTTTTTTAATAAGCTTTTTTTAATTTGTATGCCATTTATTTTGTATGTATAATATTTAAAAAAAATTTATACGTAAATATTTAACGATTACACATTGGTTAATGTTTATGGTTAATCTATTATGAAATAAAACAATAAATAGAAAAACACAGAAAGCGAGTATTGTATTATGAGATGTTTCCGGTATCTAATACACCAATTCATAACCTAGGAACGGTATTGTTTTCAAGTCTTTCCAGGAAACTCCTACTCTGGCCTGTTTGGCTACAAAACAAAATATTGTCAGTTGTGATTTAGTTTCGATTTAAATACATACAAAGTAGCAAAATGTCGGAAAATAGAAAACGTGTCGTGTTAACGCTAGAAGATAAATTAACTATTATAAACAGATTAGAAAAGGGTGAAGTGTTAAAAAATCGTCCGCTGAACTAGGAATCGGCGAACAAACTGTCCGGGATATTTTGAAAAAGAAAAAAGACATTTCAAGAAAGATGTATTGTCGTCGGCCCATAATATATAAAAACATACATTTACTTTTTTTTGTTATTTTTGTATATTATAATTTAATGTTTATAAAACGTTCCTTTTGTTTAATAAAAGTGATTATACCTCACAAGTGATTTTTTAATCTTTTTTTCTATTACATTAAGTCAATAAAATGTTTTAATTCAATTATCCGGGGTTTTCGATTATCCGTGGACCCCCATGCCCATCATTACCCCGGATAATGGAGGTTCCACTGTATATATATATATAAATAAAGTTAAAATTCTGTTTGTTTGTTTGTTTGTTTATTTGTTCTTTATAGAAATCCATACCGTTTGTCCTAAATTCTCCAAATTTCGCTCAGTGGTTCTTTGATACCAGGTGCGAACACCTGTCCATATTAAAATTGCGTAACTTCAGCCGATCTTCAGCTGATATTCTTTATTCTCCAAATTTCGCTAAGCGTTTCTTTCAGACCCGGTGCGAACACCTGTTCATATTAAAATTACATAACTTCAGCCGATCTTCAGCTGATATTCTTTATTGTTATAAAAATCATAATGATCTCACCTTACAATTTTTTTTTTTTTTACGAAATTGACCGTTTCTTTAGAAAAATGAAATTCCCCGTGTGGAACCGGGATATACAGCTATAATCTATGCATATAAAGGTGAAATTCTGTTTGTTCTTTATAGAAATCCATACCGTTTGTTCTAATTTATCCAAATTTCGCTCAGTGGTTCTTTCATACCAGGTGCGAACACCTGTCCATATTAAAATTGCATAACTTCAGCCGATCGTTGGGTATATTCTTTATTGTTATAGTAATCGTTTTAATCTCGCTTTAGATTGGTTTTTACAAAATCGACCGTTTGAGTCAATAAAAGTCTCAGTTTATAGATTTTATAGATTTAAAAATTGAAATTTTCCGGGTGAAACCGGGATATACAGCTAGTTTATATATATTTATTAGGAAAACAAATAATATCCACAGTAAATTAACGTTATATTCAAGCAAATAAATAAAAAAACCAATAAAAAAAAATAAAAAAATAGCGACATAAACATAACGTTAGATTGTTATTGATATGATAGGCTATTTTAGGAACGTAGATATCGGTATGCCTCCTTCATTAAAAGGAAGTACGACTGGGCTTGTTTGTATTGTATTTTTAGATTAAGATAGTCCGGGACCGATAAGTGCATTCAGTCGTGAACAAGCCTCCTCGCCGGCTACGTCTATAAAGATATCGCATTGTATATCTGTATTGTAGCGTGTATATCTAGCGAGATTGTAGCATATTGAGCGATTGTAGCGTATTGTAGTCGAGATAGGAGATAGAAGGGAGGTATTTACAGATAGCCCACGAGCGGAAGGCTATTTATCCAGAGTCGCTCGGAGAGAGAGGTCCATAGAACGAGAGAGAGAGAATGGAGAACACAGCGGGTGCGAAAGTTGGGGCTATGGTAGCCCTTGGGGGTACCGCGCTAGTCTTCACCACGCTGCCCCTGATAGCGACTCGGAGGTGCTCGTGGGGTACCCAGCCACTCCTCAGGTTCGGTGGCGGAGTACTTCTGGCCACAACATTCCTCCACGTCCTGCCCGAACTGAGGGAGTCCCTGGAGGAGAGCGGTATCGGAGACCTCCCGGAAATCTTGCCGGAACTCCTGATGTGCCTCGGATTCTTCCTGATGTACTTCGTCGAGGAGCTGGGGCACATGATGATGGGACACGGGCACCTGGATCCGGACTCTGAGAAGAGGAGGCTCTGCGAAGACCAGTGAGTACACATTTCTTACAATAATAACATAGATTATAGCAACACATCTGTCCTTGCATGGTAAAGTGTGTTAAATTCAAACACAAATATAGTTTTTTATTTTAAAAAAACACAAAAATAGTCCGGAATGGCGGTCAAAAAATCTACAAATAGTAAACTATTTTATTTTCTTAATGGTCAAGAAACAGACAAAAATATAATTGTAATGTGAATGGGTAAAAATTATAAAAAAAAAATAAAATAAAAAAAAAATATTGAAACTAACCAGAAAAATATTGAGTAGGTAATATGCCGAATATTAACATTTTTTTTTTTTAATATTGTTTGGATTAATCTTAAAAAGCAGAGTTTATCATCTATTCCACGTCATTCGATCGAAAATAAAAATTTTGACTATATGTTTGCGGACTGTGAGGCCAAACTTCTCTCATTCACTACTCGAGGGCTAAATAAATGCATAAGCATGGAAATGCATAAGGGTATAAGAGCCCTAGGAAATTTTTGCAGAAATGATGTGACTTATACCCTCTAGGGGGAACTACGTTCGGCGTTTACACCCATGCTATCTTTTAAACGTCCAACAAACTACTTATTAACAACTAAAAATTAATTTTATCTATTTCTGAAGAATGATTTTGATACACATAACAATTTGGCAAAAAAAAAATCTTTATATATTTTTTTGGCACTTACACCCTTATGCATTTCCACGCTTCAATTATAAACTATATTATAGTATAACAGTAATTGTATTTAGGTGCTTATTTTTCACCTTTCTAAAAATAATGTTTATTATAACGCTCACCCAATCCCACTGGATCGGATTTTTTCTATCCTACTCAAAACCGGATTTTTTTAAAAATAGCTATACGTAATTAATTGTTCAATAAGTTTACCGATGGCATTTCTAACCAGTTGTTGAAATCATAAACAAATAATTTTATACACTAACAAGACGTAATATGGTTAATTAATTTAATAATATTGACTGTAACTAACATAATACGTACACGTAATACATTTGGTACGGGGATATAGTTTAAGAATTCTTAATAGATGAGTTCTGCTTTGTCATATTCTGCAAACGTATCCTAAAATAAAAAAATTGACTTCTATTTGTAGATTCTCTGACCCCTAGCCCGGACTATTCTTGTATTTTTTTGTATCAATTGTCCAATTTTTTATTTATTTGCATATAACTTAGCAGACATTTAAGACAAAACCTTGATGGAGAAATTAAAACATTCAGGTCATTGCCAACCTTGTTGAATGCTAAATAATCTTTTAAAAAGTGATTAAACAAAAGCCCAAAGTTTCAAATATAAGATTTTGGACTTAACACACTTTACGCTGTAAGCAAAGAAATATAATGATATTCAGGTAGATCCCTGGTTATCAAACTAAGTATTTATTCATCTGATTCCCCTTTATGGTTTAACTTGTAATCCACGCCCCTTTATAATTATATAAATGCATTTTTTATAATATTTTGACTGGAAATTCTTATTTAAGTTAAATGTTTAAATATTATTCTTATTACTTAATATATTTAATTTTCAACCTAATAGCTCTTTTTTTTTTTTTTTTTTTTTTTTTTTTTTTATAATTTTAAAACATTTATATTTTCCCATACAAGAATTATTTCTTTAATTTATATTTTATTTCAATTTTATGAAATCGTTATTTATTTTTATAAGAAATAATAGATTTTCGATTTTTCATCGATTTTTTTGTTTTGCCTGAAACATATTTTAAAAAACAGCATTTTATAATTTAATTTTTCAAAACTCAATTATTTCAATTTGTTTATAAAATATTTTTTATTTATTAAAAAAAAAAATTGTCTTGTCCCTAAACATGATAAAGGAGCTTTATTTAGGGTCTAATAAAGGGCTACCTTCTTCATGCAACATCTTCAAGATATTATTTTTCGTTGGTAGGAGCGACAATATCAATGACATAGTCATATATTATTATTTACACTATATAGTTTACACTATTGTACAAATTATTTACTTTATCATGGTGATATTTTCAAAGTTAATAAACTTGAAACCTTTTGCCTGTTATGCAAGCAGACGACCTTGCAGGGATAGGTTCACGGATCTTGGCCATACTTTCTATGTATACAATATCAAGGTAAACGCGTTTTATCTCAGGTGTCGATTATATATATATATATATATATATATATATATATATATATATATATATATATATATATTTAATTAGCCTACGTTTTGATCCAAACATGTTGATCTTCATCAGGGCTCGTCGAGTCCATAGTAAAACAGAGACTGTCTCTGTATAAATAATACCAAAAAATAATTTTGTTTTATTGTGCCCCATGCCCGGGGTACAATGAAACAGCTGAAAAAAAACAGCATACTTAACAAAAAACTTTTATTCGGCTTCCACTCGGTTTTTCGTACTTCTGCTTTAGGATAGCCACGAAATTCTTCAGAAAAGAGGAAAGTTCGACTTTGGAAGAAAGTTGTCATAAATTAATACAGTTTTATTGGTATTCCGGTCTCAATTTAGCACCAATCTGTAAGAAAATGAAAAAAAAAAAAAAAAACCGACTGCTTATTGCACAATAAAAAACAGATGAGGCAAGATGAACTCCATTCCATGAAATGTTTCATTGGGCCCCGAACGCCCTTGTTTCAAGGAACGACGAGCCATTTTGATGTCTTTCACTTCCTACGATGAACTTGAAGAGGTAGGAAAGCCAAACTCAGGCAAAATCTTAAGAGAAATATGCATATGCATACAACTTTATAGGAAATCAAAAAAGGCCCCTTCCCCTTTCTTAAACCCTTCAGAACTATTTAGAATGGTCCGTTTTTCTAAGCAGTACATTATTGGTATTTTTCCTTTAGCCATCTTTTATTCTTAGGCGAAACGCGGAACACTTAATTCTCCAAATAAAAAAAAAAAACAAAGGTACTTTATAGGAAATCAAAAAAGGCCCCTTCCCCATTTAAACCCCTCAGAACTATTTAGAATGGTCCTATAAAAGTTGTAAGAGCAGATGGAATAAAATAATTACTAATACCTAGAGACGAAAATCCGTTCGACGAAAATTTTTAGTTTTGCCACACAAAACCGCATTTCAGCGCGTGGAGTCTGTCACGAAACAAGTCGAAAGGGGACAATATGCTGACTTTATTCGGAGTCACCCTTACCGCTTGCTGTCTGAATTTGGTTGCTCTAGACTTTTTGGTTCACCCAGTGTAACGACTGTTTCATTGTGACCCACCCTCCCCTACATAACGAGAATATTATATATGAATATTATTATGTATATTATACATACCTGACGAGCCCAGTCGTGTGCATAATTTTTCGGCCTCCCTGATTTCATGAACCGAAATCAAAGAGTTTCACCGAAGTCAAAGTTTTTCATTTCCTTTAAAAATATACGAACTTCGAAATTCCAAAGACATTTTGAAGGTAAAAACCCCAAAAAAAAACTTTGAATTTTTTTTTTTCAATATTTAAAAAAAAAACAGTATCATGATAATATCTTTCTTCGCTTTAACACGTCTCCAATTTGTGTTTTTTTTTCTAGTAATACGTAAGTAGTAAGTAAATTCTTAAACCCGTCTATTTAAAAAAAAAAAAAAAATTGATGGACGTTAATTGATTCTACTGTAAATTAAGATAAACATAATACATTTTTATCAGGTCGTCAGAAAGTTTAGAAAAGTTTTGATTCCAAAAATATTTTTTTTTAAAGGTTATCTCAGGATCTAGGCTCTTTACAAAAAAAAAAAAAAAAAAAAAAAAAAAAAAAAGCTTAGAAAAGTATTTGTTTTACATAAATAATAACTATTTAATAAAAAAAAAATAAATAATAAAAAAATAGAGAAAAATATTGGCTTTCATCTTATCTTGTATATTTTTTTTCTAAGTTACTTCGCTAATATTAGTAATATTAATATCCGCAAACAATATTTAATATGAGCCCTAAAAATTTGGTTTAATACGGTTTAATTTAAAAGGCTACTATAAACATTAAACTGGATTAGAAATAAAGTCTAAAAATTATTTTTTTATCAACTTGATAAAGTCTTAAAAATGATTCAAAGCAAACAAGGGCTACGTCCTACTTTTATGTAATTTTGAATGTTTGCACAACACTTCACTTTAGGAGTGGTTCATAAGATAATAAATACAATTGTGAAAATGGTTAGTTATCTACGAAGAATAAAAAAAAAAAATTTTTTTTTTGCTATAACATTTATTGCAACTTTAGTTGGTTTTAATCAAGATATAATTAAATATCAATAAAATATGGAGAATGGAAATCCCTGGAATAGTCATTTTCACATTTAAATAATTAATTTATAATTGCAGAGGACCTGGGTTCGATTCCCGGTCGTGGTTTAGTCTTTTCTCTTTTATTAAAATTAGTTAAAAATCCCTGGAGGTTATTAAACATAAGTAAATTAAATAAGTATTTAGTTTAAGTAATTTATTTTTTGAAGAGAAAAGATTTGGCTCTGCCGGGAGTCGAACCCGGGTCTCCTGCGTTACATGCGAAGATGCTAACCGCTACACCACAGAGCTCGGCTCAAGGCAGAGCAAATCCTTCCTCTTCACTGATACCTACTCCCCCTATCTCACAAGTTTTGCGAGTAGTAGTGGGAGGTGGACAAATTTTGTCCAATTTATGATACTTATTGACATAAGTCAATTTTTTAAATTATTTTAATTAATCCAATCTTAAATTGTGGCTAACCACCAATTTTAAATTATTTTTAAATAATTTATTCCTCGCATGTAACGCAGGAGACCCGGGTTCGACTCCCGGCAGAGCCAAATCTTTTCTCTTCAAAAAATAAATTATTTAAAAATAATTTAAAATTGGTGGTTAGCCACAATTTAAGATTGGATTATTTAGTTTAAGGTATATTAAATTAAATTTTAATAATTCAAGTGAATTTTAATTCATCTTATTCAAAATGTTATAATTGCTACTGCCATTTATTGTTGCAATATTAATTGATTCATAAATAAGAAAAAAAAATCAGAAATAATCTCAAAAAAATATATATAAAATTCAATGATTGAATATTTGAAAAATTGCTTGTTATGAATAAAGTTATGAATTTTAAATGTTGAGTATCGCATCTTCGTAGATAACTAATTCGCATCTTCTGGAGTATATACATTGAATTTTGGTTTTATAATTTTGAGAAATTAATTTTATTGTTTTGGAGAACTTAAAAAATGCTTTCATGTTTGTAAATCCGTTTACGACTTCATTACTGAATCTGATGGTCCATTCTATTCGAACGAATAATTTTTCTTTTGCTTGTAATATAAAGTTTCTTCCAATTTTGTCATTATACTTCCGAAGAGGAGGCATGTCCCATGTTTTCCCATAATTTACACTTAAAATTTTAATTTCAGAGACTAACTGGCAATAATAATATAATAAATAAAACTTTTCCGAGAGAATAAAATAAAATAAATAAAAACAACTTAATTTGAAATAAATTGGTGATATTCTCTGGGTGAGACTTCTTAATAGGTTTTTGAATTATTTGGAATACATACGCCACTAGTAACAGTTCAGTAATTTGAATTTTAGCTAAATTGTCTCTAGAATTAGAATACAAAATAAAAATACTACAACATAATTTATCTTTTTAAATCATTTCTTTCATTTCATTTCTTTTAAATCAATTTAACTTTCAGTTAAGACCGGTTCTATTATAAAAAAAATCTGGTGCGTGCTCGCAACACACAACTTTCACTTACCAACTTATTTAGATTAGAAATTGATGTGTTTGGTTAATTGCCACTTCACAAATTTACAAATTTTTCCACATTCATTTCTTATTTTTGCCGTTTATGAGTAAATAAAAAACACGTGAAAATGATACAAAATTCATTAAGTAAAGTACCCCCTCCATTTGATCAATGTTGATGAAATTTTTAATGTCATATCGCGGGCACATAAATACACCAAATAACAAGTTTGATCAAAATCGTTAAAGCCGTTTTTGAGTAAATAAAAAATACACGTGAAAATGAGACATTTATTCAGTAAAGTTCCCCCTCCAATTGATCAATTTTGATGAAATATTTACTGTTACATTGCGGGCACATACATATACTAAATACCAAGTTTGATCAAAATCGTTAAAGCCGTTTTTGAGTAAATAAAAAAAAACACGTAAAAGTGGGACACAATTTATTAAGTAAAGTACCCCCTCCGGTTATTCAATTTTGATGAAATTTTTTCAGTCAAATCTCAGGCACATTAATGCATCAAATACTCAGTTTAATCAAAATCGTTAGAGCCGTTTTCGAGAAAATCGATAAAAACATAAAAAGTTATTAAATAAAGTACCCCCTCCGTTTGACCAATTTTAATGAAATTTTTGCTGTCACATCGCGGGCATATACATACACTAAATATCCAATTTCAGATTCGCACGGCTTATAGTTTTTGAGCTAGTCTGTTCACACACACACACACACACACACACAGACACACACACACACACACACACAGACCATTTTGCGGGACTTGGTTATTTGGACTCAGGGGACCCCAAAACGTGTATTTCCGTTGAAAACCGGAAGTCGAAATTTTTCACGATCGCAATACTTCCACTTACTATATATTTCATATATAGGTAAGTGAAAGTAATAAATTAAAAAAAAATCATAAAACTCTATATAAATAAAGATGAAATTCTGTTTGTTTGTTCTTTATAGATACCGTTTGTCCTGAATTCTCCAAATTTCGCTCAGTGGTTCTTTGATACCAGGTGCGAACACCTGTCCATATTAAAATTGCATAACATCAGTCAAAATCTGGGAATATTCTTTATTGTTATAAAAATCGTTATGATCTCGCTTTAAATAAGGTTTTTACGAAATCGACCGTTTGAGTCGAAAAACGTGTCAAGTGTCAATGCATAGATTTTGAAGAGGTCAACAAGGCCCCGTAAGGCCGTTCCTCTGGAACGGACCGGGGTCCACGTTTTAAGGCTGAAAGAGTCCTTTTCGAGTTATTGGCTGAAGAGTGTGCGCGTCTCCTCGCTAATCGCTTCTCGCTCCTGGCTCTCTCTTCTGTCCTAACGAAGTTTTCTTGACCCACGCTTTTCTCATTGTTTTTTGCGACTGGATTTCTTCTTTGTTCTTTGATATTTGATACCTGATTGCTCCTTGCTCATCCCCTTCTACCCTTACGGCTTTCCATGCCTTTTGCCGGCTTCCCATTGGTTTAGGTTGCATGCTCTAGAGTAGGTTCATCTAAAGACCTAATTATACATGGCTCAGAGGGTAAAACTAAAAATATAGTTTTGGAATAATAATCTATTAGTGCCATTTTTATTGTATTTTTTGTTTATAGAATTGTTCATGTTTATTAGAAAAATGAAATTCCCCGGGTGAAACCGGGACATACAGCTAGTATAATAATAAGATTTTCTTTTAGTGGAAAACCTGTTCTTATTTATTTAATTTGATTATATGAGCCTCTCAGTTAATAAACTGACTACTTTCAATTTCATAATTTCAAAAAAAGAAAATATTAGCGACGATAAAGAGAAAAAAAATGGACTTTCCACCCGAAAGTAGAATAAGTAGACGCTTAAGATATTTTAAATTAGGTTAAGATTGTTTGAGATCTCAATTATAAACCTCAAGTAGACCTAATTAGGTTTCATTAGTTGATATTTTTTATCTTTTGAAAGCAGGTCGTGCGGAGAAAGATCAACAAAACAAAAAGTTCATCGACAACGCATTCAAAGTGTTTTTGTAAACTGTGTCACTATTAAAAGAAGAATTTTCCAAACCTCAATACTTGAAAACATTTCTTGATAGGTACCGGATTTTGAATACCTATGTCTGAATAAGTTTCTTTGTCAAAGACGGTACTTAAAATTATATTTCGAAATCGGTATTTGTGTTTGCTTAATTAACGCCACTAAGGCTAATTCGACGATGCTAAAGTATGTGTCCTAGAATTTGCCTATCCAGGTATAATTAGGATCTTCAACGAGTACCTGACATCGTACAGGCTCGGTACCTCTATTATACGTTCAACCCGAATTTTTTACTTCCTATAAAAAAATCCTAGAGCCACCGTGTGACACGAATCCGCGACATTAGTGTTGTAAGCTGGTATGCTAGCCATAACCCCAAAGGTGACCCCGATATTAATGTGTTTTAATTTATTTTTTTCAGACTTGTATTATTCGGGATAAAAGTCTAATTCTAATTCAGTGTTTCGAATACATGGTTTCTTATATACAGACGTTAATGACAGTTGATATGTTTCAAAATCGATATTACGTGTGTTTTATTTAAACAAATGTTTACTCGTGGTAAATGCTCACAAAGGGAAAAGTCATTGTCAAATAGATATTGTAAAATCAACATCATTCTTAAAACAACAGTTCTGTATACTCTTGACTCATTGGGTGGTACAGATAAGAAGTGACATTTTTATGACATGTTCCAAGCAACAATAAAAATTAATGTAATTGTTTTCCAGAACTATTTATTTTCAAATTGACGCATGTTTTTTTTTTAAATATTACTTCTGAAAATCTTTTTTCATCAAATCTCATGATTTACCATTCTTTTGAAGATCAACGTCTCCATTGGAAAAAAATGGAAAAAAAATATGAAATTATGTATGATAACGTCCTATAACCGATAATATCTAAAGATAAGTTACAAACTGAAATATGTACAACTATGTAAATATGCTTTATTTTCTTTCAAATCCTATGAAACGGAAAACTAAATATCCAAGTATTTTCTAAGAGGATCAGAAAAAAAATATGTAAACAAATATAAATATGTAGGTAATATGATAATGTACGTGATGCACTTTTTTACTTTCACTTAGCTACATATGAAATACATTGTAAGAGAAATTATTGCGATCATGAAAAAATTTGACTTTTGAGTTTTGGTGTCCCTTAAGTCCAAATAACCAACGAACCCGCGAAATGGCCTGTGTGTTAAATATGTAAGGGGGCTTGAATAGGAAAGGGGACTTTTTCATATAAAGTAGGGTAGTTCCGTTAAGTTAGACACCCTTAAGACTAAATTTCAGTGGTGAAATTAAAAAAAATACTTTTTATGAAGGGATCAAATTGAAACTTCCAATAGCTCCTCTTTATCTATCCTTATAAAGACTCGAGAGGTTTTTTTGGGTCAAATGTTCATTGTTAGTTTTACCATATGGCAATATTTATTGTTAAAAGTGCAAAAACTATTTATTGACACCCTATGGATTTAATTGTGAAATCTTCCCTATGGTTACTTTGTTAAAGTCTTACTTCATAGATGACTTAGAGGACCCTTCAAATATACATTAGATTCATGTATCTTGGAATATAATTAGGACTTGTTTACTTATTTCTTTAAGTTAAAGTTGGGGTGTCAATAACTGTATGGTTTACCCTACCTTTATTTTTGTTTAATGCCTAAAAATAAGAAATGACTAAATATTAAAAACGAAATAAATCGAGTAAACATGTGCAGGAGAAAAAAAGAAAAATATTACAAATGAAAACGTACAGATTTTTATAGAAATTATTTGTTTTCATGTTAAGCAAATGAATTTTTTCAACAAATAAAATCAGCCGCGATGGAGTATTATGCTTACATTGGCGAATTATCGCAAGTAAAAACATTTATTTAACAATATAAAAATCTATTGTACTTTAAATAGCAAATAAAAAACATAATAAGTAAATGAATGTGGAAAAATTGTCTGAATTTGAGGAATGGCGATTATATATTTATTAAAAGACGCCTATTTCTAGGTTGGTACCTATAGAATGTTGTGTGTTGTGTGGTGAGTGCATCGCACCAGATTTTTTTTCTTACTAAATGTAATTTTCAGTACCATGATTTGTTTGGATTTGCATATTATCTTCTGATTATCTAAGATCTATTTCGACAGCTAATTTTTCGTTTCATACAATTTGAAAGCAAGCAAAGCATATTTACATAGTTTCTTACGGTACGTAACACAGTGGGAAAATTTGTAATTTAGCGGCCAAAAATCTATAACTCCTGATTAAATGACGAAGAAGAAGAATGGCTGTGAAATGATTGGATAAAAATGGGTTTTGATTTCATCCACAGTGAATGTGTAAATGATGAAAAGAAAGTATTTATATTGATATTAATTCTTTTATTGGCAATAGTTGGTTCTGATTTTTTTTACAGTGGTAGAGGGTGAAGGGTGCTAAAATACAATAATGGAATTTGATCGATCAAATGCGATCGATCGGCGATATATCGATTTTAAGATTTAAATCCCTATATTTTAACATTCCTTATATTTTCGGCCTCGAATTAGACTAAATCATAAAACATACTTCTCGTTGATTTATATGAAAATATTTTATTCCGTTAAAATTCCTAAAAAATAGGGTATTTTTAATTTAATTTTTTGGATTTTTTCTTATTTCGACAATAATTATTTTAAAATCTTTCAATAGGAGCAAATGCCTGAAAAAGACAGCAGAAAGCTCAATAGATAATAATCCTGACTCATTTCATTCCCTATGTATAAACCTGTACTTATAAACTATTTTATTTAAATTTAAGTGATGAAAGAATTCATTTAGAAATTAATTTGAAAAACTTTGAGCGATGGTATTTTTATTTTTTTTATTCTCACTGATAAAGGGAATCCCACGCTCTTTAATGAAAAAAGAATTATTCGATTATCGTCATTCAGTCAGGAATTGTAGATTTTTGGCCGCTAAATGACAAAATTTTCCCACTGTGCGTAGTTTTCGTAAGCTATCTATGAGCTAGTCTGTTGACACATAACCATTTGTAGGACCTGGTTATTGAGACTCAGGGACCCCCAAACGTGTATTTCCGTTGAAAACCGGAAGCCAAAACTTTCAAGATCGCAATACTCTCCCTTACTATATATTTCTTATATAGGTAAGTGAAAGTAAGAAACCTGAGGATAAGGTTTTCTTAAGATATTTCTGTTTAAAAAATGAATGACTGATATTATATTGCAACGTTGCAATATAACATCTTAGAGTAGTCCTTAAGCAGTTTGCAACTGTTCTGTGATGAACTGCTTAACCTATTAGGACCTCCTAGATTACACTCAGCTCACAGATACTTTTAAACAGATAGGAGATACTTCACAATATTATCTTCAGCTCTCAGCGGCTAGAAAGTCTTTGCCATTATATACTTTTCAGATAAGGTAGGGGAACCTTCGCCGTGATCCAAAAATATTTAATCTTCTCAATAATGACGCTATGAGTACTGTCAATGGATTGTTATAAATTAATTTAAAGATATAAATTTTTATCCATGCCTTTACATGCTCCTTGCAATTACATAGCAACATAAAATCTACATAAAATATTTTATAGCTTGAACGTGAAAGAAGTCATAGCTCGAAAAATTCTCATAGACATATATATTATCATTCACTTAAGGATTGATCAATTTGAAACGTTTCTCGGTCAACGTATAGTATCCCTTGTACAATATTTTATATTTGTTGAATTTATTTATATTTATTGAAATAATAAAAATGCAGTACATATAAGAAAAAATCTGAGGCGATACGCGCAACATACAACTTTCACTTACCAACTTTCTTTGATTAGAAATTTACGTGTTTTGTTAAATGCCATTTCTCAAAGTCACTCATTTTTCCACATTCATTTACTTATTTTGGTTTGTATTTGCTCTCTAAAGTACACTAATTTTGTTTATTGTTAAATAAATGTTTTTACTTGTGACAATTCGGCTATACTTCTATAGCTATGATAGCTATAGATGACTAAGTCGTCTGATTTTGTAACTCTCTATATATGCTTACCATGAAACAAATAATTTCCAATAAATGACCAGAACATATTTCGTCGAAGGCGTTATGCGCATGTGCTCGACTTGTTTTATTAGTTGACAGAATATTATTATTTCTTTCTCCTGTATATGTTTACTTGATTCTTTTCAAATTTCATATTTAGCCATTCCTTATTTTTAGGCGAAACGAGAGACAGATAATTTCTCCATATAAACAAAAACAAAGGTAACTTTATAGGAAAACAAAAAAGGCCCCTTCCCCATTTAAGCCCCCCTAGAAAATTTTAATGATGACAAAGCTTACCTGATATTAAAGAATACATCATTATCATTAAACATGACGAGTTTAATCAAAATCGTTAAAGGTATTTTTGAGAAAATCGAAAAAAACGTAAAAATGGGGAAAAAGGTATGAAGTACAAGTCCACTCAGGTAGATAAATTTTGATGAAATTTTTGCAGTCATATCCAGGGGGTTATAAATAAATCAAATACCCAGATTTATCAAAATCGTTGGGACCGTTTTGAGGAAATCTAAAAAAACGTAAAAAGTCATTAAATAAACTACCACCTCCGTTTGGCCAATTTTGATGAAATTTTTGCTGTCACATCACGGGCTTATACATGTACCAAATACACAATTTCAGGTTCAATGGGGAGCGGAGTTCGTAATCTCACCCCACTTGCCTCTCCAAGCTTGCCTGTCTCCACCACATCGGGCATGCTAACTCTTTAAACCAAATTGAAATAAGCGTGGCTTTAATAAAGGATCATATAAATGGTTAAAAAAAAAAAAAAAAAAAATTAGTTATGTTATAGTTAAAAATTAGCCATTAGTTATGGTGTTTTTATATAAAACATTTTAATTTATATATTTATTATATGTGTTGAGAATAAATTTTAATCTACGAATTAAATTTAAATTAGAAGTTACAACTATATTATCTATAATATCTACAAGTTAAATTAGAAATGTTAGTTTAGCATGCATCTCAACATGCATTTTCATGGCATTATTTTTTTTCTTGTTTACAAAATTGTTAAGTACATATTGAATTTTCGCAGATGTGTCAATATACTATATGATCAGCTAAATACTGCCTAGAAATGCGCAGTTCTTAAAAAAAAAAAAAAAAAAAAAAAAAAAAAAAAAAAAAAAAAAAAAAAAAAAAAAAACTCTAGGCTATCATTGTTTCCTTAGCTTTCTATACTGACTGCCATGCGAAGGAGAAAAACAGTAACTGAAATTTTGGAAGGTTCATGGTGTCATCGGAGTCGTTGTTAAATTTTTCATTCAATGCTCAATATAAAAGTTCTTAACAGTCTAAGTGGAAAGTCTAAACTAAAATAATCTGTTTAAATAATTTATTTTTTGAAGAGAAAAGATTTGGCTCCGCCGGGAGTCGAACCCGGGTCTCCTGCGTTACATGCGAGGATGCTAACCGCTACACCACAGCCGAATCTTTTCTCTTCAAAAAATAAATTATTTAAAAATAATTTAAAATGGTGGACAGCCACAAACTAAGATTAGATTAATTAAAATAAAATAATCTGTTTACTTTTTTCTATGGGACATCGAATCCAAAATTTCACAACGAATCCGACGATACTATTAATGGTTACCTTCATATGGTAGATGGTTATTCATTTTTTCGGTTTTTATATCTTGGTATTAAGTTAGTTTTAAATTTTGTTTTAAATTTTAAAATTTTGATTTTTATTTGCGATTGTTTTTCTGATATATGAAACCCAATTAAAACTTGCCACTTTTCATTATGTCTAAATGATGATGAGTCGTACAAAAAATATACATGGCAATCGATTCTCAGGCATTGATAGTAATTTAATACAGAAGTAAAAATAGTTAAGTTTAAGGGAGATCGTCCTGATTCTAGGAGGACAATGTAGTTTGGAGCATTGTTAGTCCAAAAGTACACATACTTTAAGAATTTTATCTGGATCGACTCTGTACCTTCCAGATAATTTAGGCTCCAAACTTCAGCCCATGCAGTTTCGATGGACCACAGAGTCAAATAGAGTCATTCTGGCTTCCCAGGAATCACTTTTACCTCGATTGAGTGTTTCTCTCAGCTTTGCGCCTGCTACAATCGATCTCTGCATAAAATTATTGAAGGCTTTCGATGTAACTGTCAAAATAAAAACTGCCATACTTTCTCAGTTACCTCTTTTCTCTTTGGCTGGACAGTATTCATGGGCTCCGGTGTCGCTTATATTGCGATTCTCCTCAAACTCCTGCTACGTCCCACGCAAGCACGAAAACGTGCCTCCTACAAGAAGTGGAAGAACAAGGCGCTGATGTGTTTGGTCGAGAGACGTGACCCCTTCGTGTTTCGTAATCTCTGCTACGTGCTCTTGGCGGCGAGGACCTGTGTCTTACTTTTATAAATATTGTTTGTTGTTGCGAGACGATCGTACTTCCCAGATATCACGGAGTACATCTTTGTCTGTTGTAACGAGCGAACATCCTGGGTTTAGTTTATCATAATAAGAAAATAAAATAAAAATCTTATACTCACATATTTACGCAAATTAGTCAAAAATTCTTCTATTTCTAACAACACAATACACAAAGACATGGACATTCCAACAGTAAGATCATTCATTCACGACAGATACAGTAAATTTCACTGTTCAACTCATAACCATCCAAACCCACTTGTTTCTTCTCTTTTTTCCTCCCAGTTACCCGTCCAACGAAGATTAAAAAAACTCGAACAATCGTCGAGGGATTTACCCGAGCACAGCATTTATATCAAACAAATCGCAGAAAAAACTTTGCATCTATTTATTATTGATTTTTTATTTATTTATTTAAATTTACGACAGTTTTAAAAGGAATGCCTTAAGTAAATAGGCAATATTAACATAATAAAATTAAACAGAAATCTTAATTTACATTATATGTTTCCAATTTGGACCTATCTGAATAACAATCCTATTATAATATACTCTTTATTTATCGGAACTCACCTTTTCTGTCTATAAATAAAAGACTTATAAATTAGAGTTTTTAGTTTAATTTAACGTGACCATTCAGTTAGTCTCAACGCATAGTATTTATTTTATGTCTGCATAAGTTTCGGTCATTCAGCCATCCTTAGGGCTGAAATCGGATTGACAATTATATTTCTCTATAAACTAAATTTTTTTATGTAAAATCACCATAACTAATGGGTTTTCATTAGAAATTACGCATTTCTTTACTCTTTTCCCTCACATAAATTGTAAATGTTAAAAAAAATAATTAAAAATATGAACTATTTTATTTTTGTAAAACAATTGTAAAACTAAAATGTACGTGATGGACGAGGGTAAATAAATAACCATTTTTAATGACAAGCCATTAGTTATGGTGTTTTTATATAAAACATTTTTATTTATAGGAGAATATAATTGTCAATTACATTGAAGCACTGAGGATTGCCGAATGGCTAAAACGTATGATAATATAAAATAAATACTAGGTATGTGTTGAGACTAAATTTTAATCTACGAATTAAATTTAAATTAGAAGTTACAACTATATTATCTATAATATCTACAAGTTAAATTAGAAATGTTAGTTTAGCATGCATCTCAACATGCATTTTCATGGCATTATTTTTTTTCTTGTTTACAAAATTATTAAGTACATATTGAATTTTCGCAGATGTGTCAATATACTATATGATCAGCTAAATATTGCCTAGAAACGCGCAGTTCTTAAAAAAAAAAAAAAAAAAAAAAAAATAAATAAAAAAAAAAAAAAAAAAGTGATCAAAATTAAAATGTAATTGAATCTCAATTGCTCAATTGTTTATTCGAGATGTTTAGATAGCGATTATTACATTTATCAATAAATCTCACTCTCATCTCATGTAACTCATTCACTAATTTAAAAAAGAAAGAAAAATAATTATCATTTCGCACACATGTTACGTAATTTAAGAAAATTAAATTTTATAATAAATACAACTATGTCGGAACAACCTAACTTTAAAAAAAAAATAAAGTCCCCGCAAAATTTCGACCGTTTGAGTCGAAAAAGTCTCATTTTAGGGATTTAAAAAATGAAATTCCCCGGGTGAAACTTGTATACAGCTAGTAATCTATATAAATAATGATGAAATTCTGTTTGTTTGTTCTTTATAGAAATTCATAGTGTTTGTCCTAAATTCTCCAATTTTCGCTCAGTGGTTCTTTGATACCAGGTGCGAATACCTGTCCATGTTAAAATTGCATAACATACGTCGATCTCTGAATATATTCTTTATTGTTATAAAAATCGTTATGAACTCTCTTTACATTGGTTTTTTAGAAAATCGACCGTTGCATTAGAAAAATGAAATTATACAGCTGGTTTATATATAAAATGTATGAGTTATTTTCATTATTATTTCGCACGCATGTTACGTAATTTAAGAAAATTAAATTTTATAATAAATACAACTATGTCGGAACAACCTAACTTTAAAAAAAAAATAAAGTCCCCGCAAAATTTCGACCATTTGAGTCGAAAAGTCTCATTTTAGGGATTTAAAAAATGAAATTCCCCAGGTGAAACTTATTTAATATATATAAATATATTATATATATTTATATATATTAAATATATAAATATATAAATATATTTTGTTTTTATAAACTTCATTTTTATCTTCTTTTTTTTTTTACAGCTTATTAAAAACATTTTTTTTATTGTAAAAACATTTTTTTACCATGTCCAGTTGGTATGTTTATTTTGAAGGTGACTCCTGCATTACTTACTATTACTTTCTATATTACTTACTTATTGAGCTTACTTCCTCAGTGACTTGAACAACATCTGGAACGAGGGTACTCCACTCCGTGCCATCATGATCACTTTGGCTATTTCCATCCACCAGGTCTTCGAGGGATTGGCTGTCGGGTTGGAAGGGCACTCCAACCAGGTTTGGATCCTCACCGGGGCCATAGCCGCTCACAAGGTAAAGTATACTTTCAAGTATTAATTATAAACAATTAGGCCCGCTTTCTCCAATTTAGTTTAAACTTAGATTAACTTAAACCGGATTATCTTTAATCCGAGGTTTAAACTCTGATTCACTTTCTACAGCCTTAGTTTAGTTTAAGCTCGGTTTAAACCTAATTATGTGAAGGTTATTATGTTTTTTAAAAGGTTGGTACATATTTGTTTACATTTCCTTGTTGAAACTTCTATGGAAAGAGAAGGTAATGTAAGGGTTATGGAAATTTATACATATTATTTTGTTTTCACAAAAAAAGAAAATAAGGTGAAAGTGTTCTATAAAAATGGTGCAAAAAGAAGTAAAAACTTTTCTCAGTGTGAAATTAATGCTCTTCTGGCTCTTGTGGAAGAGAAGAGGGACATTTTTGAACCCAAAAAAACAGATTTCGTTACTGTCAAAGAGAAGGAGGATGAATGGAAGAAATTGGCGAATAAATTCAATGAAAAGAGCGGTGCTGTTTTCAGAGATTTAATTTGTATGTTAATAAAATGTTCTTTATAATATGATATTATTACCCCAAGAATAATAATAACCTCTATTACATTTCATATTTTTTTTTCAAATAATAATTATTATTATTATCATTTTGTTTAAATAATAAATGATCTAAGTTGAGCGATATATAATTATTATAGCTTATTAATAATAAAATTACATCATTATGAGATATTCAAGTGAAAGATAATTTACAACATAACCTTGATATTAATTATGAACCAATTACAATAAAAATAATGCGCGTTAAGAAACATTTTTTTCTCATCTTAATTCTACTTCACTGATTTAACATATTCTGAAAATATTCTTGGATTAACTGATTGCGTCTATTGATGCGTCTCTTTGGCAACAAAAACACATCATAATCTTCTTCTTCCATGTCATTTAAAATTTAAATTATGTATATTTTCCATTTTTATATTCAGCCAAGTGCAAAACAATAATTCTTGAGTAACAAGAGCGAGTATGTTATCGCACAAAATGTTTGTTTATATTCTGCAGTTTAAACCTAATTCAGAGTTTAAACCGGGAAAAATGAAGGATTAACTTAATCTAAGTTTAAACCAAGTTTAGAGTTTAAACTGACTTGAAGAAACTCACATCTGGTTTAAACCAAGTGATAATCCGGATTAAATTTAAACTCGGTTTAAACTAACTTGGAGAAAGCGGCCCTTAGAAAAAAAACCAATATTAATTCAACAATATGATATAAAAATGTGGCCGAGATGCCCGAGTGGGCCAACGCGTTTTACTTCCGTTTAGCGTACTTTGAAGTAGTCATTATGAAGAGTCGTTGGCAAGATAAGTATCACTGTATATATGAGATGGAAATGGTTGGGGGTGCGGTCAAATGAAAACACTATATGTGAAATAACATATATATTGTGCCGACGTTTCGACCCGATATTCCGGTCTTCTTCAGGGCTAAATTTAAAACAAGATAGGAACCAATAGAAATAGCAAAAATAGATTGGTTGCTATCTTGTTTTATATTTAGCCGAATATCGGGTCGGGAATATCGGGTCGAAACGTCGGCACAATATATATGTTATTTCTCATATAGTGTTTTCATTTGACCGCACCCCCAACCATTTCCATCTCATATTCTTATACGGTCAACGAATTTCCTTCATCATGAATCACTAGATATAATTCTTTTTTGTTTTTACTTTCACTTACCTATATATGAAATATATAGTAAGTGGAAGTATTGCGATCGTGAAAAATTTCGGCTTCCGGTTTTCAACAGAAATACACGTTTTGGGACCCCCTGAGTCGAAATAACCTAGTCCCGCGAAATGGTCTGTGTGTGTGTGTCTGTGTGTGTGAACAGACTAGCTCAAAAACTATAAACCGTGGGAACCTGAAATTGGGTATTTAGTGTAGGTATATGCCCGCGATGTGACAGCAAAAATTTCATCAAAATTGCTCAAAGGGAGGGGGTACTTTATTTAATAACTTTTTACGTTTTTTTCGATTTTCTCAAAAACGACTCTAACGATTTTGATTTAACTGGGTATTTGACCTATTTATATGCCCGAGATATGACTGTAAAAATTTCATCAAAATTGATTAACCGGAGGGGGAACTTTACTTAATAAATTTTGTATCATTTTCACGTGGTTTTTTTATTTACTCAAAAACGGCTTTAACGATTTTGATAAAACTGGGTATATGATGTATGTATATGCCCGAGATACGACTGTAAAATTTCATCAAAATTGATCAACCGGAGGGGGGACTTTACTTAATAAATTTTGTACCAATTTCACGTGCACATATTTTTTATTTACTCAAAAACGGCTTTAACGATTTTGAAAAAAAACTGGGTATTTGATGTATGTATATACCAAATATGTAAAAGCCAAAATTTCATCAAAATTGGTCCAACTGTGGGGGCACTTTATTTCATGACTTTTTTCCAATTTTTACCTTTTTTTTTCGATTATCTCAAAAACGGCTTTAACGATTTTGATCAAATTCGTCATGTTTAATGAAAATTAGGTTTTCTTTAATATCAGGTAAGCTTAATCATTATTAAAATGTTCTGAGGGGGCTTTTTTTTTGTGGAGGGGCCTTTTTTGTTTGTTTCTTTCTTTCTTATAAAGTACCTTTGTTTTTGTTTACATGGAGAAATTAACTGTCTCTCGTTACGCCTAAAAATAAGAAATGGCAAAATATGAGATATGATAAAAATAAAGAAAACATAAAGAGGAGAAAAATATTCAGTCAACTCATAAAACTCGTTGAGCCCACGCATGCGGAGTACGCCTTTAATGACAGACCATTGCTCATAATTAAAGCCGTTCTGTTCATTTGAGAAGTGGCAATTAACAAAACGCATTAATTTCTAATCTAAGTAAGTTGGTAAGTGAAAGTTGTGTGTTGCGAGCACGCACCAGATTTTTTAATTTAGGGGCCAACACTTACGAGAATTTGAGATTAACATTATTAAGTGACAATAAATAAAGTAGAATTTTGATAAAATTAGATGATGTAATAAAAAATTATATTTATATTTTGATGGAAATAACTTCTGTTGATGGCCTGTTCCTATGAAGGTATTCCTTCAATCTTGATGTTAGACAATATAATTTTAATTTTCTGTATAACGGTAAAAGTGTCTTCTTAAGCTGGCTCACTGTACCCGTCTCACCCATCCCAATAGAGCTTTGCCGTCTTTCATTACGAATTTCTGTTTCCGAAGAAAACAATTATTGGCCGTTTACAGAGTTTTAGTTGGTGAATAAAAGGAATTAACAGAAATTCGGTGAAATTAACAATAGTACCCACATTATCAACGAGAAAGGAAGTCACAAAAAAAAAAATTTACCCCCCTCGAAAACAAAATGAGACAAAAATTATATGATACGTCGCAGAAGTATCATAATGTCGGTTTCTTTCCTTGAAAAGCTTATTTGACTAATATTCTACACTACAACCAATTCTACACTAACTGGCAGTTGGTTTATGAGCTGTCTCACAGTTTGGGACCTTCACTGTTCCCCATTCTCTCCTATTCTGTTCTATTAAATGAGGCGTTTGCTATCAAAACCAGCTCATTCCATTTTTGGAAATTTTAGAGGAGAGACAAAAAAAACTTCTCACTTCAACAGTATTAAAGCTAAAATTTTTTTAAAAATTTTTAATTGTAGGTATAACCGCCTAAAATTTGATTAGTTTTTCATTTTCATTCCAGTGGTTGGAATGACCTGATTATGATGCAAAAACACGATTTTTCATGTTGTTGTTTTTTTTCAGTTCTTTGTTCAATTAAGTTGTGTGAAGTTGGTTTTTTTCTAGTTAATATTTGTGTCTTTACCAGTTTTAAATAAATGAAATCCACTAAACTTTTTCAAATGTTCTGAAATTTTACAGTAGAGACGTAAACTTTGGTACAAACAGAATGTTTTTTTTTTCATTTGTCAAAGAATAATAATATTGTAAATAAAATGCAGAAAGCAAGGAGAGAAAGGAAACAGGAAGGCTGGTTATTTAAGTGAAATTGTTGTCGTCGTAATACATCGGCTCACATTCTTGGTTTTCTTCTGCTGGCCTTCCTTCCTGGAATGAGCTGGATTTGAGCTATATCCCTTCATCAGTTTATGAAGGATCCTCTAAACTTTCAAAATATGCAAACAAGTGGATTTCAGAAAAATATGGAATGAGCTGGTTTTGATAGCAAACGCCTCAAATATAGTCAACTTATATGTTGTTATTATATATATTCTGCAATGGAAAGTTCCAGAACAGTAAGCTTTCCATAACATATGACCTTGTGGTAATAGTTGTAACAGTTCCAGACGTTTCTATAACTTCTCATACAAAGTCAGAGAAATAAACTTACAGTTTTGGTTTTAATGATGTTTTATTATTGTTATATAATTATTATATTTCTTGCTTAGGCTGTGATCGCACTGTGCATCGGAGCCGAGCTGTCCAGCGCTCCGGCCTGGGGCGCCACAACGCTCGTGGCCATTTTCACCATGGCTACGCCACTGGGGATCGGGATGGGGCTCGTCCTGTCCTCCGGGGCCACGATGGGGCTCACCGCCTTCATCCTTCAGGGCATGGCCGCGGGCACCCTCCTCTTCGTCATCTTCTTCGAGGTCCTCCGTCCAGAGGGCAGCGGATCCATCAAGAACTACATAGCCACCCTGGTCGGCTTTATCGCCATGCTCACCCTCCTCTACTTCTTCGAGAGTTAGACCAAGACCAGGAGTCCGGATCGGATATACCGGATAATACTCTTTAGCGAAGAATGCTGGAAAGTGGAATTGTTTTTTGATACCTGACTTTAGAAACTTGAGACTGGATGTTCTTGTGTGTGTTTTGAGGCGTTTTAAGAGGTCATTTTTAACTGTGGATGCGACTGAAGTGTAAATGGAGCTGAAGCCTTATTATTTATGTCATTTTTTATATAAAATCAGTGATGAGCAACTTCTTTTTAAAATGAGCCAGCTAATTTAAACAAAAATTAATAATAGTGTATGAGACGCAACTAAAGATTTTGTGTATGAAGTGAAGGTTATCAGACATAAATTGAAGGGGTCAGGGCAAAATAGTTCCAAGCAACATTTTTAACAAAAATAAACTGTAGCTACAGTCTGCTGATATTACGTAGGACTATATGTGTATGATGGAAATGCCACCTTAATATGAATATATAGAGCCTCTATGGTCTTATTTAGGTGGCATTTCCATCATATACATATAGTCCTACGTAATATACAGCAGACTCAGCTACATTTTATTTTTGTAAAAATGTTGCTTGGCACTATTTTCCCCCGACCCCTTCAATTAGACACAAATCTAAGTAAAATAGTGCCAATTTTGACTGAAACATTTAAGTTTAAGTTTTTTATTTTTCGAGTTACTTATGGCCGGGTGTACAATAGTCGTTTAAACGGGGTTTAACAGGTTACTTAAACAATTGATTAAGCACAGAATGTAGTTCATGCCTTGCAAACAGTGTGGAATCGCTTGATTAAATTTGGTGATAAGGGCTAAACAGCGTTTAAAGTTAAACGGTCAAGAATGGCCGTTTAAACACAGGTTAACTATAAACTAACATACTATTTTACTATTTGGTTTACTAATTCATTGGAACATAGTGAGTTGCTTAAAGCACTAATATTATTAATTTTTCGTTACCGCTAAGTTCTTTTTATTTTTTATTTGTGTTGTTTGATTTACATATTAAAAGAATACCAGTTAAGTTGACAGTGCACTCTCTAATTGTGTGGTTAAACACTTTATTTCTCTTTATTGCTATTAAGATTTTACATCTTGGAGCAAGGAGTTCTCCAGGCATAAATTGTACATAAAAAAAATAAAGCAATAATAAACACGGAATCTTGTTTAAACGACGTTTACCTGATTCACTGTTTAAACGGGGAATTGTACACCCGGCCATTAGAAGATTAGATAATAGAAAGACGCTTGAGAATATGAATTAATATTCTAGATACTCCATGGGATGGATAAAAATGATTTAATTTTTTAAATGTTTATATTCGTTTCTAAATATATTTACATAAGAAATGAAGTATTTATATATGAATATGAAACATTCATTTCATATTAATTTTTAAACAGTTGTATATTTAATTTTGTACCTGCTATATTAAGTTTTAAATTTGGTAATCAGTGTTCTAACTAAATAATGTATTGATCTAAGGTGATATTTATCGATCACTTTCAACAACGTCATATCTCAAAAAACGTGATTTTTAAGGAGAACTAATTTGAAAGTAAAATAGAGTGTTCTCAGAGTATATTGCACGTCGGCAAGTAGATGATCATAACTCGAAAAATATTTTTTTTTTTTTTATAATTACATGTGAACTTTCATGTGGATCTCAATTTTACTATGTGCCTACAAAAAGGGACTAGGGAAAATAGTCTTTAATCACAAATATTCTACCATTGTGGTAGTTAATACTAATATACTAGTACAATACTAATATAATAGTAGTACTAATACTACTAGTACTAAGCCTAACTCTAAAGTAGCCCTTTACCTACTTAACACGATCATCCCCTTCATAAAAGAATACGGTAAATTGGTCCTTACGCGAACTATTAATATTATTGTGAATATATTCTGGCATTGAAGATTTTTTCATTCTGATTCCAACGGTATGCATAACTAAAAATTGATATCTTATGACTCGTAACCATCTTCTTGACGACGTGCGATATGTTAAGCTTCCAATTTAACTTTGTTTCATGCGGATGTATTTGTAGGAAATAACTGACTTTTTTTTTCTCTGTGATTAGAAAGAACAATGTTTAAATCTTAAACTTTCATTTCTGGCTTATTCCGTTTCTGTTGAGAATTTCATTGATGTCGCTTGGATTGAGTTTAAAATTTGACGATCTCGGGGCGATATGCTACTCTTTCATTTTTGAGATATGACGTTCTTGAGAGGAATAAGCGATATATAAATGATTGATAGCTTTTTTTTCGAGTATTTAAAGTGTGTTCATCTTGATTTTTTTTGTAAATTCAAATTATTTTTTTTGGTAATGTAAGCAGATATCTTGAAATTGATTTCTCTTATCAGATCAGAGTTTCAATTATGCTGTTATCTATTTCATATATATACTCATATACGCACACACATATGTAAAATGTTTAAGAAGATAATCTATCAGATAACAAATTACGGTAAGTTGTTCATCGCTGAAGAGAATAATGAAATGCGATTAAGAGAATTATTTCAAATAAGGCTTCATTCAAGTTTAAAGTAGCTCCAGAACGAAATTATAAGATAATTTTTATATATTTAGAGAGTGTGATATGATAAGCTGAGGTGATATGTGTATAAAAAGACTTATTATTTTTTAATTTTTTTTTTTTTATATTAATTCACAATCGATGATAATCTGATGTATCGAAATAAATTCAAAACATATTATTGAGCATTAAAAAATATAAGTGCCTTAGTGTCAATTTTGGCAAAGAAATGTTAATTCTTTATTTGTTATTTTTTTTTCCAAGTTACTCAGATAGTGTACAAAAGACGCATGTAATTAATAATATGAACAATTATATACATTAATAAATAAATATTTATGTTTATTTATATTTTTTGCTATTATTCCTGGATTATTGTTACAAGTGAATACCAAACAACGCATGGAAAAAAAAAAAAAAAACATAGTCGTACTTTACAGACTTAAATGCAGGAAAATAGGTATGAAACTTGGGTTCAAGTTAATTCCAACGAATATTGTATTTTTTTTAATGTCAAAAGGTATAATAAAGAGGAAAATAAAATTTTTTTATGATATAAGTATTAAAAAATACAGAAGAGAAATGAGATATGTAAGAAGATAATTTCCAATCTTTAATCAGATAGCTTAACCGTATCTCATAGTTAACAACAATTTCGAGATAAAATCTTCAGGTAAGTTCCAAATATCACCACCAGGTGTCAGCACCTCACAGCCAAAAGGTTAACATTGATGAATCACAACTTACTTACAAATCATTATTCACTAGTTATGAAGAAATAAAAATGATCTTCAATATATTTACAGAGGAATAGACATCAGAGTTAATTAAAACTTATACATCGATATCGCTAGTATGTACAGATAACCGTATTTCTGATGAATACTTTAAAAGATTTAGCTATCAGATACATTAAAGAAGTGATTCAAATGATACTACGTTTTTGCGTTTTCATATTTTATTAAATTATTCGAAGTTGAACATTTTAAAGAAACAAGAAAGAGTAGCTATAACACAGGTAATATATCAAATATATTACCAAATATCAATGTTAAAAATATCTTCTTTTTTTTTGTCAAAACATCGATGTTAAAAACATACTTTTTTTATGTCAAAACTTCTATGATTGTGAGGAAGGAACACAAAAACAAAACATGATTAATAAAAATCTTTGTTTTTGTTTATTTATTTATTTACAATTAAATGGGCTCTTCAACCACTGGGGTCATTTTAGCCCCCACAGAACAGTTGCAAAAGTAGGAAGAGAAATATCAGAGTAAAGAATTAAATAAAACAATAGTAACGTAAAAATTATGGGTGACAGAAAACAATGAAGAAGGTAGTGTCGCTATTAAGAATTTAGATGTTGCTTAGAAAGGGAGACTACTGTAAAGGATATTATAATAAATGAATTAAAGTGAATAAAAGAAAGAACAATGTAAGATATTAAGAAAATACATTAAAGTTTGTCAAAAAGATTAATTTTCCGTAGAAACACGAACAGCTTTTCGGCCATCTTCGAGGTGTTATTGAGTATCTCGCCTAAGTCGGTTCCAAGTCAATACAAGTCATGTTATTGAGTTCCGGCCTAAGTTTTGTTAAAAAATCGATATTAAGAAATTTTTTGAATAATTTATTTTTTGAAGAGAAAAGATTTGGCTCCGCCGGGAGTCGAACCCGGGTCTCCTGCGTTACATGCGAGGATGCTAACCGCTACACCACAGAGCTCGGCTCAAGGCAGAGCAAATCCTTCCTCTTCACTGATACCTACTCCCCCTATCTCACAATTTTTGCGAGTAGTAGCGGGAGGTGGACAAATTTTTGTCTAATTTGTGATATTTTAGGCGGAGCCAAATCTTTTCTCTTCAAAAAATAAATTATTTAAAAATAATTTAAAATTGGTGGTCAGCCACGATTTAAGATTGGATTAATTAAAGAAATTTTTTGTTTTTTCTAAACATCGATGTTAAAGAAATCTTTGATTTTATCAAAACATCGTTGTTAAAAAAAAGTATTTAAATATTTATTGCTTATCTTTAGTAAATGTATATCCCTTTCAAGCTTGCATTCACTGTGTGTAAGCACTGTGTTATGAGGTTAAATTTTATCTTATATTTTTCTTTACTGTACTCTTTCAAAAAAAAAAAAAAAAAAATCCACAAAACAAAAAAAGAGGTCAACTACATAAAACATCGATGTTAAAATCTTAACACAGCCATCGACAATTTATGTTCACAAACATCGGCTGCATAACATGGATGTCAAAAACTTCGATGTTTTGGTCAAAACATCGACATCCATTTCGCATCCCTACTAGAAGGGCGTTGAAAAACAAACTCAATTAATCATAGTAGGTTGTTTATTGAGAACATGAAAAACCATAATATCATAATTTTTTCATATAAACAATATGTCAAATTTTAAAAGTATTTAAATTAAATCCTAGTCTGCAAGTGAAAGTTTTCTAATGCTGAATACTAGGATATAGTAGAATGAAGTGGTCTATAGGAATGAAAGGTTAATTCATAAATTAAACTATGTTTTAATACTTATTGGAAATAGTCTAACACTTCTATATGAAAAATATTTATTCAAGGAACAATTACAATTGTCAATGCCACATGAATTATAAATACACAAATATTAGGACAGGTTACAAAAATTATCACTTTGTAACACAAATAATCATGTGGTAATAAGTTTCACAACCAAGAATATTATGACAGTTCGCTCCAACAGTTAGTTAGTTCCAACAAAAGGTCGGGGACTTTTAAATCATCTGTTTTTTTGTTTTTTTTGTTTTTTAAATATGGGAATAAACGATGCTGAAGTTTGGATTTATTCAAAACAACATGAGAAAAGTAAATAACATTACATACAATTATTAATTGCAGTGATCCTTGATGTAAAATGTTTAATTTTTGTTATGATTAAAATATTTAAAAATAAAAACATATTAATAGAGTTAAAAACAAAATGTTTACAATCATCATATAATTATTTTATCAACTCGACATTTGAATATTTTTGATTATTTTGTCATAGGTTTTCAATGTACATCCCTCTCTGCCTTTACTATGTAATTATAGAAACAGTAACTATATTATAACAAAAGTTTCGAATCAACTAAATCTGTGATTTAGGTCATCTGTTTTAATTTAAAAAAAAATTCGATAGCATTTGAAACTTGGTTAATTCAATTTTGTTATATACATCATTTAAGTAAGGACTTCAAAATCGTTTTCATTGTTTACATGTGAGCTAATTGGGGAAGTTAACTTTGCCAATTAGTTCACCTGTAATTAAATCAAATGTTAATTAAAAAAGATGACCTAAATCACAGATGTATATTTTTTGTATAAAGTAATAAATTAAAAATAATTAATTAAATAAATAATTATATAAAATATATAAAGTAATAAATTAAAAAAATAATACGTGGGAGAAAGTATTTTTGAGCCCCTTATTGTTCGTTGCCGGCATAGCAGTGCTGTCGTGCTGGTTATGTATACTAATTTTTTGAAGGCGTTATATTCTCGTTGCAGTTGACCTCTACCTATTAAATTATTTTAACTCCATGATTTTCTTTTTTTTTACAATTTCTTTTTTATAAAATAATTATTTTTATGTTAGAACAATGAGACTGATTTGTTATCTATAAAGAACTTCTACCTGGCTGATATCATTTATTATCCTGCAATAAATTATTGATAATATTAATTTTGACAATTTATATATAACGATATAATTATTTGCAGAATCGTTGTTGGCTAGTTTTTGTTTCTATTTTTACAGCTGACAAATAATAATAATATAAATGCAAGAGGGTCACATAACATGAAAAACTTACGCTTTGGCATATCAGAACTTCTTGTTCAACACGGTAGATGCGAAGATGAATGTCCTGCTGCAAATACCTTTTGTAGACATGTAGGAATTAAGTAATAAAAGTTCAGGGGACTTAATCTCCTAGAGAAAAGTGGAATCCAACCAGGGTTCCAGAAACAGCATTAATTATTGTATTCTTATTAATCATGGAGTTAGAAGCAATAATAATCACTGACCACTTTGGGGAAGAGTTAAATCTTCAGGTTTATGTGTATATATATATATATATATATATATATATATATATATATATATATATATATGATCCTTTCAGTTGACAGAATGCCTAACTCCATTTTTAAAATCAAAAATATTTCAAGAAAGCACTTTTGATAATTTTTCTCTCAGGAATAATTGTAGCTCTTTAGTTTGTAATAGTACAAGATAAATAGTGAAACGTCATATTTTACTAAAATATACAAACAATTTCCATAGGTATGAATTTCCCAAAGAGAAATATTATTTAAAGTTGTCGTTATTTATTTCTTTAACGTCACTATGCCACTAAGGCTAATCGGACGATGCTACAGTGGGAGTCCTAAATTTTGCCTATCTAGGTATGATTAGGATAGTGGGCTTTAATGAGTATCTGACATCGTACAGGCTCGGAACGACCATCCTATCCGAGGAAGGCATCTAGAAGGATTTTTTACTCCCTTTGAAAATATCTAGGGCCGCAGCGAGACGCGAACTCGCAACCTTCTGTATTGAAGGTTCCCATATCCCATACCACTACACCGCAGGTGACCCCATTAATTATTTTAGGTACTCTGCTAAAAAATCAGCAAATTGAGGTTTGTAATTCTGCAACATTAAAGGCTCGTGTAATAACTAAAGAACGACCACCATCCACAATATAAAAAAATATGGTGCGATGCGCGCAACAATCAACTTTCACTTACGAACTTACGTAGATTAGAAATAGACGTGTTTCGATAATATGTAAACGCCACTCTTTTTCACATTGATATGCTTATATTTGTACATCTCCATAAGTTATAATGTATCTGTAATGGAAAACTTGAAAGTTCTTTTCGATTCATTATTGCTTATATATTTTTTTAAGGGACCTAATTTCATCAAGCTTCGAGTTTTTTTTTTTCTGTTTAGTTCATTTTTAGAGCGATTTGCTTTTTGTAAATATATCGTGAAGGTGATTCGATAGAAGGTGTATTCGTCCCGTAGTAAGAATTGTATCTTACGGCTTCCTGGAAACCGAGAACAATTACTGTTCCTCTTCAATCACTTTATATTGCCTTCAGAAATTTATTATGGAACTAAAGTTTTTAAACTAAAATATATTTAATTAAAGATTATCTTATACCATATTCTTTCACACCTTAAATGCTTTGAATAATTTCAGCATCACGTATTTACTCTCTAAAGTGAAATATTTTTTTTTTTATTGTTAAATAAAAGGTTTTATTTTATTTTACTGGCCATGCTGCGTAGTTTATGACTTCACTAGAAACGCTCGTGAAGAGGGATTTTTGACAATTTTTAGCAAATCCGGCATATTTCGCTTCAGTTACGTAACTATCGCCGAAGAATTGTCAAAAATCCCCCTTCACGAGCGTTTCTAGTGAAGTCATAAACTACGCAGCGTGGCCAGTAGATCTACTGGGCTGTACGGTGAGTAGCAGGCACCCAGTAGATGTACTGAGTCCGCACCGAATGTGTTAATGAAAATCGTTAGAGCCATTTTGAGAAAATTGAAAAAAAAAAAAAAATATTAGATAAAGTACCCCCTCCAATTTTGATGAAATTTTTGCTGTCATATCGCGGGTATATACATACACCAAATACATAATTTAAGGCTCGTACGGTTTATAGTTTTTGAGCTAGTCTGTTCACAGTCAGACACACTCACAGACCATTTCCCGGGACTTGGTTATTTGTACTCAGGGGACCCCAAAACGCGCATTTCCGTTGAAAACCGGATGTCGAAATTTTTCACGATCGCAATACTTTCCCTTACTATATGTTTCATATATAGGTAATTAAAAGTAACAATAGTCAAAATTAGCTTTAACCCAATTAACATTACTAAAATATCTTTTGGTATATGCATATGAAATTACTAAAACAGTCCACATTCGTACTAGGCAATTTATAGTTAATTATTCATTATATGTATTATTCCTTATAATACTTTTCAAAAAAATTCCTTGAGACCTGCCTAATTTTTCCACTGATAAACCGTGGGTCACAAAGTCTAACATGGCGGATTACACTTTAAAATTTGAACTCAAATATCTTGGCTAATTTAAATCGTGATGAAATTCTAATCATGTATTTTGATACAGCAGGTAAAAAATGAATAAAACGAAAACAATATACATTACGAAATTGTGAAAAATATGAGTTAAAAAAGGCAACTTCAAATAAAAAGCAAAAAAAGTACTGACCCGACTAGGTTAATTACTTGTTGCATATTCCCCTAAAACTAATTACAACCTTCTAGAAGGACCTTCTAGATTTTAATCATGCAGTGCTACCACTATCCGCCCTATAAATAACACTCGCAATATCCTTCTCAAACAGAATATCCCTTTGCCTTTTTTTGCGGCAAGGAAATTACATTTTTTGTGACAGACTCCCCTATTCTCTCCACAATATGATCTAATTTGAAACGAGGTTGTTTTCTTTACATTTTTAATCATTCAAGTTTTTTACTTATGAATAACATAACTCTTAAGACCAAGAGATTGATGTTGAATCGAGATGTTACTTTTAAAATGCTAAAATCGTAATTTGGTACAGCAAGGGTAATTAGGATGTAATATTCAACTTACGTAGCAAAAATATTTCATATTCAAATGAAACAGTTCAAATAAAATGCGTCCAAGAGACTTTATCTTATTTATGCAAATAAATTAAATATTATTGTATTCAGTATTTGTTTCATATCCTGCTATATGTTACATGATATATCATATGACGCAAATAGCCGATAATAAGAGAAAGGAGCATTTTAATGAGAAATGCGAAAGATACTTTAGAGATTATCGTTAGAGAAATTACTTTTCAATGGTGTCATAATTTTATCCGTAGGTTACGACGTCATAACGGCTGCATGACTTATCTCTATTTTGTCGCAAAATGAAAAGAAATCCTCACTATGAAGAATAACTAAAAATATATTCATGAGAACAAGATAATTAAAATTATTTCCAAGGTGGTCAGATTTCCTGGTGGGATGTTCTGAGAATTATGTTCAGGTTTTACCTGAAGCTGAACAAGCACGTTTCTGAAGATTACTGAGAAACGAAAAGAAGACCATGAGATCATTTATGAATAATTCATGAAACTGTAGGATAATAACAAATAAATAAGTTGTATAACGTTTCTGATCCGATGAAAATACCTTAACTTCATACCCAGATAATCCTGTATTCGAATTTTTCCTTAAAGAGGCAGGGGGTTTCCAAAGACGTATTATTAAGATCCTGCTTATAATTAGTAACCCAGACCGAATGAAACAACAAATTACACTATTTCCTTGCGAAAATCAAGCTGTAATAATTAAATTATAAGCAAAGACTGAAACGAGAAAAATCTTCATGTCACTACCGACCAATTCAGTCCAACGCTCAAAACTACCAGTTCTATTACAAGAAGCTCAATTATATCTGTTATCCCAGTGTTCACTTATTAAATTGCTTAAGTTAAATTTATACTTACTTTTCATCAGACGATGTTCACAATTTGAACAGTATAGGTTTTAATTATCGAGCGTTGAAATTTCATCAAAAATTAGTTTTTATTTATTCTAAAATAGTGCCAACTGATTACGGTTATTAAACCGTTTGAATAAATCTTTTCAATAATGTAATATTAAAGATGAATATTCGTTCACCAACTGATTACATGAGATTTAACACAAATTATTATAACTAAATGCCTGAATTATTCATTATGATGAAAATACTTCCATGCTTCTTTTTTTAGTAACTTAACCATTTTGGGACTAAAGTCGACTTAAGAACTTATTCACCGGGATGACAGATTTGATTGTAATAAGATCTATTAGGACTTACGCAATTGGTATTTGGGCTTAATAAATTCTGACAATTCAATGCTCATTATTTAGTCAAACACAAAATTATCTATGGTAGGGACATATATATATATAGGGACATATATATATAGGGACATATGTCTTTTGTTAGGGTTTGACCATGTAACAGGTTTTTCAACTGTCAAACTTTCACCCATCTTGCTGTGGGCTTCTTCAGGGCCAATACAAGAATGAGAGTGGAGAAGGAGATCAGTAACTTATAATCTTCCGTCGGGGGGGCCATGTCTGTGTTTCCTTTGGCCAGTGCCAGAGGGGGCGTGGTCAGGTAGGAGTAGGGGGGTACAGGGGGGTAGAGGAGGGGGGGGTGTCGTCAGCTCTCAGAGATATGTTGTGGTTCTTATCGGTTATGGGCACGCCATTTACTTCTAACGTTTAAAAATGATAAGTGTTACTTTTAACAGGTTATAAAAATCATATGACATATTAATAATTTATTCAATTGAATTTGTTGTTTATTGAAAAAATGTTTACATTTAAAAGTCTTTTTCGGAGTATTGTAGATGAAGAAAGTGCTCTTCAGTTCCTACAGTCAAAGGATATTATTCCCATGTAGAAATTTTGTGCCAAAGGATATGGGCATGAGATTATCCCTGTCGCCAAAATTTGGCTGGAGATGTCATAAGCGGGTGTGTCGGGTAAAGATTGGAATTCGAACCGGGACATGGTTAGAAAATTCAAGAATACCGCTAGAATGTATCCGTCTTCTTTGTTTATATTTTTCGGATGTTTTTTAATGTCTATAGCCTCCTTGATGGATCTGTGGTGGTAGTTGGCAATCCTACCTATGGCTTTTGTGTCTTCAAAGTATTGTGTATTGTGAAAGTGTTCAGCTATGGCTGATTTGTCTGTCTGTATTCTCTAAACTGCGGCAATATGTTCTTTCAGTTTTGGTTATTAAAGTCACTTCCGACAATGGTTTACTTTCAGTAACAGTTTTACCATAATGAGTAAGCGATATCACAGCAGGCCTAGTAACCGAAAATATTTAAGTTAGATATGTTAGTTTAATGATGTCAATAGTAGTTTCTCTGCTTGTTTATGCTTTTATTACGATCGTATTTACTGGATACATTTATAAATGATATACCAGATCATTCAAAAAGTCCTGTCGTTTTTTTGGGGGAAATTATAAATAAATAAATATTTCCGAGTTCTTTAAGGTAATTCCAGGCAGTGGTGGCTGAGATATTAAGTTGAGAGGCTATCTCTGAACAACTTTGACGCGGATCCAACTCTACTACTCTTCGAACGTCCTCCTTATCAACTACAGTTGGTCGACCCGAAAATTTTGAAATTTTGAAAACCAACATTGTGCCTTCCGCTCAGACAGCACATCTTCCCCAAACACGGAGCATATTTTTCTAGCAGTTTCGGCAGCTTTTGAGCCAAGTTTAAACTCATAGAGCAAAATCGACCGAATTTGAGTTTCAACTGGAATCATTTTAACTAGACAGTTGGATGGTGACTGCATTAAATTAATCCTCCTTAGATCCTCCTTAGCCTCCTATTCATAAAGTATAAACATTTGTGTTTACATGGATAAAAGTTGTATTGAACGGAATTAATTAGCAAACACTCTAGAATCAAAATAAACAACGAACAAACGAAAAACGACAGGACTTTTTGAATGACCTGGTAGTTGTAAATTTTAACGTAATAAAAATTAAAGTTTTACATATTTTCAATGATAATTTTATATTTACCAATACGAATATGAGAAGGAGACATTCATTTTAAAGACAGGTATATAACATAAATACTAGAACTAAATTAATAACAGCTGGTATTAATTCTCTCCTTTGTTTGCAAGGTTCAATAAATTACAGTACATAGCAATGTACCCAGAACAAACAGATATAATATTAAAAAACAAAAACAATATTGCTTTCCTAAACTATTTTTTTACATTGGATATTTTAGAGAGTCTTATCAGAGCAATAAAATCAGGATCGCTGGCTCGAATTATTGTCTATAATAAAATACTTATTTATAAACAATTTATTTATTTAGTTATTTTTTTACCACCATTCCCTCCCTAATATTTCCTTTACAATCGAAAAAATAAGCCACACTGATATTATAAGAATATTTTAAATTTATTTATTAAATTAATATTTACGTGCATTTAGGTTTATCCTACATTATATGCAATGCATAATCCAATGTAATATCAATGCAAATGATATAGTAATAACTAAGGTAATTATTTTTAATTATTTTAGATGAGTTATGCCGTACATTCGATAAGTTGCATAAGAGATTTATAGACCGTAGTATTTATTAGAATTGTAGATGAACAATCGCTAATTAATTTAGAAAGAAAATTATATAAAATAATTGGTAAATTAATCAAATACATGTCCGGAATTAAATATTTCATCTGAGGAATCAATTATCCATGTTAGATAGTCGGAGATTCTAAATCCGCTAAATTCCGATTGGGATTCAACATTTCCCCAGCGTCCTAGGACGTCTTATTGGATTAAGACAACAACATATTTTATACCTTTTTTTGTTTTGTTTGATTATGATTCAGATTAACGATCGGAATTTTCTTGTTGGTATTTCTAGCGGTTCCATTCTAGCACCAATTCGATGCGTTGTATAGTCCGTACGTAATGCATTACGAACTATATAGTCTTATTAAAGTACGAAAATGCATTATGGGTCATTCTCACGTAAGAGGGCACTTTTGTGTCCCAGGCCGTTTATAGCGATTTAGAAAAACTTAGGACTCTAAGACATCAATTTTGTAAATCCAGGCGAGTTGTAGAGGTAGACCCCATAGGACTTTATTTTAATTGTATAACACACGTACCTTAAAAACACCAGAAAAAGGTCGAAATTCATTCCCCTGTCATGTCCCGAGGTCTGGTTCTGCTCAAAGTAAGAGTTCTGTGTCCGTATACTAGGTCAATTTTTACTTTTTTTTCTGTTCAATTTGTTCAAAATACTACAACATTTCATAAAAGCAGTCGAATCCTTGATGATAAAGGATTAGAATTGAAAAAAACTAATTTTTATGATGTCCCACAGGTTTTCTGTCAATTTTTAAAATTAAATTGTCACCATACTATTCAGGCGGGAAATTAGTAAAAAATATATAGTCAGCAGGAAGGGGTCTTTCCCTAAGCAACCCCAACTGTTAACTTAACCTCAGTACAAATACAAGCTCTCCAGAAGCAAATAAGTTCTCAAACTTGAGAGGTTACGTTTAATAGTCGTCATTCCCCTGTCCTCTATAGTTTTGGTCAGGCAAGTTTTTTCTTTTCTAATTTTTGAGAGATAAAAGATTTTGTAGCACAGATTTCGTTTTTCAAATAGCATTATGATATCTTTTTTTTCCTTTCAACGGTTATCAAATAAGCCTTAAAAATTCATTCCCCTGTCGTTCATTCCCCTGTCTTACTGTAAATAAAATGCTGCAGAGAAATGAAGGTAGCGACGTGGATTGAAGCTTTCATTTGGTGCTCAACTTTTTCAAAGCATCATCAGTCCTTAATAATGAGAAATTTAAAAAAAAAAAAAAAAAAAAAAAAAGGTTCAACGTAAATTGGTGTTCTTCCACGTCGACTCCTTGCTTCTTATAGGCTAAGGAATAGTATTACACCGAAAAAAAAGTTTATTTGTAAATAAAAAACCATAAAATTTAAAATAAAAACGCCGTAAAAAGTGCCCACTTTTTAAGGGAGAATGACCCTTATATGCGATTTTGAGTGAAAGCCCTGCAATGGTTTCTGGAAACGCCAACTCTACAAAATCTACAAAAACATTACAAAAAAAAAATATATATTTTGTTGTATATATGTCGAGATTTACTCTGCACCTGTTATTAGAGCCTTGTATAGTCTCTCAATGTCTTCTAGACTGCTTCCTCTCTATTTCCTCTGCTTAGGTTGTGATTTTATCATGGATCCTAAGCTGCATTCTTCAATTTATAAGTAGAATGCCGTTCTCGTCAACTTCTCCAATCCTAAGAGGAACTTCATAGGAGATTTTAGTCCATTTTTCTACTCTAACCGGCTCGAAACATGAACACTTTTTGTTTGCTTATTTTATGTCCCTTACCACTAAGGCTAATCGGACGATGCTATAGTGGGAGTCCTAAATTTTTTCTGTCCAGGTATAATTAGGATATGGGTCTTTAACGAGTACCTGAGATCGTACAGGCTTGGGACCTCCATTTTACGTCCCACTGGTTATAAGACTTATTGCCAATAATCATAGAAGATTTCTTCTCTAGAGGTCTTGTGTAATGGGGTAGGTAATGTGTATAAGTTTTCGTCAATCGTTTTCTCGTAATTCTAAATTTACTTTTTAAAATCCATATTATGAGATAAGATATCTTAATTATTCTAATGATATCTACCTGAGTTAGTAAATTAAAAAAGAAAAAAAAAAGAAAAGCAATTTGTTTAATGGTATACAACGATACTGTACTTATCTAACGATGCCACATTGATATGGATTCACTCCTTTCGATAATGTGCCAAAATCAAGGAGGCTGTGATCGGAATGATAAGAAAACTGTTGCTATAGAGACTTGCACAGATATGATAAAGCAATCGGTTGTTGATATGTGACTAAGGTGTCATGGATGGTATATTAGTGTGTTAGAATGAAACAGACAAGTTTCACTCTAATCTTAATGGACACAAGATATCATTTTCATGCTATGCACAGAAATCCGAAAATGGAAGAGTGTGTCCTAAAGCCGATGGGGTAGACGAAGCGATGTACCATTTTCAGGTGAGGTACGGACCACTGTATCCTTTTGGGTTTGACACACTCGGCGATTTTCAGAATTGCGGTTATGGTATGATTATGATATCTTGGTCCATCTGTCAAAAGTGATAAAATCAATAAACTTAAGAAAATGAAATAAAAACATCTTAATAATTTTTGTAAACAACAATAAAAATATTTAGAACTCAAAAAAGATATATTTATTATCGAATCGAGGTTGGTGCATTTTATTAAAACAGTAAGAATAGATATATATCAAGGAACATATCACAAAGTAAAGGTTACAATGCTCTTATTGCCTTTTCCAATTCTACATATGTTGCTGAATCCTTCGATGTTTTTTCGTTTTAAGCTTTTTTTTATTTAATGAGAGGCTTCATATTTAAGCCAGGTACAGATTAATAAATCACATTATGGCACAATTCTTTTTCCTCGACTTCTGTTTAGTTATCTTTTGAAGGAGCTTCTGCTGGTGTACAGTAGGAGTTTGGACAGGAGCTGGATTTGGAGGAGCGTTCTTCAGTCTTCTGGGATAGGTCCTGAACTGCTGCAAGGAAGAAGAAGAAGTGGTTGACGAATCACTAAAACTGGAGGTTGAGCCGAACTTACTCCTCATCCTCTTGCGCTGCTTCCTCATGCGCGCTACGATACCCCCAGGATGGCCTCTGTCCTCTCCCGAAGTACTACTAGTGGAGAGGAGGTCATTCACCAGCAACATGCTCCGATCTGGGACCGTAGGTTGGAGTCCTAAACTGCCATCCTTCGTTAGGTGCGGGCCCCCATCAAGCTGGGTCTTAGCAAGTTCACTGCTGGTAGTTGGATCGGGCGCTCTCACCACATCCGAGAATGAAAGGTTATTTTCAACCATCGGATCTGGAGATTGCGGTATAGATTCATAAACGGATCCTGATTGCTTTTCATTCAAATCGGTTTGATTGGGATCATAATCGATTGGAACATCACCATTTTGATCGATAGTTAAGCTATTTTTATTTCTCATCTCAAAATCATAGTTTTCTTCATGTACTATACGTTCTTCATATACGCAAATATCTTTCAAAATCATATCATTTTGTCTGCCGATTTCGTTCTTCTGTTCATTTTCTCCTTCAGGGGTATCAAGATTAGACTTTTCCTCATTATAAAATTCATCACTATTTCCTCGGATGTCCTCGAGAATACCTTGCGTGGTCTCATCCGAAATCAGTGACCCGAAAGATTCGCTTCTGTTACTAGACAGGGCCATGTCTCTGGAATATCTCGATTTCCGTATGTATTCGGTTCTAAACGTGTTCAGACAAGATTCGCAAGATGTCTTCAGCCTCTTTTGAGTCCATATTTCCCTTGGCTCCCGTACAGACGATTCGCTGGAGATGTTGCCCTTACATGCTTTGCAAGAGCTGCTCGATGAATCGCTGTCACTGGAATGTCTCTTTCCAGAGTATGTGACCAGAATGTCTGGAGTTGTCAAGTACTCTCTGTTAGGTACCGCCGCGTTAGTGAGGATCCGGGAAAGATATTTAGCACCACATATTTCATCAGGAGACGAAAAGTCATCGCAGTCGCACTCACTGAAATCGGTCGTGTACATTGCAGATTGTGATTTCGATCCCTTTACCAAAATGTTTCTTTTACTTAGTTCTAATGCAAGAGGATTTTTCTTGACATTCGCATCAATAATCGGTTCGTTATAATTACTGAAGCTATCAGTCGATAGGCAATTGCTGCTACAATGAGAACAGCTGATTGAGTACGCGGTCTGGGTAGACGATGATACGACACTTTTCAACCCAGCTCTGCGGTATCCATCAAAGGTCAGTATAGGAAGAGAATTCCAAAATGCGCGCGATCTGAGGATTATCAACCTTTGCGTAGAGCTCTTCTTAGGGACGTAGTATTTAATGGAGCGATGATCGGAGTTGTTCCAGCAATCGATAGATATCAACAGTTGTTGTGATTCAGTCGGAATGATCAAGTTTAATCCAAGTAACCTTTTCAAATCGGTACTGTTGATAAGAGATTTTATCATGGCTTTACCTTTTTCTGATGAGCAGAAATCCATTATGTTCATAGGAAGTGAGCCGCCTTTGCTGAGGTTCGGGAGGCACACAGCCATTTCCGCCATCGGGTTCCTGGTCATTTCCTGAGATGTCATGAACACGGTTGGTGATTCTTGGGTGGTTGTATCGGGAAGCGCTATAGACTCGAGGTTCGGCGAGCTCCTCGTGACCTTGTTCTTCTGCCTCATGGTGTGCTCCGGAGGCCTCGTCACCTGGCGTGAGTTCTGCCTCGGGGGGACCGAGAAGGTCTTCAAGAAGTTGATGCAGTTGAACCACTTTAGCCCTGGCTCCTCCTCCTTCTGCTCCACGTTCCTGATCCTCCTCTTCCTCTCCCTCTCGTCCTGCAGCCTCCGGACCACCGCTGCCAGCGCCTGCCTGCTCTGTGGCGACTGTCGCGACATCTCGATGACTCGCGGGTCCATCAGCATCTGTTCTAGTTTCTTTCTATTTTCAATTTTCTGGAATAATTCTTCAATCTTCAAAGGGTCGACTAACACAGACAGTGGAAAAGTAGTCATTGTGTTAGGTTTATGTTAGGAAACAGTAAATACGACTAATTTGTAAATAAAATTACGTTCATAACCTTTAAATGTTTCACATGTGGAAGGTTTTCACATGATGTTAACCTTTACGAAGATTTATTTTAAAAGTAACTAAAAATTATTTGATTCTAAATTTCAATTGATTATTTAAAACATGCAATGAACTGAGATCTATTCCAGGAAGATATAAAAGGCTGTGCAAGATCCAAGCTTTTCATTTATATACCCAGTTAACTTTGAATATGTTAACATTGTAAGAGAAATGTATAATACTATTAGGAGTTTCGAATCGAGACTCGAACATGAAGGGTGATAAATAATAAACGAAACTAATAGTTGATGTAATCGCGAAACATCTCGAGTCTAATTTTATAGAATAATAAACATTATTTAAGCAGAAAGTTGAAATGTTAATGAATTTATTTATTTATAAATATTAAAATATTTTTTTGTTAACATAGATGTTTTGAATACAAAAACAAATAATCTTTTAACATCGATGTTTTGACTAAATTTAAATACATTTTTTTTTTTAAACATGTAAATCTGTGATTTAGATCACCTGTTTTTATTCACGTAGGTGAGCTAATCGGTAAAGTTAAATATTTGTTTCTTTGTAATATAATATCTTACTAAAATCATTTTTTACAGTAGAACACCAATTATTCCAACTAGTTAAGAAGAATAAACAGAATTACAAACCTAGATGTTTTGATAAAAGCATAGAATTTTTTGACGTCAATGTTTGGAATAAAACAAAGATGTCACCTGTGGTGTAGTGATTAGCATAGAAACCTACGATACTAAAGGTCATGGGTTCGCATCCCGAGGTGGCCCCTAGGATTTTTTAATGGGAGTAAAAATCCTTGTCTATGCCTTCCCTCTGATAGGACGAATAATGCAGGTCCCGAGCCTGTACGATGTCAGGTACTCGTTAAAGATCCCTATCATAATTATATCTGCATAGGCAAAATTTAGGACTCCCTCTGTAGCATAGTCTGATTAGCCTTAGTGACATTACGTGACGTTAAACAAACAAATAAATATGAGAAACCAACAATGTCGAAAACATCGAAGCTATTAAATATGAAAAAAACAAAACATGTTTTACAGTTAAACATCGATTTAAATATGTTTGGTCACTAAAATGCTAATGTTAAAAGAATGTATATATTAGAAAACATCGACGTCCTTGAACTTCGATGTTTTCTGGTCGATTTTGCATCGACATCGATGTTATTCCTTCGATATCGCATCTCTATTAGAAAGGTTATTTTATGCCAATTAAAAAAAATCATCTATGTAATACATTTTGAGCATGTCAACGCAAAACAACCATTTTTCACAGACCTTTTTAGTCAAAATTTCATTTCTTTTAGTTGTGTCATTATTTATTCCGAGCGACAATATTAGGTGTATTTTGGCAAGGTAAGGTAGTAATATATTTTCAAAGATTCTCCATTGGATAGGAAAGGGTGGAATTTGATTTGATCGGCATGAGTAAGGGACTTAGACTTCTTTTCCAATACTTACTTCATTCAAGGCCAAATCAATGCTGTGACTTTTCCGAAACAACACTGAATTTTCTGACTTAGCTTCTCTCTTAATCTAATTGCAAGCGACCCATATTGTTATACAGTACCAGTCAAAAGTTTACTCACTTTAATTCACAATCTTCAAGTTTAATAAAATAATTTTAACTCAAGAGGTAGGATATGGTGGATATATTCCACCATCATTAACTCAAGAGGTAACATTTCAATCATTAAAGGATTAAGTTTAGAATAAAATTATAAATAGGGGTCACCTGTGGTGTAGTGTTTAGCCTGGCAACCTAATATACTAAAGGTCACGGGTTCACGTCCCGAAGTGGCCCTAGATTTTTTTAATGGGAGTAAAATATCCTTTGCTATGCCGTCCCTCGGATAGGACGTAAAATGGAGGTCCCGAGCATGTACGATGTCAGGTACTCGTTAAAGATCCATATCCTAATTATACGTGGATATGCAAAATTTAGGACCGTCCTGTAGCATCGTCCGATTAGCCTTAGAAGCGTAAAGGAACGTTAAAGAAACAACCAAACAAATTATAAATAAAATTATAGTTTTTATGTTGTTAAATAAATAAAATGTTGTTATTTATTTATTTTACAAAACTCAGGGTGAGTCAAAACTTTTGAATGGTACAGCATGTTTTACATCTCCCTTTTTAAATTACTGTTGTGGTGTTTCAACGTAGTATTTATTGGTGGAGATAGATAGCAAAAATAATCTTTGGAACATTCTGGAATAGTTAATAATCTTTATTTTTTATTTTTTATGTTTGATATTTTCCCTCCATCAATAGCACTGTTTATTTTGGGTTGTGTACATACGATACAATAAAGTATGCAATGTATATATGTTGCTGTGTCGCCGGTCGTACCGCGCCTCAAGCGATACCGGTGCATAGACCTCTGCAACATCAACAACGAGGCATAATATTTATTACGTACATTAGTTATGTTTTACGCTGATAATATGATTTTTTATTATTTTTAAATATATTTTGATAAAATCAGCTCAGCAACTTCAAAATAAAAACATATCTTATACATTCATATTTACTTTAATTAATCCAATCTTAAATTGTGGCTGACTACCAATTTTAAATTATTTTTAAATAATTTATTTTTTGAAGAGAAAAGATTTGGCTCCGCCGGGAGTCGAACCCGGGTCTCCTGCGTTACATGCGAGGATGCTAACCGCTACACCACAGATCTCGGCTCAAGGCAGAGCAAATCCTTCCTCTTCACTGATACCTGATTTGCTCTGCCTTGAGCCGAGCTCTGTGGTGTAGCGGTTAGCATCCTCGCATGTAACGCAGGAGACCCGGGTTCGACTCCCGGCGGAGCCAAATCTTTTCTCTTCAAAAAATAAATTATTTAAAAATAATTTAAAATTGGTTAAATTATTTAAAAATAATTTAAAATTGGTTAAATTATTTAAAAATAATTTAAAATTGGTGGTCAGCCACAATTTAAGATTGGATTAATTAAAATAATTAAAAAAAATTGACTTATGTCAATAAGTATCATAAATTGGACAAAATTTGTCCACCTCCCGCTACTACTCGCAAAACTTGTGAGATAGGGGGAGTAGGTATGAGTGAAGAGGAAGGATTTGCTCTGCCTTGAGCCGAGCTCTGTGGTGTAGCGGTTAGCATCCTCGCATGTAACGCAGGAGACCCGGGTTCGACTCCCGGCGGAGCCAAATCTTTTCAAAAAATAAATTATTTAAACATATTTACTTTAATTTAAACATATAGGCACACAAAAAACTTACACTTATAAGTTTGATACGTGTAGCTACAGTATGTGTTGGAACGAAATAACTGTAAGGGTCTGGCCACACATGTCCGCACCGGATCCGCACCGTAGCAATAATACAGGTTATGTTCAGAATATTTTTAATTTAACTTACATATTACCTTTAGTCATGCCTAAAGTTCAAGCCACACATGTCAGACATAGGCCACTTTAGGCATAACTAAAGGTAATATGTAAGTTAAATTAAAAATATTCTGAACATAACCTGTATTATTACTACGGTGCGGATCCGGTGCGGACATGTGTGGCCAGACCTTAATTCGCACTCGGTTGACAGACACAAATCGTCTCGAAACAGGTCTAATTAGTAATTCAGTTGCTTTATTAGCTACACTCTGATGAAAACCGAAACTGCATTAATGCGAAGTCAAATATTGTGCAAAAACGTGGAGATATTGTTTCCATTTTGTGTCTTGACGTAAAACTTGTAAAAGGTCATTAAGAGAGAAAGTTTAGTAGGTATTTTTAAAAGTTTATTCAATGTATTCTAGTCACATAGACTTTTATTCAATGCACTCTAGTCTAGTCTAGGCTTAAGTCATAAGAAAGTTTTTTAGTCTCGTCTTCTTAAAATTTATAATTGACTATAATTTATTCGTTATTTAAAAATTATTACAGTCTCTGTTGAAAGAATACAGGTTGATTTATTATATTATGGAATAAAGAAATACAAGCAGAAAGAATTTATAATGATTTTCAATAACTTGGCAAATCGCGTGTTTGTTTGTTTAACGTCCATTCATGCTACTAAGGCTAATCTGACGATGCTACAGTGGGAGTCCTAAATTTTGCCTATCCAGGTATAATTAGGATAGGGATCTTTAACGAGTACTTGTCATCGTACAGGCTCGGAACCTGCATTTTACGTCCTATCCGAGGGACGTCATAGCTAAGGGTTTTTTACTCCCATTAAAAAGTCCTAGGGCCGCAAACCCGCGACCTTTAGTATTGTAGTTTGCCATGCTAACCACTACACCACAGGTGATACCTTGGTAAATCGTTGTTTAAGCTTTACATTCGATGACTTAAGCCCTTTTCTTGGGCGATGACTTAAGCCCAAACACCAGTGAATTATTAATAATCAATTTTCGAAACATTGAATTATTGAAATCAAGAGAAGATAAAGATAACTAAAGGAGATTCTAATGAAAAAAGAGAAATCTTAACGTTATCTACGGATTAATGGACTTTTGGCTTTCACATAATTGATATGGCTTCAAGGACAGTGGAAAGTAACGAATGCATGTGCAGCATTGCGTTTCACACCGGCGGGATATTTCCTTATATACAGTTTCAGTATGGAATTGACCTGTATGCTTTATTTAGTTAAGTAAAAACAAGTTAAATTATGGTATTTGTTTAAGTTTAACGTTATTTCTCTGTGTAAAAGCAAGATTAAAAAAAAAAAAAAAAAATTCGACTATTTAACACACATCTAAATAGTCAACAAGTCAATGTTTTTAGTGATGCAGGAATCGTCAGAATAGGGAATACATTAACAGAAGTGAATAGACCTGTAAGAATAAAAATCTGGTGCGATGCGCGCAACACACAACTTTCACTTACAAACTTACTTTGATTAGAAATTTACGTGTTATTTTAAATGCCATTTCTCAAAGTCACACATTTTTCCAAATTCATTTGTTTGTATGTGCTCTCTAAAGTACACTATTTTTGTCTATTATTAAATAAAAGTTTTTACTTGTGATAATTCGGCAATGCAAGCATGATACTCCAAGTCGTCTGATTTTATAACTCTGTATGTAGTTGTTGAATACTATATATAGTTACAATGAAACAAATAATTTCCATTAAATAAACATAACATCTTTCATTGTAAACAATGGTCGGTCATTGAAGGCGTACTGCGCATGCGCCCGCGTGTGCTCAACGTATGTTATTAGTTGACGGAATATTTTTCCTTTTTTCTCCTTTATATGTATACTTAATTCTTTTCATATTTCATATTTAACCATTTCTTATTTTTAGGCGAAACGAGAGACAGATAATTTCTCCATATAAACAAAAACATAGGTATTTTATAAGAACAAAAAAAGTCCTTTCCCCAATTATGCCCCCTCAGAACATTTTAATAATGATAAAGCTTACCTGATATTAAAGGATACCCTATTCTCATTAAACATGACGAGTTTAATCAAAATTCTTAAAGGTATTTTTGAGAAAATCGAAAAAACCCCTTAAAATGGGGAAAAAAAGTTTTGAAATAATGTGCCCCATCCGGTTGATAAATTTTGATGAAACTTTCGCAGTCGTATCTAGGGCTTATAAATAAATCAAATACCCAGTTTTATCAAAATCGTTAGAGCCATTTTTGAGAAAATCTAAAAAAAGTTATTAAATAAAGTACCCCCTCCGTTTGACCGATTTTGTTGAAATTTTTGCTGTCACATCGCGGGCACATACATATACAAAATACACAATTTCAGGTTCGTACGGAATAGTTTTAGAGCTAGTCTGTCCACACACACAGACCATTTCGACTTGCATATTTGGACTCAGGTGACCCCAAAACGTGTAATTCCATTGAAAACCGGAAGTCGAAATTTTTCACGATCGTAATACTTTCCTTTACTATATATTTCATACATAGGTAAGTAAAAATAAAACATCACCTGTGGTTTAGTGGTAAGCGTAACATATAAAATGGAGGTCCCGAGCCTGTTAGATGTCAAGTAATCGTTGAAGATCCATCTTCTAATTATAGTTATAGGCAAAATTTTAGATAATCACATGTGAAGTTTCAACTGTATTCTCAATTTTACCATGTAATTACATACTGCGACTGGGAAAAATAGTCTTTGACCACAAAGAGCCTACCATTGGTGCAGCTGGTACCACTGGTACTAACTATAACTCACAACAGCCCTCTACTTGCGTTAACACGATCATCCACTCCATAAGAGAATATGGTAATTTGCCCTTATGTGAAGGGAACTGTTATTACTATTGTGACTATATTCTGGCATTAATTAATATATGGGTCATTATCTGAAAATGCGTAGATTTCATTTGCTAAAATTTCATTATTTAGAAGTTATAATTTTGGGCCGAAAAAATACATACGTACTCAGTGGTATATTACCTTCACTTTTTAAATAGTAGCCAGGCAGGAGAACCTTTATTTGTTCTTTTAAAAAATTATGAAAAACATTTCAAAGTGAGGGAGTGAACGGTAGTTAAAAATGTGTTAAGGTAGTAGTAAACTTTGAAAGGTGAAAGCAAAAACGCGTATATTTTAAAGAAATACAATCTTAAAAAAGAATAGAAAACCAAAAAAAATAAATTTCAAATTCAAAAATATATAATTCTAAATGCGTAGAGCAAAAAGTAAGCTTAATATTAGATTTAGGTTAGGTTACAGTTACATACTTTTAGTCATAGTTTAGGAATCGTCACCTTTACATTCAAAAGCATTCTCAAAATCTTTCGAGAATTCAAAGAATGTAGGCATTCGCTCCCTCATTTAAGAAATTTTTGGAAAAAGTGAGGGAGTGAAGTTTTCAAAGTCTTTATTATTTTTTAATCACTGTAAGAAGGTTAAAGTTGAAAAATATTGCAGAAAAAAACAATAGTTGAGTGAAAAAAATACTTGGAAATTCGCCAGTTTTTTTGAAGTGAGGGAGTGAAGAAGCTATTGCTTTTTATTTTATTTATTGTTATTGGTAACAATAAATGACACCGCTTATTTTTTCATGGAATCTTGAAGTCATTACTGACTTAACCGATTAATCAATTTAATCAAACACTCAATTGTTGAAAGAATGCGAATTTTTAAAGTAGCTTGCCTGGGAGTCGGACAAGGTGAGGGAGTGAAAAAACAATTACTTTTAATTTTTTTTAACCAATTATAAATTTAGTTTGGAGCTAAAACATAGCCTCCATAGAACAACAAAAGGAGTGAAATAGTTCCTATTTTTTTCTAGTAACTAGCTCTCATTTGAATGGTTGAAAATGGACCGGACGTACGATTTACACATTTTCGGATAATGACCCATATACCAAAATTAATATATATATTTAGTGTTGTAACTAGGGTTGCCAGATTTTTTTCAGGCTATAAGGGACAAATGCTTAAATAGGCAAAAAATACGGAAATTTAGTTTTTTACCCGGGACAAGTAAAAAAAAAATATAGTGACTTTTTTTTGTTTTTGTTTTTAATATTTGTCCCAGGAGCAAGTCAGTTTTAATATATTTATAAAAATCAATACAATTATATTTGTAATTAAAAACGGTCATAAACTCAAACCATGCCCTATGTCTCTCGCTTGAATGCCAACAACTTGTCGTTTCTTCTTTGCTCGATCTTCTCGCGAATCCCATACATTTCAGAACAACTGACGGAGTTACCTGATCCAATCTTCTTCATTGTTAAGTACTTCTACCGAAAACATGAAGTTATGGACAAACGACAAATATGTCAAATTCTTTTTCTCTTCGTCTTCATTTGTGATTATTTTCTCCATTGAACGTGGGCATTCATTGCGGAACTCCAGGAAATGAGATTTTAGGGCAGGTCATATTTCAATAATTCTTTCAACGGCAGGACCAAGAGATTCGAGGGCGCAATCGACTATAGGATAGGGAACGGGGATAGACATAGTTAATGTGATAGAGATAATTAGTAATTTTAAAAGACCATTAATTGAAGGGCAGGCTATCCTTGATGCAAACCACATGTTCAGATTTTGCTGTTGTCCTGCCGCAGCTAAACTTCTGAGCAATTTTCGAATCACTACAGATATATGGTAACAATGTGTGTATTGCAGCTAAGGGAATGCCTTAACGTATAATAAACCGATGCGAGTTCTCCAGCAGCTATTATTTCTTCCGTGACCGATGCAGACATCAGTTTTTGACAAATATTGTGTTAAATTGCTCGATGATGTATTGCTAACAACAGTCATGTGAGAGTAGATGCATATTGTTTTACATCACTGAGACCACCATGACCACGAGAAAAATATTTAAATTAAAGTGAATAATTAAACTATAAATTTTTTCGTAATTTCTTAATCCGAGTTGATATGTATGCAAAGTTACGAACGTTGCATAGGTGAGTATTTTTGTCTTAATAATAAAAACCGAAGCACGGTTCGAATACAGGACAGAGTCAGTCCCGCCGGGACATTTTAAACAAAGCCTAAAATACGGGACGTCTGGTAACCCTAGTTGTAACCCTCTTTTTAACGAGCTGCGATAACGTAAAATCAAAAATCAGTTTGCAATGTTAATAGTCAAGTTTGTTCTGCTTGTCGGATAAGATTCCTTTAAATTTGTTCATCTAATAAAAATATACATGAAGTGGTATAATTTTTAGAGTTTTTAATGACCAAAAATACCAATTGGACTTCTTTAAGTTTATTAAATTATTTAATAACCTTATTCAATTTTGTTTCCAGGTAAGGATAGCAATAAAGATCAGTTTGCAATCGATCGATTAGCAGCGTAGATCAAATAAAATATATGTAGGATAAAAGACGCATATAATGGTATTAACCTCGGAAATGTAGCCTTCGCCTTACCGACGAAGAGACCGCACATTTCTGTTAATTACAGATGAACTCCCAATCCTAGCTGGCCCACCTTCCGGGAGTTCTATCTCCACTTAGTAGAAGGTCGGTCGATTTAGGTAAGTCAATCATTTAATTCATTTTTCTGAAGTAACGGCGCACAGTAGTGAATAATTGCTTTTTGGCGGACATAAATGATTTCCACAATTTTACAGATAGATTAATGGGATCTTTTTTATTACATTTTTAATAAAGTTTAAAAACCAAGGAAACAATTCCCGTTAAGATTGCTTCGTTATAAGTGTCCTTTTTGCTTACCCAAAACCAGGTTTCTTGTGCGTTAATAGATAGTTTTCTTTAGTATGATAAAAAATATCGAAGAAATCAATATTTTTCGGAATTTTCTTTTTTATTCTTTTAGTCTGAGAGTGGGCTTTCATAAGACCGAGTATCCAAAAGAAAATTCAAATTGCATGAGAAGTTATGGGTATTTTCAAAAGAACTAAAAAAAGAAACCTGGTTTTGGGTAAACAAAAAGGAAACTTATACCGAAGAAATCTTAACGAAAATTGTTTCCTTGGTTTTTGAATTTTATTAAGAAGGTAACAAAAAAAAATCCCATCAATTTATCTGTAAAATTGTGCAAATGGCAGATTTATGTCCGCCAAAAAGCAATTATTGACCACTGTGCGATGTCGGCAAGACGAAGCCCTGCCTCATATGTAACTTTGTGCCAGTCTTGGAAACGAAGTGCTACCTAATGTTCGTCTTGAAAGCAAATTCTATCTGTAGGTGGAATATTTATTGACTATTTGGACCTCGAGAAATGTGTCAATTTTATCCTTGGCAGAAGAGAAGAAAGTCAAAATCTTATTGTATTTGTGGAAAGTGCATTTGTGGAGAGCATTCGGTCAAGTTATGTCCATGTTGTAAAACCAGGCTGTGACTTATATATTATCAATAATTAATTAGAAAATTTATTAACTAAAAGTTCAATGTAAATTTTTCTATTATTTGTAACTCATTGTTCCTGTTTAGTTGGTAGTGTAGTGTATTCCTATTGATATGCTTTCGTAACATAGTTTATTTATTCTATTTACTGTTCCGTTATTTCTTTGGCAATTTTGCTTTTATGACATTTGTATGGAGGTTTTTTGAATGAAATAATTATTCTTTCCAATAAATCATACATTAAAAATCAAAGTGTTTTGCGTATAATTGAACCCTAATTTTTAGTAAATAAATTACACCATTCTTATGTTCTTATTGACAAAAGGCATGAAAAGTGTAAATGTAAATAAGGTATGATTTAAATTTTTATAATTACTTCATTTAGATGATGGTTAGCCATACTTGAAACGATAATAAGGAGACTTATGAACCTTTCGATTAGCGCTACCTTTCCCGGGTTAAATAAATGTGTGATTTTTAAAAAAAAATTTATAAATTGATCAAAATTTTTGATACTGTTATTTTATCTTACAATATTCAGTGGCCTTAAAAGATTCATTTAAAACAATAACGAAGACACGATTCTCAACTTCAGGCATTTATTTTGAAAATCATCCATAGATTATAACGTTCATTAATAAAATTATGATTTTATCAAGTTATTGTCATTTTTTTTTTTATTAGGCCAAACATAAATGAGTACCTTTAATTATTTCAATAAACAAAAATAATTAAAATTGTAGGGAGATATTATGGAAATATTTTCGGTAACGTCGAAAATCGTCCTACAAGTGATTCCAACCAATCACTTAGAAACAGTTTATGATTCCTTAAGACAGTTGAGGCCTGCTTGTTGGAACAAACCTACAAATACCTAACTGTTAATAATTTAGTGAAATAATTTTATGAAACATATGTTTTTTATTTAACAAGAAATGTTAACCTATTTATACTTTAAAACACAATAAATGAACTTAAATTATTAAAACATAAAAAATTACGCTCTAGGAATCAGAATTTGCTTAATAATTATCAAATAATCTGTACAGTTAAGAGGTTTGATGACTGATTTTCAGATAACTTTAAACTCGACTTATCCACATGTGATCAAAATTTAATTAGCCGTATTTTTTGCTACCTATCAGATTCACAAATTCCACTTTATTTTTTACATTAGTAATTATTACTAATAACATTAGCAGATTGAAGGATGTATGTACATATTGTATTAAACCAACACAATTATTGAAAATTTAATACAACATATGAGTAGTGGCGTTTAAAAATTCGCGTTATCCACAGATGGTCAAAATTTAGATAGCAGTGGATTCCTAAGGTATTTTTTGCTTTCTTTCAGAATTTAAAAACATTTTAAATCAAATTGGCAGTGTGTTCATCGCGTTCTGCTTCAAATCCTTGCTGTTCTCTATTTTTGACCATTTCTTACATTTAGTTGATTATTGTACTTCACAGAAGGTCGCTAGTTCGTACTACGAACTTCGTAGCCATAGCATGGTTTAAAGTGAATAAAAAGTCCTTGCCAATGTCTACTTCGGATGGAACGTAAAACAGAAGTCCGGAGCCTGTGCGATGCAGTTTTTCATAAAAGATCCTTATCCTAATTATATCTGGAACGGCCAAAAGACTCCCAACTCATGGTCCGATTAGCCATAGTAGAATAAATTGACGTCAAATAATTAAACAATTCATTGTTTTGATTAATCAGTATTTTGTAGCCATGGAAATTAACAAAAACAATTTTAAGTCAACAAATCAAAAAATTAAAAAAAAAAAAATTTAGACAAGGGCAGTTTTGTTTTGTGTCGTCTCAAATAAAAATAGGTTTCTTATGATTGTTATGAATATAGCAAAAGATAACTTTTATCATTGATAAATTAATTGGTGGTGATATATGAGGCGTTTGGTTTCGAAACCGGTTACATCCATTTTTTCCAAAATTATTTTTTTTCTTTATTTTAAAGGTCTTAATGTTAGAAATAATGTGTTAGACGCGTTTTTTTTAAAAGACATATATATCTTCGAAAATCAATACTTAAAGATTCCATTTCTTATTAAAAGCGGTTCCTTCCAAGCTTCGCTTTTCAGAAAACCTTCAATTTTTCGAAATCCCATGTTTCCAAACAGTTGGATGATGTTGATACTCTATTAAGAAAAACATTATGGAGAAGACTGGAGATCAATAGGTACCCTAGAATTCTACAAAGTTGTAATAGACAGTACAATGTCACCTATCCAAGTAAATAGGCATGGTACCAATATGGATGTGGGACAACATCAAGATTTAAATTAAAATTTGTATATTTTAAAAATAAAAACTATGTATATATTGCTTATATTAAATAAAGAGATTTGTTTTTAAAAAATTTCTATTCATAATTTAACCAAAAATTGATAGTTTCTTATCAAAGTCAGTTACATCCAACATATGTTTTAATGTTAAATGAGATTTAAAAAAGAAAATGTGTGAAAAGTTGTCAACATTTTTTTTTCAAGGTAATTGTTAGTAAAACGACGAAAAACAAACAAAAATTTGTTAAATTGATTAATTTTTTAAATTGATCTATTTTTTATCAGTCCTGAAAAATTGTTGAAAATGGATGTAGCCGGTTTTGAAACCAAACGCGTCATATATAAATCCGTGATTTATGTCATGTGTTTTAATTCATGTAAACTTCAATACCATTAAAATGTTGGTTAAATCTATTGTGATTTAAGCATCAATTATATATGGACTTAAAAATCGTTTTCATTGCTTACAGGTGAGCCGATCGATAAAGTTAAATACTTATTTCTATGTAATACAATATTTTAATAAATTCATTGCTTACACTGGAACAAGAATTATTCCTACTACTACTTAAGAAGAATAAACAGAATTACATATATTAGGAAAGGCTTCAGTTTTTGAAGGTCATTTTAGGAATATTAAATGAAGTGAGTGAATATAAACATATTTTAAAAGTTTGTCAATAATTTTTTTTTTTATTATTGTATGTAGTGTAGTGCAGATATTTAAAATATTTCTATACGTTGAATAGGGTCCTATTTTTTTTTTATTGATAAGAAATGATGAACATGTGTGAATTAATGCTTGGATAAATGGTAACATAATGTTATATTATATATATGTATTGTAGATGTGTATATAGGGGGAATAGGCGCGGAGGGAGGGAGGGGGGAGTGGAGGGGGGTGGTATATAGCCAGCGGCTGGAGCGGCGCGAGCAGTCGGCCCTCAGCCATGAAGTTCGCAGAGTTCGAGAACCAGACCCGGGGCGAGGAGGCCGAGGGGATCGTAGTGGCCAAGTTGTCCGCGATGGCCGTCCTCGGGCTGTCATCCTTCGTCCTCGGGGTGCTCCCCATCAAGCTCGCGGCCTGCCTGAGGTGGAAGTCCCCCCACGGCCCCCAGCCCCTCGTCATATCGCTACTCCTCTGCTTCGGCGGCGGCGTCCTCCTCTACACCACCTTCATGCACCTCCAGCCGGAAGTGAGGGAGGCCATGGGGCCAGTTCTCAGGACCGGCATCGTGCCCCAGGCCATAGTCGACACCGGCATCAACCTCTCCGAACTCATATTCTGCATAGGCTTCTTCTTCGTATACCTCATCGAGGAAGTGGTACACACCTTCTTGGACAAGACCCATCCTGAAGAAGACGAAGAAGTCCTGCACAGAACCTTGAGCGTGAGGCGTTGCCATGGAAACATGATCCCGAGGATAAACCTCAACAAGTCGCAGAACACCTCACCGCCCTCGACCATCACGGCCTCCACTCAAGTACTCATAAGGGACTACAACAAGAAGACTTCCAGGCTGGAGCCCGTCATGACCGAACCCTCCGAGACCGCGTCTTCCTCTTCGGAGCCAGTGTCCGTGGTCAAGTCCTTCCGCGGGCTCCTCGCGGTGATGGCACTCTCGTTCCACGCGGTGTTCGAAGGCCTCGCCGTCGGCCTGGAGAAGAACGCGGCCAACGTGTGGTACCTCTGCGCCGCCATAGCCACCCACAAGCTGGTCATCGCCTTCTGCATCGGGATCGAGCTCGTCTCTTCGAGGACCAAGAGCACCCTGATCGTGGTGTACATCGCGACGTTCGCCCTGGTCTCCCCCCTGGGTATCGGCCTGGGGCTCTTCATATCCTCCGAAGGCGCCCTCGACTCCCCGCCCTTGAGCCTCGCTTCAGTGATCCTCCAGGGGATGGCCGCCGGGACACTCTTGTACGTCGTGTTCTTCGAGGTGCTCCAGAGGGAAAAGGCTCACTCCAAGTACGGCCTAGCGCAGCTCTTCTCCATAATGGCTGGATTCATCGTCATGGTTGCTCTTGGAATATTCAGTGAGTACTTTTCTTATGTATAATAAATTAAGAAACATTTTTTTTTACAGATATTTGTTCTAACACGCATCCTCAGCTCTAAAATTCAAAACACATGATTAATGAATACACCGATTTTTTTCCCTCTCCAGCAATGTCATTTTTATTTTAAAAAAAAACAGGCACAAATAAAAACAAAACAAGGTAATGAAGGGGTCGGGGCAAAATAGTGCCAAGCAACATTTTTAACAAAAATAAGTTGCAGCTGCAGTCTGCTGTATATTACGTAGGACTATATGTCTATGATGGAAATGCTACCTAAATATGACTATATAGAGCCTCTATAATCATATTTAGGTGGCATTTCCATCTTAGACATATAGTTCCACATAATATACAGCAGACTGCATCTACGTTTTATTTTTGTTAAAAATGTTGCTTGGCACTATTTTGCCCTGACCCCTTCAATTAAAGTAATAAATCTTAGCTTTATCCTATAGTTTTAGGTTTATTTAAAAAAAAAATATTATACGGGGAGAGAAATTATTTAGATCCAAGTCCCTAGTGCGTTAGTATTTTATTTTTATATATTGCTGTTTGTTTGCTTGTTTAACGTCCATTTTTATGCTACTTAGGCTAATCGGACTAATATATATATATTGCATCTAGACGTATTGACAACTGGCTATACACTTTTTAAATTTATAAACGTTATAATAAAATATACTATGCCTTATAAATAATCGGACTATTATAGGTCGTTATTATAGTAAATAAAGTATATCACAATATTTGATTGAGTAAAGTTAGCTTATGATATAATAGATGATCATATTACTGCCTTCCCACCGGTTAACGATAACACGCGAAAGAGATTTACAAAGATGTCATATATGTTAATCCTAATTAGTATAAACTAGTCATAGTCTGTATGTCTGTAGTCTGTAACTGTCAAGTTATTATAGCGATGCAATTTTCAGAATAACTGAAGACGGGCCAACGAAGTAGAGAGTTAAATCTGAATTGTTTGTTACTACAATAAAATTATTGTAAAGTGCAACATAACTCTAAAAGTTCAACGACGTCTTATCTAAGGGAAAAACAGCAATTTTTGGTTATGAATATTTTCTGAATGCGCTGAAGGAGTAGTATATATTGTAAAATCATTAACTCAAACTATGCAACATTGTGAAAACAATTGATATTTTTTTAAATTAACTGCTACTTAATTAAACAATAAGTAAGTTATTATTTACTCTTTTTCAAATAAAATAGATTTAATAATAATAACATGCAAACCCTTTTACCCTGAGCGTTTGAGAAATAATTCATCAAGATATGATGAGAAAGATTAGTTGGTTCTTGTTTTGTAAATTTATTTCGATCTATCAAGTTCTCGTGTTAGTCGTGCATATGAAAATCACATAATAAACCCGATCAATATAGATATCTTTTATATAAAATGATGTATGTCGACGTATATCTGAAAATTTCACAATCGTTATTCATGGTGCGTGAATTTCTGAGGAGTTCGTGATCTTTAAGAATGGCATATAGTCCTTACTTTTTCTTTTACTATATACTAAAAGTAGCATATAGTAGACTGCATAAATAAAAAAAAAATATGTACCTTCTTACTTCATTTTTTTTTTTTTTTTATCAACTTGAAAAATATACTCAACATGATTTCAATTATGGTTTTAACCAACGTATTGCAAGCAGAGTGGAAAGGTCAACATTCATCCAGTGGGTCCGTCATGAAACAAATTTTAACCTTCTCCGTTCTTAAGGATAATACTTCTAGTTACAGATATGAAAAAATATTTATATTTGTGGACGTTCAAAGACGAAGGATGAAATTTTTGAAAAAAGTTTGGTTAGATGGGGGATATTGTTGTCAAAATGCCACTCTTTTGTTTGGTGGAAAGAGATCAAAGTTAATTTACTGACATTCATGTGTTTAAACAAATAAGTATATAAAAAAAACAGTGTGTCGTAATTTGCTGTAATCGTGGTTGAACCTGTAAAAAATTTATAATTCTCTCTCTCTCTCTCTCACTCTTTCTATCTCCCCACACTCTATCGAAGAAGACATTTATGTGAAATTAACCTCATTATAGTATTATAACACCCGAGATCGAAAGTATTTTTATAATTTCTTGAAAATCGGGTAAAATGACACTAAGGCTAATCGACGTTACATTGGGAGTCCTAAATTTTGGCCAACCAGGGATTATTAGGATAGGGATCTTTAACGAGTACCTGGCATCGTACAGGCTCGGGATCTCCCTTTTACGTTCTTTACGACGGATGGCATAGCCAAGGATTTTTTACGCCCATTAAAAGCCCCCTAGGGCAACCACGGGACGCGAACCCACGGCCTATGTAGGTTGCTACGCTAACCACTACACCACCGGTGACCCCGAGTTTCGAGGGTAATACACAGTAAGTAATATGTTCAGCGTTATTTAAACTAATATTAATAACAATTTTAGAACTAATATTCAAATTCAAAGACCAGATTGAGATTTTAAATTAAAAAAAAATTAATATTTAAAATCAACACAAAAATATGTTTTCAAACCTCTTGTCTTCCATGGCCCACTGCTATTCTCTTACTTACAGAGATAAAAAGTCTGTCGATCTAAAACGAGCTGATAAATAGTAAGATTTTTTAGATATGACGTTGTTGAGAGAATATAGCAATATAATTTTAATTATTATAATTACGTGAGCTATATAAACTATCAGCTCCTCCACACTAAATTCCCCAGAGTCGTGCGAAATATTATTTTATATACAGAGACAGAAACCTCTCTTTTATGCAATATTTAGTATTTACTCCTGTATGTTCGTTTTATAAGAATAATACTTGAAGTAGTTTCCTATTTCAATTTTACTCTTGATGTTTTTCAAAAACAAAACAAAAGCTTAGAATTTTGATATTGAACGATTTTTGATTAGAATTGTTTATATCTTTACATGGTTTGATTTTTTGTTTGTTTTAACGTCACTTTATGCCACTAAGGCTAATCGGACGATGGGAGTCCTAAATTTTTCCTATCCAGTTATAATTAGGATAGGGATCTTGACATCGTACAGGCTCGGGTCCTCCATTTACGTCTTTTCCGAGTGACGGCATAGACAAGGATTTTTTACTCATTAAAAAAATCCTAGGACCACTTCGGGACGCGAACCCGCGACCTTTAGTATGTAGGTTTCTAAGCTAACCACTAAACCTCAGGTGACCCCTTTACATGGTATTTAACAATATTTTTTCTTTATCGTTTTAAATTTAAACTGAATGAACCCGTTTGTATTTGTAACTAGCAAACAAAAATATTTACTTCCAATAAATCATGGAAGTTCATCAACCAGGATTTAAATACGACACGTTAACCGGAATAATTTGAGACCTGTTTTGAATTTACTCATAATAAATAAAGTATTCAGTTTTTTTCTTTACGAAAATAACAATAAAATGCTATCCCGGTTCTAACTAACGTTTTCGTCTTAGGTTTGATTGACATTATTTATTATGATCATCGTCAACGGTTATTTATACGGTTATATGTTTCTTTTTTTTCTTTTTTTTTTTCTAAATTCGATGATATAATTTTTATTAATTTTTCTGTGAAAATTTTCTTAAAGTATTTTTCCTTCTTTTCCCTAATAATGTTTCTTTGGATAATTGTTAATTATTTCATTCATTATAATTTATTTCATTTCGGATAACAAATATACATATTATTTTATGTAAAAGCTTCTTTTTTATTTTTTGGCGACGCTTCAGGCATATTGTCCATTATCAAGCACCCTAACACGTTCACCCCGGGATTGTAATTCATTCTTCCCCCCCATTGGCGGCTGAACTTAATGATTTTCGCTCTGTCGGACATGAGCTATTGAAGGGCATTGCGTTTTCTTTTTTCTTTTTTTTTTTTTTATTTATTTTTTTTATTTTGGGTCCTCCTCTTCCTTGCCGTTTAGGCTATACGGGGTTTCCCGGGCCAGGGGAGAGCGTAGGGGATTAATGCCGAGTATTATTAAATTTCCCCTGGCTCCGGGTTTCGAACTTGGAAATTTTTCTGGTTCTCAATGTTTTGTCCGGTTGTCCGTGGCAACGCGAATTTTTTAACGCGTTTGCTCACTCGGCCATCCCACCATCCAGGGCATTGCGTAGTATTGACAATCCAACAATACACCGTCGTGGAGAGTTTTGTGATTGACTCGGTGCGTCAGTCTAGTGCGAGTCACCGGTGGTACACGCCGGTTTGAAGGTGTTAAACATATCTGTATCGAACACTTTAAAATGTTCTGTCTTCTCTGATTTATATAGATTGCCAAAAATTAACATATTACCATCGTCCACTGGCTTCCTGTGCTAATAAGCTTCCTTAAAATAGTTAATTTCTAATAAGTCATACGATAATCGCAAAATTAATTAAAGAAACATAAAGAAGAATCATTAAAACTGCACCAGGCTATCAATATATAATTACCATAACAGGTCAATAATTCTTATATTTATAATTAAATGTTTATTATGTTATTTTTATTTTATTATTCAAATTACAGCCTATGAATTTGAACGCATTAAGCAGGCTCGAATACATGAAGTGGATAAATTCAAGACTTTAAAATAAAAGTTTGAAACTTGTCTGTTTTTTTTTTAGTATAAACATAAAAAATATTTATTGGAATTATTTTTATTGAGATAATAATTATTAATGTTAATATGATTCTCTCTCTCTTTATACATGTAAATATATATAGGGTAAACCGTACAGTTATTGACTCTCATTACAGATATTGGCACCCCAACTTTAACTTAAATAAATAGGTAAACAAGTCCTAATTTTATTACAAGATATACATGAGTCTAATGTTTGAAGGGTGAGTCTAATGTTTGAAGGGTCCTCCAAGTCATTTCTGAAGTAAGACTTTAACAAACTAACCATAGGGAAGATTTAACAATTAAATTCACAGGGTGCCAATAACTAGATTTGGCACGCTTATCAATAAATATTGCCATACTGTAAAATTATTGAACTTTTGACCCAAAAAAACCTATCGAGTCTTTATAGATAAAGAGGAGTTATAGGAAGTTTCTATTGGATCCCTTCATAAGAAGTATTTTTTTTTAATGTCTCCACTGAAATTCAGTCTTAAGTGTGCCTATAACTGTACGGTTTACCCTATGTAAATATATATGATATGTATATGAAGGATTTTTATAAAGGTAAGCATATAAGGTAACATGAGTCAACGTTTTATGTCCTTTCTAATGATTTATGGTCATATCTATATAACAAAAAAAAAAGTTTATGAATTTTAATCATAGCTATATTTAATCGAGAATGATGTAACATTTATCAAAAATTTAGAAAGTTGGTATTAAAATCTCTTATTATATCTAAGCTATGCAACTGATAATTTATCAATCCTCAAAAAATAAGCTTCATGCGGTTTATATTATATATGGGCATTAATCTTGTAGATAATATGTATACAAAGCTATTTCTGAAGATATGTAAGTAAATAATGTTTAGTTACCTTTTTGTTGATTTAACAACTTTATACATAAAACTTTGTAATTAATTATTCACATCAAGCATTGCACTTTTTTTTTTTGGCTTCATGCTAAGTAATGAATTAAATAACTGATTGCTTAATGCGTTTTCTTTTAAATAACTTTCCTCGAGAAAAGAATTCAGTTGTGATACAAAACCGTGACATCAAATTGAATTCGCAACGCTTGTACTCGGTTACACAACATCTTGCTGGCCACTCCGCAGGGGGTAGGTAGAAGCTTCCGTCACTCGAATCGAGGAAGAGGATATCGTGATTATACAATTTAAGGAAAAATTATCTAGCTAAGGTGTATTTGAAAATATTCAGAAATGTTATCTGCGCAATATAATAACATTTATTACTTAGTAAATGCGCAATGCAATAAACCGTTCTTAGTAAAGGGCTGAACATAGTATTTACAGAGTGTTACCATCGAAACTCTAGCAGAGCTCTAGCGGAGCTATATGTGTTGCTTTTAAGAATTTTTATATTATCCTGGTCGACTGTTTTCGTTTCTTGAAATTATTAAATAGTAAACATAAAATTAACTTTGAAAACGCAAAAATGTTACGCAAAGAAAGTATCTCATTAAAAAGAAATATTATCGTATCATTATATATGTGTGTATATATATACACATATACACATATAAGAATGGAATAGGAATAATAAATTAGAAAAAATAAAATAGGGAAAAGTTGGTGAGTAATCCTTACATTTTATTAATTTTAGTCTTATGTTTTTAAAATCGAATAACAACCTGCTTGTACGTCCACTTTTTATCATATATATATATATATATATATATATATATATATATATATATATATATATATATATAGAGAGAGAGAGAGAGAGAGAGAGAATTAACATATTATATATAATTAACCTTTAATATTAATAAATTATTTATATTTGTTATGTATAAATTACTCTTATATAATTGACTAATGCACTGTGAATTTAGGTGATGTGAATCTGGGTGTATAGTGGCCAGATGCACTATCGTCAAGTCTTATAGAAATTAATATTTTGGCTCTAAACTGCTAAGTAAACACCAAATTTTAGAGTTTTTAAATGGGAAGGAATGGCGCAGGTTATATTGGTTTATAAAATTTGGTTTAAGCTACATAAAAATTTTTAATTTCAGAATTTAATTTTAGATTCATAATAGACTATGATCTGTAAAGTGTATTAATTATATTTTCTTGTATATTGAAGGATTTTATTTTTTTATTCAGAGTTTGCAAATTTTTTTCATTCTCTTATTTTATTCTATCCTAAGATGTTTATAGAGGCAACTCATGGCAGACGGTATTAACCATTGTCATAGTGTGTTTTTATTGTAATATATTATTTTACTAGCTAGGTTGCCCGGCTTCGCTCCGGTAGTTGTGTGGCTCCAGTTGGTTTTCTAATTGATTGCAGACATGTAAAATCATTATTTTATTTTGAAAGCAAACTAATTATTTTCGCTAATTTTTTTAGTAATTTAAAAAGAACAGCTGAAAAAATATATAACTATTATAAACAGAATAAATGAACAATAAACATTGAGTGAAACGCACGTTCCTGGTAGTCTGAATCTCGAACTCAATTTTTCATTCACTAACCTGTAAAGGTAGACTAATTACATGTTTTCTCTTAAATTTTACACCCTAAAGATAAAAACGAAAAACTTCTTCACGGTTAAGGGTTATACTGCTACAAGACGACATAGCTTTCTTGGTCGTACGCGCAGTCGTTTATGAGCCTTTTCGGCACGCACATTGTAGACTTTGATTTATAATATATATTGATTATTATTATAGTGGCCCAGAGGCTGATGTGCTGGCCATTATTCGAATATTTTTTTATTTAAGTGTCGGATGACAAATAATATTTTTTTTTTATCCGAACAAACGGATAATCCGTTATTCATCATTGGTTTAGTTATTATCCATTATTTATTATCTGTAATTATAAATACTATCCATAAATAAAAACCCACATAAATAAAATTAGAACTAAGGAGAATACATGATCAATTACTGCCCTTTGCCCAAAGTTTGCGAATTAATACAAAGAAAACACAATTAATGTTTCTTAACAATGTTTCTAAATAATTTATTTTTTGAAGAGAAAAGATTTGGCTCCGCCGGGAGTCGAACCCGGGTCTCCTGCGTTACATACGATGATGCCAACCACTACACCACAGAGCTCGGCTCAAGGCAGAGCAAATCCCTCCTCTACACTGATACCTCTGCCTTGAGCCGAGCTCTGTGGTGTAGTGGTTAGCATCCTCGCATGTAATGCAGGAGACCCGGGTTCGACTCCCGGCGGAGCCAAATCTTTTCTCTTCAAAAAATAAATTATTTAAAAATAATTTAAAATGGTGGTCAGCCACGTACTAAGATTAGATTAATTAAAACAATGTTTCGTGTATCCAACATAAAAAAGGTGGTGAGATAGGATTGGAAAAAAATATCTGAATAATAAATCTTGTTCGCAAATGTAAGATATATCAAATAATTTTTGTCAATCGGAAATGTTAACAGGGATTTGGACAACACCTAGAAGGAAAAGGAAATCTCCTAATAGGATTATATGTATTATTTAACAAAAATATCAATAAATTAGAAGTTTAGCATTTGTATAGTAAATTTTAAATTTTTAAATATAGATGAAGGTCATCCGCGGATCTGTTCCCTAGAGATAAGCGAAAAATTATGCATTAAGAATAACGAAGGACGGGATAGCAGATATTAGCAAAGGCGATTTGGCGGGATTCGTTTGGATTTGTTTTAATCCCCCAGTTCTGACACCATTATTCAAGGTTTGGATGATATCACGAGTTGTTGGGTGCTATAAATGGGTAATCATTTACTAAACCCTATCTGAAATATGGGTTTAAAAATATAAATAAGAATATCGTTAATTTTGCTCTTATCTAACTAAAAAAAACCTGGTACGATGCACACAACACACAACTTTCACTTACCAACTTACTTAGATTAGAAATTGCAGTGTTTTGTTAAATACCATTTCGCAAAGCCACAAATTTTTCTACATTCATTTACTTTTTTTTTTTTTTTGTATTTGCTCTCTAAAGTACACTAATTTATTTTATTATTAAATAAAAGTTTTTACTTGAGATAATTCGGCAAAGCAAGCATAATACTCCATCGCGTCTGATTTTATAGTTCTCTATGTAGTTGTAGAAAAGTTCATTTAGTTACCATGAAACAAATAATTTCCATTAAATTAACAGAACATCTTAAATTATAAACAATCGCCTGTCATTAAAGGCTTACTGCGCACGCCTAGGCTCATGAGGCGTGTTTTATGAGCTGACGGAATATTTTTCTTTTTTTTCTCCTTTAGTTACATGTTTACTTGATTTTTTCATACTTCATATTTAACCATATCTTAATTTTAGGCGTAACGAGAGACAGTTAATTTATCCATTTAAACAAAAACAGAGGTACTTCCATAGGAAAACAAAAAAGACCCCTTCCCCATTTAAGACCCCCTCAGAAAATTTTAATAATTATAAAGCTTACCTCATATTAAGGAAGACTTGATTATCATTAAACATGACGAATTTCATCAAAATCATTAAAGCCGCTTTTGAGAAAATCGAAAAAACGTAAAAGCTACTCGACGCAATTTTCTGGAGAATTTCTTCATTTTGAAACTAAAACCTTTTTTTTTTTTTTTTTTTTTTTTGCAACCATTCATCTAATTATTCTTAAATATTTAGTAAATAATCTTTGATATATTAAGACTTGTGAATGTAATTTTTCTGAAGAAAGGAGAGTTTAAATGCAATACATGAGAAAAATTAATGGGAAAAAAATTTATGTTTGGAGATTTTAAGTTAGTCTCGATGATTCCGATCGAAATTTCCATATCGAATTGAATCGATCATGGACTACTATTTAACTCCGATAATCTCAAAAGAATAATCTCAAGGAACGAAAACAACACCTATCGAATAATCGGGCTACATTTATCCCATTTCGAGATTAATTCGTCACTATTAGACGGAATTGGAAAGATTATCTTATCACTAAAATCCCCACGTATGGATGTGAGGATTAGATCCAAATTTTGTATAAAATAACTTATGACTGAAAGGATATTATATTTTTACACAACTATTTACATAAAATCTTGATTAAAGATTTCATCGGAGATTGACTCAGTGTGGAAGATATTTTGAATTTATTAAGGGCTGTAATTTTATATGATGTGATAAATTTTAACAATACATTTATGAAAGTTGGTATCTACATTTTATAGATGTGTAAAAATTAACTTTTTCAACTCTGTTTTTTGAGGAAGATTATCAGACTAGGGGCCAGTAATGAATTCCGATGAGACTATTGAAGTACCCTTTGTACCTCCAGATTTTTATCTTAATGATGCATGGATCAAAAATTCAATAAATATGACATATTTTTGCCAATTAAGATGAATATTGTGATTACCGTGGCAGCTACACTTGAAATTTAAAAACAACCTTTTTCAAACTAACACCTTGAGGTTTAAAGAGATGTGTTGATCAGAAAAGAATAATTACGATGATCTAAAATCAAAAGAAAACCTTAATTAAAAAAAAAAAAAAAAAAAAAAAACCTGTAGCACTACAACCAAGGAATGGTCTTGGGCTCAGTACTGTGTTAGGAAGTACTGTTTTCAATCAAGAAATTTTTTTTTCTTTCCGACCTTTTGTAAGCTAACGCATCAAAATTTTCTCTTCACTACAGGATCATTGGCGTTTTAATTTAATTTAAATTTCAAACACTGTCAATACATTGTATAAATTTACATAAATATGTAACATGTAATCGCATTATTGAGTAGAATGACATTTAACGATCTAGCATCCTATAAATATAATTTAAATAATTATAGGTGAAACTTTTTGAACTTACTTCCTTAGGTTCATTCATAAATATGGGCTTGTGAATAATCCATAATATAAATATAGTTACGTGTCAGAGTCTATTTTGATAATAAGAATGAATTAATGTATATGTAAAAAAAAAAAAAAAAAAAAAAAATACACTAGCCATGTAATGCCGAACCATTAGGAGAATCTGTTATGAAGACATTTACAAGACGAATAAGGTAGGATGACCCAATTAGACTACTAGATTACACTCCTTGGTCAAAGAACTCATTACAACATCCAAGTTGTTTTTAATGGCTTGTCTGCGAGCACCTTCTAGATCATTTTTTCTTTTTTTCTTTTTGAAACGTGTTTCCTACTAATTTTACTAATGAAAGAAAAATCTGATGTTGATTTACTTGAAAATAACAAGTTTGAGATTGGGCAGATTTCTCAAGTCCTAACTTCAGCATTTATATATTATTTTGAACAAATTGAATAGAAAAAAAAGGAAAAATTGATTTGTTATGGGTACAGTACAAGTTCTGTCCACCTAAAGCAAATCAATTTTTACTTTTTTTTCTACTCGATATGTTCAAAATAATATATAAGCTTTTCAAAGTATCAAATACATCTCATAAAAGCTTACGCACAAAATTTTTATATACAAGATTTCACCTTTAATCAATCTATATAAATAAAGATTATAAATTCTGTCTGTTTGTCCTTTATAGAAATCCATACCTTTTGTCCTTAATTATCCAAATTTCGCTCAGTGGTTCTATGATATTAGGTGCGAACAACTGTCCATATTAAAATTGCATAACTTCAGCCAATCTTTGGGTATGTTCTTTATCGTTATAATAATCGTTTTGATCTCGTTTTACATTGTTTTTTTACGAAATCGACCGTTTGAGTCGATAAAAGTCTCACTTTATAGATTTTATAGATTTAAAAAATGTAATTCTCCGGGTGAAACCGGTATATACTGCCAGTTTAAAACAAAGTTCAAAAGAGATAATCTATATAAATAAAGATGAAATTCTGTTTGTTTTTTTTTTTTTTTGTTCTTTATAGAAATCCATACTGTTTGTCCTAAATTCTCCAAATTTCGCTCAGTATTTCTTTGATACCAGGTGCGAACACCTGTCCATATTAAAATTTCATAACATCAGCCAATCTGTGGGTATATTCATTATTGTTATAATAATCGTTTTGATCTCGCTTTGCATTACATTTTACGAAACCGATCGTTTGAGTCGATAAAAGTCTCACTTTATTGATTTAAAAAATGCAATTCTCCGGGTGAAACCGGTATATACTGCTAGTTTAAAACGAAATTAAAGTACAAACGTTTGTAATTTAAAGTAAAAAATTAATTAAATTTAAAGTTTAATTAAATATTAAATTAATTTAATTAAATTTAAATAAAATTTAATTAAATTAAAGTAAAAAGTTTGTAATTTGTTTGTTTGTTTTAAGGTCACTTCATGCCACTAAGGCTAATCGGACTATGCTACAGTGGGATTCCTAAATTTTGCCTATCCAGGTATAATTAGGATAGGGATCTTTAACCAGTACCTGACATCGTACAGGCTCGGGGCCTCCATTTTACGGTCTATCCGAGGTGCGGCAAAGACAAGGATTTTTTACTCCTATTAAAAAATCCCAGGGCACCTCGGGACGCTAACTCGCGACCTTTAGTAAGATTTTAATGCTAACCACTACACCACAATTTATCCCCTGGTTTGTAATTTAAAAATATAATTACTGAAGAAAAAAAAAAAAATATATATATATATATATATATATATATATATATATCATATTATCCATTCTAAGTTGAAGGTTAATCAATCTATATATATATATATATATATATATATATATATATATATATATATATATATATATATATATATATATATATATCATATTATCCATTCTAAGTTGAAGGTTAATCAATCTGGATAATCGTGTTCTTAACGTTGTGTAACTGACTATATTCTAAATATGTAAGACGGTGTAGTTCACAGACCTTAAATGAGCGCTGTGAAGAACAGATTACCAAAGACGGTTTTAGAAAGGTATCTAAATGCGGTTGGGCTAGTCCTTTCCCAAATGGCTATGACATAACAACCAACATTCCTGCTCTGGATGGACTGACGTACGAATGCTAATCATGAGCGGTTGGGAAAATCAATCGAGGGCATATTCAGAGGATGAAACAAACGAGGCTATTCAATAATCAAAAGTCTCATCATTGTATTCACATCTCTAGCACAATAACTAAAACATACATTCAATGATCTTTATAACATAGATTGAACGCTACTTATAAGCAACAGCCAAAAAAATATATAAATGGGTGTTGGAGTTTAGTTCTGTGATTGGTCAGTGTAACATCGTGTCCGTCCTATTGATAAAGTTTTAGTGGTTATAGGTGAAATTTAATTGAGATTTTTTGCAAGTGTTCAATTTAGACTATTAACTAGCTACTACTGCACTAATGCATTAATATTTGATTTAATAACAGACATTTAATACTAGTCTTGGGGGGGGGGGGGGATAAAGAGGATTCTATCGAGAACAATAAACAGTAAACATTTCTCCATTTTTAGTGCATCGACTGAGGAGATTATATTATTTAATTTTTCCTTAAATATATCATACTAGCATTCCCCGTCGCGGCTTCGCCCGCGAGCCTTTAAAATCAATTCTGTGACCATTATCTTGGTATTGATCTAATATAATATGTTAACTGATGTTAAGGAGATTTAGTAGAATCTGAGCTTCCGGTAGGTGGAATGTTGGAGGGGGAAGCTGCCGGCTCGGTAGAAGAGACGGAGACGCGCAATGGAGAGAGTTCACTAAAACCGCCGAAACAAAAAATGACTTACTCGTCGTGAACGCTTCATTTTTCGGCTGTAAAACATGGTTTTCGACGCCCAATAGGGCCTTTCGAGTTAAACTCGTCGTATCAAATTCTTTAAAATGAGTCCTAATTAGATATATTTTCTATAAGTTCGAAAATAAGATGTCCGTTAGAGTTAAACAACAATTTCGCCATTTACATTTTAGATATTCTTAGGGGTTACATTTTTGATATTCCTTTCTTAGTGGTAACCTACATCGCTTTTAAAATCTAAATTCCGAAGTTTTTAATCATAAGTAGTTTTTGCACTGCGTTGATTCTCTCAGTCAGGACAAAGCCTTTTATACATATGGAGAAGTACACATATATATATATATATATTTTTTTTTTTTTTTTTTTTTTTTTTTTTCCTTACGTAGTAACCCTACGTAAGAAGCGTTTATTTGAAATTATGCCATGTCCATGCCTTAATGGCATATATATATATATATATATATATGTAGTAGTATATATATGTGGAGAACTCGTATGGAGAAGAGATCTAAATAAACACGCACCATCCTCAATCATGGGAATCACAGTGTGCATAATTTGATTTCCGCTAATATTTAAATAATCAGTAGCCATATTTTATGTGAATGTCTATTTTAATACTATTGTAACGTTAAATCGATATTAAAATAAAAAACATATGGTTTAAAATCTCAAAAATAGATTTCCGTTAGAGTTAAACGACAATTTCGCCATTTAAGCCCCTTAGGGATTACATTTTTTAAATTCCTTTCTTAGTGGTAACCTACATCGCTTTTAAAATCTAAATTCCGAAGTTTTTAATCATAAGTAGTTTTTGCACTGCGTTGATTCTCTCAGTCAGGACAAAGCCTTTTATACATATGGAGAAGTACACATATATATATATATATATATATATTTTTTTTTTCTTTTTCTTATTTTCCTTACGTAGTAACCCTACGTAAGAAGCGTTTATTTGAAATTATGCCATGTCCATGCCTTAATGGCATATATATATATATATATATATATATATATATATATATATATATATATATATATATATATATGTAGTAGTATATATATGTGGAGAACTCGTATGGAGAAGAGATCTAAATAAACACGCACCATCCTCAATCATGGGAATCACAGTGTGCATAATTTGATTTCCGCTAATATTTAAATAATCAGTAGCCATATTTTATGTGAATGTCTATTTTAATACTATTGTAACGTTAAATCGATATTAAAATAAAAAACATATGGTTTAAAATCTCAAAAATAGATTTCCGTTAGAGTTAAACGACAATTTCGCCATTTAAGCCCCTTAGGGATTACATTTTTTAAATTCCTTTCTTAGTGGTTACCTACATCGCGTTTAAAGTCTAAATTCCGAACTTCAAGTTTCTATCATAAATTGTTTTTGCTCTGCGTTGATTCTGTCAGTCAGGACAAAGCCTCTTATATATATATAGAGATTAATGAATCATTAATCTTAATTTCACCAACTATTAATAAATTTCTAAGACGTGGCTCTACTTCAACGCCTAATATTATTATTATTATTATTAGATTTTGAATGTATAGCGCCCAAAATTATTAGCCTAATATGTATAGCGAATAAAAATATAAACCTTAAAAGAAGCTTAAGCTCTCCCAAATCAACTTCTAACCAACCAGATAAAAAATCTAACTCTGGCAAAATGGTGAGTAATGATGATATAATGCGTACTCTCAAAGAATTAACAGTCAAAATAAATAATAATATCCCAACTAAAGATGACTTCAACTGGACGGATTTGGCTGAATTTTCTTTTAAAATGTGCTTAACAGTCCGAGTATGGTTTATATGGAAACGAAAATTTCGGAAGTTGTTTAAATTGCGTTATTCGTGCAAAACTCGAAAACTATCAATTTATTATTTTAACATGGAACATAAGATTTTATCAAACTTAAAGAAAATTATTGTGACAGTGAAATCTTTACAAAAAGGAAAGAATCCCTTTGTACCGCCCTAACTGGGGGGGGGGGGCGAGTCTTAACTTGATAAAAATAGAGTTCAATCAATAGATGACTCGGCAAAAGTTACAAGAGACAGAAAGTTTTTGAAGTCTTATTAATAATAATAAAAAAAAAATGTTCAGAGTTCTTGTCTAAGTTAATTACAGTAAAACTTCGATTAACCGTCACCCTAGGCACACGGGACGTAAGAGTTAAGCGGATAAAAGAAATATCATTAGAAAAATACCTCAACCTATATGTGAATGAAGGAGGTTCGAAATTTAAGCAGGTAGGGTCTCAAATTTTCTTTTATTGGCCTTTATACAGTCAAAGTATTGTATTCACGTTGACGTTTCGCTCCGACTAAGGGCATTTTCAAAACTAAAAAAAAAAAAAACCAAAAACAAGGGAAATCACAGCTTTCTAGTTACATTTTACCATCTTACCAATTTATCAACAAACTCATTAAAAAATCATAAATTTAAAAATTTAAAAAACTATGATTGATTTGGTAAAATAATTTAAAACTTGTACAAGAAATAGAAAGAGTAAGTAACATGGTGTTGAAAAAATATATATCCTGTGGAATTATAATGTTGTTAATGCACTAAGCTAAAACAATAACTATATAAAATATCATTAATTAAATATCATATAAATATAAAACATCATTTAAGTGAGCCTGATTTAGGTTTAATCGTGAATTAAAAAGAGAGACATGGCGATGTGGGTTGATGGTTGCTTGTTTAATGTCCCTTTATGCAACTAAGGATAATCGGACGATGCTACAGTGGGAGTCCTAAATTTTACCTATCCACGTATAATTATAACTTAACTATATTAGTATAGGGATCTTTAACGAGTACCTGACATCGTACAGGCTCGGGACATCTATTTTACGTCCCATATTAGGCATAGCCAAGGATTTTCTACTCCCTTTAAAGAATCCTAGAGCCACATTGGGACGCGCACATATGACCTTTAGTATTGTAGGCTGCTATGCTAACCAATACACCGCAGATGAACCCAGGGGATGAGATTAATAAATAAAAATAAAAGTACAATTTTTTAAATATTGTAATTTGAATCATGATAGAAAATGTGTTATTTTCATCCCTCACATACGTAGCGAAGTAGATTGTTTTTCAGCTTTATAGCTTTTTTTTGTACTTTGTAAGCTATTGCTGTACTTTACTTTCTAGCGCTAATAAAAATATAAAATAATAATAATAAATAATATCTACTGTATAAATATGACTAACACCATAAATAAAATCCAAAATAAATTACTGACCGAAATCACAAATTTTGTTTTATTGGTAACAAACTAAATAAAACAGTAGGCTGTAGTTTCACTCATTTCGAATTTCTTTTCAAAATTCAAACTAATAAAAAAATCCAATAATTTCATAAGAATATTGTCTTATGAACAATCCTAAATTTAAGCAGATAGGGTCTCAAATTTTCTTTTATTGATCTTTTTACAGTCAAAGTCATGTTGTATTCATGTTGACGTTTCGCTACGACTAAGAGCATTTTCAAAACTAAAAAACAAAAACCAAGAACAAGGGAAATCACAGCTTTGCAGTTACATTTTACCATCTTACCAATTTATCAACAAACTCATTAAAAATCATAAATTTAAAAATTTAAAAACTATGATTGATTTGGTAAAATAATTTAAATTTGTACAAGAAATAGAAAGAGTAAGTAACTAAGTCAACGTTTTTCACATTATTCTTTATTTTACATTACATGTATATAGATATAGACGATACAGTATTTTTAAAATTTATATTATTTTAAAAATTATGCATCTAAAATATATTAATAAGATTTAAACGTTTAAGTTAAAACACATTACAGAGAGGGGTACCTGCGGTATAGTGGTTAGTATAGTGGTGGTCTAAAAGGCTTGTCTATGCCGTCCCTCGGATAGGACTTTAAATGGAGCTCCCGAGCCTGTACGATGTCAGGTACTCGTTAAAGATCCCTATCCTAATTATAACTGGATAGGCAAAATTTAGGACTCCCACTGTATCATCGTCCGATTAGCCTTAGTGGCATAATGTGACGTTAAAACAAACAAACAAACATAACAGAAAGTTGCGCAGGATTAGTCAAGTCAAACCTTCATGTACAAATCTATTTATCTAACTATATTTTAATGAGGCAAGGTGAAACGTTAATTAATTTCCTTCTAACCAATATTAAACAACATTTCCTGCTTGTTTCCTCAACTTCCTCGTGTTGCCTTCCGCTTAATATATGCATACTTAAGCACCTCTCCTATTATCCTGATTTAATTCACTAATTAACTAAGTTCGTAAACACAAGTGAAAAAAATAAACATAAGTGAAGTGAAAAAGTGAAAAAAAAATAAACAAACCAATTATAATTATCAAAAATTGAAATACACCCGCTCATTAAGGAAAAAAGAAAGAAATGCAAATGCTAGTGAATGAGGCGAACCTACACAATCAGCTATGTGGGAAACAAAATAAATACCTCGAGTATGAGATATATGACAGCAATCGATATATTGATATTGAGGTAGGTCAGGCATGCAACTTCCTTCTCATCTAAGTTGGCCAACAAATTCGCTCTAGAATCAATACTTGCTTATTAAGCACCTCTTTCTGGAACTTTGTGATCTTATGAATTTGCAAAAGCATATCCAAGCGAGAGATATAAAAAAAGTTTGTTCATTATTATAACCTATAGAAAATTTAAAAAAATACAAACAAAAAAAAAAGTCTATTCAACAAACACGATTGGAGAGGCTAAGTGTAAGATATTTTATAGATTTGTTCTAACAAACAGTCCTGAACTAACTTTTATGCCCGCACTCTATTGATTCTGAAGTAAGCTAGTTTGGTTTTCGTACTGTAAAAATCTGGTGCTATGCGTGCAACACACAAATTTCACTTACCAACCTATTTAGGTTAGGAATTTTCGTCTTTTATGGAAGCGTAATACTCCATCCAATGGTCTGCCATTAAAGACGGACTACTCGAGTGTTCTAAGAGTGTCGGAATATTTTTCTCCTCTATATGTTAAACGATTTCTTTCATATTTATTGATTTCTTATTTTTAGACATTATGAGAGGCTGTTAATTAGTCTATATAAACGAAATCAACTTTTTACTTTGGTACTTTGTAGGAAGAAGAAAGTTTTTCCGTCGCCATTCTGAGCTCCATTAGTACATTTCTATGGTTATAAAACCTAAACCTCTATGAAACAATACTTGGTTCTCATAAAACGTGACGAGTTTATAGATCATCGAAAAAATGAAAAAATGTTTGGAATAAAGAGACCACTCCGTTTACTCAATTTTGATGAAAATTTTGCTGTCACATCGCGGGCATGTACAAACATCAAATAACTAATTTAATTGGGTGGGGCAAAAAAAGTTTTAGGGAAAAGCGGAAGTCGAAAATTTTCACGATCGCAATACTCCCCCCTTACTATATATTTTAGATATTGTATAGATAAGTAAAAGTAAAAACCAATCAAACTTAGAGTCAAGAGTTAATCCAGGACTGCTTGTTGGAACAAACCTTATAATGACTGTACTGTTTAAGTGCATTCACACTAATGTTAAACATTGGCGAACAACCGTGTGTTAAAGCGAACCGAACACGCAGCCGGCATTTATACTGTTCTTCACAGTAGCGCTATTAATGTTTTTTATTAGATAGGTTACCTCGGTAATATTCGATGAATTAGCTTCACGCATTGAATTCTCATTCCTGATACTTTTCTTAAGAAACGCTTTCTTACAACTGAATACGTTCCTCACAAAACATCTTTCTATTCTTATTCTTATTGGATACTCATTATTTTAATTTACTTTAATTTTAACTTTATTATGTTTATAATATCATAATAATATTGTATTAATAATAAATTTCTCGTTCCCCTCAGTGGCGGATCCAGAAATTTTCTGAGGGGGGGGGGCGCACTTTTTTTTTTTACTTTTCATGAGTAATGAAGGCCCTAATTTAAAATACTTATTAGTACATAATGACGTTGTTAATTATTGTAAATGTTTAAATACAATTCATTTTCAATTAATGGACTTGAAAAATGACTAAATAAAGCTCATTTTGTATAGAAATAGTAATACTTTATCAGTGTCCTCACCTCTCAGGGGGGGGGGGCCCGCGCCCCTACCCTGGATCCGCTACTGGTTACCCTTAATATAAGGTCCTTTGAAGTTTTTTGTTTCATTGGAAACTTTAACAAGCGGGGGATGTTGTTTGTGAATCATGTTTTGTGTTTTATCTCTATTATACATGCAATGTACAAAACGTATAAAGGAGGGTCCTAGAAATCCTATTGTGTCCGTTTTGGCTCCAACCACGCATCTCTGACTCATCTTCGACCCACTGAAGAAAGATTCTTCTCCATTTTAACCGTTTACTAGGTCATGATGGGATCGGTATATTTATTTAAATAATATTGTATATATTATTTCTGAAAAGTGTGTTTTTTATTTTTTTAATAATTTACTTTTTTATATTAGATCATATTTGATTATTGAGGTATGATTTTAAAGATTTACTTCTCCTAGAGGTTAGAAAATAGTCAGATCCAACAGAAAACGGCAGGAGAAGAGCTATCAATAAAATAATACTTTATTGGTGCATTATTAAAACACTATCGTTTTTTTTAAATTTTATTATTTAAGTGCAAAAGTGAATATTCTCTGTATTTCCTATTAATGATAAAAAAAAACAAAAAAAAAAAAACATGTAAATCGGATGTGTCTTTCTTCAGAGAGCAGCCTCGTCATGGCTTTAACCATAAAATATATCCATGCGAAAATATTTTCCATGTATCCAAAACATTCTTTGAATCCGTGATAGATTGACCGTGTCTACCCTTAGCTAGTAAAAATTCTTTTAAATGTATAGGGTGTTCAAAATTAAATAGAAACATTTGGAATATATAAATAAAAAAAAAAAAAAAAATAATGAATTTTTTAGCAAAAATGTAGGAGAAGCAATCTGACCATGTATTGTAGCTGTTCTATAAATAGGTAATCCCAGATTTTAAGAAAGACACTACAAGCTTTGATGTTACCCATGCTGTTTTGTTTTTTGTTTTTTAAATAAACAAAGTTAATGTTACTGATGAAAAAAAATATTTGAAAAATCAAATTTAGTCCAAAAATGAATAACAGTTTCAGAAAAACGGAAAAATTCCCTCATTTATTATTTAATAACAATGCATTCGCTTTAGTTCTGTAAGGAAATTTGAATTCTTATCCCCCAGCTGACTTTCGCAGGTAACACATTTAAATTTTTATCTCACGAAATCTTTAAAAATTTCGCCATATTATATTTAATGGACTTTTTACCCCAGTAATTAAACAACAATGAAATCAATAAAGTTGCAATTGACTTGGTGCAGTTGCACAGAATGATCTGCTCCAGTTTTTCCTTCATCAACTGACTCCTGTTTTCTTCTTTGTTAATTTTAAAGAAATTGTTTCTATATAAATTAATTAGTTAGTTCTATTGAAACAATTACATTTTTTACAAAAAGTGAGCAAAGTCACCCCTATCACGGTACGGGAAAATTCTTTTAAATGTACAGGGTGTTTAAGATAAAATAGTCACTAAAAAACAAAAAATAATAAAAAAATAAAAATAGCATTTAGCAAAAAAAGGTAAGAGAGGCAATCTGACCATGTATTGTAGCTGTTCTATAAATAGATAATTCCAGATTTTAAGAAAAATATCCTTCAAGCTTTGATGTTACCCATGCTGTTTTTTTTTGTTTTTTAAATAAACAAAGTTAATGTTACTGAAAAAAAAAAAATTGGAAAATAAAGAAACAGCTCCGGAAATTCGGAAAACTCCACTCGTTTCAGGTGTAAGACTTGATTTAATAACGAAGCCTTCGCTTTAGATCTATAAGGAAATTTGAATGTTTATTCCCTAGCTGACGTTCGCAGGTAAGACACATTTAATTTCCAATCACGGATTTTTTTCCGAGTAATTAAACAACAATGAAATCAACAAAGTTGTGACTTGGTACAGTTCTACAGAATTATCCTGCTCATTTTCCACTTGATTGAATATTTAATGTGTATTTTTTTTTTCTTTTTTAAACTGGAAGGTCCCTAATTATTTGTAGTTATTTGGATAAATTGAATTTGTTTATTTAAACTTCAAGGCTTTAAAGCCCTCTTTGTATATTATTTAATTTTGTTCTTAAGGGACACGTCTTTATTATTATTATCTTCTGACTCATGTTCTTCTTCTTTGCTAGTAATACAGAAACAATTATCTTTTTTACAAAAAGTGGGCAAAGTCACCCCAGTTCGCGGTACGGGAAAAAACAAAAAAACATTTAACTGAGAGGAAAAAAAAATCATTCTATGGATTTACCTTATTCCTCTGGCGTTTAAAGTCTCAAAAAGGCGAGATAAACTGTTTGATAGATAAAAGAGACTGCATCGTTTCCTGCTATAAAAATGATAAATGTTCCTATGTAATGAATCACTTTTATCCTCCCTCCACGACACGAAAGTGACTGGAGATTTTTATTTGAAATTCAGGAACTCATATATTTTCTTATCAAATCCATGGAGAAGGCTGTACCACGTGAGCCCATAGTCAATTAAGTTCCAAGCCATTAACATCGATTGGTTAATGGATAGTTCCTTTGTTAGCTGATAACTACACCTACCGATCCTTCAGCGATTGTTCCCTCCACTCAGAGATCCTTCGACACAATGTCCATAAAATTATCCTCCCTAGGTGTTGTGGGTTGCGTCACTCCATTGTCTTCCACTATTCCGAAGGTGGAGCGGCCTTCCAGGTGAGCAGTCACCGGTATGGGCAACCGACCGGTTCTTCGGCGACTAGCAATGACTTCCTCGTGGGAGATTTGCATTCCTCAGCGATCTATTTATATCGGGCCATTGTCTGTCCAGTCTGCTCTCGTAGCGTTTGTCTCATATTAAATGATTAATCATCTCATAGATATGGAGAACAATCAATAGAAAAAATGAAACAAGGTCAGTCTAGCTTCTCCTATATCATCGTCTATATATTATATAAAGCTTATATACATCACTTAAAAAGATCAATGTTTGAACAGCCAGAAACTATTATAGACCGTGAAATGTGGCTAGTTTGCCCTTATAGAAGCAGAATGAAACATTTATAATGTAAAGCTATAACCTTGCATACTTTGTATAGCTCTGCAACGTAAGAAGTTTACACGAGGGCGGAGCCATGATCTTTGCTTCAGGATGTCGGGGATAATAATCGAAATATACTCGTGAAGCTGAGGGTTCCAAGTTCAGGAAAACTGAGACCGGAATATTAAAAGAACCCTTCAAGGTCCCTTTCAACTATAACAGTCCTAACCGTTCTGCGTTTAATGTTTACACATCTAACAATGTCATCCCCTGTTCCGAACCTACGAACATTGAGAAGTTTTCCCATGTATTTTCATTTAATCCAAATGTCTCTTTGATACCTGAAACAGCTGCCAAAAGGTCTGTAAGTCTGTAATGTAAAGCTACAACCTTGAATACTTTGTTCAGCTCTGAAACGTAAGAAGTTTACATGAGGGCGAAGCTTAAATAAGCCACGCCTGCTTTTGCTTTGGCGCTAGATTTGAAGTGTGTCAGGTTATGATGTCAATGAAAAACAGGAAAGGATATTAAAATCAATACAATGAGACTATATTTCATGAAATAATAACCATTCACAATATCAAAACAAACCATAATAATGAGGTATTCAATGAATGTAATTTTAAATGTTTTTTATATAAAAGAATAAAATTACCACATAGATTATCTACAATATAAAAGATTTATTTTTATAAAGATATTTAGTGGTAAAAACTAAAAATCTACTTACATTATTTAAATTAATAATCCAAAAAAAATATTTTCTACCAATAAATATTTAATTTTTAGAAACTCAAAAAACAATTAAAACGTAAAAAAAACAAAACATTTTTTAAAGATTTAAAAATATACTCTCACCGAATGAATCTCAAGTGAATACAATAAAATACACTCACAAGTTTAATCACAATACAATCATGGGCGTCACTAGCACCAAATTATTAGGGGGAGGGAGCGAGTCATTATTCTTCTAGATAGGGTAGGTAGAAATTCAATAGGTTATAAGTTGAAGTAATGCCTAAAAACAACTGTTGGGACATTTAATTCCTCCTCCAACGATTCGTTTGAAAGCTAAGACTACTACCTACACCTATAAGGATTTGGGCCGAAATTCCTTGATTCAAATTTATTCATATTAATTAAAGAAGTTAAGTACCGAACGAATAACTAAAATATTAATGAAAAGGTAATTAAAAAACCTCCGAGGGTTTGGCCGAGACGTAGATCGGAGGATTACTTATGGAATCGGTTATGGTTGTGTCGGCATCGGCCCTTTGGAACATTTTCGCTTACACTTGCTAGATATTCTGAGGTAAAGTACTGCAATCATCTAATACAGATGAGCTGTACTAAGAGTTTATAAAATGGAGGTATCAGCAGTTCCCAACAATCTCTCAATCACGCCAATTTGATCAACAGCAGAAGAGAATGAACCTAAATCACGTAGATACATAGATCATACATCACAGAGATAGTAAACCAAACTATTACATCTTTCACCAACTGCAAATAAATAGACGTAATAAAGGAATTTATTTATTTATATTTATTATTTTTTCCGACGCGATAACAATACCCTAATGAACAATATTCCGTAATGCGAATGGTGGGCTTTAGAGCCAAGTTTTATTTTAAAAAACTGGAAGAAATGTTATGTATACATATTTACAAATGATAAAATACATACATATGATAATATCCGCACTATTATGGGTTTAAATATTTTTTATTGTTACTTGTAACAACATAGTAACACAAAGGTAAACATATGAATCGATCTTCATAATAGAGCAAGACTAACTCTCCAGTCCATCGCTCCTTATAATAAAAAAGTAATTCTGTACAGGCGTAGAAGATTCTCCAACAGTCACGAACATGTACTAGAACAGTTTGTAAGTGTTCAAACAAAAAGTCTAAAACTCTTTTCTATCATATGTTTTTTTTTTTTTTTTTTTCCCACATTACAATATAAAGAAAATAATTCATTGGAAGCATCTAATTACAATATCTAAATTAAGGACAGGATGAACAGAGAGTGATTGTATTAGCGTGATACAACGGTGAGGTGGGTACTGGAGTGAACAGATGATATGAAATCCGTGATAGTGATGAATATGAAAAGTAGCTCATAAATTTGAATTGAAGGAGTTCGTAGGTTTATGATGAACAGCCATATCGGAGAACTTGGAGAAGAAAGAGTGCCAAGAAATAATAGAATAGAAATAGGAACAATACTCAGTAAGGTTGAGATTTGTTGATGACTTTGGTATGCATGGTTGTGATCTACGTTATTTGCTGTCATGATGGTACCTCTATTGATGTGAGAGTAAAAAATCCTTCTCTATTCCGTCCCTCGGATAGGATGTAAAATGGAGTTCCCGAGCCTGTACGATGTCAGGTACTCGGTAAAGATCCCTATCCCAATTATACCTGGAGAGGCAAAATTGCGTTCCTAGTAGCGAAGCAACTGTTGGTTCCAAACTTCGATCCAAAAAGTGAACCGTGTCCATAAAAAAAATAACTTTAAAAAATAAAAGCAATAATTTAACTTGAAGATTACAAAGCCCTAAAACCATGTCCCTTATACCAACGATTTTACTACAGCCAGCCTTAGATCAGCTCCATCAAAGAAAGGGCTAGGGCAAATAATGGTCACCTGTGGTATAGTGGTTAGTATAACAACCCACGTGCCGAGGTGGCCCTAAGATATTTTAAAGGCAGTAAAAAATCCTTGGCTATGCCGTTCCCCGGATAGGACCTAAAATGGAGGTCCCGAGCCTGTAAGATGTCAGATACTCGTTAACGATCCCTATCCTAACTATACCTGGATAGGCAAACTTTAGGACTCCCACTGTAGCGTCGTCAGATTAGCCTTAGTGGCATAAAGTGTCGTTAAAACAAACAAACAAAACCTCAATTGATGAAACGTCTACTACTTTATTTGTTCAGAAAAGAGACTGTGCTTTCTATTGCTTATTTTGAATAATGATTTTTGTTACATGAACATTTTATTTGATATTTATCTGATTTACCTTATTCTTTTCGTTTTAAATACTCCAAACCTTCAATGAGTATGATTATATTCAATGATTCCATTACGGGCAAGTTTTGATAAAGAAATTAAACCGCGGCCAAGATGCGTATGCGCCAGTACGTGGCTTGATCTCTTTTTAATATCACGTCACTCGATCGCTTCCACGTCACGTGGCCGTTCACCGTTATCACTTAAGGAATTAACCTTATTCTTTTTTGAAGTTTTATATACAAAATTTTAACTCGTGAAATTGGGCAGTCCGTGTAACCTATTTATCGTGTTAGTCTTTTCGGCAGTATTCTATGGAAGTTTTTAAGGAGACAATAGAAATATTCTTCTTGGTTCTCCTACCTCGATGGATCATAATCTGGACCAATAGCAAGATAATACGCACGCTTGGCGAAATTGGGTCTGTTTACTAACAGAATACAAAGGACACAAACTCACATATTAGCACTTACTTATATAGGTTAAACAAAAAATTATGATTGCCATGGCAAAAATGAAGAAGGAATATTCTGTTCGGGGCTTGGAGGATATTGCGAGCGTTTCTAATACTAATGAAGCCTGATTAATATCCGGCCTGCCTGATTAATATGATTATTCAACATTTAATTTGACAATCCAACAATGAAAAAATAAACAACCTTCCTCGTTTTACATCGTCGTGGAAAGTTTTGTGATTGACTAAAGTGTCCGATGCGTCAGTCAAGTCGAGCAACCGGAGATACCACGCCTACAAACTACAAACTGTAAAGAACTATTTAACAAAATACAAACCCAGCGATGGCCCTAGTATTTTTTAATGGAAGTACAAAATCCGTAGCCATGCCGTCCCTCGGATAGTACATAAAATGGACGTCCAGAGCCTGTACGATCTCAGGTAAGGTATAATTAAAGATCACTATCCTAATTATACCTGGATAGGCAAAATTTAGGACTCCCACTGTAGCTTCGTCCGATTAGCCTTAGTGGCAAAAAGTGACGTTAAACAAACATACAAACAAAATACTCGTACAAATATCGCAATCCGAAATTAAAGCTTAAAAAGCTTTAAAGAAGCTTAAAAAGCATGAACATACCGACAGTAAAATCTTGCATACAATACTACAAATACAAAATAATTGAGACCTTTTTTATCAATAGATACAAACTTTTTCAAATTATTAAGAAAAACGAAAGAAATCACATTAGCTTGATGCGCCACAGCCCAGATGCAAATCTGCAAGGGGAATATAATTTTATAATAATAATAATAATAATAATAATTTTAGATCTTGATTAATAACATTTTAACATCTGGAATCTGCTAGTATTTTAAAATCCACCGTAAAAGTAAAGAATCGTAAATAAATAATTTCCATGGAAAATTAATGGAGTTTATACTGAATTCCGTAGATGTTTTTTAAATCGGATAAGAATAAAATACATAGCAAATATCTAATGACCTCTTTAATGATATATCATTACCAGAATTATCCAACCTGCTGGGTCGGTTAAGCAGCTTGCCTATTCTTTATCAGGAACAGTTGACATGATAGCTATCTGGGGGAGGCACAGATAACAATCAGTGCGTGGTTGCAGGACGTACTCCTAGGAATGGCTATGTTCTCGATATTTGGGTATCCGAAGAGTTCGTCGTGCTATAGAGGACAGCCGGCGGTAAACCGTGGACGCGAGCTGACTCCCGATGAAATGACTCACGATTCCCACGATTTAGTTACATCAGGATTCAAAGCAGCGCCCCCGGCCATGATCATCGTCTCGGGATGTCGGGGATAATAATCGAAATGTACTCGTGAAGCTGATGGTTCCAAGTTCAGGAAAACTGAGACCGGAATATTAAAAGAACCTCTCACTTTATTATTGCCTACTGCAAGGTCTGTACTGAGTCAGCTTTAAGAACTTTTTCGTAGATAAATAAATAAAGACTTGGGCCAGTATTTGCCAAGTCCTTAGGTCCCTTTCAACTATAACAGTCCTAACCGTTCTGCGTTTACATGTTTACACATCTAACAATGTCATCCCCTGTTCCGAACCTACGAACATTGAGAAGTTTTCTCATGTATTTTCTTTAATCAAAATGTCTCTTTGATACCTGAGACAGCTGCTAAAAGGTCTTCACGTTCGATTATTAGGGCCTTTCACATTTTAATAACTGTCCGGAGGCCAAAAAATCCCAACTGAACTTTTTTATTACATCACTTAAAAAGATCGATGTTTGAACAGCTAGTGGATGTTATATACCGTGAAATGCGGCTAATTTGCCCTTACAGCAGCAGAATGAAACATTTATAATGTAGAGCTATAACCTTGAATACTTTGTATAGCTCTGCAACGTAAGAAGTTTACATGAGGGCGGAGCTTAAATAAGCCACGTCTGCTTTTGCTTTGGCGCTAAATTTGAAGTGTGTCAATTAAAAGAACCTCCCAATTTATTATTGCCTACTGCAAGGTCTCTACTGAGTCAGCTTTAAGAACTTTTTCGTAGATAAATAAATAAAAACTTGTGCAAGTATTTGCTTAGTACTTAGGTCCCATTTACCTGTTAAAGTCCTAAACTTTCTGTGTTTACACATTTAACAAAGTCATCCCCTGTTCCAAACCTCCGAACATTGAGATTTCCGATGTATTTTCATTTAATCCAAATGTCTCTTTGGAGCCCAGATACCTGAGACAGCTGCTAAAAGTTCTTCATTCTTCGATTATTAGGACCTTCCATATTTCAATAACTGTCCGGAGGTCCAAAAATGCCAAGTAAACCTTTTTATTACGATCCCAAGCCTTTTCTACGATTCTTCTCAACTTTTTATTTATTTTATATTATATTATTCTTTGCCAATTTTATGCCAATAAATTAAAACTAATAAAAACCTCATTAAAGCTAACATGTTCAGGTGTCACGTGTGGTGTAGTGGTTAGCATAACTTTTTATTATTTAAGTATTACATTAACACACCGAAGGTGGCGAGTTCGTAGTCCGCCCAGTGGCCCTAGGAAATTTTAAAGGGAGTAAAATATGCTTGACGTAAAATGGGAGTTCCGAGCCTGTGGAATGTCAGGCACTCGTTAAAGATCCCTAACCAAATTACACCAGAATAGGAAAAAAAAATTGGGTCGCCTGTGGTACAGTGGTTAGCATGGCAACCTACAATACTAAAGGTCGCAGGTTCGCGTCCCGCGTACCTTAGTATCATAAAGGGACGTTAAACAAACAAACAAGGAAAAAAATTAATTACTTCCCCTCTGTCAACCTCCGATTAGCCATAGAAGCATATTTTGACGTTAAATTACCAATACCTAATAATAGTCACATAGCATATAGTTCATTGTTATTAAATGAATATATAAAATAACATAAAAAAAAAAAAAAAAAAACCTGTACCACTACAACCCATAACGGGTCTTGGGTTCGGTACTATGTAAGAAGAGTACTGTTTCTTGGTCAGCGGTCGTGCAAGGAGGTGATATGACCGTGATCACGCTCAACCGCCAGGTTCTTTCCCCTTAATTTTTCAATTAAGGGTACCCACTTTATAGAGGCTGGGTTTGCCCCAGGAGGGTCTCTCGGCCCACGAGGCGAACTGTGGCGAATAATAAAGATATCATAAGCCATGTCAGATTCGAACTCGGGACCTTGAGCACAGCAGTCCACTGCCTTTCCAGTGGGCTACCCCGCTCCCTTATAAAATAACATAATTTAAATAAAAAACAAATACTAATATATGGATAAAATTACTTATGGATTTGATTGTTTGTTTGATGAATGCCCCTTTATGCTACTAAGGTTAATCCAACGATTCCGGTTTAATTGGGATTGAGATTTTTAAGGAGTAACTGACATGGCACAGACTCGGGACATCCATTTTACGTCCCATCCAAAGGACGGCATAGCCAAGTTCTTACCTTTCAAGCGATCTTATAAAGATCTTACAATGGTCAGTAAAACATTCTTTTTGGAATCAGTAAATTTATATATATTATTTAAGATATACTTATTACAGAAAGTAGTCATTAAAAAATTAAAAAAAAAAAAAAAAAAATTTGCAATGTTACCGTATAGGGTAATCCGTACAGTTATTGACACCCTTAAGACTACATTTCTGTGGTAAAATTAAAAAAAAAAAACTTTTTATGAAGGGATCAAATTGAAATTTTCTATAGCTCCTCTTTATCTATCCTTTAATGACTCGAGTGGTTTTTTTTTGGGTCAAAAGTTCAATAGCTTTACCATAAGGCAATATTTATTGTTAAAAGTGCAAAAACTAGTTATTGACACCCTGTGGATTTAATTGTGAAATCTTCCCTATTGTTAGTTTGTTAAAGTCTTACTTCATAGATGACTTTGAGGACCCTTCAAACATTAGATTCATGTATATCTTGGAATAAAATTAGTACTTGTTTTCTTATTTCTTAAAGTTAAAGTTGGGGTGTCAATAACTGCACAGAGGGTCAATAACTGTATGGCTTACCCTACCACTATAATGCGGGAATTTTTTTTCTAATTTTATGGAGTAACCAAAGTTCTCTTTTGTGAATCGGTACATAAATATATTAGGACATGTAAAGGTCATTTCGAGACGTCAAAAAATTGTAAAATTTTTGGAGCATTATGGGTTTCATTGAATAATCCGAATTATATACAAAACTCGTGGTTTTTTTGTTTTTTTTTATGCCACTTGTTTCGATAAGATAACTTTATTCATAATTAGATTCGTTATCGACTATTAAGTTATTATTTCAAAGAAGATAAAGATTCCTTTTTTGTCGTGAAACAAAAATAGTTGATTATTTATGTTACTCTGAAAGAGTTCCATTATTTTCTGGAATCGTTACATTACTGTATTAGTATGTAATCACAGGTAATGGAATGATCTAGACCTTTCTGAGATGTTCTATTTCGAACTGAATATAAGAAGCGATGAACTTAGTCTTGAAGATCAAAGAATATGGCTGCTTTTGAGTCATGGTTTTTTTGCGTTGTTACTAATTCGAGTTCTAATTATTTTTTTGAAATTTTTGTGTGATTACTTTACGTAAATAAAATTATCTAAACTATTTATTTATTATTGTTACACTATTTTAGCTGGAATATTAGAGTATTATAGTTTGAAAAATATTTCGAAAGAATGGACCTACCTTTACAACCGGTTATGCTAAGTGTTCCATATCTCTGGGACTATATGAGTTAACAACAGCCAAATTTTGAAACATTTTATTTTTAGAGATTTTATCGAAATCGATATTTAAAAAAAAACCGGTACAATAGCTCAAATTTGGTTCTAAAAATAAGAAAAAATATCAAGGACATGCCTAATCATGAGATATATATATTCCTGCTGAATAACTTCAATGTTAGTTTGTTTGTTAGTGTTGCCTAATTATCCATTTTTTCTTGAATTATCGATATCTTTATGTCCAATGATATTGGACGATCGATACTACGAGATTGGTCGTATCGAAAGAATTATCGGTACTTACGTGGTATCGTAACGTCTCTAGCTGAAGGCATTAAGAGCGTTTTCTCCAGTAAAATCGTGATACATACAGAGTTGGTGATATCTGTTAGCGTCTCTAAATAAAAAATCTTCAAGATAGGAACTTGCTAAGTGACATTATGGACATTACGTCGGCGATAGAATTTCCTTCATTATCCAATGACGGCATCTTTTTCTAGCATTTGGAGAATTTTACCTTATAAACATCAATTTAAAAAAAAAAAATGTCGATTTTCCTCTCATTGGTGGGAATGGTTATCATTCTCAATAGGGACGGTTAATAAGTCAACAATAATACTGCTGGTAAAACAAGTAGTCCTTTTTACATGGTTCTTGTCGATCAATATTGGCATGATTATTAACCGGTGATCATTATTATTCTTAATAACCGGTTAAAAAGTGAACTACAACATTTTCATTACAAGATTGACCGAACATCTTAACAATGTAATCAGGTCTATTGTAATCCATCCCTTCTGGCCAATTTTGTCAATGTCAATTTTGTTCGCCTATAAAATTTGATGGCAACCGATCTAAGACGGCAGACGTTCACATTTGTTGTGAACGCCTATATCATCAAAAAATTTCTTCAAATCAGGCACCTTTTTGGCCCTCAGCTCCCAGACTATATTGTGACTATATTTGTATTGTAGGTTTTTTCATTCTTATTCCAACGGTATACATAGCTCAAATTTGAAATATGATGAGTTGTAACTATATTTTTGAAGACGTACGATAAGATATAATAAAAACGGAATTTTCTGAAGGTTATATTTGGTAAAACTGCTCCTAGACATATCACTGGTTTGTAACATGTAGTCGTAAAACCGGTAACTCAAGTTACTATACCTAAATTCTTGAGTTCCATTAATTATAACAGAAAAATAAATTGACAGATGCCGCAAAGGCTATTGCCAACACTAACTGATTGATTGTCCAGGTGTGGAATAGAAAAGGCCTCAACAGACGGAGCCGTTTAGTGGAACAAGGTAAACCCTATCTATTCATCTCTCACCTGTGTATCAAGGCCTCCGGGCCCTTTCGCTTGTTCCAATCCGTTCTCTCAGAAAGTAACAGTGATTTACATATAACACGTTACTCTACTTTTCGGGCAAGACGTTACATAAGGAACAGTTCCACATAGTTCGCCCTGAAGCCTAATTATTTCAGAACATTGTTCTTGCAAACTGCAACGGAATACCGATCAGCTTGGGAGTAAATTGTTCTTTCTTCTGAGTGTGTCAGGGAAGTCGGGTCAGTGGTACACTGCGCTGGAGGAATGGCAAGTGGAAGTGACAATGTGTGGCTTTCCATCTTGTAGTTTCTCCCTTTCAAGAATCTTCTGGAAATCTTGAGGACTCTCCTTAAGGATAGCATGACATTGGAGCTAAGATCATTTTAGGAATGTGTATTTTGGTACGGGGGGGGGGACGATTTAACTGGGAATTTTTGGTGGAACATTCGAAAACATGAGATAACACAAACAGCAAGTATATTGCTGCATACGAATTTTAATCATATTACACAACATATTTCATTCAATTGATTAAGCGGTTAAGTGAAATTTCCTTATATATTAGTGCACGGCTTTTAAAGCTAAAAAGGTATTTTTATAAACTGAGTTATATCACTGATGTTTGGGCAAAAGGGGTTAAGTCATCGGATGTGAAGCTGAAACAACGATTTTCCAAGCTATTGAAAACCATAATAAATTCTTTTTGATTGTATACTTTTATTCCAGAATAATAAATGAAACTATATTCGTTCAACAGAGGCTGTAATAAATTATGAATAACGAATAAAATAATGAATTATGAATTTTAAGATGAGGATACAAAAAAAAATATTATGACGACCCCTTTTGCCCAAACATGAGTGATATATTATTAAGCGTTGAAATTTCGTTAAAATTAGCTACTGACTACGGACATTAAACCAACTGGATAGGACTCAACAGAGTTGACTAATTTGTCTCTAATCGATAACTATTAAAGCTTTAGCGTCTCACTCCTATTCCAACCTAAGACCTAAGACGTCAAATGTAGTTCCCGGGCAAGGTAGTATCTCAGGTACTATTTAAAGATCCCTATGCTAATTATACCTGGATAGAAAAAATTTGTGACTACCTATGTAGCATCGTCCGATTAGCCTTATTGGCATCAAAGTGACTTTAATTAAACAAACAAACAAACTATTAACGTTTAGACATAGAGATAAAGTATCTAATGAGAGAGTTTTTGAAAGTATATACTATTTATAATTTTAAATGACTGAAAGTATTTAAAAATGAAAAAAATCACAAATTCTATAAGTGTGCACGTTTTCATAAGGGTTATGAATTTCTGATTTTTATTCTATTTAACACAATACTTGATCCTTTTTCACTCTCTCTAACGGGAGTTATTCAAGGGCATTATACAGTATTGACAATTCAACAATAATAAAGTAAACCATACTATCCTACCTAATACCCAACATTCGTGGAAGGTTTTGTGATTGACTAAAGTGTCCGACTAACCGGCCATCTCTAATGTGGGACACCGGTGGTACACACCGGCGTGAATATGTTAATCAAATTATAGCACCCCTAAAGAACCGTAGAAAGAATAATAGTTTTGTAAATCCTAATTTTTAAATTTCGGGACAGAAGTCGGGAGCTGAGTGATTCCGAAACTGAAAAGTAGCATTTAGAGTACGTAAGTAACACTTTAGAGTAGAAGCATTTCCGGTTTTTAAGCTAGCCTTGATTTCCTCATCGATTTCATTTTTTCAAGTTATCATCGCCCTTAAATATCTAAATTTGTCTATGCATAACCACTTCTATTGCTAATCATATATTCGGTCTTATCCATATTTATTTCCAGTCTTCTTGACCGACGTTTCTCTGGTTTTTTTATTAATAATTTTATTTATTTATTTTTTCTTCTTTCTTCTTCATATTTGTTACAAACAAACACAATGTCGCATTCTTGTATTAGGCATTATAATAAACTTTAGTTGGTTTAAATAACTTTTTATTAGAAGAAAATTGTAAATCACAATGCCAGACAAACAATAGCAACTCATATTACTAACAACGTTACAAAAATTAACTACTTGTAACAACACAGTGACACGCAGGCTTACTATACTTATACTTATACTGCTATATGCTTCGATCTTCTGTGCCAGTTACTCAATGAAAAAAATAACAAAAATTAAAAGATTAATTTAGTCTATTTTAAAAAGAAGGGAACAATAAATTTTATTCTTTTTTCTTCAAGGGAGGGTGTATTCAAAGTTCCTTAGAGTGGATGGTTCCCCTCCTCATATATGTAAAGTTTTTTTGGAAATAAAACATTTATTTTTTTACTCGCTCCCTTACTATACATTATATATACACATGACTTTCCTACACACTCCGAAACATTAACTGCAACGTACGCAGACGATACAACAATTTTAACAAAACACCATGACCCTAGACTGGCATCATTAAACTTACAAAACCACCTAATACATTTAGAAACATATTTCTCACTTTGGAAAATGAAATTAAACCATGACAAATCACAACACATAACATTCACACTCCGACGAGATACATGCCCTCCAGTTTATATCGGCGACCACCAAATTCCTCAAACAGACAAAGTACGGTACCTTGGACTAATATTTGACAGAAGGATGACTTGGGGCCCTCATGTCAAGATGAAAAGACAGACTTTAAACAAACGACTTAAAATACTGTACTCACTATTCTCCAAATCATCAAAATTGAAAATCAGACAGAAGCTCAATACATACACATACTTACTGAACCCCATTTGGACATACGTCTCACAAATTTATGGATCAGCAAAAAAGACGCACTTACAAAAACTACAAACCTTCCAAACCAAAATTTTACGACTAGTAACGAACGCACCTTTGTACGTTAGTAACAAAACACTACATACAGACAACTACCAACTATTGACGAACAAATAAGGACTCTCTATTCTGGCTTCCATATCAAATTGCACGGATATAACAATAGACTTATTAATGACATGGCCACAACTGACATGCCTTTTATGAGGCGACTAAAAAGGAGTTGGATGAGAGACCTCCTCTCCTAAAACTAGACCGGGATGATGTGCTGCTGGGCTCTATCCTCCCTCATGCCTTAAAATGCCAACATACAGCAATTTTCATCACATTTGCTGATTGTCGCTTATTATTTGTGACAGGTGCAAATAAAAGTATTCAGTGAAAAAAAAAAAAAATTACATTGAAGAAATAAATAAAAGCCGCCAAGTTGAATAATTTAAAAAAGCGATTGACCTCTTATAAAAAGCACTTAAGGGACTCTGAGAGACAATTCTATCTGTCAGAACTGAAACAGACCCCTGGGTTCATCCACCTCCACCCACCTGCAGGCACTGAAGTCACTGTCTTGTATAATACGAAACTTTATCGCTACAGTCTATCTGCAGTCTGAATTTATGAGTCGGTTATTGCACCCTATCCCAGCTTGGGGAGGGGAGTGGACCAGTGTAGATGAGTATCGTGAAAGGTGTTTGTCTTTATATACATTGCACCCGTCGTAGAGTAAAGGTACAACCAAGAAATAGAATTCGTTGGGAAATAATAAAGGTTTTGTTGTAAACTTTTGAATACCTTGAAACCATGAAGAAACGCCATCGCTTAGATTGTAGTGAGACTACTAGAGTTAACCTTCTGTTTTATGTATGACATAGGCAACTTTCTCATTATAATAGTGTTTTCAACTCAAAACTTAACATTTTTGAGTTGTAACTTTGGGACGCACAGTGGGAAAAATTTACGATCCAATGACCAGAATAGTATATCTCTTGATAAAATAACGATAAACGGTTAATCCTTTTTTATTTATGAGCACATGTTATAATTTATCAGTGAGACTAAGCAATATATACATAGAAACTCCCAAGCATTTATTGTTTATTTAATATTGTTGGTTGCTTTGTGTTTAAGGGGTAAAAACGTAGTATGGCCACCAACGCCTGTAGAAAAAGTTATCAATTACAGTTTAACAAAAGACAGATAACTTAGTAGCATAAATAAGTTTATGATGAAAGTCAAATTTTCTCATTTTAACTTATTGTAGACTTTTAAAGAGATTTCCTCTTCAATCATGTGCTTTACGCTTATTGGTGTGTCAAATGTAGAGCATCTTGGTGGAAGTTTCGTGGGTGAACCTTGTGTGTCCAATTAATTTTAAATAAAATAGTTTATTTCTTACAGTCCTCTGTTATGCTATAATGTAAATAGTTAAGCTTATTATAACATAGTTTTTTCATTTTTTGCAAAATCTATGCTCATCTCTTTGAAATTATTCTCAATATTAAAACATTCTAAACTAAGGTTTATAAGTAACATTTTCCCATTTTGAGAGAATGAAAGATAAAGGTTGAAATATATTTTTACATGGATTAAATGATTGAGTATGACCAGAGTGATATAAAAATACGAACTTATGATAAAAATATGTTGGAGAATTATTTAATTCTCCAATTGATTAAATAATATTTGGATAAAAAATTGATTGCTTGTTTGAAGGTTTCTTTTCTTTTACTTAATTAATAATATTTCTAATTTCTGTCTTTTTTTTTTTTAGGTAAGTAGCTGTTTTATCATCACTGGTTTTCTATCAGTCTTAGTATGGTAAGATTTTAAATTTAAATTTTTAAATATTTATATTTTTCAATCCGTCGGAATTACTTCAAGATTTCAGTTAAAGCCATTTTTTTTTTATAAAGAAAGTTTGGGAGAAATATAATAATATATAATATAAAAAACACAATATTTATTAAATTTATAATAAAATAATATACAATCTACGGTAATTAAAAACATCAATTATACAAGTAATGATCACAAAATGTGTTTTAAAAATATATCATTGAGTAAAGCTTAAAGGCCTCAAGTTGTGGCATGCATATAAAATATATTTCAAATGCATTAGTACAAAAAGATAAATTAGAACTTGAATTTACTTAAGTTTTATTTTAGTAAATAAGTATACCATTATGCTTTGCAGCGTGTGCTAAATTGTATTTCAGGAGAAAAAAATTTGAAACAAGTCCATTTAATTATATTTTTATATTTATATTTATGTATAATTTTGGGCTTTTCGACCACCTGGGTCATTTTCGCCCTACTGTACAAATTTACAATTTTGCAATAAAATTAAAATGCAATTAAATACAATGGAGTAAAATTACTATAGGATTACAATTTACATATACAATAAAAAACACAATACCAAAACAATATGAACACAAGAAATATACAATACGAACGCAAGAAATATACAATACAAATACAATTCTAATTTAAAAAAGTAAGTTATATTTTATTAAATATATTATTCTGTTTGAGGAACAGCATAATTTGCTTAAAGCTTTTTGTTCCATTTGGAGAGTTTCGTCGAGGTTATATAGTAATTATAAATAAATTTAAAAAGCTTTAATACTGCAATTATTTTTTTGCAACCTATTCCACTCGGTTTTTATGCATTATTTTTTTTTTTAAAGCTCTCTACCGTTAATCGAAAAGGAAAAATATAAAAACAAGAAAATAACAGTTATTTTTTGTATCAAGTTCCTGATTCGCTAACTAAAGGTTGAGGTGGGAATGTCGCAACGCAGTGACTTCTTCAAGTGACAGGTCAAGGATACGTTTCTCTCAAGCTTATTTCTAGCCGTCACATGCTAGCAACTAATTCTCAATCATTTTAATTCTATAGATCTTTCAATTACATCTTAAAAGGAGAATTATTATTAATGACGAAGCTATGGGAGTTCTGAAGATAAGTTTAATAATCAACTATTCGATAGCTAATTCGGGACTTGCCTAGTGGGAAATGGATTCTATTAAATATTTGAATAGTACAGACATCATTGAAACTTCGAAGCAATGATCCTCTGTCAGAACTTTTCGCTTTTTCTTTTTCATTATTAATAAATAAGTTTCATTTATCTAATAGATTATAATATTTAACCAAAAAATTACTTGTAAATATTAATTTCATTATTTGACTTTTATTTAATTCTATATGAAATTTATAATGATTAAATAAAATTTAAAAAGATAGTACGGTGCGCGCATCAAACCACTTTCACTTAACACCTTGAATTATGTGTTTCCACGGATTTGCTAGTCAATGTAAAGATTATTTTTTGTCATATCCCAGTGAATAAATAGTTAATTCGAGCCAGCCCGAAATGGGTAATGTGGCTAAAAAAAAAAAATACAATAATCAATTTAATTTGACTGCATTATAATTCATTTGGGAATTTTCGCTATTGAATAAGAAAATTCAGTCTTTTTTTTTTTTTCTTAGATTTCTCTGATATTGATAATTTTTGTATAAAAAATATTATTTGTATTAGTATATCACGAAAGTATCTTTTGTATTTGATATGTAATGTTTGGTTAAGTGCTTAAGTCAAAATTTTGAATTTTTAACAAGAGCAACAGCAAAGTTTAAAACATTATGTAAAATCTAATTACTAATATTATTTGTAATTGTTATTTTTATAAAACAATATAGTTTGACTTAAGACCTTAATAGTAAGTTGTTAATAATAAGACCAACCAATAGTTCTGATTTCGTCCTATAATATAACGACATAATCTCCAAATACTCAAATAGTGACTTAAGCACTTATGACCGCTCATCAAAGAATTGTCTTATTAAATATAAATATTAATAAAATACTATAATGATTCTCTATTTTCCCTTAAATTTAGCAGATTTTGCCGAAAAACCGTGTTTTCCAAGTTTTTTTCGCTCTACCTCTGTCAAATATTATTTCCCACACCGCATGTGAGGTATATTTGTCAATTGTCAAACGATTTTTGTCCAAATTCCATATACTCGAATCACAAGCCTTGGGCATTATAATGAACCAAATGGTCCTTTTCACGTTATCGATGTTTTTCGATAAATATGGCGATTATTATTAACCGGTGATAATTATTATTCTTAGTAACCGGTTAACAAGTGAACTACAACATTTTCATCACAAGATTAATCAATGAACTTAACCGTGTAAACAGGTCTATTCGGCTCCATAAAAACATATGGTTTGAAATCCCAGACCTTTGGTTGAAACGAACTAGCGGTTGGAGCGAACCGTCAGAGGACGTGTTTGGGACTAGAATGTTCGAGACCAATCCTCGCCGTTCCACCAGCTTCCACGAGGACCTAAGACGTTCTAGACCCTTCTTACGACCATATACTGGGTGTCCCAGACATAGTATAAAAAAAAAATATATGGTAACACTTTATGTTAAACGGGGTAGAAACGAGTTTCCTATCTCAATCTGTTGAGGAGATAGAATTTTTTTGTTTTTATTTTTACAATCTTACTTTTTTCTTAAAAATGACAGAGATGGGTCTAGTTATTTTAAATCCACTTTAAGTGGGACTTTTAATGCGCTAAACGCAAAACTTTTATTAAACCTTAAATATTTAATAGTTTTTGAGAATTCCTCACTCTCCACTGGAGCACCCTAGGAGCCGTCAAATTTTACTAAAAACTGCGGAATTCAGTTAGCTTTTTAGTGGTGTACCCATTATACAATTGCACTTCACCTTTTGAGTCTAAAAGTAGACGCTAGAGAATGTCACTGCTGGGGCAAAGAGGAAGCGCGCTAGAGTAGCTGATTAAAGATAGATCTCATCTTTTAGAAAATTTAATGCTGGTTAAGAAAATGTCATCGTTAAATTAAAAATAAAAAATTCTATCTCCTCAACAGATTGAGATAGGAAACTCGTTTCTGCGCCATTCTACCCCGTTTAACATGCAGTATTACCCAATTATTTTACACTATGTCTGGGACACCCAGTATAAGGGGTGACAAACAGTCTTTGTCTTTGTCTTAACGTTGATGCTCAAGCAATATGATCTGTGTTACAAAGGGATAATTTTTGTAACCTGCTTTAATATTTGTGTTTTTATGATTAGTGTGGCATTGGCTATTGTTGTATTTTCGTTAAATAAATATTGTTAACCCACATAAGTGTTACAATATGTTTAAATTAATATACATCCTAATATGTTAAATTATTTACTTTTGCTTTATTAATTTTATTCTTCACTACTCTAAAATTAACTGCCATTCACTAATTAAGTTATTTACAAGAAATTATTATAAAATAATACTGAACAAAAATATTATTTTATTTTAGGAAAAAATAATGTCTATCTTAAAACTGTTTCTCCATCGGAAGAAACTTGTTTGTGTTGGAATCATCCATAAGTATAAGTGAAGAAAATATTTTTCACGTTGTTTTCCCTCAAATGTTTTCATCCCAGGAACAAACATTTTTCATTCAATTTAAGTGTCTGGTTACTGCTCAAACGATCGATGGTGTCATGCTTTTATAATTTTCCAAGTTTTGTTTTGCAATCTGTGGTGTAAAAACTATTGATTGAACCATGAGCGTATAATATAAAGATAGCCTATGTATATATATATATACATATATACACACGATATTATGGACATAAATTTTCCTATTTATCTTCTAATTTTAATTTTCTTATGTTCCTATTCATCTTCTATTTTATCTGACGATAAAAAGATACTCTTATAATCTTTGAGAAAAATGATAAATTTACTTTAGCACTTAAGGGCGTTTTTAATTACTATGTTAAATCATAGATTGTGACATTCAGGAGATTTATTCTCCTTTAAAAATACATGTAATACTTTGAAATTATTATTTTGATATCTTGTCTATTATTATAATATATTATATTATATATTACAATATAATAATATCATTATATTATTTTGAACTTGAAATAAATTGGTTTATTTTTTGATAAATTTGTTCAGCAGACAGTGCAATTGTTTCCTAACCTTGACTTCTTGTTCGGTATGTGAGCTCATTGAATGCAAATCTGGTTTAAGCCATTTTTATAATGGATGAAAAATAAATTATTAAATGAATTAAAGAACTGACTATTTATAACAGAAAATTTTCTTTTTTGACTTTTTTTTTATTTAATCTATATATAGATGCATTTATTGAACTCCCACGAATGTTTTGAATACCACCAAGCATCAATATTTTACTTTCACATTTTCAGTTCAATTGTTTATGAAAATATGTTTTCTAATGAATCTTTAAAGTTCCTATAAAAAGTTCTATATATTGTAACAATTTGTGGGTTGAAATAATTTTTATTCAAAGAAAATAATAATTTACAATGCCATACAAAAATACAGGTTACAAAAAGTATCACTTTGTAACAGAAAAATAAACCATATGACTTGAACTTGAGAACAACACTAACTCTGCTGTCCATCGCTCCTTATTTTAGTCTGAAGAAGAACTGTCTGGAAGGTACTAGACCAACGTAGATTTCACTCGAACATCGTAGTCACAAACATGTAATAGAACAGTTTGTTCCAACTGTCTAAAACTATTTTTAAATCACATGTTTTGTTTGACGTTATAATATTTAGGTTTGATAGAATAGAAAATATTGATGAAATTCCAAATATCGGTATTCGGTTGTTTGTTGTATACTGTATAGTAGTATTGTAGTACTGTATAGTATATTTTTTGGGAATATTGACGACAACCATTATACAAAATTATTGATGTTACTATAAATATTTTCTTTATAGAGGTGAGAGAAAGTCAAATGTTAATCTTTACGATAGGTTAAATGATGATCATGATTTTCAGTTTGAAAAAAGATTTATTTTCGAAAGCCAACGCTTGTGGATCTTCATCGGGGCTAAAAGAAAACAAATATATGAGTATCCATGCTTGAGGATGACATTAAATGAATACATTACAGAACTGATAATAATATATAATATGGTAAGCATTATACCTGAATATTTAAATAAGTAGCTGGTTAGCAAGATAAAATAGAATCTGATATTTACCTTCTGAGTCAAGGTAGATACAAAGACTGAAGGTATAATAAGGTAAGAGGTAGTGGTAGGGGATAGTTTGCCGACTTCAAAGGTTTATGACGGGGAAACCCAACGTTTTTGAAGTGAAAGGCTATATGACAACTGAGTGAAAATAAAAAATTAAAAACTAACAAAAAGATGGTGCTGTATACAAATTGTTATGTCTGGACTCAATAAAAACACAAAATTGAGATAATACTTAAAGTAACAATGCATACAAAATTAAAAAATATACAGAAGTTGTACAATACTAAAGATAATAATAATACAAGAGGTACATCGATAATTCGGACACCTATGAAATCAAAACTAGGATTTGAGGATGCGGAAAATATTTTCTTTATATTTAGAGTTTAGTTAATTGTGCTTAGTTATAATACGAATATAACGATTAATTTAACAAATAAAAGTTATTTTTTGGCCGGTCATTGCTATCGGAACTGTAATGATGGTTGGGCGTTGCCAAAACATTACAAATCTCAACAATAATAGAGCGTGGAACCAGTTACGCAAGAACGGTTACACTAACGTTCCGGGCCAGGGGTTACTTTCGGTCACTGGCAGTTTTCATTCATCTCTCCTCCCACTAGTCGTGGATTCGGTTGATACAACAGGTGTCGTTGTATCAGGTTCCCAAAGTAACTAACTGGTCAATGAATGTGTGTGCATGTAATAGTGATGATTTTGAATTTTAGTTGATTTTTCAAAGAAAAACTTCTCAGCTTGCAAAAAAAAGCTTAAATTTGTTTTTTAAAATCTGGTGCGATGCGTGCAACCCAGAACCTTCACTTACGAACTTTCGAAATCGACATGTTTCGATTATATGTAAACGCCACAGCTTTCCACATTTATATAATTATATTTGTATATCTCCATAAGTTATAATGCAAAACTTGAAAGTTCTCATTACTTTTCGATTCATTATTGCTTATTTCTTTTTTTTTGTAAGGGACCTAATTACATCAACAGACGAGTTTTTTTTACTGTTTGGTTGTTTTTTTTTACAGCGATTTGCTTTTTGTAAATATATTCTAAAGGTGAATCGATAGGAGGTGTATTTACGGGTAAAATTTGTCTCTCATGCCTTTCTGGAAATCAAGAAAGATTACTGTTCCTCTAAAATCACTTTGTATTGCTTTCAGAAATTTATTATGGAACTAAACTTTCTAAACTAAAATATAATTAATTAAAGATTATCTTATACCATATTTTTCACATCTTAATTGCTTTAAATAATATGAGCATCATGCACTGTCTAAAGTAAACTAATTTTTTTTATTGTTAAATAAAAGTTTTTATTTTCATCAGTATTTATACGGGATATGAAATTATGGCTGTCACATCTTTGGCATATACATACATCAAATACCCAGTTTGATCAAAATAGTTACAGCCGTTTTTGAGAAAATTTAAAAAAAACTTGAAAATGAGACAAAATTTATTAAATAAAGTGCCACCTCCGTTTGACCAATTTTGATGAAATTTTGGCTGTCACATCTTTGGCATATACATACATCACATACCCAGGTTGATCAAAATCGTTAATGCCGTTTTTGAGTAATTAAAAAAAACACGTGAAAATGAGACAAAATTTATTAAATAAAGTGGCCCTCTCCGTGTGATCCATTTTGATGAAATTTTTGCTGTCATATCTCGGGCAAATAAATACATCAAATACCAAGTTTGACCAAATCGTTAGAGCCGGTTTTGAGAAAATCTAAAAAATCTAAAAATTAGACAAAATTCATTAAATAAAGTACTCCCTCCGATTGACCAATTTTGATGAAATTTTTGCTGTCACCCCACGGTCAGATACATACACTAATTACCCAATTACAGGTTCGTACGGTTAAAAGTTTTAGAGCTAGTCTGTGCTTGTGCAACAATTGCTTAAGTATATAACGTGGAGGAACTTTTAACTTAAATTTTTAAAATAGGGAGCTATTTATAAGATAGGATGCTAAATGGAGGTTAATGGTAATTAGGTACCTAAGGCCAACTAGAAATAAAAATCCATTGATTGACTAAAAATGGATGAAAACAATAAATCTTCAAAATCCTGCAAAAAATAAGCTAGAAACTGATAAATCACTGAAAAGACAAAGCAAAAAAATATTGAAAAAATAAACCTATTTTAAAGGAAAGAAAAGCCTTATTAACTGACAGATACTACTTACTCTCTGGTACACTAAATTGACTGTAAGGGAACTTCTAAACACGTAAATTATTATTTTGACTTGAGCATGGAAAAGAAATATTCTAGAAGAGCACAATAACGTTTCCTATTTTAATAAAGCTCTAGGACGTCCTCAAAGAGAATTATATCAATTTTCTTGTTTTTTGCATTGAGTTACTGCGCTTAAGGTCCCGAGTTCGAATCTGGTGTGGCAGGATATCTTTACTATTCTATCACTGATCGTCGCTGGGGCCGAGAGTTTGAACTGGGGTAAACCCTGAAGATTAAAGAGGAGATTGTAAGAGATCAGGGTCAAATCATCTTATCAGTAACCAATAAACTGACCAAAAACAGCTATGAAATATGAAGTAGGATGGAAGGAGTGCTGAATCCAAGACCCTTCATGGCTTGTCGTTGAAATTTTTTTTTTTTAGGTTTTTTCAACATACTTTTCTTGGATATGCTCAATTCGCACTAACCATATTAACCACATTTATTATTTTTTGACATTTTCATTTTATCTGCCACTCATATACCCCTGCAGACAGACCCTTGAACAGAAAGACTACTCCATAAGACGACTTCCTGACAGCGTAGCTGAAGAAGAGAAAGTAAATCAGTTCCAGCTGAGGAGGAAATTGGTCGCGATAAGTCCATTACCTCCGCTCATGAGCAGATCCCCTCATTTCGCTCACTCGCTCCCTTCTACTGCAGGGAAATCGCATTTCCTAGCAATCAAGGCCGTCTCTCGGGTCCGTAAGTACCGTTTAGATTGGAAACATAATGTCTCGGAGAACGAGATTATAAGTATCATCTTCGAAAATAGGGCTTATATTTTGGAGTCCTTGAATCTTTAAATGGATATTGCATTTGGCATGTCTCCAAGGCGGGCTGAAATAGCTAAGCTATGCTACGCTTGGCATTGAACTTTAAGTATCTAAAATCTGGATTCTATTTTAGGTTTAGACAAATAAATAAACAACATATCTCTATATATATAAGAGGCTTTATCCTGACTGACAGAATCTACGCAGAGCAAAAACTACTAATGATTGAAACTTGAAGTTCGGAATTTAGATTTTATACGCGATGTAGGTAACCACTAAGAAAGGAATTTCAAAAATGTAACCCCTAAGGGGTTTAAATGGCGAAATTTTCGTTAAATTCTAACGGACACCTATTTTTGTATTTCGAGAAAAAATATCTAATTTGGACTCATTTTAAAGATCTTGTGATACGATGATTTTAACTCAAGAGGTCCTACGGGGCGTCGAAAACCATGTTTTAAAGCCGAAAAATAAAGCGTTCACTACGAGTAAGCAATTTTTTGTTTTGGCGGTTTTAGTGAACCCTATCCATTGCACGAATCCCTCTCTTCTACCGAGCCGGCAGCTTCCCCCTCCAACATACCACCTATCGGAAGCTCCGATTCTACTAAATCTCCTTAACATCAGTTGACATATTATATTAAATCAATACCAAGATAATGATCACAGAATTTATTTTAAAGGCTAGCGGGCAAAGCCGCGACGGGGAATGGTAGTACTATATATAATGAATAACATAATTAATAACAATTTTAAGAAATATATTTAGAAAATGAAAACATCATAAAATAAACAAAAAATTTCCAACTACATACAACATAAACATTATTAGAATAACACATAATCATCACAAAAGATCTCATTGTTCGACATGTCACATAATTGGCCCAATCCAGATGAATATTCATTCATCTGGAACTCTTCACATTTAAAACCCATCCGTTAAAAAATTAGCTTCTTCCACTGCCCATGTCACTTCTACTAGATATAGACTAATACTGACAGTCTAACCTCATGACCTTTGAATTTAGAAATATATTCTAATTTTCTGTTCTCAAATACTAGTATTATTTCTATTTTTATGGATTTGGTAATGTAAAATTAAATTCAACTATTGCCACAAGAATTTCCCCCCACTAAAACGCATATTGTACAACAGCTTCCAACAAATCATAACGTAACATGAACTCTTGAGATGGCCATTTCGAAACAGCATTTTTTTCAGAACATCTTCGCGTCTTTCACTTCGACATTACGAAATAGTTCTCAGGGTTTTTATTTCTCACCTCTCGTACGTGGCAGTCCTTTTCTCTCTTTCAGTCTGGCAAGAACATTGGAGTTCACACAATAATTCAGTCTCCAAGAGGAAAATACAAAGAAATATACATGAAATACAAACAAAAGTACATTCAGTTCAATAGGAAATTATATTAATTGCTCCATTTTGCCTTTTAAATTAAAAAAATAGCTTTCTATTTATTTATTTTTTTTTTTTAAATAATTTAGATATTTTTGCTCTGAATCAAATGTCAACGGGAAGAGAACACCTTATTTACCTTTTATTACCTTTCGGAATCTTAAGTTTCCGGCCACATCTGTAAAAGTCAGAAAAATTTATTCTAAATGATGGGAACAATACTTAAACTTCCTACCACACAGCTGAACTAAAATATAAAACGATTATTTTAATGACGTTTCTTATTGAATATATAATAAGAATATAGTATCATAAATTTTCTCACAATTTAAATAATTAATTTCAAGGCTGAGACTGAACTATTTATCTTTTGAGACGTTCACCTGAATACGTTTTGTCTCGCAATTTCACAACCAAGTGAAGTTTATAAAGTATTATATTACTGTTGAATATTCAAAGTGCTTGATTCAATTACAATAGACGGACCGTTGAACATTCTAGCTATCAATAGCAACAATCGAAGAATGAAATTAGTTGATATTTGAAAGATAAATCAAATCTAGCCTGTGTGCGTGTGTATGTGTGACACCTGTATGCTGTCAGCTAATAATGATCCATTAATTGCATCCCAAAACCTTCAAGCTCATATCACAAACCTTGAAAAATGGTGTACAAAATGGAGAATCAAAATCAACCCCACCAAATCCCACCAAATCCCTTTACTCTCCTTCGTAAACCTACGACCTCCTGTCCTACTGTATCCTTCAATAATTCTCCACTTCTCCCTGTTAAACAGATCCGTTAGGACTCCACCTCGACAAACATCTTACTTGGAATCTCCATACAAGATTGAAACGACAAGAAACCGCTTGACGCTACCGCCTACTGCAGCACTTACTGGACAAACGCTCAAAACTTCCAATCTACTACAAAAGGGTCCTATATATTACATCAATTAGATTTGAGCTTACGGAATCGAGTTTTGGTGCTCCACCAAATTCCTCTCGTACCCAATCCTTACAGTCTAAAATTCTTCGAAAAATCCTTAATGCACCTTATGTAACAAATAAAATGATACACGAAGACCTTAATGTTCCATATGTCGACGATTTAGCCCTATCCAAATACCTGTCCTTTTATAGTAAACTCCAGACCCAATCAGAATCCACACTTATCCACCCTCGCTTCCTCCTCTATTCCAAACAATCCTCCAAGGCGTGTGAAAAGATGATGGCCACGAGATCCTTTAAGTTAGATACTAGTTGAGTACTATCAGTGGATATTTCCTCTACTTTTATTCAAGACATTGTTTTCTTTTATCCGAGCACATTACAGTTGAAAATTTCAATAAAATTTTATAATTTATATTTTTTCATAAGAAATATTATTCTATTCTATAAAAAAAAAGCTACCCTTGAGTAAACCCCTTCTTGAATAAATCGACAAGATCCCTATCTTTGTACTCCTGAAATTGATATTTTTTAATGCTCAATTCTAATTTTCGCCACAAGTCAACTTACACGCACTCGCTTATTTATTTATTTTCATGGTAATTAACCCTGGAATGGTAGTGTCAATCTTCATACATTGTTGGTAGTGATACGCCTCCAAGACGTACATGGTAATAATTACGTGCTATGCTCACCCTTCAGGCTGCAATTCAGTCTTTAGATAATTACTATTAAAAACAGTGAGCATTGCATATTTACTCACTGCACCCAATCTCTTTCACACACAAACACAGATACGTCCACACATCAAAACTAGATAAAACATCTTTTATAAAGATAAAAAAATTTTACCAGGACTCTACTTATATCAAGGATAGAATAAATACAGTATTAAAGAAATATATTAATGGAAAATAAAAAAAAAAGATAAAAAATAAATGTTTTTATATCTTAAAAGAAATTGACTTATAAAATTATAGGAACAATGCATTGTGGGTAAACACTAAGATCTTCAGTAATATTAGTTATAGTATTATCATATCAAGTTATTTATTACACGAAAAACAAACTTTAAGATAATGGTCTCCACAAACAGGTTTTTCACACCGAGAGCAACGCATTTTTGACATTCCCTTCTTTTAATTCGAGCAAAAGGCACAATATTTTCTTTGAATACTCTTTTCTTTTGAATGATCTTGTGAATTATTTATATCCTCACCTTGTAAATCAGTTCCTAGAGCATTAGGTATCACAGTTTTTAAAGCTTTGTTTATATTTTGCTGTAATCGTGCAATCATCCGCTTGTGCATTAGATTGTCTGCTAAAGTAAGCATGTATTTGAATCTCGACATTGGTTTAGGATTATTCCTGTAAAAAGTTATAGGCATGTATGACATATGAATTATATACCGCAATGTTCTACATGTTATAAAAGAAGCAGTTTTGTTTTTCAGCCAATATTTGTTCCTCGACAACACTAATCTAAAGTTTATTTAAATTAAATTAACTTTATGTCACAATTTAAAGAAACCAAAAAAAAATTGTATATATATTTTGAATATCTAAAAAAAATTAAACAATTTCAATGTCGTTTCTCTCTGATATCCACCTCTGATATTTAGGATAAAGTACCCGTTGAATGGTAGTAATACGTCTCTGAAGCGTAGCATCGAATACCTAGTGATTAGTAGCAATACGCCTTATAAGCGTGGGACTATTTCCTTTCATTGGTAGTGATGCGCCTCAGAGGCGCAGTACTATTTAGGAAAAACTTCAATACTCACCAGTTATTTACTTGTCCAAGAACAGATCGTAACAGATCCGTTTCCTACCCCTTCCCGCAAGATGTCACGGAAAGTGATGTTGGGGTGGGGCTTAGATTTGACGGAAAGAGCATTTTATTAAGGAAATACGTCTCCAAAGCGCATGACTACCATTCCAGGGTTAAAAGTGACAAAGGGTTACTGTTTTTCGGCTGTAACTTCATGCTTCAACGAGACACTAATGAATATTAATGATCTGATCCCTTAGTGAATTATTTCGGATGAAGTTATTAAATATAATCAGGTAGCTTTGTTAATCACCTTAATCCCACATGTGTAATGACACGATATGGCGGAGAGGACAAGGCTCCGACCTCGCTCTGACCATGACCAAGAACCGGGAAGTGACATTGAGTTCGCGGGACGAGGGTGCATGTGGAAGCGGACTATCAGCATGGATATGGGTATGGTACACGATTAGCAGGTGCCTGAATTATACTATTATATCTGCTAAAATACTAAATAGTATTTGTAGTATTAGTATTTATAAGAAGATATATAAGATATATAAGAAAATTTATATGTAAAAACACAAGGTTTGTTAACTCACAACTCGAAACGTACCGGATGGTATAATATAATAAATATAATAACGTTGATTTATAGCCAAATTGTGTTCATAAAATATAAGATCTATAATAAAAAATCTGGTGCGATGCGTGCAACACACAACTTTCACTTACCAACTTACTTAGATTAGAAATTGACCTGTTTTGATTAATATGTAAACGCCATGAAAAAACACCATCCATTTACTTATTTTGTTTGTATTTGCTCTCTGAAGTACACTAATCTTTTTTTTTCTTTTACTTGTAATAATTCGGCAATTTCAAAAGTTTCAAAACACGTTGGCAACTCTTTCCCATGAACAGAAAGCCTTTAATTACAAACAATCGTCTGTCATTAAATGAATACTGCGCATGCGTGGGCTCAACGTGTTTTATGATTTGACGCAATATTTTTCCTTTTTTCTCCTGTAGGGCAACTTTACCAATAGTTGACAGTTTAAGAAAAACAAATTATATTATTGACACTGTTTACCAATATATTGATGTTAGAATAATCTTCGTTATGAACTCAGTTAGGCCAATCCCTCTAGAAATCTAGGAATACAATATCCTATGTCTACATTTACGGTTTTTATAAAAAATGATTTCTTAGAAACTTCTAAAATGAACCAATAGTTGATCCATCAAAATATAAATGTTTGGAAAGTTGACATTTATGTTTCAAAAGTTGACACTTGCATTAATTTTTGTTTTCCTATGATTTCTAATAGGTAATAAAAATAAAATTTAATATTTTTTTAATTTATAAACTAGTAAATTCACGGTGGAAACAAAATCAAATTTCTACAATTTAATTATTTTATACACAAAAAGCTTAAAAGAGACAAAAAACAAAACAGACGTATTCAAACGAAAAATGAGATCATCCAGTTAAGGATAATAAATAGATTTTAGTAATGGCCAGAAGTTTTTTTTTTTTTAATGTTCGGTTTGCATAATTGTCGACACTCAAATGATGAACTTCACTCTTCCAGTGCCCTTTTAGACAATTAAAGATGGCCAAATTCATTGGTTTGATAAAATGAGTGATTTTATTTTGATAGATCACAAGCTTGAGTTTTCATCAAACTAATGTCGATGGCAGCACAGTTAACTAGTATAACTTGGCAAATTACCACGAAATTTTGAACCAAAATAATCAACCCTGAATCTTATTATTCTCACTTTTTGTACAAAATGTCAACTATTGGTCAGTTACCCTATAGGTTTACTTCATTTTTTTCATATTTCATATTTAGCCATTTCTTATTTTTAGGCGAAAAGAGAGACAGACACTAGAACAAAAAGAAAGGTACTTTATAGGAAAACAAAAAAGGCCCCATCCCCATTTAAGCCTGCTCGCAACATTTTAATACTTGATCGCGTCTGATGTTACATTAGAAACAAATAATATCCATTGAATATTTGTGTTTCAAAACAAGTTGACAACTCTTTCCTTTGGATTGGATACACCAGTTTAGAAAAAAATATGAAAAAAAGTTGGGAAACAAAATAGATGAGTAAGCCATCAAAACTAGCGCAAGTAAAACCAGAGTGCATGGTTCACATACAATAAGAAATCGAGAAGCAACGATCTTTCCTGTGCATTAGAGGAGTGTAACCATCTTTATATATAATATTTTCAAAAGTTCAGTGAAAATTTAAAATCCTTTCCTTTTCCATAGTAATTAAAAGTAGGTTCTTATGTGTAATGAAATTTTTGTTAGATTTCACCGGAATACATTTATTTATTTTCACAAAAGTAATATTAGAGTCAGCCTCAGCGTGAACTGTTTTACTAATTGTAAATAAAACATAATTCGGAATATCGTCAGCTTAACGGGATTTCTAAGCATCATATCCATGGCAAAATGAAAACGAACACCTATATATAATAAATGTGGGTTTTGGTTTTTTGATCTCTCGTTTTATTTTTACTCCTCTACTTAAAACTGATTTTTCTCGTTTCACATTCCTTAGCATCTCGGTCATCGGGACCCATCGGGAAAACCGGGTGAAAGACGAAAGAAGACAACCGGTTCGTCCTTCCGAGAACGCCCAGACCTGATTCACTCATCGTGGGCCGTAGAAAGTCGCCTCTCCAAATGGGCAGGCCTTTAACTTTCCTGTAACTGTCGGCAAGAATTTATGGGAGGATTTCATATAATCATCTCGGAGTTAATCACTTTGTAATCTAGTTTCATTATTATAACAGGCAATGTTGAGGGGTCTTATTTGCTGTAATGGAAGAACACCAAGAAACTGTAAAATAAAAAAAAAAATATTATTTTTCTAATCATCTCCTACAGGTTTGTAGATTTTTTTAATCTGAAGAAATAAATAAAAAGGTTTTTTTTTATTTTATTTTTTTTTTATTATTTTTTTTTTTTAATCACAACCTTTTTAACTTTATTCAAATAGTCAAAGTTTCGGCTCCAGGAGCCACATTCTCAAGCCTGCAAACAATGTTTATTTGTCAGAAAGTAGGGTAAACCGAACAGTTATTGGCACCCTTAAGACTAAATTTCAGTAGTGACATTACAAAAAAAATACTTCTTATGAAGGGATCTAATTGAAATTTCCATAACCCCTCTTTATCTATCCTTACAAAGACTCAAGAGGTTTTTTCGGGTCAAATGCTTAATAGTTTTACCATATGGCTATATTTATTGTTAAAAGTGCCAAATCTAGTTATTGGCACCCTGTGGATTTAATTGTGAAATCTTCCCTATGGTTAGTTTGTTAAAGTCTTACTTCATAGATGACTTAGAGGGCCCTACAAACATTAGACTCATGTATATCTTGTAATAAAATTAGGACTTGTTTACCTATTTCTTTATGTTAAAGTTGGGGTGCCAATAACTGTACTGTGTGTCAATAACTGTATGGATTACCATATTACTTATAAATATTACATTAATATTTTTGCATAACATATCGCCATTCGTACTAATGTTACAATTAATAACTACAATTACAGTTAATTAATAACTATTTGGTTGAAACGTCTATTAGCTAGTACCTAATTTAAATACAACTTAACATATACTTTTATTTAATAGTTTATAGATACTATTAAGATTGTTTAATTAACGTCACTTTATGCTACTAAGGCCATTCGGACAATGCTAGATTGGGAGTCTTAAATTTTTCCTATCCAGGTATAATTAGGATAGGGATCTTGCCATCGTACAGGCTCGGGACCTCCATTTTGCGTCTTTTCCGAGTGACGGCATTGCCAAGGATTTTTACTCCCTTTAAAAAATCCTATGGACATCTTGGGATCAGAACCCGCGACCTTTAGTATTGTAAGTTGCTATGCTAACCCGTACACCTCAGGTGATCCCGTATATAAACAAATTAAATCTATATAATTAAATAATATAAGATAATATAATAATATATAATAATAATAATATAATAATATAAGAGCATACCAGAACACGTGTTACTTTGGCTCAGTAGCTATAATGCGTTGAATTAATTATATCCTATTCTTTTTGATAAAGTCAAATCAAAATTCACTGATAAAGATAAAAAACACCATAGGCGAGATAAATTAACCGAGAAAAAAAAGACACTCATTATCCAAATCGTTCTACTTCACAATTAAAAATTGAATTAGAGGCTCAAAATACATTCGTTGAGCTTGAAGCAAAAACCAGAACAAATTTTTCTTAAATTTCCCTTTATTAAGCCATTGTCAACGTTTTGGCCACTAATTGCTTAGCTCACCTATATCCAATACCAAAAACCAGGAATTTAGAGGGTCAATTATAAAATTGGAAATAATTGTAGGTGAGTCCTATGCTTTTAACTATGCCAAGTACGTATGAGTACGTAAGTGTAGGTATTTATTTTTTGTTTCAGTTTTATTTTGGAGCATTTAGAAAATAGTAGATAGAGATGTTAAAGTCTTTTGGCAAACGTTCTTTTTTTTACTTTCGACTTGCTGTCTTATCACTTATTTAACATAATTATTTATAGTAAAAAATATGCTTCGTTTATTAAATTTTATAATTTATTTTTTATTACTTCTACGTTTCGGGGTTCGCTATTATCATCTTCAAGATTTGTTTTCATATTCCTACCACAACATCTAATACATTTTTCCTCTTTTCAATTTTATTTAAGCAGCACATCATTGTGTAATCACATCTTTCAAAAAAAAACTTTTATTTTATTATTTTCCTTTCTTTCATTTTAATGAACTTTTGAAAAACAAAAAATTAAATATTTATTGTGGGTATTAATCAGAAAAATTGAAATTTAATGGATATCATGAAAACCAACCGACTGAAACGTGCACTTTATTTAAATTCTTATAAAAAATTCAACAAAAAATACTTTTTTTTTTTTTTTTTAGATAGAATGTTTCTTGCTTTCTTTTCTTTTGTTTTACCGTTTAATTTAGTATAGAATTATCTTTTGTAGAGGTGAGAGATAGTCAACTGTTCTTCAATTACGATAGGTTAAATGATGGTCAGGATTTTCAGTAGCCCTGATGAAGATCTACAAGTTGGATCGAAACGTTGGCTTACCACAATAAAATCATTGTAAACTGAAAATCATGACCATCATTTAACCTATCAGAATTATCTTTTGTGTAAGATAGCTAGCTTATTCCTCAACTTTTTCTACTTTTTTTTTTTAATGAAATGTATACACTTTTGAGTAAATAAGCTCCCTTGACATCTTGTCAAAATTAACCTAACGGAGTTATTGTCGCTTTTACCAGAATTACGATTCGTCACAAATTTTCTTGCGTACTCAGCTTCATAGCATAGAAACAGGAAGCGTTTTCGCGCACCAAAACAAAAACATTTAAGAAAAAAAATAAAATAACATAATATCAGCAATACATCCAGAGAGGGTTACGCTCCGTCAAATGTCACGTCACAATTGCCTTCAATCTTCTTGCTTTCTCTTCAAGCTTGGGATACCTTCCAGACTCAAAATACCAAATTTCTGCTCCGTTTCTCCCTCCAATCGGGAAATTTACACGATTTGAGGAATATCCTAATGCTTATGTGAGTATAAAAAATTTAAAAAAGATTTTAAAAGTATCAACTTGTCACAACACTTCAACACAAACACAACTCATATGATCCATCTTCAGAGCAAGACTAACACTCGTGTCCGTCACTCTTCCTGAATCAGAATATTCTAGAACGTTCCAGAGAAGCGAAGAAGGCACTCGAAGGGGTCGGGGCAAAATAGTGCCAAGCAACCTTTTTAATAAAAATAAACTTTAGCTGCCTAGTAGTACTATATGTCTATGTTGGAAATGCCACCTGAAATATGACTATAGAGGCTCTATAGTCCTATTTAGGTGGCATTACCTTCATAGGCGCATATTCCTAAGTAATATACAGCAGACTGCAGCTACATTTTATATTTGTTAAAAGTGTTACTTGGCACTATTTTGCCCCGAACACTTCAATTTTAAACCATGAAGTTCTCAAATCCATAGATTAATGATAAATTATTTTAATAAATTCATATAGAGGTCACCTATCGTGTTTAGCATAGTCAAGGTTGAGGTTAGTAGCCCGTCAGATTTATGGTTTTTGAAATATAATTAACTATAATTTGAAACAGTTTTATTGGCTATAATCTGGAACTATTTGAAAAAAGATTATTAGCATGGTACCATACGAATGCTAAAAACTAAAGAAACAAGTGGAAATTTTTTGAAAACTCAAAAATGAAAGTTTTATTTTTTTTTACGAACATTTTTTTTTTTGGAATATGATCATGTAAACTAATGACACCTGTTCCAGCTTTCTAACTCAACTATTTCGTGAGATATAGCCCAAAGAATATTTCAAAAAAATACCTTATTTTTATTGCTTTTTAAAATGTTTTATCTCAAATGTCCAAAAATTCAATAATATCGTATTTTTCTTTCCATTAATGGATGTTTACAAAAACAATGGACAGCAAAAAAAATTTATAGTGAAAACTATAATTTGAAACAGTTTTATTGGCTATAATCTCGAACTATTTGAAAAAAGATTTTTAGCGTGCTACTACTATACGTATGCTAAAAACTAAAAAAAAATTAAACAAGTGGATTTTTTTTTAAAACTCAAAAATGAAAGTTTTATTTATTTTTTTGTACAAACATTTTTTTTTTTTGGAATATGATCATATAAACTAATGAAACCTGTTCCAGCTTTCTAAGTCAACTATATTGTGAGATATAGCCCAAAAAATATTTCAAAAAAATACTTTATTTTTATTGCTTTTTAAAAATTTTTATCCCAAATGTCCAAAAATTCAAGTCAGTATTTTTCTTTCCATTAATGGATGCAACAAAAACCTTTTAAAATGATGAAAACCGATATTTAATTTTTTTGTAACAAGATCATGTAAAGTAATGACATTTGTTGCAGCTTATTAACTCAACCAGTTCTTGAGATATAGTCCCAAAAAAAACCTTAAATTTATCAATTTAAAAAATGTTATCTCAAAAGCGCTAAAATTCTAAAATATCGTATTTTTCTTCAGATTAATGCATACAAAAAATTTAAAAAAATCAAAATCGAAAACCAACATTTTCGTACCTAGTTGATTGTTAATTGCAAGGTGTCTTTCTACGTGGATGTTTGACGACTCCACACAAACAAAATTTTGCTAAGGTACTGCCAAGACAGAGTATTCTATAATCTCCTACAGATAGGTAATACCATAACAATGATTGCGATAGCTACTATCATGGTTAAGATCTGTCGCGGTATTCGTTATCGTGTAAACGATTCTTCATGAAGCTTCGGGAAGTAACGGATTATATTATGCAGGAAATAAATTTCAGAAATCAATTTTCTACATGCATGCTATATATTTTATATTACATACTCCAAGATTGTCCAATAGATTCTTATTTTCCATTAGCTCACTTTCTCCAATAGTGTTCCGTAGTGGAAGTGAATGCGGCGATTTGTTAAGCTAAGAGTACGTTTCGGTGTCGTAAGTCGGTGAAAGCAAGCCCTCTCAGTTTCCTGATAGTACATCTTCTGTATCAGCAAGTGCATGGAAACAGAATAAAATCAAACGAAAACTTCTATGGGAAGAAAACATGTCTTAATTTTATAGCGATCTATTTGCACTATAATTTGTTAAAACTATCTTTCTTTAGGTAGAAAATAGTCCGGGGAGGTGGTCAATAAAATACAAAATAGTATAAAACTATTTTATTGTTGCCGACGTTTCGACCCTACTATGCAGGTCTTCGTCAGGGCTTATGACAGGGATGGATGTCACGGCCAGTGATTGACTCTACCTAATTCTATATCCGGTCAACTATCATCTATCCAATATCTTTCTTTAGTTTTTTCTGAAGTTTTTATCATGCCTAGTTTCGTAAATTTTTTCGTACTTCATAGGATTTACCAACTAATAGGCTTGCTAGATTTTTTAGTCACCTAACGACCACTGATCATATTCGCGCAGTTATGTAGATTTGTTTGTGAGGTTTAACTTAATATTTTTTCTGAGTATTCCCTTGAGTACTATCACATTCCTTTCATAAGAACCAAGTGAAAAGGAAGAACGTTCAAAGATAAAAAAAAAAAAAGTCGTGGGTTTTTAGCCAGGCAGGTGTCACTAAGATTTTTAAAGTTAGTAAAAAAATCCTTAGCACTTCATCTTTCGGATGGTACGTGAATTGAGGTTCCGAGTAATCAAAAACAGTCAAATGATTTTTTCTTTTTTGTAGCAATATGTTATTCATAAGGGATTATTTCCAGAATAAAGTTCATTTTCTGTTATACAATAATATTTTTTCTTGTTTTTTGTATCTAATTATTAAAGCTTACATTATTATGTAATATTTTACATTAATTGTTAATGTGAGCCTTAACGGTAAAAATATCTATCATAGATGTTTATAAACATTTATATCAAACTTCATTTATTGAAACATCGATGTATCGAACTCCTATGGATAAAATGAGTTTTGTAATTTCACTACTCACATAGATCTTTAATTAATCAGATGTTTACTTAATATCACTCTGATGGAGTCATTTGGTACTATATAACATTTTCTCTTTTCAGACATCAGGAAGGCTATTTTTAACATAATAATAAATTCTGATATTATTTAAACTATATATATATATATATATATATATATATATATATATATATATATATAGTAAAATTATAAAAAAAAATATCAATAAATGGCTGGTTGACCTGCTACCGATTTTCATCATTAATGCTAACGCAGTACTAGACTAAGCTAATTTACTCCAAGGCGGCCCTTTTTGACAAATCGAAATCATTTAGGCTGTAATTAGGACCATAATTAACTGAATAAAGTTAAAGGAAAAATATTTCTATGATTGGAAATCAGATTCAATAGTTGTGTGTTTTTTTTATAAAATCAGTGGATTCTTCACTCAGATGTCAAGAATTTAGCATTGATGCCTTCTACAGGAAACAGGTGTTTTCGTAATAATGCAAAATTTTATTTATCATTTAAATTTTCAGTAATGGGATGTGAGATCATCTTATCCGCTCCACTTAACGAATCAATTAATTGCTACGTTGTGTGTTGCATAGATTGTTAAATAAACATTTGTGTCTGTTAGATGAATTCATGCTGTGAATAAAAATGTCAGGATGGAATGTTTAGGATACAGATTTTCAAATAAAAATAAATAAAATAATAATATATCAATTAAAAGCATAGATAGCTTCTAGTTGTAGTTGGGATTCGGATGATATGAGGATAGTGATTTCTGTGCTTGCAGCGTTTAGTTAAAGTATGGTTAGTCCGAACAAAATTATATTTTTTTAATTTCTTTGCGTTAAAATTTGCATTATAAGCGAAACATTGATGAATAAATTGAATCATTGCAAACCGTATTAATTGCTAAATAATACTATAGATAATATCATATCTAAGATTTTGGACTTATATTGCTGAAGCAAACATTTTTTTTTTTTGTATTTTCACATTTTCTTTAATCCATGCAAATAGATATATAGTTATATTACAATACCAGTCAAAAGTTTAGACTCACTTTTATTTAATTCACAATCTTCAAGTTTAGTAAAATAATTCTAGCTCAAGAGGTATAATATGGTGGATATCTTCCACCATCAAACACTCAGGAGGTAACATTTAAAACGATATATGATTAAGTTTAGAATAAAATTATGAATAGGGGCAACCTGTGGCATATTAACCTACAATACTAAAGGTCGCGGGTTCGCGTCCCGAGGTGGCCCTGGGATTTTTTAATAGGAGTAAAAAATCCTTGGCTATGCCGTCCCTCGGATAGGACGTAAAGTGGAGGTCCCGAGCCTGTACGATGTCAGGTACTCGTTAAAGATCCCTATCCTAATTATACCTGGATAGGCAAAATTAAGGACTCCCACTGTAGCATCGTCCGATTAGCCTTAGTAGTATAAAGGGACTTTAATGAAACAAACAAATTATAAATAAATTAGAAATAAAATTATAGTTTTTATGTTGTTAAATAAATGACATTTTGTTATTTATTTATTTTACAGAACTAAGGGTGAGTCTAAATTTTTGATTGGTACTGTATATTTAAAAGTTTTATTCAGGCATAAAGATAAAACACATGACAACCCACTAACTGCAACTGAGGTCAACACCAGTGCTCACACTTATTATAATCTTTTTCTTCAAGTTGAGGTTGTTTCTACTATTATTTCTGTGCGTATTATTTAAATATTAAGTTATTACCCTCCGGAGCTCATAATATTACCATTACCTCTAAATTTAAGTTGTTTTTTTTATTTCACGTAATATATTATATGTAATATAACATGTTGTGTATAGTCCTGCATAATTGTCGGCTGAAAAATCTAAAAAAAAAATTCAATCTGTAATTGGCTAACTTGGAGTGGTTAGCGTATATCTTTTCCTTGATTTCAAACATGGTGAAATAGTCACTAACATTTTTTTCATTTCTATTATTATTAAAAAACACTCTAAAAAAGGAAATGCATAAAAAAGAAGAAGGAAGTAATGAGCCTAGAACATGGTACATTTACATTGAAACAATTACAGTTTCGCCGTGTCCTTACATAAACCATAGGCATCTTAATAGCCCCTCGAACAAAAGAAGTCCTTAGCTATCTTGATGGCCTTACCAAGTCCTCTAAAGGAGAGAATGCCCCCACAACAGTAAATATATCATAGCATTTACTGGTAAGATGGAATCTGAAGAGATTCACTGTTTAATGTAGAAAATCTCGTGGCCAGCGACTCAACAGTCTTCTTGGTGGATTTTAAGGATTTGTGGGAGTGTGTAGAGTTTGAGTTAGTGGGTTGGAATTTAGAGTAAGGCTATCTTGAAAGTGTCGGTATGATGTGTAATGTCTCATCAGAGACATAAAATCGGGCATCTTCGATCTTCCATAATATTTTTTATTGAAATGACTGTATCAGGCATATATTTGAACATACACTCTGATTACGCATAAAATTAAATGAATAAATAATATATGAGGGCAAAGGAATTAAATACCTTAACAATTTATATTGATATCACTGATTAGATTAGCTATTCATAAAATTATTTAAAGAAAATGTTTTTGAGTTATTTCACATTCCAATTGATTTATTCCATTATAAACACTTTAAGACACTCTTATCTTAGCATAAGCCGATTATGGTAAGGTATTACGACTGTTTTTCCCTTTACATTCCAAATCAAATCGGCTATGGAGCATTACGTGAGGACATTTCAGCTACCTCAAACTGCAATGCGTTCCTTACAAGATTACACAAGTCAAATGCACTCACTTACATAAAAGATATAGCAAAAGGAACGAAAGCTTTTGTAACATTGAATACTTCCACCAAGATGGATGACATTCTTCCGACTAGGCGAGGAGGGATCGGGTATTTAGGTATGGTAGGTAGTTAATGCATTGCATTGTTGTACATGTTGATTTGTTCTGACATAAGTGTAGTTTCTCAACAAGTCTCTGTAATAAAGTAGATTGCCTCAAAACGGTTTGGGCAAAAAATAGATTATGTCAAGTTTTTTTTTCGCTTCATATTTTTATTCGCACCTGTCGCGACTAATCACAATCAGCAAATGAGAGATAAACTGATGTTACGATGGCATTTTAGGCATGAGGAAAGATAGTGCCCAACAGCATCCCGGTCTTGTTTCAGGAGAGGAGGTCTCTCATCTAACTCCTTTTCAGTCGCCTCATGAAAGGGGTCTCAGTTGTGGCCATGTAATGAATAGGTCTGTAGTTATGTCCGTTCAGTTTGCTATGAAAGCCAGAATAGAGGGTCCTTATTTGTTCGTGGACAGTTGGTAGTTGTAAGTCGGTGGGTAGTGTTTTGTTACTAACGTACAAAGGTGCGTTCGTTACTAGTCTTAAAATTTTGGATTGGAAGTTTTGTAGTTTTCTTAAGTGTCTCTTTTTTGCTAAACTCATAAATGTATGAGACCTATGTCCAAATGGGTTTCAGTAAGTATGTATTGAGTTTCAGTCTGATTTTCGATTTGGATGATTTGGAAAATGGTGAGTACAGTATTTTCAGTCGTTTGTTTAATGTCTGTCTTTTCATTTTGACATGAGGGTCCCAGGTCATCCTTCTGTCAAATATAAGTCCAGGGAACCGTACTTAGTCTGCTTAAGGAATTCGGTAGTCGCAGATATAAACTGGTGGGCATGTGAATGAATGTTATGTTTTAAGATTTTTCATGGTTCGATTTTATTTTCCTAAGTGAATAATATTTTTTCAAATGTGTTAAGTGGTTTTGTAAGTTTAGTGAAGCCACTCTAGGGAAATTGTCTTTTGTTAAAATCGTTGTATTGTCTGCGTAGGTAGCGGTTAATGTTTCGGAGTTTAAAGTAATGTCATGTGTGTAGATAATGTATAGTAAAGGAGCGAGTATTGACACCTGCGGAACTCCTGCTAAGGGATTGATTGGACTGAAGAAAACTCTCAGTCCTGTCGGACAGAGAAATACCTGTTGAAAGGTAGGATTGTAGCAAAGGTAATTTGTATGAGGTAGAATGGTCGTATTGAAGGGAAGTCCCTGGTGCCGGACTTTGTCAAATGCTTGGGCGACATCCAGAAATACACCAGTATTGTATGGTTTCTCCTCTAGTGCTGCAGCAATGTAGTCTGAAACTCCGTGTAATTGTTGTATTGTTGAGTGTGGAGTAAAAAAAACCGAATTGATTGTCAGATATTGTTCATGAAGATTAAATTGAACCAAACCAACCAAAAAACAACAAAAATCACTTCTCGGCGTTTGAAGGTTTGGTAGATCCGGGTACCGACAGTTCAAAGGTTGAATTTCCGACCCTGAGATCGGTGAAAGGTTCGGTGACAGTGTTCGCTGTTGGTTCGGTATTTCCAATGACAACCCTTCCATGATTTCCACCATCCGTTATTAAGGCAAATTATTTTTCACTCTCTATCTTGTAGGGAAATCCGATTTGACGAAATCGCCAGTTATTAGGATTTCTCAACAGGCAATGATCTGATGTCACTATTGATCATTGGATGCGTGAACGTGTAAAGGTCAATCGTTACTATTAGTCGTTACCAAAAATAAACCTCGTGAATAACAATAATTCTTTCTTTCCTTTTTTATTATTTTCCATTTCCCCGTTTATTCCTTTTGCCTGACATTCTCTGTTATAATAATAGAATACTTAAAATAACTAGCCAATCAACAACAATATTTAAAAAAAGAAAAAAAAAAAGGAGGATACAATTTTTATCCAAAACGTGCCTATACAAATTACGTTTATTTTGCTGTTGTTTTTCTGTGGCCGCAGTAGGCCTAATTGGCTACTTGGTGTGGTCTTACAAACATTTTCTTGCTTGTGGGAGCACAGACAGCCCTATAGGGAAGGAAATTTATCATTATTATTTATATACAATTTCGGGCTCTTAGACCACCAGGGTCATTTTCTCCCTTTAATACAATATTTACAATTTTACAATAAAATTAAAATGCAGTTAAATACAATGCAATCAAATTGCCATAGAATTACAATTTACAAATACAATACAAAAACACAATAGAAGTACAATACAATACCAATACAATAAAAATGAAATTCGAACACAAAAAATATACAATACAATACAAATACAATTACAATTTAAAAAAGGAAATTATATTTTATTAAATACATTGTTCTGTTTGCGGAACAGCAATAAGCTGCTACGAGCTTTTTGCTCTACTTGGCGATTTTCGTCGAGGTCTTCTTTTAAGAGATGCTCTCTGGAAGTCTCGTACGAGTAACATTGAGTTAGTAGATGACTCACTGTGACTGGAACCCCTCAGGAACCCCTCAAGGAAGAGATTTCTTGCACATCAGGTGCTTGTAGGTAAGTCGAGTGGGGAGTTGGGAAGGAAAAATGACCCTTTAAACAATTTCCATTGATTAATGTCTATACTATCCAAGATGCCCTACTAAACCAATAAATCTGTTTTAGTCTCAAAAAAGTTGGTGCTAAGATGTTCAAAGAACCTGGGCTCCTTTGTATTTTATTCGAAAATAAAAAGATGATTCATAGTCAGGATTTTCAATTAAAAATGTTTCCTCCCAACTTGTGGATCTTAATCAGGGCTTCTGAGTTCAGACTAATCCGCCATTCAAACAATTTATACCTATAACTAACAATTACTCTGAACTCAGATGCCCTTATGAAGATCAAACAAATTAGATCGAAACGTTGGCTTTTCAAAATAAAAAACATTTTTAACTGAAAATCCTGATTATGAATCAACCCATCTTAAAGAATAAAGGTGCTTTTACACTCTATGAAACTCACCCTCGAACAGGTTCTCCCTTGAACCTTGCCGTACCGGCGTTGAAAACGAACAGCCATTTATACTTAACGTGACGTTAAGCGAACAAATATGGCTGACGCACCCAACGCTAGCTTATGATGAAGAAAAAATCTCCATTATCAATATACTTTATATTATCTGGAAAATAAAAAAATAGGAGACGAATTACAATGGCGCACTAGTAGGGGAGAGCGGAGTTGGTTGGCAACAGTTGTTACTTTCTTGATTGTTGAGTCGTTCCTGTTAATATAATCCCAATGGGGCTGATACCACTGTAAACTCCAAGTATTAGAGTACTTCAAGTATTTTTTCACCACATAATATTTAATACTAAGATTATAGAAAATTGAAGAATTCGTCAATTCAGAATATGCCAATTAACCCCATATGTGGGGCAGGTTGGCCTAGAAAGTAGGGTTGTTTAGCCATCTCATTCAAGTACTGCATGGCACATATTATTGTTATTAAAAGCTGCACAATAATGGTATAATAATTTTGAATCGGTTTTAATCAGCTTTTAAGGGAAATTAGAATGACAATAAAAGAAGATAGAAGTTTAGACTGTCGTCACTTTCAGCATAAGAAAAATTGCCCTCATCCTCCTTGCTGGAACTAAAGACAATTGGTAGTTTCACCTTTGTTTATGTTTACCTTGCTTTTGTGAATTGCTACTGCTCCAACAAACCCCAGTTAAAGAGAGCCAACTAACCCCACAGGAGAGATAATATGAAAGATGGCTGCCAGGCCATGGGAGAACAATCAAACAAGAAACTGGTTAGTCGAAAGGTTAGGTTTTTCAAAGGAGTTTGGGGCTATGTGAACAGAATCGGAGTCAAATGTTATGCCATGCCTTTAAACCAAATTTACTGGATATATAAAAATTTACTTACATGTTGTAAAATCAATCAATGAAGCACACTCTTCTGTACACTGTTAGGCATCGGATTGAAAACTCAGGACAAGACTCCCGAGGCCGAGTGGGTCACATGGTACAATGGTGGGGCCTTCACAACAAGTGTGACGGAAACTATAAGCCGATGGCAAGCCTGCCCCCTATGGCAACCAACCCCGCTCTCCCTGTCAAAAACAACTCCTGTCACTTGGGAAAAACCCAAATCAAAAGTGACACTAGCGCTACGCCCGAACACAGGCAAACAGATGAAGTACCGAGAATAACCAAACAGTCTACGTGAAAGTTCGAGGGTGAAGTTCGTAGAGTTTAAAGGCACCTTAACAGTTGACTATTTCTCACCTCGAAAAGTATAAAAGTTAACTTAGATTTTGCAGAAAATAGTAAAAGGGAAGATGTGTTGTTCTCAATGTTGCTTCGGAACAATGTACCCTAAAGACAATGGCCACCGCAGCTCAATGAATGCCATTGTTATGTCACTACCTTTGTTACCTTAGTGAGTAATTGGGTCAGTAATGAGTACTCTATCCGCTCGCTAACATTTGTCGTCTGTTTTTGTTTTAACTGTAATTATCCGTTCTCTCAGTATTTAGATCTTGATTTAGGCATTAAGAAACAAAAAACCCACACAAAATATACGGTGAGGGGACAATGACAAAAATTAATCGAGCGATGGGGATGTGTAAATGCTTAACGGATACTACAAAAAAGAAAAGCGGACGATGGAAAAAATGGCATGTAAATGGGGTAGAAACAAAATCTGATCCTCTATGGTTTTCATGGGTTTTCTTTATTAAATCGCCATCTATCGGGTTTTTTAATGACAATCAGAGAAACATAATCTACTCATATAATAAAGATCAGGAGCGGAATTACATGTTAGCTTTTTGCTTGATTACACATTTGTTTTCGAATTTATAGTTATTATTATAGAGTAGAGACCCAAGAATAAATTGGGCCAACTTCATTCATGATATAGCAAATTATGTAATACTGACGACGGTACACACCTTCCAATAGAATAAACAAATACAAAAGAGATTGAGGAAATAAAGTTTTTGTTACATTTCCGATAGCATTAGCAGTTTTTTTTTACTGCTCTTAAAAAAAAAAAAAAAAAATAATGTCAATTTTTTGTCAAATATGAAAGGGTGGTAAATATTTATGATGAGTATGATGCACGCACAGTTCCAGATTTTTCTTGTCGGTAGTCATTTTAAACTCGTACTAAAGACGATCTCAACAACTTTATCATATTTCTTTTAACTGTTATCTGCAAGATATCGAAGGTTTAATTTTTTTTCTAATGACTTAAACAATTAAAAAATAAACTATCTGGGGTTTCTCGGGCCATGGGAGAAGTTGACAGATTAATGCCATAGACTAACATTTAAAAATAGTAATGATTAATGGTTTTTTTGTTACTTACTTTTTAATAAACTAAAATTTGTTAAATGATGTTATATAATCATGATCGCTAGTTAGACAATTAAGTTATAATTCTTACACTAGTTAATTAGAAGATAAAAGAATCGATTCCCGGCCGTGGTCGAATTAATTAGTTTGAAATTTGTAAAGGTGATCAATCATCTTTCATGCGAACCATTCACATACCAACTACTGCAGTGTAGCTGTTTTCTTGGAATAAATGTTTATACTAGAAACCTTTCACTTATTATGTCACATGGGTACCATTCCCAGGATCTGCCTGATGTATCATGCTCCATATTATGCACAAAGAGAACCCCGCCTCCATTTATAAACTCTTCTATGACTCACTACCAGTAAATTGAGTTACTTGGTAGGCCGGCGGGGACCAATACGACCCTGAGAGGTTCCTGGAGGAGGACTCGCTGGAAGAGCAGATCGGATCTGTTCTGGACAAAGGATAACTGTCCATGTCTTCCAGGATCGGGTGCTATTCCCACGGGATCCTACATCAGCTTCCTAGTTTACCGCGTATTATCCAAATATTTAAATTTATTTTGGGGGGCAAAATAAAATAAAATATTATATGTAAAACTCTCTGAAGAAACAATAACGGATAATAGAATGAAAACTTGATATTTTACTTCTTGAAATACGCTGGCCATCATATCTTCAGGCGCAGTTTGGATGAGACCTAGAGGATTTGGGTGAATAAGGAGCTACAAATATAAATAAATAGCTTAATAAATTTGTAACAACATTGTAATGTTAAATCGTTAAATAAATAAAAAAAAAAAAACATATGATTTAAAATCCCAAACCTTTTGTTGGAACGAAGTAGCGGTCTGAACAAAACGTTGGACGGAGACCTGGAACCTTCCACGAAGACCTGGAACCTTCCAGAAAGTTCCTTTTACGACTATATATTAGGAGCGATTTACTGGGCCAATTAGTCTTAGTCTGTGTCTTGACTGTGAAGCTCAATTCATATGATTTGTGTACTATTAAGTTATCTTTTTTGTAACCTGCTCTACTATTAATGTTTTGTTTGTTTAACTTCACTTTATGCAAGTAAGGCTAATCGGACGATGCTACAAATAAAAATATAAATATATTAATATATAAATAAAATAAAAAAATAATATTTTCTTTGTTTGTTTGTTTAACGCCCATTTATGCTTCTAAGGCTAATCGGACGATGCTACAGTGGGAGTCCTAAATTTTGCCTATCCAGGTATAATTAGGATAGAGTTCTTTAACGAGTACCTGACATCGTACAGGATTTGGACCTTCATTTTTCTTCCTATCCGAGGGACGGCGTAGCCAATGATTTTTTATTCCCATTAAAAAATCCTAAGGCCACCTAGGGACGCGAACCCGCGACCTTTAGTATTATGCTATCCAGAAGCAGAAGATGCTATGCTATCCACTAGACCACAGGTGACCCGATATTTATGTTGTGATAATTCGTTTGGCATTGATATTGTTATATTTTCGTTTAATAAATATTTTTTAACCCACAGAAGTATTACAATATATTACATTGTAGTTTTTGTTTCTCATATATTCTTTGGTGAGGCAGCTGCCTTCCCCCCTAGAAATGAATGTAAGTTAACAAATGAATGAATAAAAATTTATTAGACAATGTACCAAAATTAAGACGCCATTAGTGGGTTTGGTTGTTATTCCATTAAAGGTGCTAGCCATTTTTAGTGGAATTCTTTAACGATTCTTGTTAATAGTCAATTAGGTTTATTGTAGTGTTTTTCTATTTTTTTTATTTTCACATTACCGAGTTGTCCTTGTGGTTACCTTTTACGTAAAAGACATGACATGATGTCAAATTAAACAATAACCGCAATTTATGCTGACTTGCAATTTAACTCTCCTGCTGAAATGGTTTGCTTCCCTTATGCTGCTAACTCCTAACTCAGCATGCGAAGTCATCTTAGAGTCGTATAACCTCTCCCTTATCACCAGGTTTGAGCTAGCGTCTACCCTCTTATCTCGTGATAAGGGAGATAGTGTAATCTACGAGAGATCTATCATACTCTCCGGGGGGTTCTTAATGTCCCCTGGACCTGTTCCAGAAAACTTAGAGAACTAATACGCTTTCGCGCTGTTATACTATAAAATTCACGCGCAATGGAAGCTTTAAAATGATATTCATAATTATTATAACTGCAATAAATAATATTTATCATAATTATTTGTTTTTAATACACTGTCATAGCTATAGTTCGCTAAGTGGGCCTTAAAATAAGGTTAGTTTCCACTTAGTGCCACATCCTCGTTGCTACTGCAATTAACATCTGATTTTGGTGGAAGGAGAACAAAAACATCATTTTATTTGCTATTCGTTTTTTTTTTACTTTTTCTGTTTGATTATCGAAAGAAACATTAAAATTGTTATTATCTTCATTTGTAAAACTTTTTTTGTGTTAGACTTTAAATTTTCTTTATAGGCTGGTGTCACTCAGGATTAAGTGAATCCTGAAATTCGAATATTTTTTTAACGAGCACAATTTTTCTATTCTATTCACTGGTGACACACTTCGTCTTTTAGGACCCTAGAACTTTGACTCGTTTTGATTAAAAATCCAATAAAATCGCACAATCGAAAATTTCTTATGTATCTACCTTTAGCAGTATCAACGACGATATGCCCTTATGATTTTGGGTGAACTAATAAAATTAATGTACATAATAACATTACTAAAGGTACTTCACCGGCTTAGCTACACCTATAGGGAAGCCGGCTTCGTGAAACATTATTATTATATCAAGGCCTACCCGCCACCCGAAGTTCAGTTCGGGTTTACCGAGTGTTGCCGAGTATATGTAATCTATGTTACTTTCCCGCATCTCAGAAAATTGAAGTATTAATATGATGCGAAGTCAATATGAACAGTTTATGTTTAAAAATACTAAGTGTATAAGGACAAAAGGTAATTCGCGCATAATAAGGTAAAAAATATATAATGAAGTAGAAAAAAAAGAAACATTTTTTATTCTAATTTTCAGCGATATAGAAATTATTTCTACTTTCTTAACATTTTGGTTTTAGTTCTCAATCGTATGATTGTATGTCCTGTTATTCATATCGTTGTATAAAATAATATAATACAAATAAAATTATGTCATATTTTAAATGTTCACAGTCGTACATTTTTCCAATATACTACCTCATACTTGCCATATTTCATATGAATGAGGACTAACAGTTTTGAGAATGGGGAAACAGCCCAGAAACGTTAGCTAAAGAACGCCTGAATGATAATGATGAAATAATAATTAATGCCTGAATTAAATAATTATTCATTTAGAAGAAACTAATGCTCCTCCATGCTTCTTTTTTCGACTTAGCTATTCAATGACATGACAAAATTATTGCCAAAATTGTCTTATTACTTTCTTAAATACACAAGGAAATGGAATGTATAAACCTTCTCTTTGCTTAGATGATTATATAGCTGAGGTTATACCGGCTATATAACCGCAATAGTTGGTGAATAACAGTTTCCCTTGATTATCTCCCTTTCTTCAGCCTTGCAATCAACTTTATGATTCATTAACTCTTAGCCTTCCTGTTTTTTTTTCCGCTCCAAAGGATAGCTATCGATATAAAGCTCCTTTCTTCTTTATCCTTTATTTGGTTTTATAGGCTCAGGAGTCGAGAAAAGTTCTTTCATAATCAACATTTATTACTATCAGGATAGAAATTCTGATATCCCAGAGCGAATCTGCATCACAATCTATACAGATCGATCTATATCAATGAGTTCTCTAGAAGCTTAATTTTATTTTAAATTTACATTTACCTATCTGGACTTGCGGAGTCGAACTTTGTGGTTCCTCAAAACCATCGAATTCCTCTCGCATCCAATCCTTACTATCAACTAATCAATGTTCTCACAGATAGGTAAAAATTTTGAGAGGCTAAATTTTGAAATAACAACGCTTAAAAACAACTGTAAGGGCACTTAATTCTTCCTGCAATGTGTATTTATAAAACATGCCAATTTATGTCACAGTTAGATTGCAAGTAGTTGCCACCTTCCAAAATATTCGGGGGACGCGTCCCCCCGTTCCCTCCCAGTAGTACACATATACCAAATTTCAAGAAAATCTGAGATGGTGAGGCTCAAGCCTGTGTTGCAATGACGTGTACGTGGACCCGAGTGCGAAATTGCGAGTCTTTGTTGCGAACGAAAACCTAAAAGATTGATAAACGCTTTGCCGACTGGAAAACGTCCAAGGGGTAGTCCTAGGCGAAGGTGGGAGGATTCGGTGAGGCAATATTCTAAGAGGCAGCCCTTTCCCTGTGCTCGCTGTTTGCTTAATGGAAGAACCGGCTGATAGTTTAGCCGCCGTGTAAACCGTTAGTGACCACGGGCGCGGAGGAGTAAATTATAGAAAATTACTCGGCTCATAACAGTGCCTTAACTCTGGAGCAACGACGCTTTTTTAAAGCAACTGGCTGTCTCTATAAAAGTCCGTTAGCAAGAAGGCTTCATCATTATATTTCTTAATGGTCTAGTTGTCTAGTTGTGGTGACTATCTTGACGTAACATCTGTCCTAGTCCAGCGATCCAGAATCAGTTGCATTATTTAATGGAAAGAAAATTTCGAGACTTATGTTCTGGTTTATATTATAACTAGCTGTATATACCGGTTTCACCCGGAGAATTTCTTTTTTTAAATCTATAAAATCTATAAAGTGAGACTTTTATAACCGGTCGATTTCGTATGTAAAATGAGATCATTACGGTTTTTATAACAATGAAGAAAATCAGCAGAAGATCAGTTGAAGTTATGCAATTTTAATATGGACAGGTGTTCACACCTGGTATGAAACATCCACTGAGCGAAATTTGAAGAATTTAGGACAATCGGTATAGATGTCTATAAAGAACAAACAGAATTTCATCTTTATTTATATAGATTATAGCTGTATATCCCGGTTTCACCCGGGGAATTTTTTTTTCTAATGAAACGGTCGATTTCGTAAAAAATCATTGTAAAGCGAGATCATTACGATTTTCATAACAATAAAGTATCAGCCGAAGAACGGCTGAAGTTAGGCGATATTAATATGGAAAGGTGTTCGCACCTGGTGTAAAAGAGCCACTGAGGGAAATTTGTTGAATTTAGGACAAACGGAATGGATTTCTATTAAGAACAAACAAACAAATAAACAAACAGAATTTCATCTTTATTTATACAGATAATAGTTCTTTTGAAAAGGTCCACGGTTAATTAATTAATGAATATTAAAACATAACAAAAAAGGCAAAGTTTGCTCAGTGGAAGCAATAGGCACTGGCGACACCCCCGGAGGGGGGGGGGACGCGTGCCCCCAATATTTTGGCAGCAGACGACCCAATGTAAAAAATTAAATTAAAATGCGATTTTATGAATTTATCCGAGTATAACTAATCAAATTAAAAAAAAATATTAAATAAATATATATAAAAAAAATTAAACCGACTTCGAAAACTAGGAACCAGTAAAAATAAATGCACTGAAAAGTATGAAATAATTACCTTCTGATTTTTATGAATACCCAGCAAAATTGAAAATCGTATTAAAAGCGGGAAAAAGCATTACAACGGATAATTTTATTTTGATTAGTACGAATACATACTAACTGTTAATAAAAATTATTAAATTAAAATATTAAATACCATGTTCAATATTTAACAATCTTTTCGGAGGCGGCGCAAAATAGAAAATCTGTAGAGAATTTTAAGTTTTTCCTAATTTATAGTGTTAACAATTTCAAATTTTGCGCCGCCTCCGAAAAGATTGTTAAATATTGAACATGGTATTTAATATTGTAATTTAATAATTTTTATTAACAGTTAGTATGTATTCGTACTAATCAAAATAAAATTATCCGTTGTAATGCTTTTTTCCGCTTTTAATACGATTTTCAATTTTGCTGGGTATTCATAAAAATCAGAAGGTAATTATTTCATACTTTTCAGTGCATTTATTTTTACTGGTTCCTAGTTTTCGAAGTCGGTTTAATTTTTTTTATAAAATGTTTTTTATTTTATACATTTTAGTGGCGGAAGATAATTTCTCATGTAAGGCGGAAGGGAGCAATGCGTTGATTTCTAAAACAAATTCTTAATGCTTTTTTTTATGCAGATTTTAAGTGCATTTTGAACTGATTTCGGGTCGTGAACGGGTTTTCGAAGTCGTTTTTGTATTTATTTATTTTTTTTACCTCTTTAGATGCTACAAGTGAGTTTGGTTCATTAGTTGGTTGTTCTATCCATGGTGGGAAGGACGAGAGTTATTCCGTGGGTCCCTCGCGAAATAAAAGTCAGCCAACCCAGGTGACGCTATACCACGTTCGTCTATACCGGGTCTTTATATTATAATTATATCAATTTTAATCAACTTTGTATTATAATAGTCACATTATCAATTTTATGAATATGCACAGAAAATTGAAAATCGTTTGCGGTGCGTCAACCCCTGTCTACTTTGATTTTTTGTAAAGACCAATGTTCCATCGGGGAGACACATAAAACTTTTTTTCCACAAAGACAATCTTTTTACTTTGCGGAATATTGTCTTCTGTACTTGTTTATTACATACATACATCTGTGTTCCGAGAAGAGGTGTTCAGTTTTGCTCGGCTGTAACATGAATCTGGCAACTTCAAGATGTCGTAGGTATAGGAACAGTTGGGATTTTGGCCGTTTTTAGACCAGCTTTATAGATAAATATAATAAACAACATATACGTTTGTTATTTCGGTACCTGAGAATATGACTGCCTCGAAATGGAAACAATTCTTGACAAATGACCATCTTTAAGATTTTCGTCTCTAGACTCTCTTATCGAGTGCCACCCTAGGGACATTATCGTAGCTTAAAGAAAGAAAATTAGACAATTCACCATCATAGATGGAATTGGAGATGGAAGAAAATAATTTTAAATTTTTTTAGCGGGACGTATTTATTTCGTGACTGGAATTATAATAAGTCCATATTATGGTAATATCCTTAATATTTTTCTTAATTTTCGAACCAAATTTAAGCTTAGTTAATAGTTATTTGTTATCTCAAAATCAATAATTTGGCACGTACAGCAATTTTCATCTAAACACCTCAATAGTTGCAGAAACATAATTAAAAAGCGATAATAGTAATCAAGATAACATAACAAAAGTGTCACTCCAGAGTGAAGAATCCGCACAAGATTTTATGATTACATTGTATATTAATATCCGACAGAGATCGAGTGTATCCGGAAGCTGACAGAAGTGCCTGAATCTTTGGTTAAGACCTCTAAATCAAATGAAAAAGAGGCATTGGATCCAGGAAGCATTGAATTCCTTTTTAAGGTCTGGCCACACATGTCCGCACCGGATCCGCACCTTAGCAATAATTCAGGTTATGTTCAGAATATTTTTAATTTAACTTACATATTACCTTTAGTTATGCCTAAAGTTCAAGCCACACATGTCAGACACAGGCCACTTTAGGCATAACTAAAGGTAATATGTAAGTTAAATTAAAAATATTCTGAACATAACCTTTATTATTGCTACGGTGCGGATCCGGTGCGGACATGTGTGGCCAGACCCTTAATGTGCATAACGAGTGGAAGTCGGAAATCAAAATCCAATTTAAAACAATAATGGCTACGATTTTACGAATCTCTTTTAAAAAGGGCTATTAATGCTCGGCCTTTCTTTAAATTCTAAGAATTTTGTGGTTTTATGATTATGCTGTCCATCCGTCGTTTAGACATTCATTTAGGATTTTTTACTGTTATAGGTGTTTAATGTGCTTTAATCTTCTTAAATCTATAAAAAAAATCTTTTAAGAAACCCAAAAAAATGTTCTTGAGTTTTATTTCTTGACAAAATTTTCCAGGAACAGGGTCGAAACAACAATAACTTTGCCGGAACCATAAAGAAGCGTTTTTCAGAAATCGACAGCGATATACCACTGATATTATATATCTTTATTAAAATCTATTGTTGAAAATTTATTTAAGGTTATGTATAAGGTTTGTTCCAACAAGCACATAAACCACGTCAATAACTAATAAACTTAACATGTTCTCCCCCACTCTTTTAATTCTGAATTTGATTGGTTTGTTTTCCCAACCGATTCATCGACCATCAAAACATTATTAAGCATTGCTTGAAATCAACCAAACAAATTTAGAATAAAAAAAGCAAAGATAGTACATGATCAGTTTGTTATTTACCAACGTGTTTTAATAGTTTATTGGAGCATACTTTATGATATATATGCCATATGTTTTCAAATAAGTAAATATTTTGAGCGATAATTAAATAATTATTTTCATGTTTTTTCCCAATAACTTCTTTAATAAATTAAGAACCCAAAAAAGGTTTCAATGGGACCAACTTGGGAAAATACTCTACAAGATGCAAAAGGTTTTGTTCCAATTTGTCCACCCATCTCGGAGTAATCGGTGGACATACATAGAAAAAAAAAAAAAAAAAAAAAAGTCACATACGTATCGAATTGAGTAACCTCCTCTTTCGAAGTCGGTTAATAATAGTTGATTACGGCATTGCTGTTGATTGATTATAACCAATTTCTCTATTTATTTTCACAAATTGTCGCTGTGCCACTTTTTTAAAAGCATCGTCAGCAGTTTATTTCAGCTTGAACTGTTTTGTTTTATGGATTCTTTGATTTGAAGTCGCTTCTCCGGAATAGGTCTACATTCCTTTATTAAACTAAGCAGCCTACTTTCCATCAACTCGATGAAGCTTACAGGAGTTAATGGGAAATAATGAAAGAAAAAAATAAAAAGGATCAGGAAAGGAGAACTTGGATACAATTCAATCAAGAAATTTCGGCCTTCAAGACGAAGCCTTAACAACTACATGTATTATAATTGAGACATAAATTGATATAAAGTCATTAAGTTTTAAGGTACTATAACTACCTTTAAAATACATCGTTGTATGGGGATATAATATCCCAAATATCCCTCCGAAATATCCCAACAGTTGTTCTTTGGCTTTATTATTTCAACTTTTAGCCCCTCGAATTTCTACCTACACTATCTAGGAAAATATTGTGCCGACCCCTCCTCCCTCCCCCAATAATTTGGTGCTGGTGCCGCCCATAGCAAACCTTGTTATATTTTATACATATTTCTCACAAAATAGAACCAATGTTACATATACAAGGCTCCAATTTTACCTCCTATGCCTTGGGATAGGAAATAAAATTGGAGGTCCCGAGCCTGTACGATGTCAGATACTGTTAAGCACCCTGCCCTAATTATACCTGGATCGGCAAAATTTAGTACTTCTACTGTAGCATCGTCCGATTAGTCTTAGTTGCATGAAGTGACGTTCTGGCTCATTGTTTCAGATATATTGACGTCAAAATTTAATACTGATCCTGTGATATATCGAAATAAAACTATCAAGAAAAAGGTAGATTTTTATTTTTATTAAAATTGCTATGTTATAACAACTTCGCTGATAGATCACAAAGGTTACCTACGCCTACACACTCGAGAAATACGAAAAAAGAAAAAAAATTTATTTTTATTAAAATTGCTATGTTATAACAACTTCGCTGATAGATCACAAAGGTTACCTACGCCTACACACTCGAGAAATACGAAAAAAAAAAAAAAAACCTTTGCACGCATGAATTCTATCTTTCAATAGCGTGGGAGGTCTCATGCTATATAAAAAAACGTAACGGAATCAATTGATCCGTTTCCGTTTAACCGTGGTACGTCAACACTCGCAACTGGTAAAAAAAAAAAAAAAAAGGCAGTTTTTGGTCTCTAGCTATTCAGATAAACATTAAGATCAATCAAAAGAAATAACTGTCTTTCCTACCTTGATGTAAAGATAAAATATTTCACGGTGAATTAGGAAAAATACTTTAGCAAGTTATTGCTTAATATGTTCTATGGCACATGTTTTCTGTGGTATGAAGTGGGAACTTTATACCATATAACTTTAATCTGCTATACTACTGTAATGGTATATTCAACCTCACTGGTAGGATAGAGGTCCGTGGAGGTTCCGAGCCTGTACGATGTCAGGTACTCGTTAAAGATCCCTAATTATACATGGAAAGGCAAAATTTAGGACTCCCACTGTAGCATTGTCGGATTAGCCCTAGTGGCATAAAGTGACGTTAAACAAACAATCAAACAAACTAGTGGTGTTATATTATTTATTTAAGAGTTATATTTTATTTATATATGAGTATTTTTTGGAGGGCCCACGCTGTGATAACTGGGGGAGGAATCTAGCCCGAATGGGTTAAGGGGCTAAATAAAAAGTTTAGGGGTGGTTTATTCATAGGAAATAAGATTCAGGTGTTCACTTGAAATTTAGTTATTATAATTTGCATTAAATCTGTTGTAATTTGTCTGGGAAAAATTCTTCAATTCGAAGATCTCTTTTAAATGTCGTGCCATGAAACTTAAGGAAACGTTACTTAACTACTTATTCAGTGGGATGATAGCTATATAATTCCCCTTATCAAAGCTGATGACCAGGGGTTGGTGTGTGTGGGGTAATCTTCTCATTTACGGCCCCCATCAAGAAGCTATAATTTTTTCCTTTTAAAAATTTTTTCGAGCCTTCCATAAATTTGAAAATATTGACTTTTCTTTATCTTCTAAAATTAGTAGGAAGATTACATGATTAATAAAATGTGTTACGACGACGTAACGACGTAAAACAAACAAACAGGAAGTAATGGGGTACTGTGCATGAGAAAGAGTTGCCAACATGTTTTAAGTGCTTGTTGGAACTAACCTTATGATAAACAAAATTGTTCATTCTGATAAACAGATGAACATTTATCCAAGCTAAAATATTAACAGTAGGTTAAATCACATGTTGAGTACTGGATTTAGAAAATATATTGTTTTTGTTGTGTCACCATAGAGAGGGTAAAAAAAAAATATATAAATAAATAAAAAAACACAATCAAGGGGAGAAGCATACATGCAATTTAGTCCTTACTTCCAAATAAGAAAATTAAAATAATTCATTGAAGACTCTTCATCGGTCAAAAACCATGATGCAAACAGCAAAATACTTAAAATTTGAAAACATTTTGCTTCTAAACATTAAGTTAACATTTATAAAACTGGATCTTACTTACACTCTCCTTCCTGTTACTTTTTGTATTTTAGGATAAACTCCGACGATACACGAGACGTTGCACCATTGTGACTATTTTTAAGTTGTTTACGATTTTCTCAAAAACGGCTCCAACGATTTTGATCAAACTCGTCATGTTTAATGAGAATCAAGTATTCTTTAATATCAGGTAAGCTTTATCGTCATTAAAAAGTTCTGAAGGGTCTTAATTGGGGAAGGAGACATTTCTGTTTTCCTATAAAGTACCTTTCTTTTATCTCAAATGGAGAAATTATCTGTCTCTCGTTATGTCTGAAAATAAGAAATGGCTAAATATGAAATATGAAAAAAATCTAGTAAACATATACAGGAGAGAAAAAGAAAAATATTTTGTCAACTCATAAAATATGTAGAGTCAACGCATGCGTAGTACATCTTTAATGACAGACTATTGTTTATAATTAAAGACGTTCTGTTCATGGCAATGAGTTGTCAACGTGTTTTGAAACATTCATATTTAATGGAAATTAATAGCTTCCATGGTAACTAAATGAAGTTTTCAACAACTAAATAGGGAATGATAAAATTAGACGGGGGATCATTACGCTTGCATTGCCGAATGCTAAGAAAGGTTCCAACTGGGGAGGGGGGACAATAATGACCCTAGTGGTTGACGCCCTTATAAAAAAAAAATGACAAACAAACAAACCTCGCTGATATGCGTCATAGAAAAACAAGTTGATATAGGTCTAATGTAAAATGGATAAAGTTATATATTATTAAAGTTTATCGCCTCAGTAAAACACGTTTTATGTTTTTCAGTTGCACAATATTTGGATTTCCGTACTTTCTAATTTACTCCAATAATCAATTATAATGAATTGTTTTTAGAAGAGGTTTATGCACTTCCCCCATCTAGACGTGGCGGATGCGTCAATCGGACTATTCATTGGTTGATGAATTGTGTCCAGGTGAAAACATAAAATTTAGGTCGAATAGCCCACTTAATTAAAGTACCTACACGCCGAATATTTATTATCGTATAGAGCATATTTAGTGCGTCATGGGCATAGGTGAGGGTTGAAGTAAAGAATAGATGTGTTTAAATTGTAGATTATTTATTTTTTGAAATATAAGTTTAAGGTATTTACATAGTATTTACGTGTTTACAGGACCTCTTTGAACACTATGTTTGAAGTTACGATATGGTCATCTGCGAGTGTTTGTTAGTCGGTTTGTTTTATACAGACATAGATGTCTCTGAAAGACCGCACCCTCGAATATGTCACATACTTAAATACACATATTGGTTTCGAGGAAAGAGAATGCGCTGATTCTATTGACTGAAATCGCACGTTTTTGCTTGTAACTCGCACACTAACGACGGCGAAAATCGGAAAAGTGGCTATAACCAAAAATGTTCAGCTCGACAAACTGAAAAAAATGACACCTCCGAAAAACCCATTCTGAGAATTGCAGTTTTTCGCTTAAAACTCGCAAACGATTGACACCATTTAGAAACCTCCACTACCAAACCTCTATTACCAATACCGAGGAATTGCCCTTCTAATTCGCAATCGAAGGCGAAAAGAGTGATGTGTATATTTTTTTCGGTGTAGCGGTTAAGGAAAGATTTAAAATGATGCCTCATTCATGAAATTTGATAAAGTATTAAGGAAGTTATGGCGTAATGACAAAAAAAAAGGCTTTGAGAAATAATACATTATTAGCTTCGTAAATAATTTATATTTTAATGATTAATTATTATTATCATTATTAAATATAATATTAAATTATTAATTCGTTTCCTTGTTGTTTTCAGGTAAGTACCTCCTGACTAACAATTGGTAAGTGATTCTTGCCTGCCTGTGTAAGATGAGAGTACTATCACGAGACAAAGCCAGAATAGTTTTGAATTAAATTCCGATTAACATGAGACTGCAGGAACTCTTACGAATGGGTAAGTGTTTATTTAATTTGCTTCGTTTTCGAAAAAAGTTAAAATCTATGGATATATCCTTAAAATAATGTATAATTACGAACCATTTGCAAGTAAATCATAGACATAAAGTTGCATGTTGCCCGGCTGCCCATTTTTAATTGTCAAATAACGTTACAAAAGTTCAAATGAATACACTTCATAACCATAGCACAGATAATCTAAACTTCATGACTTATAATAATACTTCCTCAGGCATCATTAGATAGGCTTATCACAGGGATAGATTTGAAATAATCTTGGTTTTTTTCGCATGAAGAAAATGCATCCACACTCTTTTCTGACTTTCGATACCTACACTGTGATAGTCTGTATATGAAATTATATAAGTTTTTGAAATATGACTAGAATAGAATAAATGTTTATCTTTTAAAGACAAATTCTTGTATACTTTTTTTTTTTTTTTTTTTTTTTTTTTTTTTTTTTTTTTTTTTTTATACTTAATTACAAAAGGCAAAAGGCTTTAATAGTTATCCTAGAGTCTGGTATTTTAGAAGAAATTAACATAACTACAATGTTGGGAATAATAAACTTGTTGAAAAGTAAATAAATATAAATTACAATAAACTACATATAACAATAATATTTCATGATATTCAAATATTCACTACGAGTAATATAAATTCATTTGTATTCCGATTATTATTTGAAACAAATTACAATGTATTAAGAAAAAAAAAGCATGTAATTAAAATGATCAATAGTTTCAACTGAAAGGATGTTTTGAATGTCAGTCATATTGGAGTTACCAACTATGCACTTCTTTAAGTATTTATTTCTTGGTTCTTGGAGTGAGGAATAATGAAGCAGTAGATATTGAAGGTTTTTCCCAACAAATATTCCACAAGAGATGCAGACTTCATTTGCTTTCAAGGAATAGGATTTGTCTTTCAGACACAAATTAATGTTTTCGGAGTTGGTGGTCCTGATATGGCTTACGATTCTTTGTTTGTAAATGTTGCTCTAAAACGGAGATAAGCTTTTGGATTCCTGTAGTCGAAAGTATTGGTAGTTCTGTAAAATGGGTGTCATTTTGAATTTAGAGTGTCTATTGATATCTATTGAAGTAGCGTGGTTTCTAATTTTTTTCAAAAATGTCCTCTTTGTGTCCTACCAGTCCGTTTTTGAGAATGTTTTGAAACTCGGCTTTACAGCTAAAATTCTCGGCAAATCTTTTTACTTGGGTCACCCCATCTAATTCGTGTTTTGAATCCATCACATCAAGTTTTATAAGTTTATTAACACGTTCACCCCGGGACTGTTTAATGCTTTTCGCTCTATCGGGCGGGAGCTATTCCAGGGCATTATGCAGTATTGGTAATCTAACAATAATAAAATAAACAATAAAAAAATATTATCCTACTAGTTATGTTTATAATGCGGTATTAATTATAATTATTACCTTTCTTAACACTTTGGCTGCCATGTCACATGAAATCGAGTAACTGTTCTCTTGTCAGAGAATAAAATATTATAATTGTGTCAAAAAGAGAGCGTGACTCTCAGGTATTCTTTTTCGGCAGTTAAAGTGTTAAAGATCTAATTTTTTGGCAGAGGCGGCAATCTAGTGTGAGCCACCGGTGGTACACGCCGGAACATGTTGAACATTAGAAGGGTGAAATATGACTAAAAATAAATAAAAAAAGAGATGATATTCATAAAATACCTAAATTTAAACATAAAAACTTAAACTTCCTTGATCTTCACGAAACAACATTGATTTTTTTTTTCAGTAACTCCTATTCAGTATTTTTGCTCCAAAAAATAATATGATTGGTATATTATTTATAGTTTGTATTACTAAACGCATCGGGGTTCAATGAACCAATGATTTAAGTATTTCTATCAACAGACCGCAAAACTTTCGCAAAGATATTAGGCCTTTTACGACATAAGCTAGAGATCCAGGCAATATAACTTTAAGGACGGATGAACCAACGAGAATCTTGCACAAGCAAACAATAAATCTTCGTGTCGCATATTCCTATTTGCGTGGTTAACCTCTAACCTTTGTAACATACCTCGGGGATGGGATAATGCAAGAAATCAAGCAAGCTGTATATATATCGCCGAAGAAACGTGTAGTAGTTAATTGTTTTGGCATTTGAGTTGAGAAATATTTCAAACCCGTTAGGGTAAAAGAAATAAATTATTGTGTCTTAAAAAAAAAAAAAAAAAAAATAGCAATTTAATTGAAAGTCACGATCTTATCAGTAATTAAAAAATATATATATATTTATATAGATCAAATTAAAGTTGCATCCTTTTTATATTTTACAAGGGGAAAAAACCGTTCCAGGATGTTGGTAAAAGATATACAAATATTAAGGAAATATTTTATTTGTAGCACTCGTGTATTGTAACATTTTTTTTTTTGCACTTTTCATTTATAAAATTCAAAATCATTAATGCTCCTTGTTTTGACCTAAAATAAATTAAAGTATCCATACACGCCGACAATTGGTGACAACCCACAGAGGCGTCTCAAAAGAAGATGGCCTCTGGACCGTCTAATTTAGAATTATAATTATAGAGAGCTACCGATATTCATTTGATTTTTTTTTTCCCTCTTTTTATTCGAATTTACTAAATGTATAATGTTATGATACAGTTGTCAATATCAATAAATTCTCAAATTTAAAAATTGGGATTTAGAAAACTATTATTTTTTCTACGGTCCTTTATGGATGTTAAACGTAGCCGCTAGCATTGGACGATTAGCAACGACGGACGATATTTGAAAATAATGTACTCCGTAGAATATTTAGAAGTGGGAGCTGAGAATTTAGTTTAACAAGTTCACGCCGGGACTGTTTAATCGCTCTATCGGGCGAGAGCTATTCCAGGGCATTATGCAGTATTGGCAATCCAACAATAATAATATAAACAATAAAAAATACTATCCTACTAGTCATGTTTATAATACTATATTAATTATATTTGTTATTAAAAAATAAATGTTTATAACTTTGTAAGTATATGAATATGAATATAAATAATTCAAACAAATATAAAAATAAATGAATTTATTAATAAATTTTCAGCTATATAGGAATTATTTCTACTTTCTTAACACTTTGGTTGCCATGACACCTGACATCGAGTAACTGTTCTCTCATCAGAGAATTAAATATTAAAATTGTGTAGAAACGAGAGCATGATTCTCAGGTATTCTTTTTCGGCAGTCAAAGTGTTGAAGATCTAATTCTTTGGCAGTGGCAGCATTCTAGCGTGAGCCACCGGTGGTACATGCCGCCCCGATGAGGCAGTCAAGTGTGAGCCACCGGTGGTACACGCCGGCGTGAACGTGTTAAGCAACTCTAAACTAAGTAAAATTTAGCCGGTAAATACAATTTAGGTTATTAAATTGGGTATGTAAAATTGCGAAACTCGGTAATAAAAGAATCGCTTAAAATTAAGAGGCCCGGGGCCGACTGGGAAAAGTACAAGGGTTGGCCGTGACGGAGGTGGGAGGATTACGTGAAGGCAGATCTGTCGAAGTTTGACTGAATGACGGACGGTGGATAGAGGTGTGCGGGGAGCCTTCGAACCTTAAGGTGCCTTTACACTCTACAAACTTTACCTTCGAACACCACCCTCGAACAGCCTTCACGTCGACTGTTCGGGTGTTCTAGGTAATTCATCTGTTCGCCTGTGTTCGGGAGTAGCGCTAGAGTCACTTTTTATTTGGGTTTTTCCCAAGTGATAGGAGTTGTTTGTGATATTAGTGCGCTGTTCTAATTCGTCTCATATTTTTTACTTTCACTTACCTATATATGAAATATATAGTAAGTGGAAGTATTGCGATCGTGAAAAAATTCGACTTCCGGTTTTCAACGGATATACACGTTTTGGGGTCCCCTGAGTCGAAATGACCAAGTCCCGCGAAATGGTCTGTGTGTGTGTGTGTCTGTGTGTGTGTGTGTGTGTGTGTGTGTGTGTGTGTGTGTGTGTGTGTGTGTGTATGTGAACAGACTAGCTCAAAAACTATGAACCGTGCGATCCTGAAATTGGGTATTTAGTGTAGGTATATGTCCGCGATGTGACAGTATAAATTTCATCAAAATTACTTAAAGCGAGGGGGTACTTTACTTAATAACTTTTTAGGTTTTTCTCGAATTTCTCAAAAACGGCTCTAACGATTTTGATTAAACTGAGTATTTCATCTATTTATATGCCCGAGATATGACTGTTAAAATTTCATCAAAATTTATTAACCGGAGGGGGGACTTTACTTAATAAATTTTGTAACATTTTCACGTGTTTTTTTTATTTACTCTAAATCGGCTCTAAAGATTTTGATCAAACTGGGTATTTGATGCATTTATATGCCCGAGATATGACTGTAAAAATTTCATCAAAATTGATTAACCGGAGGGGGGACTTTACTTAATAAATTTTGTAACATTTTCACGTGTTTTTTTTATTTACTCTAAATCGGCTTTAACGATTTTGATCAAACTGGGTATTTGATGCATTTATATGCCCGAGATATGACTGTAAAAATTTCATCAAAATTGATTAACCGGAGGGGGGACTTTACTTAATAAATTTTGTAACATTTTCACGTGTTTTTTTGATTTTCTCAAAAACGGCTCTAGCGATTTTGATTAAACTTAGTATTTGATCTATTTATATGCCCGAGATATGTCTGTAAAAATTTCATCAAAATTGATCAACCGCAGGGGGCACTTTACTTAATAAATTTTGTATCATTTTCACGGGGTTTTTTATTTACTCATAAACGGCTTTAACGATTAATAAAAATGAGATATGAATGTAGAAAAATGTGTGACTTTGGGAAATGATATTTAACAAAACACGTCAATTTCTTATCTAAGTAAGTTGGTAAGTGAAAGTTGTGTGTTGCGCGCACGCACCAGATTTTTTATTTTTCAGATAATATAATATATATTAACAACGGAGATTTTTTCTTCATCATAACCTAGCGTTGGGTGCGTCAGCCATATTGGTTCGCTTAACGTCACGTTAAGTATAGATGGCCGTTCGTTAAACGCCGGTACGGCAAAGTTCGAGGGAGAACCTGTTCGTAGGTGAGGTTTGTAGAGTGTAAAGGCACCTTTAGTGTTCGTTAAGCCTTTATATTCTTTAGTCTTTAAATTTTTTTAGAACTTAAACATTTTCTTTCTTTTTGATTGAAGTATTATTAAACGACAAGGTCTGAAGTTTTTTATGTTAATAAAAAAGAAAAATTTCTCCTTCTTAAAAACACGTACAATTACAACAGATCAATTAACTTTCTCTTAACTGCTGCAATAAAATAGGATCTACAGAAGAGATAAGTGCCAAAGTCTCACACATGATCCTCAGTAACATGCGAGTAACATGGAACGAATTTTCGTGCATGTCAGAAAATTCGTAAAAAAAAAAAAAAAAAAAAAAAAAAAAAAAAAAAAAAAAAAAAAAAAAAAAAAAAAAAATAATGTGGAACACCACTTTCCTTCCATGGTGCGTAAATAATTAATTGTCTCTACGCCTATTAGACGCACGTGCGTTATAAATGCGAGAGCGCATTTTACTTATGAACGGTTATAATCATTTTATAAAAAAAAACCTAATTATATCTTATCAAAATACATAGCAATCATTAGTGTAAAGGTAAGAATTCATTCAAGATTAACTCGAGAAGAGATTTAAATCCCTAATTAGTTAGACTTCATCTAAGGCACAAAAAATTATATTTATTTTGAGATTATTCCTTGAATGTACATATTTGTGATGTAAGCTCAAAATTCAGGCTATGAAATATTGAAAACTTAAGTTTAAGTTCTATAAATGCATTCAGAGAATAAGAAAAGGCAATTCTGTCAAAGGAATAATAGTTTACTTTCTCTTTTAAAATTAGTCTTAAGCATCTAAGTATTTACAGTTAGGAAGTGAAATCCATTCAATAACAATCTCTGCAATTTGTTTTCGAAAGTATGTGAAGTTATTTTTTATTTTTATTTACTACTTATAAAAAAATATATATATGAATAATTATATATACAACATAAAATAATTATGAATGCAAAATAAAAAGTACTAGAAAGAAAAATAAGCAAAATATTCGTTATGTGAGTACCATGCACTACTTACAAGAGCTAAAATTAAAAAAAAAATTTAAATAGTTGTAAAAAAAAATTCTTACTAATTTTAAATCTTTTGATCGTTACCCCGGACCAATTTTGATCCTTGTAAAAATATAAATATTCTGTAATTTTTATTTGATCTTTATTATACCATTTAAAATTTTAATACGTTTCCAAATCAATCATATTTGGATCGTTTTAGATCGTATGCAATGTAATTAATACTTTAAGTAAAATAAAAAAATGAGAAACCAGAATCGAAAGAAAAAATAAATGTATATTTATATGGGATGGATAAAATCATTAATAAATATACTTATTTATTACATGTTATTAAGTACTTATTACATACTTGTTTTAATAGGATATTCCAAAAGAGTTAGCAAGTGTGTATTTATATGTGTTATTATTATATGTGTGTGTATATATGTCTATACCATCATATTATTTATGTATATAAGCTAGTAATCCATTTAATTGCAACATATTCAGCGATCGAGAAACGTACTACAAGGACCTGAGGCCTCACAAAAGCTTTAAATGGATTTATAACATTATGTCATCGACTGCTTACGATAACACACAGCAAATAAACACAAATTGGGAAATTTATATATTTTTTCATATAAATATTTTAGTTAGAAAGACAACTGCAGTTAAAACTGCAAATCCTATATATTTATCTGCTATTCAAGTATTTATATACCTATATACTTATAATCATATTATATACATACACTCTTTATACATTATATATTATTTTTGAAATTTCACGAAAACCCGCAAAGCGATATATACTTACAAGTTTTATTTTAAAGGTTAAAACTGAATTGTAATGGACATTGGATAAATGATGGTTGACTGGATACTGAATATGTATGAGAATAGTGCGGGGTGGCGGTCAAAAAGCTACAAAATAGTATTGAACTATTTTGTAGTTTTTTGAATGGATATAATTTATATCACAGACAGATTTAAATAAAATTATAATCATGCAGAGGAGATACTATGCAAATTTTCCTAATTCGATGCAACGGTACAGGTGACCGACCACACGACCCATTTTCAAAGTGTGCTTTTGAGGCACCCAAACTGACCTAGTCCAACTCGCCCAACCTGCTCGAGCCCGGTTAGGTCTCCTTACCCACTAACCGGTTTTTCCTTAATCCCGTTCCACTGCCGAGTAAAATAATAAGATCTTATAATAAATATTCCGTCGCATGATAATAGTAACAAATTGCTTCAATGTTAAACATCCTCTGAATACGGAGAAAAATAGATTCTTTTATACGTCACAGGAGAAAAACAAATGTTTGATGATAAAATACAATATAATTGAAACCAAATTTCTGTTAGTGAGGGGAGTGGGGCAGCTCAGTGGTGAGGCACTCAACTACTATGTTTTATGTCCAGAGTCAAAATCTGGCTATTTTGGGATATTTTTACAATTCTGGCACGGATTGTCTCTCGTCTTAAACCCTTAACTACTCACCCGAATCAATGTTACTTACCTACTCACCTCGGGTCAATATGACCCAGAGCACAAAAAAAATATTTAAATAACCTTATGGTGTAAGATATTAGTTTTAAACAACAGGAGAAGGCTTGAAAATATATATTTATTTATGTAAACAATAAATGAAAGTTTTAAAATATCAATTGCATGGTAAGTTATAGGACTGAAATGAAGATCTAAAATTCAAAAATTTGTCTGCAAACAACCTTTGAAGTTAAAACAAATAAGAAATGAGTGGTTTTTACAAATGCAATACCCGCATTGGACATAAAACAATGGCATGCACAACTACTCACCTCGGATCAAAATATCGATTAAGATAAAATAAACACCTCCCTTATTTTCCAGACACTGCCAAGATGTAACTGGAGCCTAAACAAAGGATATGTCAGAGTTTGGTGATCATTCAATGCCTAAGAGGTATAAATAGAATGAAATGAAACTTGGTATGGGTCAATATGACCTGACGTGAGTAGTTAAGGGTTAAAAATGAAGTAGAAAAACCCTGTCGGTTGAGGGTTATCACGATCCTATCACCTCTTTGCAAGACCGTTATCAAGGAGAGTACTGTACTGATCCTTAAACAGTACTGCACCCAGTTCTTTCCATGGGTTGTAGTGCTACATAGCAGACAAATTAATCTAAGAGTCATTTTTGTGTAAAGGGATAATTACAGTGGATTTATTTCTCTAAAAGTGACTAAGCTAAGCAGGGTTTAGCAAGTAATAGATACATTTTTATTTAACTTTTACTGATTGAAATTCGCAACTGTATAAAAGCAATACAATAAGTTATACAATTATGGTATATAATGTATACAACAGGCCTCTAATCGCACCATATACCATGAAAAAACCCAAGCAACATTATACACCATAATTTTATGGTAATACTGGAGAATGCAAAGATAAACACGGTACTAGACATCGAAACCTTCCTACAATACAATAAGTTTTTTTTTATAACACATTTATTGATATTTACAACTGTAAAACATACTACGCCCTGTAAATGTGAAGGAAACGTTTTTTAAAAAATCACATGAATAAACTTGTGGAGAAGCTACCCATCGGTAGCTCTCTAATGATAATTCTAAATTAGAGGATTCTCTTCAGACGTCTCGGTGGATTTACAGGAATTGAGGAGGAAGCTAGGACGAAAACATGAGGGTTGGGATGATTGGGGAGTTCATTGTGAAAGGATTGGTATCCGTACTTGGCCACATCGGGGATATATGGAATATCGAGGTCTTTATGGATAATTTTATTTTTGACAAAATAAGGGCGTTAAGGATTTTGGATTGTGGGGGCCGGGATGGCCGAGTGGACAAAGACGCTTGCAATAGGTAATCAAAGTTAAGCGTGTTTAGTACTTGGATGGATGACCGCTCCATTCGGGTGACCACCCTCCAATGAACGCCATGCAGTCCAAGCCTACCCTCACCCCCGCGTTTGTCAATCTACTGGAGGCGACTCACACCGACCGGGCGAAGGAGTTATGAACCTTCCCCGTGTATCTCTTCGAGAATCGTGGTGTGGTTTTCCGGGATTTCAGTAACCGCCCGGAGGTTTGGTACAAGGACGGTAAGGGTGGGAGGATGGCCGAGTGGGCAAACGCGTTAGAAAATATGCGTTGCCCATGGCAACGTCTGTTTGGAAACATGAAGATAGCAAGTTCAAAACCCGGAGCCAGGGGAAAATCCATGCCCCACCCTCTCCCCTGGCCCGGGAAACCCCGTAGAGCCTACAAGGCGAGGAAGGGGAGGAACCAAAAATAAAAAAAGAAGAAAAAAAAAGAAACAAGGATGGTAAGCTTCGGGAAAAGAAATATAGGTCCTCGGGGCCTGCTGACTCCAGGCTGCCATAATCCTTGTACCTAGACCAGTTTGTCACTGTCCTTGAACCCGAGAGAGCTGACGCCATCGGTGGGAAGGACACTGCTAAATTGGCCCCAATGGGATTGGTTATGGAGCTATGGGCAGTCTGCCGCTGCACCATGGTGACCATGGTTTGCAGCAACGTGAGGTTTGGGCTACCCCTTCCAGGCTGTCCGTGCTCCCGCAAGCAACACGAATGTCTGTAAGAAGACCACACTGCGCGGCCAAAGGTCTCATAAAAAAAAAAAAAAAAAGATTTTGGATTTTAGGGATTGGGGATGAGAGGAGTTTTAAGGTTTGATGAAGCCCCAGAGCTCGATTCCAGAAGTCCAAATAGGTATTATTTTTGTCGTATACATGAGTCTTTTGTAATTGATATAGAGTAGGCTGTTGATAATTTTCCTGTCATTTCAATATTGTATGAGGATTCCAAGTTCAACAGTAACAAATGGAGCATTATTAAAGGATACTGTAGGATAGGTGGTCGTAGTTTTACGATGAAATACAACAAGGAAATATGATATAAGTAGACTAATGAAATTTCGAGGCATGTGAAAAAAATAATGTTATTAAATATAGTTAAATAAAAATAAATTTGGATTTTTACAAAAACTGAGGCAAACAGTTAATGGTTATTCAAGACGTCATGTTATAATTGAGACGAAGAATCTTTACTGTAGGTAACGGTTAAACCTAATCATAGGCTTTCATAAAAAATCTTATCATTCCTCTTTGGAGAATTAGATTACGTGTTTGCATACGAGTCCTGAAATATGCTCATTCGAATTCTCGAAACATCTCCACAAGACAACCAATAAAACACATTAAGATGCGAGGACGCACGATAACCTGCGTTCATGACTTTGATCCTTTAGATGACACGATGGTAGGAGCCGGACAACCTGAATATCAACGAGCCTTAACCCAGTGGAACACATTGAGGTCTTTGGTGTTGTATTAATTGACTACGTGTGTTAAAGGTGTTTCCTCACCTGACTTCGCTGATGGCTCTAGCGGTGATCAAGGGTTTGAATTCGCGACCTTCCGCGCGAGTCAGGAGTCGTGACTATCGCATCAAAACTCATCTCATAATCTTCGGCTGCATCACCTTCTAAAATACCGCTTCGTATCATCAATTAGGCGGCTACATCATCCCCCGTATCTCCTCTATTAAATCTCTGGTAGGATTTTTGAAATTCCTCAACAAAATATTTCAGGTCAGGTTAGTGCGGAAAAAAATCGCTCAATCATGTTGTTTTAAAGCTTCTATACTAAACTGTTTGCGGTTTTTAAAAATTATTTACTTCATTGAAGGACGAACCCATTTGATAACGAAGATTTAACATAAGATAAAAAAATCCGGTGCGATGCGTACTTTCATACAACGTACTTTGATTAGAAATTGACGTGTTTTGTTTAATGCCATTTCTCAAAGTTAGACATTTTTCCAATTTTTGTTTGTATTTGCTCTTTAAAGTACACTAAGTTTTTTTATAATCAAATAAAAGTTTTTAATAGTGATAATTCGGCTATGCAAGCGTAATACTCCAATTTGTTTGTTTGTTTAACGTCACTTTTATGCCACTAGGGCTAATCGAACGATGCTACAGTGGGAGTCCTAAATTTTGCTTATCCAGATATAATTAAGATAGGGATCTTTAACGAGTCCCTGACATCGTACAGGCTCGGGACCTCCATTTTACGTCCTATCAGAGGGACGGCAAAGCCAAGGATTTTTTACTCCCATTAAAAAATCCTAGGGCCACCATGGGTCGCGAACCTGCGACCTTCGGTATTTTAGGTTACCATACTAACCACTATAATACAGGTGACTCCTCGTAATACTCCAAGTCGTCTGATGTTATAATTCTCTATGTAGTTGTTGATTGAAAACTTCATATAGTTACCATGAAACAAATAATTCACATTAAACGAATCGAACATCTTTAACTATAAACAATGGTCTGTCATTAAAGGCGTACTGCGCATGCATGGGCTCAACGTGTTTTATGAGTTGACGATATATTTTTCTTTTTATCTCCTGTATATGTTTACTTGATTTTTTTCATATTTCATATTTAGCCATTTCTTATTTTTAGGCGAAACGAGAGACAGATAATTTCTCCATATAAATAAAAATAAAGGTACTTCATAGGAAAACAAAAAAGCCCCTTCCCCATTTAAGCCCCCTCAGAACATGTTACTAATGCTATTAATAAAGCTTACCTAATATTAAAGAATACTTGATTCTCATTAAACATGACGAGTTTAATCAAAATCGTTAAAGCTATTTTTGAGAAATTCGAAAAAAACATAAAAATCGGGGGAAAAGTTATGAAATAAAGTGCCCTCTCCGTTTGACCAATTTCGATGAAATTTCTGTTGTCACATCACGGGCATATGCATATACCAAATACGCAATTTCAGGTTTGTACGGCTTATAGTTTTTGAGCTAGTCTGTTCACACACACACACACACACACAGATTTATTTATTTATTTTACTATAAAATAATTTATTATTTATTAAAATAAAAATTAAATAAATTAACATCTTGATAATCAATCATCCTACTTCAAATTACTGTAATTAGAAAAGAATTACAAAAAAAAACTTCGAATAGTTTTTATTTTTATTATTTTTTTATTATTATTGAACTATGAATTAATATTATGAATAATAATAAATGTTAAATTTGTTTTTCCATTACTTACATATATTCCCTAATGACCGTTTTTCATATTGTTCCAAAAAAATTTAATTTAATAAAAATAAAAAAAATTGTTATGGTATTGTTTACCTCTGGTCTTGGATCTGGTCGTGTCTGAGATAGATAAGAACTATGAACTATGGATGATATTATTATAGAACTTTGAATTAATATTATGAATAATAATAAATGAAGATTTAGATAGATAAGAGAAGAAAAAAAACATGTGAACAAAAACGAAAATAATAACTCTATTTTAAAATAATTTTTCTATTTCAATAATTTAGTTTTCATCTTGGAATGAATGAAGAGAAATATCGTTTTGCTCAAACATAAAACATAAAAATAAATTCCGTAATATAAAAATAGAATAACATGATAAAAAAAAAAAAAAAAAGAACATAACATAAATAAAAACATAAAACATAAATAAAATAAAAAAATAAATAAGAACATATATACCGACACTTATATATACAACTTACAGTAAAAATGTCAAGTCAATACATTCCGATTATTGATATAACGAAAATTAGGTCCTTGCATTTTTTTAAATAATATTATATTTGATATTTAAACCTTCAAATCTGGTAATAGTATTCACAATTAGAGGAGAATTAATTCTATTTGATGATACGCAAGTAAAGATGAGTCTATCCATGGCCAATCAGAACCACCTGATTGCCGCTATATCGTAGCACGATCATCCTGCTCCTCCAATCATCATCTCAGATTAGGGCCAATGAAGAGGCAGCTAACCTCTGATTGGTTGCATCATCGGCCAATGGCTCTCTGGCGGGTTGGAATCCCGTTGGCGAAAGCCCGTTTTGCAAGGAAAGCGTTTGACCCAGCTGGTCGGTGGTCTGTAATTTGTCGCTACCAATCGGCCGAATCTCACTCGAATGCGTTCAGTCTTTGAAACTCGCACTTCACTTCTGGCGTAAAATTAGAAAAAAAATTGAATATTTCTTTTCTAATAAGCAGACATGGAATAAAAATCTTAATCCAAATAATAAGAATATATAATAACAATAATAATAATTCGATTAGTTATAATGATATTGAAGGTGTACACCAAAGAAAAATACAATGTCGGATTTACGGTAAATAACAAATAAAAATAAAAAATCCGGTTTTAAGATATTTAGCATATTGGCTTAATTTTATGTTACATGACCTGCCAAATATCCACGATTTAATCTTTATTCCTATCTGGTTAAATAAGAAGAAGTTATTTTTTTCGAATAATATATATTTTTTACTTTCACTTACCTATATATGAAATATATAGTAAGTGGAAGTATTGCGATCGTGAAAAATTTCGACTTCCGGTTTTCAACGGAAATACACGTTTTGGGGTCCCCTGAGTCATATTAACCAAGTCCCGCAAAATGGTCTGTGTGTGTGTGTGTGTGTGTGTGTGTGTGTGTGTGTGTGTGTGTGTGTGTGTGAACAGACTAGCTCAAAAACTATAAACCGTGCGAATCTGAAATTGGGTATTTAGTGTATGTATATGCCCGCGATGTGACAGCATAAATTTCATCAAAATTGGTCAAAGGGAGGGGGTACTTTATTTAATAACTTTTTACGTTTTTTTCGATTTTCTCAAAAACGGCTCTAACGATTTTGATTAAACTTAGTATTTGATCTATTTATATGCCCGAGATGTGACTGTAAAAATTTCATCAAAATTGGTCAACCGGAGGGGGGACATTACTTAATAAATTTTATATAATTTTCACGTGTTTTTTTTATTTACTCAAAAACAGCTTTAACGATTTTGATCAAAATGGGTATTTGATGTATGTATATGCCAAAGATGTGATACCCAACATTTCATCAAAATTGGTCAAACGAAGTGGGCACTTTATTTCATAACTCTTTTACAACTTTTTACCTTTTTTCGATTATCTCAAAAACGGCTTTAACCATTTTCATCAAATTCGTTGTGTTTAATGACAATTAGGTGTTCTTTAATATCACGTAAGCTTTATTATTATTAAAATGTTTTGAGGGGGCTTAAATGAGGAAGGAGTATTTTTTGTTTTCCTATAAAGTACCTTTGTATTTGTTAATGTGGAGAAATTATCTGTCTCTCGTTTCGCCTAAAAATAAGAAATGGCTAAATATGAGATATGATAAAAATCAAGTAAACATATAGAGGAGAAAAAAAGAAAAATATTCAGTCAACTCATAAAACACGTTGAGCCCACTCATGCAGAGTACGCCTTTAATGACAGAACATTGTTCATAATTAAAGCAGTTCTGTTCATTTGAGAAGTGGCAATTAACAAAACGCATTAATTTCTAATCTAAGTAAGTTTGTAAGTGAAAGTTGTGTGTTGCGCGCACGCACCAGATTTTTATAATTTTATCTTGGTAATATTTCAGGCGATTCCAAATCCTGACGTTTGGCCTACTTTACTAAAAAATTGTGCTATTGAACTAAGATTCAATAAACATGTCTTTTACCTAAGATTAAGCTACGGTCTGTTCAAGGTTTTCCTTGTTCTATGATTCGAAAGTTTCTTAATCTTAAAACATATTCATCAGCCAGAAAAAAATATGTCCTTCTTTAAAGCTAAAAAAATAAAAAAAACATTTTCTAATATTTTGGTCTAATGAAGTGCCATGCATTCTCATTAAAGGCACCCCAATTTAAGTATGACTAGATTTAAATGAATACAGAACTTTTTTGAGTTCCATTGAATTCTAATGACAGAACATTTTCACTCAAAATCGCTCATTTTTTATATGCATTAGCATTAAAATTTATCTGTGAGAAATAATTATAGACTTCATAAGTTTTTAATAGTACGGAAATATCTAATATCAATTTGATAGTAGATAGTGTGTTACGAATACTTCTATTAATAATAGCATTAACATTTCTAAAGATATCATTTATAATTTCGTTTGCCCCCCTCCACAAAGAAAAAAAAACACTGAAAACTTATAACCTGCAGGTTTGAAGCAATATAACCCTATATTATACTTAACTTTCTTGATTTATCTGACCTTTCGGGCTATCTACCCATCTTCAAAGATAATAAAATTCACTTCTTTACACTTGGTGTAATTTATCAAATAATTTGTCAAATATCAAATAAAAGAACAACTAAAAACACTTTTATTTCCCACTAACTCATTCTTCAATGAGACCCAAATGTTTTGAATACTGTAAAGATGTTACGAGTCAATGGTCGTGGACGTTATATAACAAAGTAAGTACGAGTATGTGCGAGGCTTGAGGAACTCCGTAAAATGATCAATGTTTATAATTTTTTTATTTTATTAATTTAAATTCACAACTAAATTTATTAGTCAAGAAATGGTTATATATTAACAAATAAACTTGTAACCAACATTTATCGAATTCTATAAAAAGTCTAGGTCAGTAAGAGGTAATGTGCACAACTACATAACCATCAATATTAATCTCGTTTGCCTGTTAAACACGAAAATGTCATTTTGCTTGTGTCGTGAAGTTAAATATTTGCCTCAGGTTAACATTAAGTATTTTACCGCTACAATGACAATTAACTTACAGTTAATAAGAGTTTTACCTCAATTGAGGTATCACCAATAAATTAATAACCCTGTCTAAACTGAGTTGAAACCTTTATTAGAGGTTATAAAAGGCCTCTGTTTTTTAACCTCACCATAATATTCCACAATGACATAAGCTCCACTTACGCTGCTGTTTCGTGTCAAAACTTTATAAAAGGGATTAGTATCACTTTGTCTCTCATAGTGTGTTTGTATTGAAGCAAATATAAATATCGTTAACACCGATGTGTGTTTAAATAACTTTATTGACGTAAAATGATAACACAAAAATGCAAGCCGGTGACAGAACAGTGAATCAAACGTAACTGTATGTTTCGCTGTTAAACCTAAGACTAAGGACACCGTCGATTGCACAGTCAATTGCTTCTTATATATATCCGTTTTTCTAGGCCTTTCTGGGTGTGTCCATACCCAGAAATGCCTAGAAAAATCTAACCATGTGATCACTTACTGGTACATGGCTGTAACCGTTCCTGAACTTGTACAGTGTAAAAGGAATAAAGATCTGTTTTTATTATATCTGTTTATTATCTGGTTTCACATCACAATATCTTAATCAAGTCATACATTAATTATACATTTTTTTTTTAATTATTTAAAGATACTTGTTTCAAAATAACATTATCTTCGACTTCAAACTAATTTTTAAATATAACATCAAGATGATTTCTGGACATATAGGGAGTTCCTCAAGGTAGCGCTGTAAGTTCTCATCTGTACTTCTTATATGTACAACTAACAGAAAATTTTTTTTTTTCGGATTAAGTTATATCTTTATTACAAGAAGATCTTAAGATTTCGTTCTCGAATCTTGAAAATCTTATAGTGTCTGGATAATTTTATTAATGGATAATTTTATTCTGAAACGTAACCTAACAAAAAAAAGAATGTAGAATTTTTGTTCTGAGGTTCAATTTTCGCTAAAATTGTTAGTTTTTTTACCTCTATATTATCGTCAGCTCCGCCTCTTTTTTATTTTTGTTTGTTTAATAATGATTGTGAATGAAAAAACCTGTTACACTTAGGTATGTGGGTTTAAATAATTTTTATTGAAAGAAAATAATATTTGTAATAATGAAACACTGGTATCCCATTACAGTCTCAATAATATATATTTTCAATATATATTTTTTTACATTCTTTAAATTTGGTGGACGTTTCGGACTGTTTCATTAAAAAAGAAGATAAGAAGAAACTAATAAATAATTACTCTACCTTGCCTAGAATACATGGAATTATTAAATTACATAAAGACAACCAACCACTCAGACCCATAGTTGATGGAACCAATGGACCTTGTGATAAACTTGCAAAATTCTTAAACAAATCCTTAGATCATTTTAACAAAAATAACCCTTTTGATATAATCAATGCAATAGAACTCAAAGAAAAACTGACTCTTAAAAACAGCATTGAAGCAAATGAAATATTAGCTAGTTACGATGTAAAATCCCTATTTACGAATGTTCCTTTAAAATTGGTTTTTGAATTAATTAATAAAAATTGGTCTCTTATCGAACCATACACAAATATTAAAAGTAAAACATTGTTTATAGAAGGCATAAAAATATGCACGGATAATGGATATTTCACATATAATAATGAACTATTCAAGCATACAAACGGTTTACCAATGGGTGGGAGACTATCCGCCAACTTATCTGGCATAGTTCTAAACCACATACTCAATAGAGCAATAAACGAAACGAATCACACTCCAAGTATTATATGCAAATACATTGATGATCTTTTCATAATCATTGACAAAACTATCCATCCTATTTTTCTTAAAGCACTGAATAATATTAATAGTAGAATCACATTTACTGCTGAATTGGAAAACAATAAACAATTGAATTACTTAGATTTAACTATCCATAGGAACAATAATAAACTCACCACAAAATGGTACAAAAAAGAAAACACAGCAAACATCATACTAAACTACCACTCAAACCACCCATTTCAACATAAAATTAATATTCTTAAAAACACCATAGGTAAAGCTTTAAAACTATCAGACCACATATACCTCAAAGAAATAAAAAGTCAAATATACAAAATTTTTTTAGATAACCTATACCCTAAAAGCTTAATTGGTAAAATCTGGCATACAACTCTTAACCTAAATACAAGTAATTCACAAAAAATAAACATACCGAACCAAGCTGAGGGGAACCTGATACACCAATGTAACATTATTAAACCTAATTTAAACCCAACCCAAAAAACAATAGATAAATTCTTCGAACCTCTCAATAATAAAAATTATAACCCAGATATTACTGATACAACAAAGGAAGCACCACCAATTAATCAAAATAGTAAACCCTACATCAAACATAGCTCTCTAACATACATTAATAAATTATCACAACTCATCAAAAAAACACTAATCGAATACGACATAACAGACAACTTAATATCCTTCAAGCCCACCAATAAAATCAAAAATATCACAACCAAAACAAAAGATAAAATTCCAACAGCCGAACAAAAAGATCTAACTTATAGAATTCCATGTAATGACTGCAATAAATCATATATAGGCAATACTTCAACTAATCTAAAGACAAGAATTTATAAACATAGAAATAATATCAAAGAATCCTCCAAAACCAACACAGCCCTCTCACTACACTCAAAAAACTACAAACACAAAATTAACTTTGATAATGCACAGATTTTACATAAGGAAAGTAACACAATTAAAAGAAATATTATTGAATCAATTTATATTAAAAAAAATGAAATAGAACTGGTCAACCATAAAAAGGATTCTGAAATAGTAAGTATTATTATGGCACTATTATGCAATAATAAATAGGATATAGCAACTAGGTTTAAAAAGATAGCGAACCCCCCACAGGTCAAACATCCATTGTAATAATGACAAATTCTATCAGAATATTAATTTTTTAATATCCATAAACGAGAAGGTTGGTGAGCATTGTTGCCATCTTACTATTATTTTATTTTTATTTTTGTTCTATGTTATAAATATGTATTTATTTATGTAACCTTTAAAATTGACACTTGACATACCTTTATGTCATGTTCATATCTATTTTAACCATATCTTTATAAATTTAATGGTACTTTAATTTTTATTGTTTACATACTGTATAAGAAAAAACTAAAATCAAGTGTACATTGTGCAGGTGATGAGTATGGACGCAACAGTCCGAAACTTCCACCAAATTTAAAGAATGTAAAAAAATGTATATTGAAAATATATATTATTGAGACTGTAATGGGATACCAGTGTTTCATTATTACAAATAAATCAAAGCAGTCTGACAAGATAATATGGAAAATAATATTCACAATGTCAGTCAAACATAAAACCACAAATAACTAACAAGGTTACAAAAATGATCAATTTGTAAAGATAAAATATCGTAAAAATACATAAGATTCGAGCTTCTTAGCAAGACTCTCCAGCCCATCGCTCCTTATATTTAGTCCAAATTAAATTATATAATATAAATTATATTATATATTTTAATTAAAATATATAAATAGATGGTACATACCCGACAAGCGTAGAAGGTTTCTCGAACAGTCACGTACTAGAACAGTTGGTAATTGTTCCAAAAAAAAAGTCTAGAACTCTTTTTAATCATATTTTTTGTGTTTCACGTTATAATACTCTGATAAAAAAAATCTGGTGCGATTCGCGCCACACACAACTTTCACTTATGAACTTAATTAGTTTAGAAGTTGACGTGTTTCGATATTACGTAAACGCTATTCCTCAACTCACACATTTTCCACATTTATATGCTTTTATTTTTATATCTCCATTAGTTACGGAGTATTTGTATTACAAAACCTGAAAGTTCTAAGTACTTTTCGATTCATTGTTTCTTATTTCTGTTTTTGAGGGACCAAATTTCACCAAGAGTCGAGTTTTTTTTTTACTGCCTGCTCGTTTTTTACTGCGAGTTGCTTTTTGTAAATATATCGTGAAGATGAATCAATAGAAGGCTTATTTACATAAAGATTGTCTCTTTTGCCTTTCTGGAAATCAAGAAACATTACTGTTCCTCTGAAATCACTTTATATTGCGTACAGAAATTTATTATGAAACTAAAGTTTCTAAACTAAAATATAATTAATTAAAGATTATCTTATACCATATTTTTTCACACCTTAAAAGCTTTAAATAATTTGAGCATTATGTATTTATTCTCTAAAGCAAATTAAATTTTTTTATTGTTAACTAAAAGTTTTTATTATATGCAGTGATAATATGGGATGTGAAATTTTGGCTGTCTCATCGCGGGTATTAACATACATCAAATACCCAGTTTGATCAAAATAGTTGCCGCCGTTTTTGTGCTAATCTGTTCACACACAGAGACCATTTTGCGGGACTTGATTATTTTGACTCAGGAGACCCCAAAACGTGTATTTCCGTTTAAAACCGGAATTCGAAATTTTTCAAGATTCGTATACTTTCCATTACTATTTATTTCATAAATAGATAAGTGAAAGTAATAAGATAAAATTATAGACATATAATATATAGATGTCCCCAGAGGACCGCTATAGATATTGGAAGCAATTGATAAATCGTATCGCTGAACAATTCGCGACCACTCATTCTGAGAAACGATCGGATGATCTTGGTTTAAAGATATGAAGACTTGGACAGGACACGCGATAGGTTCGTGATCACATCGGCTAACTGTAGGTAACCATGGCATTAAGTCGGTCCTTCAACCTTCCGCCGTATCTTATATTGGGCCTCGTCATGTGAGGCATTTCCTTCCTATTTGTTGCTGTCATCGCAGGGATAGGCGCACGGAAGGTACACTTCTATTTCTTTCTTTAGAAAATCGCATTTACTTATATTAAACTCACCATGATCCTTTTTATTTCTAATATTATCCAATTAGAGAATAATAATGTAATGGAAATTAAATATAATATATACGAAGAGGCCATAAATATAAAAATGAAAGTTTTTTTTTTTTTACTTACTTTTTATAATATATCGCAATACAAAGAATGGGGATTGAAAGTGAATGCACAAAATGCATGTGTACAGATGTGGAGGAAGCTAACGACTCAATTATACCAAATCTAGAAAGAGTGGGACACTTTAGATACCTTGGATCCGTATTAGAGAGTAATGGCTCTACAGACTTGGAAGTGAATAAAAGAATAATCACTGGCCGAAAAGTCATTGGTTTGCTGAATTCTCTTGTCTGGAGCGGCAATATTCTTGGTAAAACCAAAAAATTAATATATAGTGCACTGGTTGAGAATATCAAGCTGTATGGCTCCGAGACATGGACTCTTAACAGAGCTCGGGAAAAAAAGACTCTTGACGATAGAAATGGATTTTTGTAGGAGGTCGGCCAGGATTTCAAGGATAAACCATATAAAAGAACCGTATAAACCAATAAAACCATATAAAAGACAGCCAGATCGGATAAAAGATGAATCTTAAAGGAAATATACTTGAAGCAATAGAAAAAAGAAAACTAAAATGGTATGGCCAGCTGAAAAGAATGGGCTCAAATAGAATATCAAGAATGGTATTTGAATGGGTGGCAGAAGGAAGAAGAAAAAGGGGAAGACCACTTATACAGTGGATAAATAAAGTAAAGGAAAGTAGAATTGGAAGGAAAGTGTAAAAGAAGAGTTTGGTTGAGGGAAACTTCAAACATGAAGAAATCCTTAGTAAACAAATAAAATATAATATCTCGCTCAAATATACTCATTTATAGAAAATCGCGTTTAAATAATAATTCTAGCTCTCCAGTCCCTCACTCCTTATCTACACTTTGTCCGAATTAGAAAATTCCAGATAGTTCCCGACATGCGTAGAATGTTCTCGAACAGTCACGAACATAGAATAGAAATTTAGTTTTGTAATAAGACAATGAATTGAGGGATTATTATTTACTTGGTTCTTGTGTGTAATTTAAGTATGTAACTTCTGTTGACTGTATAATAATTTTTAAATTTATATAATGCATATGTTTTATTAATTATTAAAGCAATTGGAGTTATCACGTTGCTCTCTATTAGATCACATGGGCTTGGTTATGTATTGTAAATTTTTACGCTTGTTAGGCAATTAAATATTTGAATACAAATTGATCGTTTCTTTGTATGAAACAATTGCATAACGACAATCATTTGCTACCTTTATTTTAATGATGATGTAAAAGTTGACCGGACTCAACTATGATTTGCGTAATTGAAATAAAGGCAATTTCAAACAATTGCAATTTTTCCAGCCACCATTATAATAGGAATCTTAACTTAGAAAAAGGAGAGAGGCGCTCGGTGAGCTTTGGTTTCTCAAGAACAGTGTGATCATATGATCTTGATCCAACTAGGGGTGACACTTCTATAGTATTGACTAATCGGAAATTCGAAATACCTTTAGTAAGTTGGTACAGTAGAGCAGTAGTAACTGTCTAAAACAGAAGTTGGCATTGGAAAAGCATTTGCAGCCGTTCTAAAGTAAAAGTCGTTCAACATTGCCCTCACCCAAAAATGTCAACAACGTGTCGACAAAAGAACTCTCTTACAAGTCGTCCTTCGAGTTTTTTTTATTTTATAAAAACATCAAGGCCTAATTGTGAACTGTCCCCTGTCGATTGACCATAAAAAGTAACTTAAATGTAGAACACGGCATTTAACTTAATTGGGACTGATGTTTATGTTTTCTTTAACGACCGTCATTTATGTAATGCATTTCACAATTGCAAGTCAAATTCACAAGTGTGCATCTGGCCAAATATAAATCATTGTGTAACATGCCACGGTTTAACTCTAATCAGTGCCCAGGAGTTGAATTATTATTCAATTAACAGATTTATTAAAAACTATACCAGTTTATCAGGAAATAGTAAAAAAAGTCTCAAATATATTTCTTAAGAGTAAGCAGAGATAACGTGGCAGACAAAAAATGAAGATGAAGATGAATAGATTTAAAATCACAAAGATGTCTTGTGCAGCATGCTGAAAACTGTCGAGCATTAGTATGTTCAAAATTGATGTAGGATTTTCATAAATTCTTTTTAATTTTAATATAATACTAACTGTATATACCGGTTTCACCCGGAGAATTTTATTTTTTAAATCTATGAAATCTATAAAGTGAGACTTTTATCGACTCAAACGGTCGATTTCGTAAAAACCAATGTAAAGCAAGATCAAAACGATTTTTATAACAATACGAATATAAAGAATATACCCAGAGATTGGCTGAAGATATGCAATTTCAATATAGACAGGTGTTCGCACCTGGTATGAAAAAACCACTGAGCGAATTTAGGAGAATTTAGGACAAACGGTATGGATTTCTATAAAGAACAAACAAACAAACAGAATTTCATCTTTATTTATATAGATTACATCTGGAGCGGTTCTAATATATAAAACTAGTCAAACAAAAATATTGTTTAGTAATGAAATGCTCATATAAGATTCAAGACACATTGAAAAAAAAAATTATTTGTAGGAAAGAAGTGAAGATCAATCTATCCAGATAGTCACCTGAAAAGTTGCGATTTTTTACTTCTTTTTAACCATAAGCCTTAAGATGTTTTAATTATCATTATGATTTTTTTTTTAGATACACAAAAAACAATTACGAAACAGTTTTTGATAGCTTATAACTTAGAAGACTTGATTTATATTATTCCAATTTTGTAAAACAGTGAAAATTCACATCTTCCATTTTGATATAAATATATTTTTCAATTCATTACAACATTCTCAACGCTTCGAGACTTTAATGCCTCATCTTCAGGTGTACTGTAAACAATTTTTTACATAATATTTCCAATTTGATAAAATTAATTTACAATGATTATAAAACTTGCACCACATATAATTTAAAAACCATTTATTACATTATATGTTCATTATATACATTTACTTTTTCTTACCTCCTTACCTATCCCAATTAACAATGTTTTAGTTAAACAATACATTATTTCCAAACAAAAATATTGATTAGTAATGAAATGCTCATATAAGATTCAAGAAACCTTAAAAGATTGGAAACGATTCAATTATGAACAGGCACAAGAGATGGTATGTTTATTTGTAAGAAAGAAGTGAAGATCAATCTTTAACGATAGTCACCTGAAAAGTTGCGATTTTTTACTTCTAACCATAAGCCTTAAGAAGTGTTAATTACCAATATGATTTTTTTTTTTTTTAGAGGCACAAAAAACAACTACGAAATAATGAAGCAATCCAGTTTTATTTTTCATCATAATTTTTATTTCGTTAAAAGTCATGACAGAAATTTCACACAAAATGTGAATATCAGACGAAGGCATACAACGTAAATCAGATAAAACTTTTGATGGGCAGTTCTACGATATATCGGGAACTCCAAAATGGATTCTAGAATCTGATTCTTCATCACGCTTGAATTCGAGACTTTCTAAAGCAGACTAAAAACAACAGCCTTGAAGTGTTAGTAGGTACTTCATAGTCTAGTGATGCCGACTGCCTAATTAATGAACGATAGGTATCTTAAGGAACGAAAGTGGGTAAACAGGTTCAAGTATATCATTATATACTTCTGTTTAATGAAGAAAAATAAAGTCCTCAGGTCAGTTTGAATTATAAAATCAAGGAAAATTGAATCAAGAAAAATAAATAAGTATAAACAAGACTGTTCAAGAAATTTTAACGTTTTCACTTCTGTTTAACTAAAACCGTTTGGGCGCCATTTATATATCTTATTTGTCTTAATGCGATGGAAACAACTTTAAAAAATGAATTAATTTACAAGGTTTTGCATTTCCACATACAAATCAAGACCATATATATATATATATATATATATATATATATATATATATATATATATATATAGGCAAAGTATTGCGATCGTGAAGAATTTATACTTCCGGTTTTCAACGGAAATACACGTTTTGGGGTCCCCTGAGTCCAAATAACCAAGTTCCGCGAAATGGAAAAGAGTCATGTTAGCCTAGTGCATAGCGCACTAGACTCACGTTTTTAAAGTTAGAGGTTCAAATTCAGTGTTTGATGTTACTTTAGGGGTGGCGGGATGGCCGAGTGGGCAAACGCGCCAAAAAATACGCGTAGCCCATGGCAACGTATGATTGGGAACCGAAAGATAGCAAGTTCAAAACCCCGAGCCTGGGGAAATTTAATAATACTCGGCATCAATCCCCCACCCTCTCCCCTGGCCCGGGAAACCCCATATAGCCTAACAGGCGAGGAAGGGGAGGACCAATAAAAAAAAAAAATTATAAAAAAAAAAAGTTCCTTGAAATGGTCTGTGTGAACAGACTAGCTCAAAAACTATAAACCGTATGAACCTGAAATTGGGTATTTGGTGTATGTACATGCCCGCGATGTTACAGCAATAATTTCATCAAAATTGGTCAAAGAGAGGGGGTACTTTATTTATTAACTTTTTACGTTTTTTTCGATTTTCTCAAAAATGGTTCTAACGTTTTTGATCAAACTTGGTATTTTATGTATGTATATACCGCGATATGACAACAAAAATTTCATCAAAATTGATCAAACACAGGAAAAATTGATCAAACCCCTTGAAAGAACGAAGTTCTAGAGTAAATGGGACCAACTTTATTCTTAGTACACCACTGTATGAATTACTGACCCCACTTTCCAGTAATAAAAATAACAATCTTCATTGCGAAAGAAATTTCAGTGTTCCCTCCACGGTAGAACTTAAGTATGCCATTAAAAAAAAAAAATTGTCTATTTTTGTCAAAAAAGGAAGGGTGGTAAGTGAAAGTTGTTTGATGCGCGCACCGCACCAGATTTTTTTATTTATGGTTTGGCCATGGAATTTTTTTCTTTTTCCAAATACGTTTATTTTTATTTTTATTCAATTTCGGGCATTGAAGGAAAGTCTTTTTCCGCTCACATGCCTCAAATATTTTATTTAATTTATATTATTAATATACATCTCTTATAACTATTTTATTCTTTGTTTCAGGTACGTATCGATCTGTAGTTGTAATTTAACCATTATGGAATGAAGTTCAAGGTAAGATATTTCAGGAATAAACAATAGAATAAGGAGAGATTTGTATTATAATTTTCTAAGTCTACATTTAAAAATATTAGAAAAGATTTTATTAAATTATTAAACACTACGTATTTAAAAAATAAAACAAAATAAATGGATAACCTACATTTTCAAATAAAAACTTCAATTTTTTTAAGGAATCAGATAATAACTCATCAGTTCATTGACTTATAAATTTCAGAAGCAAATACCTCTAACCAAAAAAAAATTAATTTTATTGGACAATATTCCTAAAGTGAAAGTGCTTTTTTTTTCAGTGCAGAAGTAATCTGCATTATATCTAAAGTATTGTATCTAATTAAAAATTAAAATTAAAATTTTTAAAATTAATTAAAATTTATTTTTTATTTTTTACAATTAAATTAAAAATATTATATCTAAAAGGCCTTTTGAGTAATAGTTAAAAATTCCAACCTTTAAAGAGATTCACCTTTTCAACTTTCCCACAAATTAACTAATTAATTATTTTGTTTGTTTTTAATTCAATTGCTATTCATTTTTTTAGGTATCTTGAATAATATATTAGTCTTTTATTATGAGAAATTTTTTTTTAAATGCTTTAAATTAGAACTGCAACGGTTTTTCACTTTTATTTACTGGAAAACTTTCACAGCTTTGTTAATATGATTTGCTTACCATTTTAGTATCATTTGAAAGATATAAATTTAAGCTTTCAAACACAGTAAAAACCAGAAACCGTACTATTTTTTACTAATACATTTAAAGCCTTAACAGGTACATATGTAATCGACATATATTTTTATTAAGTATATTTATGGTCCTTTTTTTTTCTTTTTTTTTTTCTTAAAGATACTATGTAGTCATGGTAGTGTGTCCTACTACATTTTAGTATTAGTTAATATTGTTACAAACTATGCACATATTTAATCGTAGTTATAATCAAAATTTAAACGATAGTAGTTATCTGTAAGCCATTAATTAACAAAAAGTACTTAATAACATTAAAAAATTCAACGAAAAATAAGTTTGACTTTTTAAATCATCCTTGATATTAATTTTAAACTGGAGAGGGTAACTGTCTAAACAATACTTCGTTATATGAAAATTTTTTCGCTATCTATCTGATACAGTATATAATAAATACAGTATTCTTCTATGGTAAGTCTTGCAGGTTAATCCAATATATATTAAATTATGATTATTTTAATATATGTGTATGCAGTCAATTTTGATGGGTTGAACTCCGATAAGTCGAATCTTGAAGTATGTAGAACGAATCTGTGGTCCCGAATCATTACACATAAATCTGACCTTAATAAGTAGAAATCAGACCAAATAAGTGAAAAAAAAATCGTGAATAATAATGGGAAGACATCTAGAAAAATCTTTAAAAAATAGGAGGAGACTTATATTAGTTGAAATCTTGGAACCCATCACCTCTATAACTCGAATTCGAAATGCAACTTCTGGAAATTTCATGGTTAATGTGATTTCCTGTCAATGTTTACTATTTTTTCTTTTAGATACTCATGTCACTGTTTATTCAGTCAGTGGTTGTTAGCACTGGCCAATTTTTTTTTTTTTTTTTTTTTTACATTTAAATAAGTTGAAAGATAACCTTGATAAGTCGAATTTCTGTGAAATCGCCATATTAAAAATAAACTGTTAGCTAGATTTCATATCCAAATCAGGCACTGAGTTGGACACTAAGATTGAAATAATAATTATAGAAAAAAAAAAAAAAATCAAACAAGGATTCTGCTACGACAATTTTCATTAAACCATATAAAACAAAATTATACAGTTACACTTTGTTACCCTATTCGCTTCAAACTTAGACAGGTTTAAAAACAAATTAAATAAATAGGTTTTGTTGCTGAGAGGTTAAACTAAGATTGTCCCTTCGTTAGAGTTAGGAAATGTTCTTAAATGGATCACCTACTTTCTGGATATCAGTAATTTTGTTTTATTATAAATTTCACACTCGTCAGCTAGAACTGACAACCAGTGAATTACCTGTCACGCAAGAAAAATAATGTAGAATGGCAGCCGTGAAGAAGAGTACGCATCTGTGTCCAACCATTTAGGATGGATAGCGACATAAAATAATAATTATGATCTGACTTCCAATTTCTTTTCAGTAATTTAAGAGTTTTTTTTGCGTCTAAAATGGTATAAACCTATATTGGTTTGAACCCAATGATCTTCGAAATTACTGATGCGATTTGATAAGATCTTTTTTCCTTTTGTACGACGTTAATTCTCAATCTAATCCGATTAAATGAGTTATAATGTGAATACATTTTTATACTCAAGTACACATAAAATATTAGTATTTAATTTTAGTTAATTGTAACATGTAAATAAATGTAAGCAGTGCCTGAAACTTGGCCTTAATTTAGAAGCAAATGGAAGAGTATTTAAAATTTGGTCGGGGTCGAAAAAAAATGTAAAGAATTACGAATTAACCCTCCAACCCCAAATTACCTCTTCTTAATACCATTACAAAAAATGAATATTTCTTTTACTTCTTTTTGACCAATGGACGACCAGTTATTAAATATACTTAAAAAATTATGAAGTTAATAACTTGCCCACGTCCCAATAAATATCCGCACAGTAGGAGCTTATATTTCCCCAAAACGAAAATTGTTTATTGAACGTTTTATTAAAATCGGATAAACTATTAATTACTTAATGTCCTTCCCCTAATTTCTTATCCGTAATTATGCTAACGAGGAATTAATTCTGCTTATACTCCTTTTTTGGCCTATGAATGGCAAGTGTTTCCAATTTCGTTGAAATAGAATAAACCTCCAAATCGGTAACAAAAATAGCAGCCAACTCATAGAGCAATTAATGCATTTGTAACCTCAAATAAACAAGTGCCTGGAATGGAAGAACTGCATTGCGCATGCGTCTGACAGTTTGACGAACGTAATGAATCGTGTTTACTTTAGAAATTTAAGTAAAATTCTGGATGTACCCGACTCAAGATGGCCCAAAATAAAAAAATATTTGGTTAAAGAACATTCTAATATTATTAACTCCTTACCTGGTATTGAGCAAATTAATTATAACAACAGCTCGACCATTAAGAACCATATAGCAATAATTTTAGAAAAATTAAAACAAAATTTTAAATCTGATTTAATTATCTCATCACATACATCCAAAATCCACCTGTTATATAAAGAATTAAGCGTTAATCTGGCGGAAAATAGCTACTACTCAGACCAAAATAATTTACATTTTATTAAAACTATATTTAAAGTCTTTGGTCAATTATTGAATTTGAACCATTCTGTTGGACGTTCGGAAGAAAGAAGCTACGAATTCTCGTTATGTAACCTGGGGCTGAATGAGGAATTATTTCATTTCTTAGCTATATGTCCTATTTTGATCGAGTTCAGGATTAAATGGTTCGGTCAAAGTATTCTTGGTAAAAATAATGTTATTGAGTATCTTAATAGGAAAATTGTATTGGAGTATTCAAGCTTTGAAATACAGAAACATTTTAATTAAAGAATTTAATACCGAGTAAAAAGGAAATAAAAAATTTATTTAGGATTATTTCCTTGAAGGATAAATTACCATTAATGTAATCTTCTCTCTTTTCATTTTGTATATTAATTTTCTCTCTGTACAATTCTGGATTTTACTTCGAAGTCATATTTTTTAGAATTAATAAAAATAATGTTTATGTATAAACCGAACTTTTATGTACATTTATTTTGTAAAATAAACAGTTTAATATGATTAATTAATCTTGTTGGAAATGTCCTAAGAAAAGCAAAAAAAGTTGCGCACGCTCTAAAAAATGGTTGGGGGTAACTCATTTTCTTCCGACGCGCGCCAATAGATGTTTTACACCAGAAATTATTAACCAATGAATGTACTATACTAATTTAGATTTTTTTTTCAAAATGAATTTGTTTTTAAAATATAAGTTAAGGATCTGCTAACCAATGATGTTTCTCTACTTGTACTTCTATCTAAAATCTATTAACCAAAATCGTTATTTTCCGAGTTTTTTTTGTTCCAACTCTGTTAACAATCATTCAATAATCATATGATGCATATCATTAATCAGCACAGCAGTCACATCTATAAAATTCCAACGTCAAAAGATTTTTTTAAAAACAAGAAAGTTCAGGTAAATTCGCTTGTCATATATAATATAATAAGCCTAAAAGTTCATAAGTTTTTAGGGGTCGTCGAAGCTGTAGAATATATCTGGTACGGTGCGCACATCATACAGTTTCAGCGTTCACTTACGTTCCTAGTTAATATCTGTAAGAGAGGATATTATTACTTAAGTAATAATTACCTGCAATGTTTCGAACCCACGCACCGTTCACTAGCGGCTCTCGCGGTGAATGGAATGTTAAGGCCGCAACGACGCGAAGGACGTTCAGACAAGAAGGCATGAACATGGTAATCAATTGCGACTGACATCTCAACAAATGATGTACACGTATACAAAGTATGTTGGTCGGGACTGGGTAAAACGGGTTTTGTAACTAATCTTCCTGTTTCTTTGACATTACTTGTTTTGTCAATTAAAAATCTATACACAAACTCTACATATGCAGTAGGTATAATTTTTTTATTGGACTTTACAACTGTATAATATCAATACAATAGGAAAATATGATCTATGTAGATTAATGACATGTAAAGGCATGTGGAGAAACTACCCATTGGTAGCACTCACATATTGTTTCTGATTTTGTAGATGGTTAGGATTCTTTTCAGATGCCTCGGAGAATTGTTTCAGATACAGGAGGAATCAAGATTGTGGGTTAGAATGACTAGGGAGTTTACTGTGAAAGCTCTGGTGGCTCGATCAGGTCTAATTAGTGACATGAGGAACACTAAGGTCTTCATGGATAATTTTATTTGGGACAAAATAAGCAACATTAAGGATTTTGGATTGTAGGGATTGGATGCGAGAGGAATTTGATGTTTTGGCGGAACTCTAAAGTTCGACTCCGTAAGTCCAGATTGGTCTTATTGTTGTCATGAAGATTAATCTTTTATAATGAATTGGAAGTTTGGTGCGTTGGTTTTGTAAATGTTGTAGTTGTTGAAATCTGCGGGCGGTCAGTCTTCTTTGATGATTCCATGTGAGACGTTTGTCATATGAATCAGTAGCTATAATTGAAAAGTTTTCTCGACTCCCCTGGGATGCATTGGAAAGAACTCAGCAAGAACGGACACGGGTTAAAATCGAAATTTTCGAGTTTCAATTAAATCCACGTCTAATGTTTTAATGGCTCTGGACGATATATCTCGGGGGAAAAAAACCAAGCGGATGACGAGATAACTCGTGGCGGGCCGCCGGTCCCCAGTAGCGGAAGACGGTATATCTCGCAAAGGGTTTCTCACTTATTTAACGTCCCCCGCTTCCCTCGAGATAACTTGTCGTGACTGTGAAACATCCTAGCGGATCCTTGGAGACTTAATAAGTACATCTAGGGGCCGCTAGGTTGCAGGGTCTATTGGGGGAAACATTTGTTCAACCATTATTCATTTTAGTGTTGCTTTCGTCATGTCGCGAAAGTTGTTTATTGAGCAGTAATAAAATTATTATAATCTCGTTCATCATTACCTTCATAAATCACGTAATCTTTCATTACAATCGATAATCTAGCATTTTAATTTATTGAAATAATGATAAAACTATTATAGAATCATAAAACGTAAATAAAATTAATAGGAAATAGTCGGAAAAGGTGAGGAGTTGAAGAAGTTGAGGCAGTCAGGTGGCCTACACGCCTTAGCTTGGGAAGGGTAAAAGCCGGCAGACCCGCTTAGCTTCTCAGTACAACGATCGTCCAGAGTCCTTAACTGCTAAAGGGTTAAATATTGAGTTTGAAATTTGAAAGACTGTGGAGATCAGTATTTGTTTTAGATGATAAATTGAAATGATATTTTTCATCGCGACGTGGATGTTTGCTTATACAGTAATAATATTCATTATAAAATAGAAAGTTGAATGGGGTCACCTGTGGTTAGCATGGCAACCTACAATACTAAAGGTCGCAGGTTCGCGCCCACCAGTGGCCCTAGGATTTTTTAATGGGAGTAAAAAATCCTTAGCCATGCCGTCCCTCGGATAGGAGCCTGTACGATGTCAGGTACTCGTTAAAGATCCCTATCCTAATTATACCTGGATAGGCAAAATTTAGGACTCCCACTGTAGGATCGTCCGATTAGCCTTAGTGGCATAAAGTGGCGTTAAACAAACAGGAAGTTGAATATTTTTTTTTTTATTTAAATAGGCAACCTTTTTTATATTAAGTTCCTTACTAGATTTAATTCTCTGACAACGTTGAGAATGCGTGCTACTGAGATGGTCCATCACACACGATATAAGAGGCTGGAACGTTCTGGAATTTCGTTCAAAAATCGATTTTTCCAGAGAAATGGTTTCCACGAGGTTACGGTTTCCGCAACGGCCCCAACCGCAATGACTCCTCGAAAGGAAGAATCCATTTTCATTCTCACCTTGGCCTTTTCCTTTCACAGAAAATGGAAGACAGCGAACCTTCATGGAATCTATAAAGCCAGCAACCTTCATACCTCCAGTATAGTAGTGATGTTAATATTAATAAGATATGTTAATGAGTGCTGCCTGGAATGCTGTATCAGCGAATGGTCACATGGCCTGCCGCGTTTTCCAGAACGAGGGTTATTTCTTATGATATGTCACACAACGCTGTAAACATACGCTGCATTGTTGCGTTACCTAAGAAGATCGCTCATAAAAAAACGAATAAGGTTCCTATCACTGAATCCTTTAACGACGTTATATCTCAATTTTTTTTTCAAAAGATTTTTCAAGAGTATGGATATAAATTTTAAAGTTAGGTAGTTGGTTGATTTAATTTGAAGGCGTAAAATCTTTTGGTCATAAACGCCTTTGTTCATATCTATATTATTTTGTATAAATTTATTGAATTTAAGATTTAATAGAGTTAAGTTGGATGCATTTTTTCAATTAATAGAATCGCTAATAAATAATAAATAAATTAGGAAGGAAGATTTAGATTTGGAACAGGAATAATCAGAATAAGGACGGAAAGAGAGAGATGTAATCTGAACTAGAAAAAAATTAAAGATAAATAATTTTAAAAAAGGCAAAAGTAAGGAAAAAATAAAATTATAAAAAAGTTTCAGATACTTTTAATAAATCCTTCCCTGGAGAGAATATAAATTATCCTATTCTTCTTCTTAAAGTTAGTTAGTATTAAATATATTCAAAATATTGATTAATCTTTCGATTGAACTTTTAATTATATTGCAGATCACTTTAGGTAATTAATACCTGTTTTAGGACAGTATGAAGAAATTTATTTTTTTTGATTATTTTTAAACAGTTCAGTTATATGGTTATGTTGTTCTTGTTAAAAATTCTATAAATGACACTTGGATTGAGATAAAAATTTTGATGACCTTGCAAGGATTTTTATGATATGGCATTGTCACAAGAACTGAGCTTTATATCATCTAATATAAATCCGATTTTGATGAAATCTTCTAGATTTTAAAATGTAAATCCCATTCCAGCTAGCATATCTTAGATTTTATTTGTAGCTTAAGATGTTTGAGATCCAAACAAAATAAATAAATAAGTATTTTTAGCCCCCTGGCTGCCTTTATTCCCAAGGGTAGCTAGGTTAAAAAAAAAAGAAAAAAGAAAATTCAAGCTAAACTTTTTTCCATTCAATATTAATCCTATTATCTTTATATTATCTTTTTTCTTTTAAAGTTAGATGGAATTCCGTTAATAAATATATTGCTCAGTATAAACTGATGACTTGGGTTTTGTCTATATTACAAAAATTACTCGTTCACCAAATGTACAGTACCAGTCAAAAGTTTAGACTCACTTATATTTAATTCAAAATCTTCAAGTTTAAAAAAAGTAATTGTAACTCAAGAGATAACATTTCAAAAATAATATGATTGTTTGGAATACAACCTATATAAATAAAGATGAAATTCTGTTTGTTTGTTTTTTATAGAAACCATACCGTTTGTCCTAAATTCTCCAAATTTAGCTTAGTGTTTCTTTCATACCAGGTGCGAACACCTGTCCATATGAAAATTGCATAACTTCAGCCAATCTCTGGGTATATTCTTTATTTTTAGAAAAATCGTTATGATCTCGATTTACATTAGATTTAGACGAAATCAACTGTTGGAGTCGCAAAAAATCTCATTTCTGTCCTAACGAACTTTTCTTGACCCACGGCTTTCCTCATTGTATTCCAAATACCCTGGGTGAAACCGGGATATACAACTACTTGAAAATAAATTCAAAATAAAAGTATAGTTTTTATGTTGTTCAATGGCTGTTCAATGTTGTTCATGGCTGCCAGAGGCCTCACTGAGGAGGACAGCAGAGACAGGAACGTATGGAGAAATTCTGTGATGAGGACCGGAATGTGACATTTGTTGCAAAATCCGAAATAAAAAAATAAAAAAAATGTTGTTCAATAAATAAAATTTTGTTATTTATTTATTTTACATAATCTAAAGGTGAGTCTAAACTTTTGACTGGTACTGTATCAACTTCTGCTTTGACAATAAGACATAAAAATGCACTTCAGATAGTTTGTGATCAACGGCAATGTAATTATCAAATTTTATAAAATATGCCGAAATAAACAATTAAATCCTTAATTTAGTTCTATCATGAAAAATTTAGGATACTTTATTGAATCTAGTTGCCAAAGTTTAATTTTGTTTCTTTATCATAATTTTAAAATATTCACTTTTCACTGGGTTAAACAAAAATGTATGAACCCTGAAACGAGTTAAAGCTATAAGCCATTGTATTAAATCAACGATTCGAAGCGGTTTCTAGCCTAGAAAATCATTCGAGTTACGTAAAGGACCTGCTGCTGTTAAGATTAAAGAGCTCTCTAAGAAAAGGCTAATTGATATTCCGAAGGCAGTTCCTGCTGGGCAAAGCGACAATGGGAAGATCCCAGAACCGGTAGTGTCTACCGGGGAAAGTGGTTTCATCGTCTGGACCGGTGAGATGCCTTCTAACGTATCGAATCAGTAGCTTGGATGGGTTCAAAGAATAATCTTTACTGTAGAGAATATGGTTGGGGCACGGTCGTATATGCAAACATTAAACAGTTTGATGATATAATTTACCATAACGTAATGTTACCAAGCGGATTCGGGCTTTTTGTTTCTATACTGTAAGAAACTTCATTCTCGAACAGCTCTGTTCGTCATTATATTAAGAAGCGAACTCGAACAAATACTTTATCTCTCCGCCTGTGTGTTCGGGGATAGCGCTAGTGTCGCTTTTGTGTTATTTAAGATAGAAGAAGCTAATATAAGAAGCTTCTAGACCTTCTTTTCGCAATTTTTGATGTTTCTTTTATCCACAATAAGATAAAGCAAAAGCCAGAACACCCACTGGTTCCAAATGAGCCGTCTTTGTAATGAAAATTATTGTGTTAAGGTGCATAGGTGCGGTCAGACATCATTGTTCGCTCGACTTTACAATTCAGTGTAAATAGCTGTTCGTAGTACGCCGGTACGGCAAGGTTATCTGTTCGAGAGTGAGGTTCGCACAGTGTAAAGGCACCTTAAGCAGCAACAAACAAGACAGCTTTACATAATAATACATATTTCATTATACAGATATGTAAGCAGAGAATGGATTGCTTACTATCGACAAAGCAGGATGCTGCTTATCAATAGTTTAAGACTTACTCTCACACAGACCGGAAAGTAGGGGTTTTTAACTAGCTTCAACTTTCTCTATGCGATGAATTAGCCTGAGAGATGAGATTATTCGCGGTGTTTAAGAGATGATGAAAGTAAAGGATGGAATAAACGTGAAGCAGTTATATCATTTTTTTTTTCGTGATAATCACTGCAAATACAAAAAATAAAAATGATCTTGAAATATTTTAAGACACTTATTCACAAGGAACTTTCTCTATGAAACAATAAAACTTGAATCATTTTTTTTTCTAATTGTATTAACAAGCTAATTAGCTGCACATAATTTAATACCGTTAATAAAGTATGCTAAGCTTTAGTGATTTTTAAAAATTTATATCCATAATCTATATAAATAAAGATGAAAATCTGTTTGTTTGTTTGTTTATTTGTTCTTTATAGAAAAACACACCGTTTGTCCTAAATTCTCCAAATTTCGTTCAGTGGTTCTTTGATACCAGGTGCGAACACCTGTCCATATTAAAACTGCATAATTTCAGCCAATCTCTGGGTATATTCTTTATTGTTATTAAATTCGTCATGATCTCGCTTTCAATGGTTTTTTTACGGAATAGACCGTTTGAGTCGAAAAAACGGCCTAAAATATCATTTTATAGATTTTGAAGAGGCCAACAAGGCCTGGTGAGACCGTCCCTTGGCAGGCGTCGAGTTCTGGGATTTTTAAAACATATGTTTTTTTTTTTGTTTTTTTAACATTACAATGAGTTTATTTACATGTATGGTGATATTATTTTTTAAAAATGCCTCCTAGGAAGCGAGCTTCAATAGGAGTAGTGAGCTCAAAAACTAAAAAACAACGTCAAATACAAGCAGCTAAAACTCTTGACGAACTTCAAATAGGATTGAACCACAGAGGCTTAGACAGGCAGAATCGCGGGAAACTGAGTCTGCCCAGGGAAGCCGATTTGCGAGAAGCTGAAACTGCAGGGCAATATTTCTGTTTGTTTGTTTGTTCTTTATAGAAATCCATACCGTTTATCCTAAATTCTCCAAATTTAGCTCAGTGGTTCTTTCATACCAGGTGCGAACACCTGTCCATACTAAAATTGCATAACTTCAGCCGATCTTCAGCTGATATTCTTTATCCTAACAAAAATCATAATGATCTCGCTTTACTATTGTTTTTTACGATATCGACCGTTTCATTAGAAAAATGAAATTCCCTGGTGAAACCGGGACATACAGCTAGTACTATATAAAAACGAAAAATGATATGAAACTTAAATTACGTATTTAAATTAGGCATAGTATATGTTTTCGCCAAAATCGATTAACTAGAATTGACAGTTTATATTCTAGACTTTATTGGTAAGGATCCCAGAAAAGGCATTGAATGGCGGTTATGTATGAAATATATTATATACTAAGATATATTTATACAGTATATATTTATTATTAATGTAAGAATATTTCAACCTTTCCAAGTCAATTGAAACCTTTCTATGTCTCAAGAAACCCTTTCAGAAAGACAACATATTCGATGATTGTCGCAATCGCTGACAGGTGTGAATTTAAGTTTAAAGAAACAAAAAATTGTTAAATAAAGAGTTGAATTTTTTTTATAAAAGTTGAAATGTAAACTGTTACAATTAAAGTGGAGACGATTGAGTTGTAAGAGGTTCCATTAGATTTGGAAAGGATAATGTTTGAATTGGAAAGGGTTTCTTGTGACTTGGAAAAGTTCAAATAGACTTGGAAATGCTTTATAAATAGAATATATTCTTTGGTTCTATAACTCCCAGTTGAGTAGCAATAAATTGAAAAAAAATATCAAAGATACCTGAATTTACACATTTCTTCATGAGTTCAAAATTTGCGGGCGCAAGCGACGGTGCTGCTTCTTGACTGGAACTAGAGTAACGGGATAGAAGCCGGGCCAGTACCTGGGATTCATAGGGTTTTTTGTGTTTTTAATTTATTTTTCCATAAATAAAACCCGATTGAGCAAAATATCATTTTAAAAATATTTAATAGGTATTGCTCGGTCCCTCAGTGTTCAGTTAGAAAATCAAAAGACGTGTAATTCCATTTATTTCCAAAAAATAAAAAGCTTCTTAAAGAGTGGATTGTAAAATTAAGAATAGATAACCCTGTTTCGAAACATACGACGATATGTAGTCTTCGTTTTAAAGAAAGTGACTATATTTATCTAGGTAAATATTAGTATTTGACATTTTATCATTCTAAAATGCTAGTTTTATCAAAATAACAATGGGTCCATAGTGTCATAGATTTGTTTTTCTTTTTCAATTTTCCCCATTTTTGTGTTACATCCGTAGTGCTTAATTGTTCCAAATTTTCAATGCAAGTTTTGACAAATAAATTAATAATATTACAAAGAAACTAAGCTGCCATGAAAGTGACAGCTGTCATAACAGTTACTGTATGAATAGGTAATTAATGTTATTACTAACCGAAAAACGTAGAGTAAAGTTGCAATGATGTGTTTGCATTTACCACAACTACCAGCTTTACACGTACAATTACAAGAAAATTGCTGATTATTATTAATAAATTTGATTTCCTCTTTTATTTGATGGGACAGTCCTTTAAGATCGCTTGTTTAAATGCACAAGGCTTGTAAAATAACTGTTTTTTTACTTCTAGATATTATTCCACATGTAATTATGTCGTTTGCATCAAGGATAGCCTGCCCTTCAAATAATGGTCTTTTAAAATTACCAATTATGTCTATCACATCAAGTATGTCTATCCCCGTTCCTTCCGACATTTTGCAAAAGTACTAGCGCACCCTATAGTCGATTGCCCCCCCCCCCCCCACGTCATGATTTTATAATGATTAAAATTTTTATTTGAATGGAATCACATAATCAGAAAGGCCTCAGAGAAGAGCAATAGTCAGCAGACGCAATCACTATTACTCTCACGTGCCACAGCCATTACAATTAGCTGAGTTTATCGCTACGGAAACCTCAGTATCCGTCCCGTACCTGAGCAGATCTGGATTCAGCGCCAAATTGCGCAACACATTCGCCAAGTCATCGAACCCAAGGTCGGGGGGGGGGGGGGGGGGGAGAATCGTAACCCCTTTTACGAAGGAATGCTTTCCAGCTCTTATAGCCCTCGTCACTTTCTAAGCAAGCAAATAAAACAAATATGGCAGATATCTTGAGAGTATCACTGCGACGTAGAGGGGAACGGGGACCTCGGAGATGTGGTCCTATCGAAGGATAGGAAAAGACCGGCGGTGAAAGTTGTGGGCTTAATAGTGTGGTAGCTCTAGCGGCTAAGGAAATTATAACTGATCATTGTTTCATGAGGTTGTCGTGGTTTGTATAGAGGTATCTAAAGACCGTTTCGTAAGGCGAAATAATGTTTAATAAGAAAGTATTTAGTGAGAGTGATATTATTCTGAGAGCAGGCCAATGCTTTCTGGCTTATATTTCCGGAAGTAGAATAATTTAATAATATAACAAAGAAACTAAGCTGTCATGAAAGTGACAGCTGTCATAACAGTTACTGTATGAATATGTAATTAATGTTATTACTAACCGAAGAATTAGAGATGTTTTAAAAAAATTAAAGTTTTAGTTTGCCGAACTATAAATACATAATGGAGCGAAGTCCCTTAATAAGTGCTCTCGGGTTAGAGGTCGCCAGTGGCAGATTAATTAATTAATATATTATACCATCAGTGGATCGATACTTGGATGAGGAGACCCTCTAGAGGCATATTAGGCCTTTGTAAAATAGAGAGTCTTGAAAAATCTGAGATTTGCACCTGATTTCGATTAAATCCTCCCACAACCTTCCGCCAAAAAAAGGTACCTGAAGATCTCTCATATCTTTATAAATATATATATAAAAATCTCGTGTCCCGATGTTTGGCGGAGGTAAAATCAGAAACTACTCAATCGATTTTGATTAAATTTGACTCATGGTATTTAGTTTTGTCCAACTTAAAAGATAGGATAGTTTTTATCTTGATCATTGACCACAATATTTCTTTTATTTCAAATTTAATGCTTATTACACTACAATTGAGTGTGATTATGTTTAAGTTCTATAATTTCCAACAGATGGCGGTGTTCGTTGATTTATTGACACACCTCATTTTCTTCTGATATTTAGGGTGGGTAAGCATCCAGTAGCCAAAACTATTTTTTCTGGCTTGTACTTAAAAATCCGTGTTTTTCCCATGAGCAATTATTTGCCGCCTTTTCACATGTGGGGAAAGCATCGAATCTATTTGTTTCCAACCTTTCCACCCCTGGTACGAGGTTTTTATTTGGACGTTCCTCTTAAATACGTATTTTTCTATGAATACTTTTTATCTCTCTCTCTCATTTAGGCAGGATTCATTAAGTTCAGTTAATTATTTTCATTTTATTATTAATAATTAATAAATAGGATTAATGCTTTATTTTTGCCTATTATTTTATTTATGTTTTTTTTTTTCTTCTTCTTATGAGAGTTAATATTTTAATTTATGTTTTATTAGTTTTACATTTTGTTCAATAGTTTTTCATTTCGGTTTAATTAAAGGTATTGTTATTTTATTTTCCTCATCATTGTTTTTCTTATTCTGAATAATACCATTATGTAAATATATTCTTACATGGCGATTGTTAACATCATAATTATTATTATTTTTTCTTTATTAACTTCATTATAACTATTATAAGGTTCAAATGAATATAATAGTGTGCTTCCTCTAAAGTAGAGCCACCATAGCTTAAGGTGAATTCAATCATAAAAAATAAAAATGAGCTCCGGACGCAACAGGGACGTTAAAACAAACAAAACAACAACATTGTTCTTATCAGTGTGTCTTTTTTTTTTTTTTTGTTCGGTACCCCTACCTGGCCATGTGTGGCATACGGGGGGTTACTCTAGAGGTGTGACCAACCTATTCTAACCATGGTGGGAGGGTCGAGATTTATTCCGTGGGGCCTCCACGAAATAAAAGTCAACCCTCCCAGGGCGGATTCGAACCGCCGCCGTTCGGCTCAAGCGTGCAACAGCGGGTCGCGCTCCTACACTCTCGGCTATCCCGGCCCACACTTATCAGTGTGTCTGGTGAAGGCATGGTTGCAACCAATTGTTTTTGTTCTGAAAACATTACAGGTACCTAAAAAACCTTCTTAAACATTAATCAAGACCCTCCATGATTTATGTAATTATAATACAGTGTTTCTCTCTTCTTTTAAGCTATATGGAGGTTTTCCAGGACATAGTGGGAGGCCTGAATAGTTCAAACGCATTGTCCACAATACCTAGCCAAAGAGGCATCAATAAATTGTTGAATATAAGATCTATTTTCTTAAATGTGGTTGGGTACTGCGCTTTCCTGTACAATAAAATAATAATGCAATGATTTTCATATTTTTCGTCTTAAGTAGTGACTATTCTATTACTCGTATGAATTCGAGTTAAAGTAGAAATTATAATTGGATTTAAAATTAGTGGGACTTTATACCGGTTTTTTTAATGGCCCGTTGGAAATAACGCCGCGTGGAAACTACACAGAGATTAAAGGAAGCAGCACTTAAGAGCGAAGGTACCGTACGCATCCTCTGTTATGCATGGCTACCTCCCTGGAACAAGTTCACGGCCTTCACCTGCGTAGCAGCTCCACGCATATCTTGGGACAAAAAAAAAAAAAGGAAGAAAAAATACCGAGTTGTGCTTTATCATATCCACCATATCGGGAACTTCCCCAAGGTCGCATTCCCTCCGACCCACTGAAGATATTAGCATAACTAAGGCGAAAATAAAAGTAAAAGTTTTAAAACGGAACGCCTTGCTTTGTATTCCTTCCCGGGAATTTCTTAAAATGGATAAAAGTAAACGATGGGAAGGCTAAAAAAGTTTACAAGCCGCTCTAAAAGTTTTTAGATCCGAATTCTTTCGAGAGATCCCCCCACAAAATTACAGAGCTTCACTCTTCTCTCCTTACTTGGTTCAAGTAATCTTCTTCCATTTGTAGTTGTAATGATGCTCCCATTGTTTTAAGAGTTTTCTTTTTATCCTTGATTAATTCCAGCTGAAACATCGGTTTTTTTTTTTTTCTTTTTTGTATACACTCATTCTTATTCCGTCGCCATTTGGTAAAAAATAAATAAATAAAATATAGTAGAGCGCCGAATATCCGAACTAATAATGTCAGGGATGGTCAGGATTATCGATATACTCATATAAACATGTATGTACATGTAAATAGATATACAGTACTTAGTGAACGAATGGGTATTGAACATCTCATTGAAAAAAGAACACATTATAAAGTATATATATTGGGTTGCCAAAGAAGTCTTTTCGGTTTTTCATGGTAAATTAAAACTCAGTTAGTTAAGTTGTAATAAATCGATACCTGAGCGCGTAATCGAAAAATCTATATAATTTTCACAATCAGCGCCCTAAATAATCTAGAATCGTTCTCAATATTGTAAATAACAGATAAGTTATAATCGATACCTGAGCGAGCTTAAGGTTTTATATCGATATTATTTTCATTATCAGGAGCCTTGATAATCTTAAGATCGATATAAGGTAATTTATTATACCCTAAAAGATTTCCATAAAAACGGTTAACCTAATAATGTACATTATTAGGTTTGACTCTTATATTAGGTATCATTGTGATAAAGATCATATCAGGACTTTTATTTTTGGCCCGAAATATAAAAGCCATGATGTGATTTTTATTTATTTATTAGAAATATAAAAGTCCGGATTTGACTTTTATTCTATTTCCGAGAAAATAAAAGTTAATTTCAAACCCTGTCACCAGGTTCATTGAATGTCTGAGGTTTATTGTTATTAAACCGATCCAAGTGGTTTTTGATGCCCTCTTCTTTTAGAAATTTCTTTTCATTCATGAAGTTCTGCAGAGACTGGAGTACTGGAATAAGTGGTAGTTGCTTGGAGCTAGGTCTAGTGGATAGGGGCAAAAGTTCCCATCCAAGGCTTAATAATTTATTGCGAATGACCAATGAGGTGTGGGGCCTAGCGTTGTCTCCGTGGATCACAACACCCTTCCGATTTGGTCTGGGCGTTTATTTTTAATTGATTGGTGCAATTTTGTTAATTGTAAGCAGTATAGAGTTGAATCAAATGTTTGAGCTGTTATGTTTGCCAGTCAACAATACTACTTATGTACATATATGTATATATACACATAGAAAGTATTTTTGACTTAGTAATTTAAAAATAAACTCCATTACATGTTACTTTCACCCAGAGTGGAAGCTGTGACTTATTTACAGTGACGAATTCGCCGACTGCCTTCGGATCACGGTTTGGCTAAACACTTCTCAGTTTACGACTTGTTTGGCGTCAAAACAAAAAGTCTGTAGCCACTTTTGTCTACCCATTACCATTCATCTCTTCGTCTGCAGTATAGAAGTCTCTTAAAGTAATATCAAAGAGGGTCTTGTTCGTTCCAGCCAGGAAGAAAGAATTAAATAATTTGCGCGTCTTCCACCAACTTCCACTATATGTACATATGTGGAAAAAGAGACATAGGTATAGTGTTTATTATTACCCAAATTTTAATAAAATAAGAGTAAAATAAAATGGATTAATAAGTAACAGACTTTATGTGTGAGGTGCACAGGATTTTAAAGTAGCAAGTTACGCTACTAAAATTTGAGTGGGAAAATTTTTTAAGAGGTCATGATTTGAAAGTTATTTCGAATTAGGATATATTAAGAAACGTGGAATCGACCACTGCGAGTGTAATTAAAAATAAACTATTTTAATAAATAATCGTCGAAAAATAAAACATTTTAAGGATCGTCATGAGCATTTGTCCTTGGGGTTTAAATCTTCTTTTACTTCGATATCGAATGAAAAAGAAATTTTTATCCATTATCCAAACTAACGAATAATCTTAACACTGAACAGACATGGTTTGTTCCAACTAGCACTTACTAACAGCCGATCGTTAACAAGTTAAATGCGCATCGAAAGAGTTTTTAAAGATTTTTAAGTTCTTGTTGAAACAAAACCTTAATCATTTATTCGAATAAATTCAGGGCTATTCCTCGGTCAATTACTTTGTTTCCCGTTCCTTATCATCAATATATATTATAAAGCAAAGTGTACAATGTGCGTGCCGAAAAGGCTCAAAAACGACTACACCTACTATATGGAATGTTATGTCGTCCTATTGCCCTTTTGCCCATGACGATGAAGAAGGTTTCAGTTTTCATTTTAACTGAGTAATGTTGAAGGGACAAGGGCTGTAATTTTAAAGCTCTCGCTACATGTAATTAGCCCCTCTAATAAGCCCAGGCGACTTAATGAATGAAAAAATTTAGTTCGACATTTGGAAGCCAGGAGCGCTAGCTAAGCCCAATTAATAAGGTTATCGTTCATTAGTTCTCTTTGTTATGGTTTTAGCTTCAGCTGTTTTCTTTAAATTACACGAGATTATGTATAAATAATTATTTTTTCCTTTTTATTTTTAAATAAGGTCATTACATCTCTGCAATGAATTGAAATTAAAAACAAAACCAACTGGATTCCTAAGCGAATTAAGTTTTACAGAAGAGGAAAGGATTGGTCGAAACATTGCCTTTAATCAATATACAATATAAGAGTAAATTTACAACAAAAGATAAATTGCTTATTAGTTTAGTGAGCGAATAAAAACTAACATTGAATAAAATAGATAACCTATAGATAATTTGAATAAAAGATATAACCTATAGATAATATGAATAAAAGATATTACCTAATGGAATATATATCGAAAATAAAGTGTTCATACAATATTTCTGTTCTGTTCGTAAATTTTCAACCGAATTCGAAAAAGGAGAAGTTACTTGATAAGGATGCGGTATCGTCATGAGAATGGTCTCAATGGGATCAGAACATAGAAACCATAAAAAATGGTACATACCAGGACATATTTGCTGCCAAAATAATTTTTCTTAATCTAGAAAAGGGAAGAAAACGCATTAATAGGATCTCTTATACCCCAACCATATATGGGCGGACTCTGAGGTTTCTAAACTTACCACTAATACTAAACTGAAGTTTCAGGATGGTACAAATTTCGTTTTAATCTTGATTAATTTTGGTCTATTTTTCTGTACTAATACATTTTAAAGTTATTCTTTCATTCCACCTATTCCACAAGCCCCTGAGCGAAGCCGGGCCCCACATCTAGTATTTAAATATTTGTAATAAATATTTAGAAATTTATGAAATCATACATAGTAAAATAAATAATTTGTCTTGAAAATTGTATAGGTAGGTATTAATTTTTAAAACGCTAAAATGTCAACTTTTGAGTTATGAAAATAATAATTATATAATTTATTTATTAATAAAACAGACTATTATTGAACATTATTGAATTATAAGCGTTCCACGTTGAAAATACAAGTATGTCAGTCTTCGGTGAAAACTAATATTATCATGTTTGCTGAAATTATTTCCATGGCCCAGTCCTTTTCAATTGTATCGTTGCTAACATAAAATCGTGCTCCGACTATTCTTCGCAACACTTTCGACTGTATTATTTGCATTCGACATTGTTTTTGTGAGATTATTTTCTGGGGTTAAATTAAAAGTGGTGAGAGTCAATCAATGTTAAATTAAAAAAAAAACACAATATTGTTTTAGAACTATTGTGCCAAAGTCCGGATTTTGTCGCTTTCGTGACATCTGTTATCTGATTCATCTCATCTTTCAATAGTTTATCCCTTTTAGATTTTACTATCGTAGCTAAGTCTGGCTTGGAATCCAGAAATTGAAAATGTGACTAACAACACTCTGACTTTAACCCCTTCATTGTTAGCTGAATCAGAAAGAATATATGTCTTTTCTTTGTCTTTTATCAGACAATCGATGACATCGCCGGTTTTTAGAACATAATTATCACACCATGTTTAGTAATGTCAATCGCATTAAAGCACCCTACAGTCCCAAGCTACGATTAGAAGTTTGGGTCAAATTCATTTGAAACGACTCCTCTAGCAAATCACTCAAACTATTCGAATGATGTGGGAGCCACTCACGACTCAACGCTCAACAATATGACCTTTTGGGGATGATACTGCAAAGCGAAAGGTCATTCGCTCTCACTTGCAACGCAACATCTTAATTGTGTGACTCAAGGATGAAATCTTTAAATGCTTCGTAACTTGCTTCTGTCGTTTCTATAACTTCTGAGTTTTCCTTGACTGATATCCACGTTTAGGATTGCAAATTGAGGGCTTATCAAAAAATATATCTTAGTTCAATGGCCCTTTTCCTGATGATATTTTAAACCATATGTTTTTTTATTTGAATATCGATTTAACATTATTAAAATAGACATTCACATAAAATATGGCTACTGATTATTTAAATATTAGTGGTAATCAAATTATGCACACTGTGATTCCCATGATTGGGGATGGTGCGTGTTTATTTCGATCTCTACTCCATATATATAAGAGGCTTTGTCCTGACTGATAGAATCAATGCAGAGCAAAAACTACTAATGATAGAAACTTGAAGTTCGGAATTTAGATTTTAAGTAACCGCTAAGAAAGGAATTTCAAAAATATAACCCCTAAGGGGTTTAAATGGCAATATTGTCCTTTAACTCTAACGGACACCAATTTTTTCACTTCGAGAAAAAATATCTAATTTGGACTCATTATAAAGATCTTGATACGACGAGTTTAACTCGAAAGCCCTACGGGGCGTCGATCGTACGGCGGGATGTTTTAAAGCCGAAAAATGAAACGTTCACGACAAGTAAGCAATTTTTTGTTTCGGCGGTTTTAGTAAACTCTCTCCATTGCGCGTCTCCCTCTCTTCTACCGAGCCGGCAGCTTCCCCCTCCAACATTCTACCTACCGGAAGCTCCGATTCTACTAAATCTCCTTAACATCAGTTAACATATTACATTAAATCAATACCAATATAATGATCACAGAATTGATTCTAAAGGCTCGCGGGCAAAGCCGCGACGGGGAATGCTAGTGTGTCTATAGAGGCTCTATATAGTCATATAGGCCTGGATGCACACATGCATGCATACCTCTTTCAGTAAAACTAGCAAACCTTTGTTTGTGTATATTTATGTTATATTCCTATTAATCACCAACCAACATGAGTCAAGTATGAATCAACGATTAGTTAGTCACATCACAACTTTCCTATCGGAGCACCGCAGTCTACGATGTAGCTTATCAGATTTTTTTTTTTTTTTTAATCCAGGAAAACCGAACAACAGGAAATAGTTGAGCAGTATGACAGCCAGTGCGGTTTCTGAGTTCTGTTGTTTAGAAAACAACACCGCGATGTTGAAACATCCTACGCGGAGATAGCGTCAGCAATAACCTGAAAGGCAGAAAAAGGAAGCCAACCTATTTCTCGTTAGTTGTTAGCGACGAGGAGGCAATTAAAAGAAAAAAATTCCTAACCCCACTCTGAGATAATATTTCCAATTACTCCGAAGATAATCTAACGGCCTTGGTTTAACTCTCTTGAGTGTTAAGTTTCTTTAGAATATTATTTCATTGCATAGTGTTTTAAGTCTGACGTGAAGGAGGATGTTCTATGAGGATAACCTATTCATTGTTTATGAATCTTAACCGCAAAATATAATTATAAGCTTTGTATATTCGAGGAACACCGACAGGAAGTCTTTCCTATATAAACTCTTGGATAAATAATGCTAACATAACGCCTAAAACTGTTTTTTTTTTTTTTTTTTTTTTTTCTTTACTCTAAAGGCATCGTTTAATGTCAGACGTGAACACCACTGGAAGAGAATGGATAAATAAAAGATCTAATTAGTTGTTTTAAAGGAGTATTCACAGAAGTGCAAGGAGGAGATCAGCTGGAGGTTACTGTGAACATAGTCTGAAAGTTTCTTAGTTTTTATAAGATCTTTTTTCAAGTTATAAAGCCCTATGAAGTCCTAGAACTGAATTAAGAAATGGACAGAATCTAACTTCTTCAGTAAAAGAAGGTAAGACTTTTGGCAAGATAACCTCACAAAAACGAGAAAACTACCCGAAACGAGATCGACACTATCGTTTATAATAGTGTAGATGGGATAAAATTACTAGAATGCTTAGTTACATCTTGGGGAAATTATTGCCTCCAGAGGCTTACGTTTCGATAAAAGAGTGCAGTTATTGGGGAGAACCTCCACCAATATTTCGAGAACTAACAAAAATTTGACTCTGGAACACATCTTAAAATTGTTCATATTCGAATTATCGGAGGAATACGCACCACCTTCAGGGATAAACTCAAGATTTAAAACCATAATATTCAAAAAACCTATTCAAATGTCTAAAGGAAAACGATACAGTAGAGTTCCGATTAACCGAGTCGATGGGGACCAAGGTTACCTCGGTTAATCGAAATAATCGGTTTATCGGAACCATACCAATACCAAGTGAAAATGTAGGTTATTATTAAATAAAAATTGCATATATGCTTAAAAACCTAATAAACTATATAAATAAAGATGAAATTCTGTTTGTTTGTTCTTTATAGAAATCCATACCTTTTGTACTAAATTCTCCAAATTTGTTGTTTGATACCAGGTGCGAACACCTGTCCATATTAAAATTGCATAACTCCAGCATATAACAATCTCTTGGTATATTCTTTATTGCTATAAAAATCGTTTTGATCTCGCTTTACATTGGTTTTTACGAAATCGACCGTTTGAGTCGATAAATGTCTCACTTTATAGATTGAAAAAAATGAAATTCTCCAAGTGAAACCGGTACATACATTTAGTATTTAATAATAATAATGCATAATAACAATAATGATAACAGAAATCACTATTTTTTAAAAAAGAAATCTTTAATTGTAGTTTGTTCAAATGAACTCATATACATACGAGTACACATACCCCTCCCCTTTAGACTTGGCTCGTCGGTGAATCGGGACCTCGGTTTACCGGACATCGGTTAATCGGAACCCTACTGTATTTATAAATTTATTAGAATTAGGTTAATCTAGCCTTTAATGTTCTGTACGGCACCAAAATGTATCTTAATAATAAATCATAGAAATACAAGAATTTTTGAGTGGTTACTATATCTCATTGTTGTTTGTTTGTCGAACTTCTATTTATGCTTCTAAGACTAATCGGGCGATGCTAAAGTGGGAGTCCTAAATTTTGACTATCCAGGTATAATCAGGGTAGGGATCTTCAACGAGTACCCGACAGGCTCCGAACATCCATTTCAAGTCCTATCCGAAGGACGGCATAGCCAAGGATTTTTTATTCCCATTAAAAATCCTAGGAGTTACTATACCTGATATCAGCTTTATCGGAAATGATTTATAAGGTTTTGCAGAAACTTTGGTTAGCGAGATCAAAGAGTTACTGAGATCTCAGTGGCTCAATACATGGACATCAGCAGGGGTGGTCAACTACCCCACCCTAGAAATTTTGAGAAACAAAAATTGCAAATTAAATAAATTCGTATTAATTTTCTATATTTACTAATAATTATTTAAAAAAATATTTTAACTTTAGTATCAATATGTAATAATGAAACAATGGCATCCTATTACAGTCTCATGTAATATATATTTTCTCACATTTCTTTAATTTGGTGGACGTTTCGCACTGTCGTGTCCATATTCATCACCACCTTTTAACAATTCTGATTTACTGTAGACATCAAAAGTACTGCACTTGAAGTATTTAAAATAACTATAAAAGTTTCTAGGAATACTTGGATCTCCTTTATTCTTCATATTATCTTGACAGACCACTTTATTTTATTACAGACAGTCCGAAACGTCCACCAATTAAAGGAATGTGAGAAAATATATATTGCACGAGACTGTAATAGGATACCATTGTTTCATTATTACAAATATATTAAAGCAGTCTGTCAAGATACTATCAATATGTTTTTTTTATTCGGTACCCCTGCCTGGCCACGTGTGGCATACGGGGGGTTACTCTACAGGTGTGACCAACCTACCCTAACCATGGTGGGTAGGTCTAGATTTATTTCGTGGGGCTTCCACGAAATAAAAGTCGACCATCCCAGGGCGGATTCGAACCGCCGCCGTTCGCCTCGAGCGTGTTAAAGCGGGTCGCGCTCCAACACGCCTTTCTATCCCCTGCCCAGTATCAATATGTTTTATTAAAAAAAGTAATTGAGCTTTACTATGTCGGAATATCAGGAACCCTTCCCCAAGGCATAAGAATTTTAACAGTGAGAACTCCCTAGACTAAAATATTACCAACCCCCCCTCTCATAGACGAAATCCTGACGTTTTTTAGGACGCCCTTGGCTCAATATGAGTAAGGCGATGGAGTGACACGTCCTGGCTGGGCTCCAAGAGATATATTTTACAAGTTCTCAGTTATCTTGAGCATTGTGGTGAATCATATTATTTATCAATTAATTTGTTTTAATCAAACCGACTATGATAAAAGATATCATCAGAATAGTATAATTAACTTGCAGAAATTTTTTTTTTTAGGATATTAACTTTTCAGAAGTCAGAAGTTTGAAAAACCCCATATGCTTCCCTTTTCTTTATATATTACCCTCGTTTTAAGAAAAACAAATTTAACACTTTCACGCTCCTCGCCCATTGGCTGCTGAGTTTAATGCATTTCGCTCTTTCGGACGGTAGCTATTCCAGGGCATTATGCAGTACTGGCAATCGTTCAATAATAAAATAAACAATAAAAAATACTATCATACTCGTTATGTTTATAAGTATATGAATATAAATATAAATCAATACAAATAAATATAAAAATAAATTAATTTTCGTTAAATTTTCATTATTTTAATTTTCAGCTGTCATATCACCTGAAATCGAGTAACTATTCTCTTGTAAGAGAATTAAATATTAAAATTGTATCGAAACGAGAGCGTGGCTCACAGGTATTCTTTTTCGGCAGTCAAAGTATTAAAGATCTAATTATTTGGCCGAGGAAGCTTTCTAGTGTGAGCCACCGGTGGTACACGCTGCCCGATGAGGCAGTGAAGTGTGAGCCACTAGTGGTACACGCTGCCCGATGAGGCAGTGAAGTGTGAGCCACTCGTGGTATACGCCGGCGTGAACCTGTTAATGCGGGAGGAGGTCGCTCACAGGTCTCCAAATCTGACTTCTATTAATGCCCTTCGTTACTATGGCACTGCAGCATGACTTATAACCTAAAGAATGTTTGACTGTTGAAATTTTTTTAATTTTTATTTTACAAGTGCATTTTGCCGATTTGATCGTAAAGAAGTATATGATCAAAGGAATTGTTACCTTGATAATGGCGTAATTGCCGAAACGTCAAAGCAATAATGTAATAAAATGAGGCTTAAATGAAGGATCATCTAAGATTATAACTAAAAAGTATATTTATGTATATATTTATTTATTTTTTGTTACTCTTTATATGCCGTCTTATTGTCATCTGAACCAGCCTACCCAAACTCTACAACTGCTTATCTTGGATTTCTTCTTTCCAGTTTGTTACATGTACCTCTGCAGCGTCTTTGCTGATTCTATCTACCCATCTACTTTTTGGCTTACCACTAGGTTCGTGCTATGGATGGGCTCCTCTCAGCTGCGTTGTATTGAAATATTTTGAATATATTCATATTTTGATTATGAAATGCTTTAATATATTCAATATGAAATACGGGGCCACCTATGGTGTAGTGATTAGCATAGCTCCTAATAATACTAAAGGTTAGCGTACCATAGTGGCCCTAGGATTTTTAAAATGGAGTGAAAAATACCTGGCTATGCAATCATATCCGTCCTTCGGATAAGATGTCAAATGGAGATCCCGAGCCTGTACGATGTCTGGTACTCATTAAAAATTCCATTCTTAATTATACCTATATATGCAAAATTTAGCATCGTCCGATTAGCCTTAGGGGGGACGTTAATGCTTTAATCATACATATAAACTTTAATCCTTTACTTTAATCACAGATTTTTATTTTTTTAGCCAAAAATACTGATAAGAAATGTTAATGGTTTTATCATTTTTATGTTTTCAGTCATGCGACTAAAAAGAAATTAATTAATTAATGAGAGTCTTATGTTTGCGCATAATTTATATGTGCGATGTTTTATTCATATTACTTTTCGAATCCTAGATAATGATGAAACCATTACTAATTATTAAATATATGTGCACACAAGCATATAAATTACTTTCGTTTTTCAAATCGAGTTTTTTAATAATAACGTTCCGTGATTTCAGTATGGTTGAAATAATAAAATTACAACGGCTGGTCACGATAATTCATTTTTTAAAAGAATACTAACAATAGGACGAAAGCAACTTGAACATTTCGCAAGATAATTCAAGTAAACTGGATCTATCAAGGCAAAAATTCTCGTGTTGCGATGTCATTGAATCGTAACTTTCATTCAAAATAGACTCGGTTTGGGTTGAGCGCCTAAATGGAGTTTTCGTGCCGCAAGGCACTTTATACTTTCTGCTTTATTTCCACGTTACGCTAACCGGTTTTATTTATTGAACCACTTTAATATTCGGAGCGTCTACAAGAAGATTTAGCTCGGAATAAAAAATAAATGGATGGATCTAATTCCTACTGTTTGGTTCACAAATGATAACAAGCATATCAGAAATTAATAATGGATTAAGGAAATGTTTTTAATGCTGTTGACCTATTTGTTTAAACAAACTGTTTACTATAATAGAGTATTCAAACAAAGGCTTTATCGAAGTCGACTAACTTTGTAAAGCTCTCTGTTCGAGCTGTTTGAACCCATAATCAAACCTTGAACTTCAAGAGAACATTGGAAAATCAGATTACCTAACAGTAGTAACCGAATTAAAACTACCCCGAACTATAAGCGTTAATTTAGAAACATTTTCATTCTAATAAAAAATAAAATGTTATCATGGAATGCTATTGTTGTTTGTTCTTGGCTTGTTAATTTGAACGTCACTTTATGCTACTAAGACTAATTGGACGATGCTACGGTGTGAGTCCTACATTTTGCCAATCGAGGTATATTTGGGATAGGGATCTTCAACGATTTCCGGGCATCGCATAGGCTTGGGACCTCCATTCTACGTCAAAAATCCTAGGACAGCCTAGCGGGCTTCGAATCCTTGAAATTGTGTTTTGTAGTTCGCTAAGCTAACCAACTACCTCCATAGGTAACACGATGAGATTAAACACAAAAATTGGTGAAGTAAAGTACAAGCTTAATATGACTATTTTTAAGTAACAAGTGACTAAAAATGTAATCTGCTCGCTCCAATGGAAAATATCCCTTGAATTTCACTCTTATTTTATATGACATAATATCTTACAGGTCTGGTAACCCTATATTGTACTTACTCACTGTGACCTATTAGATTGGTGAACTAAAATTTGTACTTCACTCATTTATTAACTGTGAAATATAGATGTTGAAATAATTGTTTAAACAAATTTATCGAAGTCAACGAACTTTGGAAAGCTGTCAGTTCGAGCTGTTTGGTCTTTGTCCTGCAGTCTGAACACGTAACTAAACGTGAAAAGGCATGTCTCGATGGACGAACTAAGTCGATCAAAGTTTTACCGCTTCAGATATAATCAGTCCTCCATAAACCCCGCCCTCCAGTGACAACTTCTAAACAGGCTGATAAATAAATCATATATCTGTAAAAAAACTAGTCTATGCCGTTCCTCGGATAGGACGTAAAGTGGAGGTCCCGAGCCTGTACGATGTCAGGTACTCGTTAAAGATCCCTATCCTAATTATACCTGGATAGTCAAAATTTAGGACTCCCACTGTAGCATCGTCCGATTAGCCTTAGTGGCATAAAGTTAACGTTAAAACAAACAAAGAAACAAAAACAGATTAATTATTTATAGTAAACGTTATATTTCAAGCTATACATCCATTTCTTCCGATTCTTACAAACGCATACATTATCTTTAAAATTTATGTATTACTTAGGATGTAATTTTCATTAAGGTTCTATAATTATTATTTTTCTTTTTTAAACGTTAAACAAAAAAAACATATGGTTTAAAAGTCCCACACCTTTTGTTGGGACGGACTAACAGTCGAAACAAACCGTCAAAGCACACGTTTGGGACTAGATTGTACGAGCCCGATCCACGCCGTTCCATGAGGTTCTACGAGGGTCCAGACCATCTCATTAAGACCATATATAAGGAGCGACTGACTGGACAGTCTTAGTCTTGATTGGGAAGCTCTAGCCATATGAGGGGTCAACTGTGGTGTAGTGGTTAGCATGACAACCTACAATACTAAAGGTCGCGGGTTCGCGCCTCGCGGTGGCCCTAGGATTTTTTAATGGGAGTAAAAAATCCTTGGCTATGCCGTCCCTCGGATAGGACGTAAAATGGAGGTCCCGAGGCTGTACGATATCAGGTACTTATTAAAGATCCCTATCCTAATTAAACCTGCAGATGCAAAATTTAGGACTATCACTGTAGCATCGTCCGATTAGCCTTAGTAGCATAAATGGACGTTAAACAAACAAACAAAATAATCAAAACTCCCTAAAAAAAAACCTCAGAGATGTATTCAAAATGTTACTAAATCAAACTGGGTAAACTCCGGTGGCGGGATGGCTGTGGGGAATTATTATAATAGTTGTTAGTTGGCTAGATCCATATGATTATTTGTGTTACAAAGTGATATTTTTTGTAACCTGTTCTAATATTTGTGTAGTTAAAATTCGTGTGGCATTATCAATTGTTATTTGTCTGTGAATAAATAATACCCACAGAATTGTTAGAATATGAATAGTGAATACATCAGTTGCCTAAACACCATTTCTGTAAATTTCCATAGCTACTCGAAACGTATTCCTTTTCAATTGAAAAAGTTCACTCTGTTAATTCAGTCGTAAACAATGACGAAATTATGATTGTAAGAGATGGTACGAAAATGAAGATTAGCCAGGATATGAGTGTTGAAGGTAAATAACTGAAAACATAACCTGTTTTAATGTGTCAACATTTTGAATGAACTTGATTTTTAGCAAGTTTTGATTCGAAATGTTATTATATTCTGAGAGAGCGCGAAAAATACTATATGAATCAACTGCTAACTAAATTTCGATTTCGTATTGATAAGACGAGTTTTGTAAAGTCAAGGGTACTAACTTATAACAAGTTACCTGATGCTTAGTTTACATACAAGTTTTTTTTTTTTTTTAAGATGTCGTTTAAGAGTTATTTTAAACTGGACTAACGACTATAAGAAGATTTAGAACCGAGCTCAGGTGACACTGTGACACACTCACCAGATAAATTTAAAGGCGGTTTAAAAATACGACTCATCTTTCAACCTTATAAATAACCAATTGGTCTGAATGGGAGCAGTTACTATGTTTATTTTTTTGATACTCATAAATTACGTTAAAAGAAATCACTATATAAGAAGTTACCATGGAATTTTTATCAACTTTAATTGAATATAAATTTTAGTATTCTCATTTTTTTTTAAAATGTTTTCATTGCTACCAGAGCGACATGCAATAGTTGAGAAAAAACGCAGCTACGGAATGACAGACTTAGAATTTATTTTAAGGTGCTTTTATACTCTACGAACCTCACCCACGAACAGGTTGCCGTATCGGCGTTCCACGAACAGCCATTTATACATGACGTGACGTTAACCGAACAAATATGGCTGACGCAGCCAATGCTGGCTTCTGATGAAAAAAAAATCTCCATTATCAATGTATTTTATATTATCTGAAAAATAAAAAAAATAGGAGACGAATTACAACGGCCCACTAGTATCACAAACAACTCCTGTCTCTTGGGAAAAACACAAATCAAAAGTGACACTAGCGCTACCCCCCGAACACAGGCGGACAGATGAAGTACCTAGAACACCCGAACAACCTACGTGAAGGCTGTTTGAGTGTAATGGCATGTTCGTAGAGTGTAAATGCACCTTTAGTTGGTTTTCGGTTCCCTAAAGAAATTGATCAAGCTGTCATGAACATAATTATCCATAACTCCGAGAATTTCTAAGTCGGCATTGATTCAGACGCTATTTTAATTACACGAGATAAACTTTACGAATACCGAAGCGATGAGAGCCCTGCTGATCGAATAATTTCCCTATTTAAATAGTAAATTAACGGAAAACGGTTATTAATAGGATATTCAAATTGGAATTTATTTGAATTCTCAGCAGCTATTGGCAGAAAGTGTCGGAGATATTTCGCAGAGTAACGTTCCATTTATGGAAGATTGATTTCTTATTTTAAAGAACATGTAATGTTTTTTTATATAGTCGGAACGTCGCGGTGAGAGCAGGTCAAAAAGGAGGATCATGGCAAAAGGCATTGATTCACGTGACAAAACTTTCCTCTCTGCTTATGGACACGTTTCCATTATATCTGGCGGTCTCGTAAAGATAGCTGAAATCGCACTTTTTCTAATTTCTTTTCAATAACTACTAAACCTTACGATGTTCAGAAATTTGTATACGATGCAAAGTTTTAAATCACAATAAACAAAGTGATTTGGAAAAAAAAATAATTATATCGAAAAATGACAGTTGGGATGGTTGGAGTTTGTTTTAACGTCACTTAATGCCAGTAAGGCTAATCGGACGATGCTACAGTGGGAGTCCTAAATTTTGCCTATCCAGGTATAATTAGGATAGGGATATTTAACGAGTACCTGACATCGTACAGGCTCGGCACCTCCATTTTATGTCCTATCCGAGGGACGGCATAGAAAAGGATTTTTTACTCCCATTAAAAAATCCTAGGGCCACCTCGGGACGCGAAACCGCGCGTTTAGAATTGTAAGTTTCTATGCTAACCACACCGCAAGGTTACCCCCTGGGAAATTGAAGTAACAAAATTGAACCATAATATTCTGTTGATTTTTTTGCACCCCCTGTTTGAACTTTTTCTCTATAAAATCAACTAGCGATCTTAATATTTAGAGATTAGAGTTAGTAATCTAAATTACATACTGTACATTTTCTTACTGAATGTGCATACAAATAAAATATTTATTGTACTGTATTTTTCGAATCCTTCACCATCTATTTTGCTTAAGCTCTGTCATTCCGGACAATTCAGTTAATTGATAGATCCTGATTAACATGACGCACCACTGTATTTCTTTCTTAAAAAAAAGAATTTACCATCTCCAAAAATCTCTCTTTTATGTCAACCTTTAATATATCATCTCAGGACAGGTAATTGTTTCTTGGTTAAACTGAGCGGGGAAAATATTAAAGTTTCAAAGCTATCGATAGTGTATAACGATCAAGAGTATAAACGTGTTTAATATAAGGTAAGCCCCTCCCGGTCATCAACTTCAATAAGGGGAATAGTTATGGGCAAAAAATGTTTTATTTTATTTTGCATAAATGTTCTCCGCGTTTCTTTTTCTGCGGATTTGCTTATTTTTTTATTTGTTATTATAATATTCGAAATGGTTGTCCTGTCGTTAGATGTGATGATGTATTAAGACCGATATGGGATAAAAAATAATAAAAAACGTTGAAGAAATAGTATATTTATAAAATTATATATATAAAATACATCTCAAGGAAATACGATGTATAAAATTTTATAGTTAAGCTGATCATTATCAAAGTTATTGCAATTAATTTAAAAATGAAATATGCTATAATAAAGCTCTTCAAATTATGTCTCTGGACTTATCAGAACTTTCACCCCATCACACTGCACAACCTGTCGCTTTAGAAAACGACTTCGTTCTCCCAGTTAAGCTGCTCCTGATTTCACCTCTTTGCTATGGGCGTGTATGTGATGCTTGACCTCTAAGTCATACAAGTCCTCGTAAGTTAGATGCATCAGGATGACTCGAAGGACTTATCTTAACGGCTTCGATTCATCTCGCTTAGGGAGATTACACGATTAGAAAGTTAATAATAATAGTCAATTTATTATGCCTGAAGAGACTTAGAAGAGATGTATTACTTTCAAATTAGCTGAAATAATTGTTATGTAATAAAAAAATCTTCTCTCATCTTTTACTTTCTCAATAGTGGTAAAGAAAGTGTAAGTAATTTTAAAGTACCCGATTAAAATAAAATGATCTGGTGTGAGCATCTAAATTACTGTGACTCGAAAGTAAAGTTAAGACAAGACTAAGCCCCTACTCCATCGCTGCTTATATTTAGTCCGAAATGGAACATCCCAGAAAGGTCTAGATCATTTCATAACATGTGATTACGTACTAATACACGAATGTAACGCTTCCAGAAACTCCTAGTATTCGTTTTCAATGAAACAGAACTGATCATATGTTTTTGGTTCACGACACAAAATTTATGTATACGGTGTATGTTTGCTTTTTATTATTTTCCTTACGGGTAACCCTACCGTTTATTGGAATTATGTCTTGCTAATAATAGATGTTAAAAAATTAAACAAAAAAAATATATATTTTTCAAAAATTACGTAGGGTAGCGTTAGTACAACCTGGTTACAAAAAAAGTTTAAAGTCAGCGATCAAAAAAAAAAGAAAATCTATAAAACATTTATGCCATGTTATTAATTAGAGGAATTCATATTGATGTGTAAAATAAAATTAAATAATAATGTAAAATAACGGCGAGCCTTAGTTTTGTTTTAAATGTATAAGAATAAATATAATTTGGTCCTCCGGGCTGGATGACGTAATAAATCTCTTCTAAAAATAAATGTACACTTTCATGGGAATATTTATTACATTAAACAAAACAACAACATATAACTGCTTGTATTTAAAACATTCGCATCACAACAAATGACCTTAAAGTAAGTCTGATTCAATTTATTTTAATTAGACGTCCTTGGTGAAGATTTTTTCTTAGATAAATTATGCATTCAGACATGGAATGTTGAAACAATATCACTGACCCTCACAAAGGTAATTTGCATAACACACTATTCCTTATTAGTTTCCTCGACTTGCTGAGGCGGTTACAGCAATACAGATTCGGGATTCAGAAGACAGGGAAGATTTTTGAAAATCTTCTCGAGGTGTGTCTGATGCGGTTTCCGCTTGGGATAGTGGTCTTTAGCTACGGACTCCGGAAGGCCGATCTGGTTGTCCGGTCAGCTGGAGGGGTTACCATTGGTCATCAACCTCTTCTGTAACCTTTGAGGATTTGTTTAGAACTTTCACTTCAGCGGTTGTGGCACCGTTAGTCTATATGTATATTTAGTTACTTCTACCTTTACAAGTATTTTACGCAATGATAAGTAAAATTCTCCTTTCTCTTACTGAATAACAATAGCTTTTCTAAACATATTTAGATGTTACGAACATGCCAGTATCAGGTTACAATAACGTCTAAGTCCACATTGCATAATTTCCGAAGATCACACAAAACATTGTTATTGGTTTGTGACACACATATATATTTAATACGGGGTTTATAAGCTAACGATTTGATGAAAATATAGTTAAAAAATTTAGCTCGGACTACCAAAGTAAGAAAAAAGCAAAGTTAACAATAGGTTCTAAGTAATTACCTTAAATATCACATTTAGGTCCATTTTAAAACAAATGTATCGAAACGTTTTGTATTCTTCTTCTGAACGACAGTCCATGATGGTCTTCCCGCAATAATCCACCAGTCTTGTCGATTTAAAAATTTTGATGAACTTCTACAACTTTTGATGGCCTGTGACGTTCGTATTTTTCAGGTCCAAATCCTTACCCCAGCGTTTACGAAGCTTATGTATGCATGTTACTAGTTGAACAACAACTGATTTCTAACCAAGTTCTCAGGAACTTTAAGAACTTGGAATCCTCATGTAAGATGGAAAAGACAGGGAACTGCTCGAGGTTACCGCCTACTACAGCACTTACGGGACAAACGCTCAAAACTCCCCATCAATTACAAAAGACAATAATAAGACCTGTTCGGACTTATGGAATCAAGCTCCTGGGCTCCAACAAACCATCAAATTCCGCTCATGTACAATCCGAAATCCTTAACGCTCCTTATTTTGTCACAAACAAAATTATCCATAAAGACCTTGATGTTCCATATATTGCCGACGTTGCCAAATCCTTTCATAAGAAACTCCAAGCTCACCTCAACAACCAACCCCCTTGTTTCCGTTCCAACTTCCCCCTCAATTTCTCACAATCTACCGAGGAGTTTAAAAAGAAAACGGCTTCGGGACCTTCTGATGTTGAATTATTAGTGGAAAGCTACTGATGGGTAGTTCCACTACAAGTTTATTCATATACTTCCTTTCTTATAATTTTTCCATATTTACTAGATATATTATGTCATTCTCATTCTTACAGCAATCAATTCCTTCTTTTTTCATACTACATCAAAAGAAAATGAAGTTATTTTATTATGTATATGTAAAAGTGAATAAATATTTTATTAATATTTAATAAATTTACCGTTTGGGATCGCATATATCTTGAAGTTATTTATTAAAGAATAATTGAAAAACATATATATTACGGATGTGTTTTCTTGATGTTGATGTTAGATGTTTAATAAGGTTCTTGAGGTCCAGTCAATAGTAAACAACTATATTATGGCGACAAGAACTATATTGTTCTCATAATCATGCCCTGCATATATATAGGCCTACACTCACATATATTAGTAAACTCAATTTACCTATAACAGAGTAATAGTTAGTTAGTATCTATACATTTATGTGATTACAATCACACACACGTATATATATATATATTATATGCTTGTGATTGTATCCTATTTTTACCGTTAATGTACAGTTTTCTAGTTATATTGATATTGAAGAGAACAGGTAAGTCATCCAGCCCGGAGGACCATATTATATTAATTCTGATGCCACAAAAATAATTGCTTTTTATGAGACTAAGAACCTTAATAATGTTCTTGTGTCGTTATTTTGTACTACAAGCTCGCTTTAATACACATTAATTTAGAAAATCAAACTATTTACATAATTCAATAATGTAACACGAAAAAAGAACAGGTATTTTTCTTCATTATTTTTTTTCTTGTGGCTTTTACAGATCTAAGGCCATAAGAAATAATAGGCAAGGGTCTATAAATTCTTTAATTGATGTTAAAAGAATTCAATGTTAAATTCTATTTGTTTTTTATTCACCCAAGGAAATCGATTTCCAACTTGTGATAAAACTAGACCAAGCTTTGAAACTGAGAACTAACAAAAACAACTACCGGTGTCGAGCGTAAGAGTGTGTACTCCTAGTAATTACTCTCGCACCATTACCGAGAATGAAAAGACACGAAGATAATGCAGAAGGATTACAAGCGGGTACCCATGGTGGGTATTGTCCTTACTGTATAGCCAGAGGGGAGGGGGGAGGTGAATGGGCCGGGGAAGGAAAACAAACACTCGAGAGACAGTGGAGTGCACTGCTTGACCAAGGACACGAGGGCCAGCGGGCGCCGTTTCGAAACACGAGTGGGTCAGTTCGGGGCGTCCTTGTTTGGGATCGAATACCAATAAGGCCTCGGATCGGATTCCGATCCGAATACAAAACGTCTGTGGATCTGTGTTATCGGGATAACACAAGAGAGAGGATATAGCAGTCGCGATTAACTCTGCACAATGATGAGATCTTGCCGGGTAGGAAGCTAAAGTTTAAGTCTGATCCTATAAATTGGAAAGTAGTAGGATAAAATAGACCCTTGCCTATTATTTCTTATGGCCTTCGATCTGCAAAAGCCACAAGAAAAAAAATACTAAAGAAAAATACCTGTTTTTTTTTTTCATGTTACATTATTGAATTGTGTAGGGTAAACCATACAGTCATTGACACCCTTAAGGCTACATTTCTGTGGTTAAATTAAAAAATATACTTTTTATGAAGGGATCAAATTGAAACTTCCTATAGCTCCTCTTTATCTATGAAGAAGTAAAAATGGGTGAAATCCATCAAATAAGTGACTTTTATTCAAATACTGGAACAAAGCTTCTATGATAGCCATATTCAATAAGGTCGAAATCGACTAAGGTACCCTTTAAACAGACAAAAAAAAAAAAAAAAAAAATTCATACTAACCAATGTTGCTGAATTGCGAGAAAGAGGAGAATAGGTACTGTATCTGGACGTGTAATAAGCAAAGAAGAAATGTGTTGCATAGGGTAAGCCGAAGTTATTGGCACCCTTAAGGCTACATTTCTGTGATTAAATTAAAAAATATACTTTTTATGAAGGGATCAAATTGAAACTTCCTATAGCTCCTATTTATCTATCCTTATAAATACTCAAGAGGTTTTTTTTTTTTGGGTCAAAAGGTCAATAGTTTTACCATATGGCAATATTTATTGTTAAAAGTGCAAAACCTAGTTATTGACACCCTGTGGATTTAATTATGAAATATTCTCAATGGTTAGTTTGTTAAAGTCCTACTGCATAGATGACTTAGAGGACCCTTCAAACATTAGATTCGTGTATATCTTGAAATAAAATTGGGACTTGTTTACTCATTTCTTTGAGTTAAAGTTGGGGTGTCAATAACTGTATGGTTTACCCTAAATAGTTTGATTTTCTAAATCAATGTACATAAAAGCGTGCTTGTAGTGTAAAATAACGGCACTAGAACTTTCTTATGGTTCTTAGTCTCATAAAAAGCTAATATTTTTGTTCCATCAGAATTATTATAATATGGTCCTCCGGGCTGGATGACTTATCTCTTCTCTTCTATATCCACATAACTAGAAACGATAGGACACATAACGGTAAGAATAGGACACTACAAGCTTACAGGAATATCTGTACGTGTGTTTGTGTTAGTGTGTGAGTGTAACCACATAAATATATAGAGGCTAACTAACTATATTAATCTGTTATAGGTATATTGAGTATACTAATGTATGTATTTATATGTCTATATATGTAGGGTATGATTATGAGACCAATATAGTCTCTAAACGTCGCCATATTATATATTATTATTTTATATATTATTGACTGAACCTCAAGAACATTATTATAACATCTAACAACAACAATCAAAAAACATATTCGACATATATGTAATTTACTTATGCTTCAATAAATAACCTTAAGCCTTGTATTTGCTCCTATAAGTATTTGCTCCTACAATGTAAATTTATTGTACATTAATCACACAAAAAGTATATACATTCACTTTACACGCGCACACTCACACACTCACACAAATATGTATATTTTTTTACACACACATATGCAATATAATAACTTAATTTTCTTATGATGTAGTATATTTAAAAAAAGAAGGAAATGATTACTGTAAGAATGAGGAGTGGCGTAAAGTTGTGAACACAATGGAACATTCCTAAAACCTCCCACGCTGTTTCTCGAACCATTAGGAATTCCCTGTACAAACAACAAAGATACATTATTCAAATTATTTGTATTTTATTTTTTAACTTTGTGTCATTCAAGCAAGCGGATGTGCATTAGCTATTTTTTTCTTTAAATATATACAATATACAATATACTGTTAAAAAAAAAAGAAGATCACTTTTTTAAATTATACCAATATTTTCTCACATTTTTTTTTCTGAAGAAATTTGGTTGAATACAAATACATACTCAGAAAAAAATATTTATGGTGTGAGTAACATCAGCTGTATTTTTTCGTTAGTTTTTATATTTATGATTAAGAATTCTAAATCAATTTATATTACCTACCAACAAAGGGAGGGCACGTCAAGTCTCGAAGGTCTTGATGATTTTTTTTTTTTTTTTTTTTTTTTTTTTTTTTTTTTTTTTTTTTTTTTTTTTTTTTTATAGTTCCTGTTTGAATAATAGTACAATGGACCCTAAAAACCGAGAAAAAATAAAAAGTTATATTAAACTACTTTATTTTATATCTCGAATTATAAAAAAATGTATCGACATGATGTTTATACTAAATATTTATTTTTGAGTGTACATTTAAAGAAATATACAGCCTTTTCTTTAAATTTTAAACGAATGTTTATATCTTAAATCAAACTACCTTTATCAGTTATTTTTAGTTTATCATTTTTGTCAAATTCTAATCAAGTGACAAATACTTAAGCCAACAAATACAAAAATCTCACTTTTTCGACATCTTTGAGGGAGATGAAATTACTAAATAGATTTTTTTTATCGAAAAATAATATAGGCTCTTTACTTGAAGATCTAATAATTTATTTAAAATTTCACTAAAAGCTCAAAAATAAGTAAGCCTTGTAAGTAGTAGGAATTTTAAAATACTTTTCCTTTTTTTTAATCTACTTTACTCCTGTCGATTCTATTCATAATAGAATCCAGATATTAAGAAAGGTTTTTAGTTTATAAAATGCCATGTGATAGTATTTCTATAACATATGTTATCACTCGTTTCCAAGTTACATCACTTGAGGTCGGCAAATAGAAAAGATCCCAACTGCTCTCTACCAAATCGTATAATTTTAGCTTACTATCAGTAAATAGATCAAGCTGTCATTCCGTTAAAATACAACAATAATCAAATGAACGGTATACTATGAGCCTTTAAGTTAACTGAATAACTAATTAAAATTTCAACATTTTACATAAAAGCATTTTTAGTAATATTTCTTCTTGGAAAGGCGAATTTTCCGAAGTAAAATAATATTAAAAATTCTTTCCTGTCAACTGAAAGGCAAATATAAGAATAACTTACATATAACTCATAAAACAATAAACGACATGGCTATTCTAGGAGATAGCCACAACCAAGGTTGATTTTATTACGGGTCATACCTAGCAATTTTTTTATGTTTATATTATTGGCGCAGAATAGATACATATAGGTTGCAGTAAGTATATATAGGAATTTATTTTAGTTAAGTCTCAGTCCTAGTTTTGATGTTTTCAAAAAAAAAAAAAGAAAAGTGAATAGAATATGTTGAGTCACTCATTGTTATGGTATTGATAGTTATAAAAGTCTGTAATTAAAAGATTATGAATGAATACGATTATGAATTTGATTACTTTTTAAAAATAGCTTCAAATTATGAAGGACAAAAGAACTAACCAAAAACGAAGGTCATCACGGAATGTTTCAAGCCTGCAGCATTGCAGATGTTGAGAAAGTACTGTGTCATGTCGTGACTTCGTTTTGGCAGTCATCCAAAAGTTGTGAGAGTAATCAACCTCGCGAAGTTTTAAGTGCTTCGACTGCATTATCACTTGATTTAATTTTAACATGGAGAACTTTTTTGAAAAATATTCGAGTACCTAGAACGAAGTTTTATGAAAAAATCTTGTGCGTACGCGCAACACACATCTTTCACATACCAACTTACTAAGATTAGAAATTGGTGTGTTTTGTTAATTGCCACTTCTCAGAGTCACACATTCATTTCTTATTTTTGTTTTTATTTGCTCTCGAAAGTACACTAATTTTTATTTATTATTAAATAAAAGTTTTTACTTGTGATAATTCGGCAATGCAAACATAATACTCCAAGTCGTCTGATTTTATAATTCTCTAAGTAGTTGTTGAAAACTTCATTCAGTTACCATGAACAGAACGGCTTTAATTATGAACAATGGTCTGTCGATAAAGGCGTACTCCGCATGCGTGGGCTCAACGTGTCTTATGAGTTGACGGAATATTTTTCTTTCTTTTTTCCACTATATTTTTACTTGATTTTTTTCATATTTCATCCTTAGCCATTTCTTATTTTTAGGGGTAGAAGAGAGACGCTTAATTTCTTCATATAAAAAAAAAGTTACTTTATAGGAAAAAAAAACCTTCACCCCGCCCCCTCACAACATTTTAATAATGATAAAACTTACCTGATATTAAAGAACCTAATTTCCATTAAACATGACGAGTTTAATCATAATCGCTTAAGCTCGATCGAAAAAATCGAAAAAAAAAAAAAAAAACTTAAAAAATGGAATGAAAGTTATAAAATAAAGTGCCCCCTCCGGTACATCAATTTTGAGGAAATTTTCGCATTCATATCTTGGGTATATTAATACATCAAATCCTCAGTTTAATCAAACTCGTTAGAGCCGTTTTTGAGAAAATCGAAAGAAACGTAAAAAGTTTTTAAATAAAGTACGCCCTCCGTTAGACCAATTTTGATGTAATTTTTGCTGTCATATCGTGGGCATATACATACACTAAATACACAATTTCAGATTCGCAGGGTTTATAGTTTTTGAGCTAGTCTGTTCACACACACACACAGACCATTTCGTGGGACTTGGTTATTTGGACTCAGAGGACCCCAAAGTCGAAATTTTTCACGATCACAATACTTTCCCTTACTATATATTTCATATATAGGTAAGTGAAAGTAAAAACTCCTTCACTATGATTAATTTGCCCCTAGTCATACCAACTTTTGTAATTCCCATATCTGAATTTTTATTTTGTGCGCATTTGTAAATCGTGTATTAGAGTCATTAAATTATAACAATACAAATCAGGTCACGGAAATAAAAGGTGTGTGACAATTAATTGCAATTATATTTGCTGAAAACAATGGTGGTGCTCTGATGAGATAGAATTTCACATCACATGATTATGTTCTTTACGAAACTGGATGCGGATTGCGACTTATTACTGAAACGGAATCTCATCATAACGATTTTTTAGATATCTGAGTTATTGATATAAAAAAAATCGCAAATAATCAATGGTAATCGGAAAATAATCAGTATGAAATAATTTTTATTATACTATACATTACCTTACAACTAGTGAATTATATGAGAAATTTTTATTATTATTAATAGAAATTGCAGTGAAGCGTAAATTACTACTTCACATTCGGGTTCCCAATCATGTGTTTTCAAGGCAACGTGTATTTTCTAACGCGCCTGCCCACTCGGCCATCCCACCCAAGAATTTTAGTTTGTTGTCACTTCCTAAGTATATGAAACGCTAATCTTTTCCAGGTATGCTCGATTTTTTTTTTTCATGCTACACAAAAGATCCCTAACGAATCCCCGTTTTCATGATAAGCTATGCCAACAGCATCATATTTCAGAACGTGAGGAAGAATAAAAAGGAAAAAAGAAGTAGTAGCAATGTCAAGCTGTTTAATATTCAGTGAAACTTGTAAAAGACACGAGCGAAGTCAGTGACCCAATACAATGGCCTCGCCCGAGATCTACGTGATGGCCCTGTATACCGTTCATCGTAGTCTTCCTAGTCTCGGGGGGTGGAGGCCGCCGTTCACACGGTGATCGAGGAGTAACGAGTAACGTGACATTTTGTAGCGGAGAAGAAAAAATTACTTGTTATTTACAGTCACTGCTATGCTACCGTAAGAGAAACGATAACCCTGGCAGGCATTAGTAGCTTTAATTTGCTCACTCGATGATTAAAAGTTCATAATACTCCAATAATTCTTTTTCATCATACTGCATCAAAAAGATGTGTTTTCAATACTCGGTTAGAGTCCGTAAAGTAATTTTTCGGGCCTAGGCCTGAAAAATCATTTTAAGGCGGTTACTTGAAGCTATACTGTGCTTCATTCTAATATAAGTAGTTCGTTTGAAGTGCAAAATAACATTGATATACCAGAAGATGTTTTAGAAGAAGCCCAAGAAGGTTTTAATATAATGAATAATCAGAATTGTGCTATAAATATTAATGTAAACATATAAGTACTATTCTTCAATTATAGGTTAATAAACTGATGTTTTTTATAAAAAAAAAATAATAAAAATGTGTCAATTTAATTTCTTATATTGTATCTGTAAGTTATTGATAAAATATAAAAGTGTTTTAATGTACTCAAGTATGAGCGGTATGATGAAAAGTATTGTTAACAACACGTACCAAAAGTGTGTTGAGGTGCTTGGTCTAATTTCCGCGCTCGGCTATGTCTTGCGTGTTAAACTCGACTAGGCTAGTGATGAAAATAACTATTTGTGGTACTTTTCTGTTATAGTCACGCCCAGAGAAAATGTTTTTAATTCAGTTAGTACATTGCTTTTTATTTTGCAAGGAGAAGCTGGTTTATCGCTTTTTATTTTAAATATTTTAAAATCTTATTTAGCGGAATATGTGTGACCTGCCAAAGGTTAGCAGAAAAAGATCCTTTCAATGAAATATTTTTACAATGACATTTCTAACATATAATTTTTTTGTATACTAAAATGAAAATATATAATTTAATTAAATTTCATGTAAAGTGTTTTATTCAGAAAACATGTGTTTTATTTATTTAAAGCAATGTACTAACTAAATTAAAAACATTTTCTCTGGGCGTGACTATAACAGAAAAGTACCCTATTTGTTGCCTCATATTATCAAGTAAAATATCACTCCGTATATGAATCGGTTATTTCGAAAATGGGTCTTATCTGCATTTTTCAAACTTTTCAGGAGAGACAAATAACTTGTTCGGTTAATATAATATATTAGAATATCCTGAAATTTTTTACTGTTTATAAGGCATTATTCCTGACGTGAAAATATGCATTTAAAATTAATGATAATATATATTAAATATATAATTAAAAATATATTCAAAGAGAAAAGATTGGCCGGGATTTGAACCCGGTATTCCTTATCACTATTAAGGCTCCCTTGCCACTTAAGCCACCAGCCACATATCCCGTTCAAGACAATCCCTTCTGTTCACTGATCTCTTTCCCACCGATTTCGCAAATTATCCATTTAGTGAAGTCTCTTGAATATTGTCGATTTATATATTGTTTAACCCTTCAACGCCTTTAGGCTGATATATCAGTTCGAGCGCTGCAGTCCATGTGGCCTGTAGACTGATATATTCTTTAGAAGAAAAATATGAACAAGGAGATAAAGAAGAGTGAATGTGGCAAAAAGTATTGAGGCCACCGGGCACGGCAGCCGGTCTAATATTTACACTCGCACTGCTCAGACGCTAAAGGGGCTACCATAACAATAAAAATAATTGAGTTTCAATTAAAAAAAAAAAAAAATCTGGTGCGTGCGCGCAACACACAACTTTCACTTACCAACTTACTTAAATTAGAAATTAATGCGTTTTGTTAATTGCCACTTCTGAAATAAACAGAACTGCTTCAATTATGAACAATGGTCTGTCATTAAAGGCGTGGCCCGTACGAGTTTTATGAGTTGACTGAATATTTTTCTTTTTTTCTCCTCCTTATGTTTTCTTTATTTTTATCATATCTCATATTTAACCATTTCCTATTTTTAGGTGTAACGAGAGACAGTTAATTTCTCCATATAAACAAAAGGAAAGGTACTTTATAGGAAACAAACAAACAAAAAAAGCCCCCTCAGAACATTTTAATAATGATAAAGCTTACCTGATATTAAAGAACACCTAATTTTCATTAAACATGACGAATTGATAAAAATTGTTAAAGCCGTTTTTGAGATCATCGAAAAAAAACGGTAAAAATTGGAAAAAAGTCAAGAAATAAAGTGCCCCCTCAGTTGGACCAATTTTGATGAAATGTTGGCTATACATACATCAAATACCCAGTTTGATCAAAACACGTGAAAATGATACAAACTTTATTAAGTAAAGTCCCCCCTCCGGTTGATCAATTTTGATGAAATTTTTACACTCATATCTCGAGCATATAAATAGATCAATTACTCAGTTTAATCAAAATCGTTCGAGCCTTTTTTGAGAAAATCGAAAATACGTAAAAAGTGTTTTTATAAAGTACCCCCTCCCTTTGAGCAATTTTGATGAAATTTTTGCTGTCACATCGCGGGAATATCTATACACTAAATACCCAATTTCAGGTTCGCACGGTTTATAGTTTTTGATCTAGTTTGTTCACACACGCACACAGATCATTTCGCGGGACTTGGTTAGGGGACCCCAAAACGTGTATTTCCGTTGAAAACCAGAAGTCGAAATTTTTCACGATCGCAATACTTCCACTTACTATATATTTCATATATAGGTAAGTGAAAGTAAAAATATTGACTCTAGAAAAATTTGTCCACTGCCACGTATAATTTGCAGAATTTTGCAAGGTCGGTGGGAAAGAGGTCAATCAAGACAAAGGATATGTGCCTGGTAGCTCAAGTGGCGGTTGGATCACCCGTCTAAGGCACTAACTGCTTCTCTTAATAAAATGTTCTTCTTTGATCCATTTTTCATTACCATCGATAAAAACCATTAATGAAAACATCGCAACTGCAAAACTGGAAATAAAAAATAAAATGAGTTAGAGAGCAGTTTGCAATAAAATAAAAGAAACCAAAATGCTCGATAAATTTGTATATGTAAGTAATTATATTTAATTTTAATCCTCTACTGAACAACCGCAATAGATGACGGATAAACATGTGAAGTTAATCTGACAAATAGGAATATGTTTACAAAAATTATAATTAAGTTTTGCTGCAATTTTTTCCCGCGAGCTCATTCAAGCTTTATGATATTACGCTAGGACCAATCATAAAATCTTTATATTATTTTTTTTTTAAACAAAAAAGCAGTATCCATATAAAAAGGCACTTACTATGTACTCATGTATGCAGGTATGCTACTTAATTTGCGCAGACTTCATAACAACTTTCATTTTTTAAAACCAGGTCGTATTAATTCATTAATACCAGACCATTAATTCCTTTTGTTACTACAGAATGCAGCCGTTAAGCATGAAGAATACTGTTTCATTTTTTTCTCATGATGTGTAACGAGGCTTCGTGAATTATTCAAAGTGGATTTCCGTAAGGCCTTGGGAATCTATTGAAAAATAATGCTTTAAGATCATGTATTTCAAGCTAATTTATTATTATTTTTTTTTTTTTTTTATAGACAATGAAGACAGGGAAAACAAATATTCAGAATTGTTTTCGTTTCTGCGGTGAAAAAAAAAGTGTAACTGATTTATTAATTCTTATTTAAAGATACGAAAACATTTAAGCGAATTTTGGCATCTTAACTATTCATAAAACTCGTAAAGGAGTCAATTTTATTACCGTACCGAAAATAGGTTATTTTATTTACGTTTTCATTAAAAAAAATGTATAACAATAAGTATGTAGGTACAAGCAGTAATATCTTCCTCTGATCATGAAACAATTACATCTAACTTAGTTTAAAAAAAGCAACAAAAATACAAAATGGATATCATGTAAAATTAACTTCATTATTCTTATTTATTTAAATTTGATTATGCTATAGGATTCACCTTGATATAATAGCGAAGATTTATCTTTTCTTAAATAATTACAAATTTCGAAATTTAAAAATAAGTTTCGACACTACAGAGGCTGGTTGCGTAACGAATAAGTATATCTAGAAATATATATTTTATATCATTCATGTTTGGGCAAAAGGGTTTAAGTCGTAAACTTTTTTTTTTACTCATCTTCTTTAAAATCATAATTTACTATAGTTTTTTCGTTATTCATAATTTATTGAAAGAATATAGTTTCATTTATTATTCTGTATTAAAGAAATACAATCAGAAAGAATTTATAATGATTTTCAATAGCTTGGTAAATCGTTGTTTAAGCTTCACGTTAGGTGAAATATAATGTATAGATCTATGTGATATTGTCTATTTGATAGTGATATAATCTACCGATCTATAAATAATTTTAATGGTTTATCTAGTATCATAGGATGATAAATGGAATTTCAGATGGACATTTCCTTTAATCGATTATCCTACGTTTCAGCCCAGGCATGTAGGCCATTTTAGGGCTAAAATGAAAAAAATAAGTAGTAAAATGAAAAAATGAGTACATTATAATGTATTTAGGAGTACAAATGTAAGAATGCAAAAAATAATAATTTTTTTTATTTATTATTTATGCATTTTTATTATCTGTAATTAATCTTATTATCAAACATTGTATTTCCTCTGTTAGTTAATAGGTACATATATAAATTTATATATTTCTCTTTACTCATAGATACATTATATTTTACGCATATATTTGTTTTATTATTGATACATGCTTGGGTAAAACAAATGAAAAAAAAATTCTTGAAAAAACAGTCGACAATTTTTCAGGTTTATTTATTAATAACCATTTTATTTATAATTTACTCAAACCTGAGTAAATGAAAAGGCTAAAGTCCTGATGCTAAAGTTTGTTTTGTTAATCGATCTAGACTAATCGACTGTACATTACAAGAAACATGAAACGATAGCAATCGACCTTAACATATATGTTCATGATCCAAAATAAGTAACATATCTGGGTCACCATTACTGAAGGTTTATATACTCGAGATAAATCATCTCGAATTATATCATATAAACTGAAATTCTTCGGGATTCTTTTTTAAATTAAATATTTTTTGATACTTAATAATTATTAATGATTATAATATTATAACTCATATAGTTTTATTATGTCCAACACAGGCGACCCTGAAAATCCTTTCATTCTTCAGAGTAGGTAATTCACCTTATTCTTTTATATTCGTAAACTACAATGTACTTGTACAATGTACCTCTCTCAGACCGAAACTAATAACTCAGGATGTCGAGGTCGAAAACTATTCACCTTTTGTTATACTTTTTCTTTATAATAATTACTATCATTATTTTGACAACGCACGATCTTAAAGTGATTTTTTTTTCTCATAACTATTGTACTGAAAATAATTATATACATAAATAATTACATACATATATAAACAATTTTTTTTGGATTGAATCAATCGATAAAATATAATAAAATTCCATTTCTGTTAGGAAATTTGTTATTACTATTATACCATAATATTAATTCGATTTCAGTTAGTATTGTATAAATAAAAAACCGTGACAAAACTGGCTAGAAATGAGGAAAGATAAATTGAAGTTAAGAAAGATTTGAAAAAAATAGATCTTGTATAGAATAAAAGAAAACAACTTGAACGAATCAAAGACAAACTTAAGTTGGAGTGGACTCTGTAAACCTCAAACATCACCCCGAGGGGTTCAAACAGGTAAATAATGAAATATTGAATAATTTTTACTGACTAAATTTAGGAAGAGACTATTGAATTATAGATATAGAATGCAAGGCCTCAAAGTCTCGTATTATTTCAATAATTCACTAAAACATGCAGATCACATGCCAAATTTTCGCCTATTCAGGAATCTTCAGGGCTACAACAGTTTCGCAAGCCGAAATTTGGCATGTGATCTGCATGTTTTAGTGAATTATTGAATTAATACGAGACTTTGAGGCCTTGCATTCTATATCAATTTTTATTGACTTAAAATTACAAGATGGCCTAGCAAATAACATACTAGTAATTTAGCAGTGACAGAAAGTAACCGTATTCTTTGCTGCTTTTTTTTCTCATAACTATTGTACTAAAAATAATTATATATATAATTATATACATATATAAACATTTTTTTTTGGATTGAATCAATCGATAAAATATAATAAAATTCCATTTGTGTTAGGAAAATTTTTATTACTATTATACCATAATATTTATTTGATTTCAGCTAGTATTGTATAAATAAAAAACCGTGACAAAGCTGGCTAGAAATGAGAAAAGATGAATATTTATAATGTTATATTATATTAAAATTACAAGATGGCCTAGGAAATAACATAATAATAATTTAACAATGACAGAAAGTTACTGTATTTTTCGGTGCTTGAGGTTAGACCATCCAGTCATCAGCTGCCATTTATTTGTTCTGCTGTCCGGTATTCTAGAACAGTTGAGATGATTCCATAACATATGGTCACTTGATAATACTTTTAACCGATACAGATGATTTTATAAATTAATTTTACATAAAGTAACAAAGATAAAAATCTTTTGTGTTCTTATTTGTTATAATTAAAGCTCGGAATTCGTGCAGTAAAAAGTTGAAAACGTGCAATAAAATCTTCAAAACGTGCAAAAACGTGCATTAAAAACTTCAAAACGTGCAAAAACATGCAATAAAAATGTATTGCTTCAAAAACCATGCATTAAATTATTTTTGTGAACAAATACTTAACAGGCACTTTGGAAAAAAGTATTTAGGGGAGAGTAAATTGAAATAGAAACTCTTTTATTTTTACAGATTATTTTTATGATAATGTTTTTGGTATAATCACTGAATTTTGGATCTTTTTTATAATACTATTTATATATTTTTGAAAAAAATTCTGGTAAAAAAATCGGAACAGTATTATGTGGAAGATGTGGAATACAGAGTAAAATACCCGCATGTGAGCTGTAATTACATATATTGGAAATAGGAAGATCTTAAAAAAGGAAAGATACTACTCAAATTATGGAATCACTAGATGCAATATCCGGTGCGTAGGCTTATTTTTAAATCACTCTGGTGACACGTAAAACCCCTGTTACCGTTCTAGGGTTAAAAAAATTAGGTACTTACTTGTGTTACTGCGGGTATCAATTTGTGATTTCCTCTCACAACCAATTTTTTATCACAAGATTTACAGAACACTGCACAACCATCCCTATTGAGTTCAGGATATTTTTCAATCCATCCCGCAGTTTTCGAAGACACACTTGCGCCCATATTAATCATTTTTAGGATACTGACAAAACGATGGGAATTGAGAAACAAAATGTAAACATCCAGGAACCACTGAACCCTCATTTCTGGGAAATCGGAGGTTTGTGTTAGTTTACATATCCCAAGTTCCATTTATTTTTTTTTCTATGATATTTACATTTATTTTTCCACTATTATTTTGATGTGTATTGAAAATAATTACAATTTGTAATATATTTTTTCTTCAAATATCAAATAATGCAATTTCAAGCAATAACAATTCAAAACGTGCAAGTTCGTGCAGTAACCCCAAAACGTGCAATTTCGTGCAGTAAACCCCAAAACGTGCAATTTCGTGCAGCATAAAACTTCGTTAAAACATCCCATTAGGCTTGATTCGGATAAGTAACTTGAGTTCGCTCTATTCTGACTTTCCAAAAAAAAGATGCAATTGCACGGGAATCCGAGCTCTAGTTATAATATTTATTACGCGTAAACGCATCTCTAGGAAAATGTAAGTTAAACATACGAAGGGTACTCACAGTTAAGCTAACTTTAAGAAAAGCGCATTTGAATGTTTTTCACTTCAGAGAGGCTCCAGAAATGAACAAAAAGAAACAAAGTTAATTCAGTTACATCAGTGACTTATTGCAAGTACAAGTTACACCAAGAAAAATGTAGATTTATTCCAGAAAAAATGTTCTTGAATTAAACCTCTTCGGGTCATTCCTCGACCATAGGTGGATCAGCAGGGTATTCCTCGTCAGTTTCTCCGTAGCTGACATCTTCAGATGTTAAAGTTTGGTAAAAGATTTTGCCATTGATGCTGAGATAAATTAGATGGCGATATTTTGCAGATTTTATTTGAAGTTTACCAGTAAACAAATTTTCATTATTTTCTTCTTAGATTCTTTATTCTAAGTTTTTTTTAAAGTTTCAAAATAATCTAAGATCTTGCAATATAATCTGTGATATGATTCGCGCAATGAATAACAGGATTTTTTGGCTAGTACAGCCCATTGTCAAACTAATATTTCAGCTGACTTACGGAGTTGGAACGAACTGTTTAGTTCGAGATCCATCTACGGCGTTCCACCATCTTCCACGAAGACCTGGAACCCTCCAGAAGGTTCAGTTTACGACTACATATAAGGAGCCAGTGACTGGGCCAATTAGTCAGTCTGTGTCTTGACTGTGAAGCTCAAGTCATATGATTAGTGTGCTATAACGTTATCAATTTTGTAACCTGCTCGAATATTTTAGTTGTATTAATTCGTTGGCATTGATAATTGTATATATTTGTTGAATAAATATTCTACAATTTAGAATCAAATTTAAATTTAAAAATCAGCTTCGACACTACAGAGGCTGGTTGCTTAACGAATAAGCATATCTAGAAATAAATATTTTATATCATTTATGTTTCGGCAAAAGGGTTTAAGTCGTAAACATTTTTTGTTTAGTAGAACAAAAAATTGTACCAACTTGTAGGAACAGTTAAATCTAACAGCGACAGAAAGTAAGTGTATTCTTCGCTGCTTGAAGTTAGGCCAACTCGATAGTCAATAGCTACCTTTTATTTGTTCTGCAGTCGGGTATTCTAGAACAGTTGTGATGCTTCCATAATATATGGTCACTTGAGAATACTTTGAACCGTTCCAGACGATTTTATAAAGTAATTTTATATAAATTAACAAAGATAAACATCTTTTCTGTTCTTAAGAATAAATATTCTTTAACCCACAGAAGCGTTGCAATATGATAGATTATCCAAAAAGTATACTTGAGCAACCACTAGATGGCACCGATATTCCATTTCCTTAAAAAAAAAAAAAAAAAAAACTGACGTAGTTTTTCACATGCACCCTTCATATGGTACCATTTTATTATAAAAAACAAAACAAAAAAGAACAAGTGAATGTATGTAAGAAAATCAAGATCATCAACCGTTCGAAAATTCTGCTTTCAGGAAAAAGAAATTCTTTGCAATGCCTTTTACATCACAGAAACGAGGTAGAAAGAAATTAATTGCACGAGCTAAAAAAAAAAAAAACACAAAAAAAGATAAAGAAACAAGCTGTTTAGCAGAGCAAGTTGACTCGATAACCTGCCTGTTCTGGAGAGGAATTTGTTCCATTGTCTTCAAGCCACAGGATGGATAAAGAAAGTGGACGCCGTGGCATGCAGATCCGAAGCTCCACGCTACAAATTGAGCCAAACAACTTTGGATGAAAAAAAAAAAAGCAATTAAAATCTCAATGACATGATCCGCTGTGAAGGGCCCATGCTACATTATTTCGTAAACTGACAAGGGAGGGGTGGGACGTTGGCATAAACATGTTATGGAAATATTATCTGCTACGCTGCTTTGTTGTGCGTAGCCTATATTAACAAGGAAGAGAGAAAAAGAAAAAATAGAAAAAAAAATGTAATAATTCCATAGAGCTGTAACGTTGAAAATGTCTGAAGAGCCGTTTCTAAAAATGCTTCACTTCAATACTTATAAAATAAACTAGCTAGGGTGCCCGGCTTCGCTCCGGTATTTGTGTGGCAGTTTTAATAACAGAAAAACTTTAAAATTAAAGGAAATGTAGAACAAAATTAGCACCTTCTTGAAACTTCGGTTTTATCTTATTAATAGCAAGATTCGAATCTGCCGAGCCCGCCCAAATAAGGAATCCTTTTTATGGGGGGGGGGGGGTTGAAAATGGTAAATGAAAAACTGATTTTGCTGTTAATTTGTCGAGTTTTTGATGGTTGATGTGATTCTGAATCCTATTAGCCCAACAGATAATAAATTATTAGATTATAGTTGAAAAATCTGATATCTCAGTTAAAAAAATCTGGTGCGAGCGCGTAACACACAACTTTCAATTACCAACTTACTTAGATTAGAAATTGATGTGTTTTGTCAATTGCCACTTCTCAAAGTCACACATTTTTCCACATTCATTTCTTATTATGTTTTCATTTGCTATATAAAGAACACTTTTTTTTTTTATAATTAAATAAAAGTGTTTACTTGTGATAATTCGGCAATGCAAGCATAATACTCCAAGTCGTCTGATTTAATAATTCTCTATTTAGTTGTTGAAAACTTAATTTTGTTGCCATGAAACAAATAATTTCCATTAAATGAACTGAAAGGCTCTAATTATGAACAATGTTCTGTCATTAAAGGCTTATTCCTCATTTGTGGGCTCAACGTGTTTTATGAGTTGACGGAATATTTTTCTTTTTCCTCCTCTTGATTTTTTTCATATTTCATATTTAGCCCTTTCTTATTTTTAGGCGTAACGAGAGACAGTTAATTTTTCCATATGAATAAAACAAAGCTGTATTTGCCCCAAGAGGGTCTCTCGACCACCGAAAACGATCTGTTATAGAATATTTGTATAACAGATATCCTGCCGGGCGAGATTTTAACTCGGGACCTTGAACACAGCAGCTCAATCAATGAAGCTACCCCTCTCCGGCTTATTAAAGGAACGTGTACGAAAAGTTAATACCGATTTTTTTTACTTTCACTTATCTATATATGAAATATATAGTAAGGGGAAGTATTGCGATCGTGAAAATTTTTCGATTTTCTCAAAAACGGCTCTAACGATTTTGATTAAACTGAGTATTTGATCTATTTATATGCCCGAGATATGACTGTAAAAATTTCATGAAAATTTATCAACTGGAGGGGGGACTTTACTTAATAAATTTTGTATCATTATCACGTGTTTTTTTTATTTACTCAAAAACGGCTCTAACGATTTTGATTAAATTGGGTATTTGATGTATTAATATGCCCGAGATATGACTGTAAAAATTTCATCAAAATTGATCAACCGGAGGGGGGACTTTACTTAATAAATTTTGTACCATTTTCACGTGTTTTTTTTTTTTTTTTTTATTTACTCAAAAACGGCTGTAATGATTTTGATCAATTTTCATGTTTAATGAAAATTAGGTATTCTTTAATATCAGGTAACTATATTAATATCTTTTATCATTAATTAAACTGTTCTGAGGGGGCTTAAATGGGGAAGGGCCTTTTTTTTTCCTATAAAGTACCTTTGTTTTGTTTGTATAGAGAAATTAATTGTCTCTCGTTACGCCTAAAAAGAAGAAATGGCTAAAAATGAAATATGAAAAAATCCAGAGGAGAAAAAAAGAAAAATATTATTTATAAGAAAATATAAATAAGGAATACGCCTTTAATGACAGACCTTTGTTCATAATTAAAGCCTTTCCGTTCATTTAATGGAAATTATTTGTTTCATGGTAACTAAATGAAGTTTTCATCAACAACATAGAGAATTATTAAATCAAACGACTTGGAGTATTATGCTTGTATTGTCGAATTATCACAAGTAAAAACTTTTATTTAAAAAAAAAATAGTGTTTTTTATACAGCAAATAAAAATAAAATAAGATAAATGAATGTGGAAAATGGAAAAATGTGTGACTTTGAGAAGTGGAAATTAACAAAACAATTTAATTTTTAATCTAAGTAAGTTGGTAAGTGAAAGCTGTGTGTTGCGCGAACGCACCAGATTTTTATGAATTAAGCATTGTATGATCTTCCGGTTAAATGTTATAATATGTAATATTATAGTTCCCCATTCCTAAAAATTCAGATAGCATTCCCTGTATAGGACTTTGCGACTTTCGGCAAAGTTCTTTGTAGTTTCTTCTTCTTATTTCTTCCGCTCCGTCGCGAACCTCCCCGAATATCTGATTCCTGCCGTGCCTCCATATCCACTTCGCCTGGACTACAGATGACAAGATATGGCGAACCCCGCAAGCTAAGTAGACGATGTTCGTGATCCCTACTAGGGGTGCACTCATGCACTCGTTTGTGCTTTTGGCTCGTGCGCTTCGTTAAGTCCTCTTTTAAGTTCATTCACTGCACCAGCGGATCCAGGGGTTGGGCACTCCCTCTCATGAAGGATGGGAAAGATCTAGAAAACTCTAACTAAATTAAACTATTTAACTACATAACATAATATCTCATAGCATCAATAACAATAATTTTTTTTTTCAGTATTATGATTTTTTTTTCTGTTTATAATCAATACATAAGGTTTTAATTTTGTTTTTAAGTGCCTGAGCTAGTTTAATTTTTTGAATATGTTTTTTTTTTTAATTATTATACGTTCAATAGGGGATTTCCCAAGAATTTAAATTACACAATACGTTTAACTAAAAAAAAAATTAAAGGTTACTTTCTATTTTTCTTTAAATTTGTTTAATCATTGGTTTTTTATGTTTCGTCTTTATCCTTTTATATTTTTTATTTTATTTTTTTTTATACTATGAAATATAGGTAACAGGTAAATATATATAAAAACAATGACAAAAAAAAAATAAAAAAAATACGACTATTCTGTTCAAACTCGTGCTGCCATGAGGAAATGAAAATTCTTTTTTCCTGGTTTGTTAATTAAAGTTATTTTTCCAGGTGTCTTTATTTAAGTTATTTTCCTGTTTGGTTTATTTAAGTTAGAATTTTTTGTTAAACTGTTAGAATTAAATTGTTAAACTTAGAATTTTAATTAAAGATCTTTAATGAAGGAGTCTCTTCCATGGGTTATTTTATTTTATATGTTCCAACGTTTCGGGCTATTGACCCATCTATTGGGGTTATCTATTTTACAATTTTTTAGTTCCATCGCCATTTGTCCTTACATAAAATTGTTACATTTGAAATATATAACTGTCTTTTCCTTATTTTACATGATTAGCTTATTGTTAACACTTTTTATGGCTTTGGGCTAATTTCATTGTCACTTGTTATAACTGTAGCTTCTTTGTGGTCTTTGGGTTACCCTAAAATCTGCCTATGCTGTTATTTGTCATTATTATTTTTTCAGCAATTGCACTAAAAAAATTGCTTTCGTTAAATTAAAAAAAAAAAAATTCTCCATTTTATGGCATTGTTAAGTGATATTTTCTAGAAATAAAATGAAATACTTCAATCTAAAAACATTCAAGGCCAGTGAAATTTTATGACAATACCATAACATGATGGAATCTTCTTTTTTTTTTTTTTTAATTTAAGGAAAGCAATTTGTTTAGTACAATGGAAGGGGTCGGGGCAAAATAGTTCCAAGCAACATTTTTAACAAAAATAAACTGTACCTGCAGTCTGCTGTATATTATGTATATTTGTTTTGAAAACAAACTAATTATTTTCGCTAATTTTTTTATTAATTTAAAAATAATAGCTGGAAAAATATATAACCATTACAAACTGAATGAATGAACAATAAACATTGAGTGAAACGCACCCTAGCGCTTCCTGGTAGTCTGGAGCTCGAACTAAATTTTTCATTTGCTAACCCTTTGATGTAGGCTATTTACATGGTGCGAGAGGCTTAAAATTTTTGGACTTTTCTCTTCAATTTTACACCCTAAATATAAATAAGCAAACCTTCTTCACCGTTAGGGGTTATAGGTTTACACAACGACATAAATTTCCTGTTGGTATTCTAATTGATTGCAGAGATGTAAAATCATTATTTTATTTTGAAAGAAAAGGAATCATTTTCGCTATTTTTTTTAATATTATATAGTATTCTAAAAATAAAATAAAATTATCCTAGCCTTGATCAAACAATCGGGAATACCGCTACCCGCTAGCTGATTTCCATCCACAACGGAGATGCGAAATGTCAAGGCGTCCGCTAATGAGGGGTTTGCGAAGGCAAATAGGAACCATCTGTGACATGTGAGGCTATTGTCTCTCGGAAAGGTCTGGCTTCTCACGACCCGTGTTGCTTCACTACCTCGCTGGATAGGTTCGATTCCCGACGAGAGAAAGTTCATAGTTCGCAGGGAACAGCCGAGTGAACTTTATCTACGGAGATCGTTTCTTCTTTCTGTTCAGCTATACTACTCCGCTCTTCCTTTGTAGTTCTAAAACGTGGATAACATCTATCTTACAGCCACCGAGGAAGGGGATTCCTTCTTCAGGTATCCACTGATGGGATTCCCATGGATATCATGTCTGCAAGGTCTTGCCTAAGGTCAAAATAATATTTAAAATTATAGCGTTCTGAAATTATTATGTTGAATTCTATTTCGAAAGTTTAGGAAATACTTCGCCATCCACACTTCCTCTCTTCAGCCTATAATAAGGGCCGCCTATAAGGGACCTCGTATAAGGGAGGTTGTTTTTTTCTTTTGTAAGGTCCAATCCCTATAACAAGTAGTTTAAACCTTCAGAAAATACAATAAAATCAAAAATAATTTAAAATAAAGGACACATGATAAAAACTACAAAACCTAAAATAAAAAAATCTGGTGGGATGCACCCAACACACAACATTCACTTACCAACTTACTTAGATTAGAAATTGACATGTATTTTTAATTGGCTGTCACATCGTGAGCATATAAATATACCAAATATCCAGTCTGATCAAAATCATTACAGCCGCTGTTGAGTAAATAAAAAAAACACGTGAACATAAGAAAAAGTTTATTAAATAAAGTACCCCCTCCGTTTCACCAATTTTGATGAACTTTCGGCTGTCGCATCGCGGGCATATATATTCATTAAATACCCAGTTTCATCAAAATCATTAAAGCCGTTTTTGAGTAAATAAAAAAAACACGTGAAAGTGAGACAAAATTTATTAAGTAACGTGCTCCCTCAATTTTGATGAAATTTTGACTGCCATATCGCGGGAGTATTTATACACCAAATACCCAAATTTACTCAATACTCAAACCCCAAATTTGAGGTTCGTATGATTTATAGTTTTTGAGCTAGTCTGTTCAGACACATACACTCTCAGACCATTTCGCGGGACTTGGTTATTTGGACTCAGGGGACCCCAAAACGTGTATTTCCGTTGAAAACCGGAAGTCGAAATTTTTCACGATCGCAATACTTTCCTTACTATATAATTCATATATAGGTAAGTGAAAGTAAACATGTACAAAACTTATGATAAAAAATATAAACCATAGATATAAGAAAATTTTGATTTAAACTATAGAATAAAACAATTTTCATAGAGAACATGAAACAAAAAATAAACTACGTCAGTAACAAAAAACTAAACAAAAAAAAGTGAATATCATATACAGTTCAATGTTTGATTTACAATGATAATTATTATAATTGATAATCGATTGTTTGAGATAACCCGACATGTCGACAAGAGATTTTCTTAAATTAAATTATTTTCTCCGACACATGTTACTACTTATAAACATTTTTCATGATTTTATAAATTATTGTCTCTGAGACATATTCCTACTTATAAACATTTTTCATGATTTTGTAAATCTATGTTCATTCGATGATTTGAAAAATAAATGTTATTTTTTGGACATGTAGGGTTTCTCCTGATTACGAAAGACAAACGATTGTTAAAAACCATATATTTTTGGATTTACAAAAAAAAAAACTTCCGAGCTTAGATATATTGTCTAATAAATGAAAAATTATTTGTTGTTAGCCGTGAATAAGGTGGGCTATAATAAAAATAAAAGTGTCATTTTTTTTTTTTTTAAGCTAAAGAGATCAATCTCGACTTAGTGACAGTGATGAGTTTAAATAAATTAGTTTGTTAAAAATCATTCTGGCTTAATTCTTTGAAATTGGATAAACCTGCAAAATACACTCCAAACCTATCCAGGATAACATTTAAGGGGAATCATTCTTCTAACACAACTATAACACTTAAGAACGAATAAATGTATCAAACTTTGGTAAAATAGAGAAAAAATTAATTTCCCCTTCTACTCCGACCTTCCCCCACTTTTCCGATTATCTTATTATTCAGGGCGGAGATAAATCCAACAAATTAAAGATCACAAAAATCCGTCTATCCGTTCATGATTATAAAAAATTGATTTTAATAAGCCGATATTGTTTTTTATATATGTATTGATATTAAATATAATAATCAAATATCAAGAACTGATATTAAATATAATAATCAAATATCTGACGTGATTTTGGAATGAAAAAAGTAAAAAAATGGGTCACCTGTTGTGTAGTGGTTAGCTTAGTAACATACAATACTAAAGGTCACCGGTTACCGTCTCGCGGTGGCCGTAGATTATTTGAAAGGGAGTAAAGCATCCTCCATTTTACGTCCTTCCCATAGGACATAAAATGGAGGACCCGAGCCTTACTATGCCAGGTACTCGTTAAAGAATCCCAATTATACCTGGATAGGCATAATTAAGCATCCCCAGATTAGCCTAGGTCGCATAAAGGAACGTTAGACAAACAAATGAAAGGTGTCAAAGAAAATCTTAACCAAATCGACAATAATTTTTTTTTTAAACTTGGATTTACTCAATATCACTTTCAAGGGAAAATTGTCACTTAAACCCACATGTCCTCCAATATACATATTTTTTTTTATATATTTGGTTTTTAATCTTTCACCAAAGGCAAACAAAACCACAATGACCGCATTGAAACTCCTTCGCCAGACTTAAGATATCAAAGTTACATTTCCATCGCTAATCCGCTTTCTCTCCGATATGAAAGGGAAGAAAGTTGGTTCCAACTAAGAACTGTATCTTATCACAGAAATCTTCTGATCAACAACAAAGGCGAGACGCCTAGTGTATCTTCCTCGACATCTCCGGAGAGGAAAGGAGAGTGCCACGCACCATTAGCGGGAAATAAAATATTGTAAAGTTGACAGAAGATTGTAAGGTTGACGCTGCCGCTGAAGAACGCCCAAGTGGAAATTAATCATGTCAACTTTCAGTTCATTATTCATCGAGGATCATTTTTCATTCCTGAGTATGCTGTCAAGCCCAAGAAGAGTACTTAGAAAATCATAGGATGGTAATTTAAATGGATGAATCCAGATCTTTTTTTTTTTCGTCGCACGCTATCACTGTGAAGAGACATTTGCAGGTAGCAATTACTATAAAATCTTTCTGTTTTGCTTATGGGTAAAGTTTTAAAAACATTTTTCTTCTTGTTTAATCTCTTCTATCCAAAACAATTATTAATACCGGCTCCGCTTTGAACGTACCGAACAACACGTCTATTTACAATGCCTAATTATACGCAATTCTACATGCTCTGGTGTTCATAAAAAAATCAGACCAAAATAAGTTCATAATAATAACTGATAGTATGAGCTCACTGTTAGCTATTAAAAACAAAAGCAACATTAATGACAATAACATCCTAGTGAATATAATAAAAGAACATTTTAATGCACGAAATCATAAAAAAGAAATCATATTTACATGGGTAAAAGCTCACTCGGAAATACTCGAAAATGGTAAGATTGATATTCTTGCTAAAACTTCAGTCGACTTACCGCGAATTATAGACATCGAATTACCATACACCGATTACTTCCCAACGATTAAAAAATATTTGATTAAAAAGTGGTCTTAGCAAAATAAAGAGTCTTTGACGGGTTGATTTTATAAGACTATTGAACCGGAAATTCTAAACAAACCGTGGGTCTATGAATTTAATCTAACAACAGACTTAATTAAAAATCTTTCAAGATTTCGATCTAACCATGGTCTATGTAAAGCCTACCTTCAGCGTATATGTGTCGAAAACTCATCGGAATGTGATAGGTGTAAACAAAGAGAAACATATAATAATGGAATGTTCTGCTTATAATAACACAAGGAATCAATTCCTTAATTTTCTAAACCAATACGATGACGATATTAAATATAAAAAGTTACTAACTACGACCAAACAAGAAGAAATTATGGGCTTAACAAAGTATTTAAGGTCAATTAATAAATATATTTAGAATATGGATTACCATCATATTAATCCTCCAAATTTATTTTATGAATAGCTGTATGGATAATTCCAATGCCAAAAAAAAAAAATAAACCCTACCATGATAATGACGCCTTATTATTATTACATAACATTATTAATAAATAATGTTTTTAATGTTTTTTTATCCGAAATTCCTTCAGGTAATGAATAAGTTGGTACCACGCCAGAGACCATCTTTTATCATAAAAAAAATTTTTATGTATTTAAAATTGCAACACTACTTGTTTAAATAATTTCTGTTTGAAGAAAATAACACTTTTCAATGTGAGACAAAAAAATACAAACTGAAAAAACCAATAAGGTTACGAAAACTATCAACTTGTAACGATACAGTAACACAAAAATAACCATACGATTCGAACTTCATAGCAAGACTAACTCTCCAGTCCATCGCTCTTTGTATTTAGTCTGAACAATTTAGAAGGTTCCCGAAAATCGTAGAAGATTTTCGTACAGTCAAGAACATGTACTAGTACAGTTTGTTCCAACTATTCCAAAAAAAATTCTAGAATTGTTTTAAATCATGATTTTTTTGTGTTACACGTTACAATATAAACAGTAATTTATAAAAAATGAAAAAAACAAACAATAAAGATACATAAGGGATCCCAAATTTAGCAGGAAATTGGGGGGGGGGGGGATCATGACTCCCTATCTCATAATCACGTGGCTGACAGCACCATTTTTAGTATGAGATTATTACCTTGTATTAACAAGGACTGTGATCTGAACAACCATAAGTGGTATGTTTAGGACAAAGTAACAACCTAATTGCATTATTCGTTTAAAAATACAACAAAATGCAAAACATTTTTAGAATTATTTGAGGGGGTCATGACCCCCCAGATTCACCGATGCTATACATAATGATTAAAAAACTGATATTCCCGAGTTTCTCGTTTAAAACCGTAAAGATATTTTTTGTTTACGAACGGAGGGATATAAAACAGATTTGTGTTCACACCTTTTTTTTGTGTGTGATACGATAAAATCGGCGAAACCTCCCGTGTGCAGTAAGAAACGTATAGTACAAGAAATTTTTTGTAACATTTTTGAGAGTTGTTTTTTCATTAAAATATTTAATAAAGCATATATAAAATAAAATTTTAATGATTATCCTATTCACGGCAATGATGATAAAAATATACCTATAAATGTGCAATCACCAGATATAAAGCCTAATACATTCATTTTTATAATATTGTACCAGGTCAAATATTTTTGAAGGCTATAAACCTTTAAAAAAATATCTCATGATTTACCACATGGAAAAATTCAAGTTTATTTGCGTCATTTACATTTTCACTTCACTTAACCTTAGGTGAAGTGAAAAAAAAAAATTCCATTGAAATACACACTCTCAAGTAAAAAAACTAAGTGTAAGGATAAATATGGTTTCTGTCTGCGAATGAGATGTCAAATAAAAAAAAAAATGGCACTTTGTTCCATCGATTCATTAGATTAGATGTTTTTACCATTTCCTTAAAAAAAAATCTATTATAAATGGTATTTATAAAACTAGATTTATCTATTTTTAAATAAAGTGTTTAGTCTTATCTGTTAATTATATTTCTGATTTTTTATTACAGAGCTTGACCCAATGTAATCCTAATTATCATAGGTTTTTTTTAATTTTCTTGGCGTTTAAAGTGATACCACGCCAGAGACCATTATATAATGAATATATATTAACAATAATGCATTAAAAAAAACCACAACATTATATTTAATCATTAGGAAACAAAGAGGTCTTTAAAAAGACAATGGAATTCAACGGCGCAGTTTTTGTTAATCTTATTATGAATATGTTAACATAATGTCCGTTAACAAACGTTCTCATGTAATAATTGATACACAAGAATGTTGCATGCTTTAATAAATTACTTAAATTGTTAAATAGAATGTTTGAAACATTTATTCTCTCCATTTGACGTGGTGCCAAATCGAAAATCGAATTTGGAAAGCCCAAATGGATAATATCCAAAAACGGGTGGTCATTGAAGAGCAAGGCTCAGCTTCAACGGAGCATTTAAAAGAAGCCATTTAATTCTGGGTTGATGTTTTTAATGCATTTTAAAACTTAAACTCTATTCTTTTCAGCAGTATATTTGAGTTTTCTACGTATAAAAAATTTCTATCTGGGTAAAGAAAAAAATAAAAGTCCGATTTACACCATTGCCCTATATTTTAATGATAGAGAATAGATTTTTTTTATTGGATTAATAAAGTGCAATTCAACCAATTATTTTGATCCTTAAAGGGGAAAAAATGGAATACGTTTTTTCAGAGATGGTGAACTATGATAATAAGCAACTCCTTCAACTTCACACCAAATCTAAATCAAAAAGTTTGACTATGACTCGTCCCAGTGATGTTATATCTGGCGATAGTAGATTAAAGTTAGAAGGTGTAAAGTTGCACTAGAAAGTAAAAGCTGCCTAATGAACTTGCCCCATTTCACCTTAACTTATTTTTCTAAAGATATACCCTTCATTTTTTACAATCGAAGTCATCCAAAGGAAAGACCATTTAGAATCGATAAATGCCGTTACTTTATAAAAATACTGCAAGCTCTTCAGTTGCACTAGGCGCCTTCGGATACTATGTGGCAATCGAGTATTACCATTCGAAGAAACAGTGGCTGTTGGATACCTGACGAAACAGTTTACGGGCGATCTCCGATATCTCGCTCGGAACAGTTCCACCATCATCAGAACAATGATGTCTGAATATTGCCGCAACACGAAGCGAGGCTGATTGTATGCAGATGTTACCATCACTCATCAGGCAGATTCCATCCGACTTCTGATACATGGGGAAGATAACAACCCTACAGTCGATGAAAGTTCTGGGAATTTGGAAATGTGTTTGGACCGCATTAATTACCTTTTTTGGTACATTCTCCTTTCAGTGAAGGATCCAGGAATTGGTATGGACGCAGGATCTAGACGGAACAACTGTTATCAGACATCTTTATATCCTGAAACCCACTCATAACACCTGTCGATCAAATTTGAGATACCTTATACAGTATAACATTAATTATAAGGGGTAATGGGGGGTGTGGGTCGCACGCTTAAATGAAAAATCTGGTGCGATGCGCGCAACACACAACTTTCACTTACCAACTTAATTAAATTAGAAATTTAAGTGTTTTGTTAAGTACCATTTCTCAAAGGGACACAATTTTTCACATTCATTTACTTATTTTTGTTTATATTTGCTCTATAAAGTACACTAAATTTTTTATTGATAAATAAAGATTTTACTTGCGATAATTGGGCAATTAAAGCGTAATACTCCAAGTCGTCTAATTTTATAATTCCCTATTCTAGTTGTTGTAAACTTCATATAGCTACCATGAAACAAATAATTTCCATTATATGAACAGAACATATTTATTAATTATAAACTATTGTCATATAAGGCGTACTTTGCATGCGTTTTATAAGGGCTCTGTTTTAGTTGACGGAATATTTTTCTTTTTTTTTCCTGTATATGTTTACTTGAATTTTTTCTTATTTCATAATTAGCCATGTCTTATTTTTAGGTGTAACGATAAACGACTAATTTCTCTATACAAAAAAAACAAAAACAAAGATACGTTATAGGAAAACAAAAAAGGCCCCTTCCCCATTTAAGCTTCCTCAGAACATTTTAAATATGATAAAGCTTACATGATATTAAAGAAGACTTGATTTTCATTAAACATAACGAATTTGACCATTTGACTATTTCGCGGGACTTTGTTACTTGGACAAGGGTCGCAATACTTCCCCTAATCTGTTAATCGAAATACATTACATATAATGGATTACATTCATAGCATTGAAAGGCCTTAGAATATAACTACATAATCATGGGCCGGGATAGCCGAGCGTGTAGGAGCGCGACCCGTTGTTGCACGCTCGAGCCGAACGGCGGCGGTTCGAATCCGCCCTGGGAGGGTCGAGATTTATTCCGTGGGGCCTCCACGAAATAAATCTCGACCCTCCCACCATGGTTAGAATAGGTTGGTTACACCTGTAGAGTAACCCCCCGTATGCCACACATGGCCAGGTAGGGGTACCGAACAAAAAAAAAAAAAAAAAAAAAAAACTACATAATCAGTTTTTGTTACCGTTTGTTTGAAATTACTTTTTTTTTTTTTTTACCTAAGTTCTAATTTTTCTAAAAACCATTCCGGTTCGCAGAAGTTCAGAAGGATACAACTGCTTCCATTGCTTAGCTAGCTGGATTATCTTTTTCCTATTTAAGGATATCGTCTTTATCAACATAGCGAAATCTAGAGTGGATGTGACCCGCTCAACACAAACTTCTTTGTCTCTCTTTTTAACCTTTTCGTCAATATCACTTTCGTCACCCGAACTTTATAGGAATGATGAAAACCCACATCTAATAGTGAAATATTACAAACATTCAGTACAAACTAACGTCAGAGTATTTCAAATTTTCGGAATATAGGGAAACCACATATCCTTAAAAGTTTTCCACTCCAATGAACCAGTTTTCCACACTGAGCTGATCATCGGTGAAAACTATCCATACTTCCGATTTATCAGTAAAAAATTATCGATACGGCAAAGTTGATCGGATTTATATGAACAGTTATTATGACTCTATTCAAATTCAATTGTTCTAAATTAGGGCGAGTAAATCATTTCTAATTATGCAATTAGGACAGAAATATGAACTCATATGAAGTATGCGACGTATGAGCTCACACATTTTTCATCAAATGGTTTTGTAAATATTTATCTGTGCCAGTGGGTCCCCCGTTACATAGAAGATAAACTTTATGATATAATTAGGACTCGTAGTCAACGTCGTTCCTTACTTCGTTTCATTATTCTAAACCGTTGCTACGAAGCTATCTTAGGACCTTCGATCGAATTGTGCGTCAAATAATCCTTCTAGAAGGTAACTTGAATAATTATTCAAGCACGACCATATTATGAGGCAAGCGTCTACAAAGGACGCCGGTTCGCATCGCGCGTTGGCCCTAGGATAGGACGTTAAATTGAGGTCCCGAGCCTGTGCGATGTCAGGTACTCGTTAAAGATCCATATCCTAATTATACCTGGATAGGCAAAATTTAGGACTCCCCCTGTAGCATTGCCCGATTAGCCATAGTAGCATAAAGTGACATTAATTAAACTAACAAAATGCTATGTCCTTATTTTTGTTACTTAAAAGTTGAATAGTAGCGGATATTTAAATCTGAAACTTTTACACAAGGTTAATGTTTAGCCAAAAAACGGCCACCTCTAATGTTGAAAATAATTTAAATTTTTTTTTTTTACTGTTATCGGTTATTATTTTCCTATAACCGTATATTTATTAACATAATTACATTTTTTTTTTTTTTTTTAATACGCATTTCTACCGTTAATATTCCTTTCTGTCCAGTAATTGTGGTGTAATCTTTATGTATAAAATGGAATAAATAACAGTGAAAATTTATAAACCTTTTCAATACTTCAGCATTTTAAAGTATGCTACTGTGTGTAACGATTATTTTTTTTGGTTAATTTCACCGGAATATCTTTTTGCAAAGCATAGCCGGTTTAGCCAGTATTGATATAGATATTATTTACCAGTAAACAGGTAAAATCAGAAGTTTTAACATGGAGGGGAGTATAGTTAGGGACTTCAATTATAATAAAGGGACAGGGCAAAGGCAGTATGTATAAATTAAAAAACGAGTTTTTAGTTTTATTTGATATTTGACAATTATATACCAACTGTAAACTAGTGAATATTATTTCAAGCATATAATAATAAGATTTCAAATTTTAAAAATATATTTAGCTTATATCAAATAAGTGTAACATGGAAAAAACAAAGGTATATAAATTGAGATAATTATTTGTAAAAATATAATGATTAACCTTAATAACCTCTTCAATTAAGTTTGTAGGTGCCATATGGTTTAATTTATTACTTTCACTTACCTATATATGAAATATATAGTAAGTGGAAGTATTGCGATCGTGAAAAATTTCGACTTCCGGTTTTCAACGGAAATACACGTTTTGGGGTCCCCTGAGTCCAATTAACCAAGTCCCGCGAAATGGTCTGTGTGTGTGTGTGTGTGTCTGTGTGTCTGTGTGTGTGTGTGTGTGTGAACAGACTAGCTCAAAAACTATAAACCGTGCGAACCTGAGATTGGGTATTTAGTGTATGTATATGCCCGCGATGTGACAGCAAAAATTTCATCAAAATTGGTCAAAGGGTGGGGGTACTTTAATTAATAACTTTTTACGTTGTTTTCGATTTTCTCAAAAACGGCTCTAACGATTTTGATTAAACTAAGTATTTGATCTATTTATATGCCCGAGATATGACTGTAAAAATTTCATCAAAATTGATCAACCGGAGGGGGGACTTTACTTAATAAATTTTGTATCATTTTCAAGTGTTTTTTTTTATTTACTCAAAAACGGCTTTCACGATTTTGATCAAACTGGGTATTTGATGTATGTATATGCCAAAGATGTGATAGCCAACATTTCATCAAAATTGATCCACCGGAGGGGGGACTTTACTTAATAAATTTTGTATTATTTTCACGTGTTTTTTTTTATTTACTCAAAAACGGTTTTCACGATTTTGATCAAACTGGGTATTTGATGTATGTATATGCCAAAGATGTGATAGCCAACATTTCATCAAAATTGATCAACCGGAGGGGGGACTTTACTTAATAAATTTTGTATCAATTTCACGTGTTTTTTTAATTTACTCAAAAACGGCTTTCACGATTTTGATCAAAGTGGGTATTTATGTATGTGTATGCCAAAGATGTGATAGCCAACATTTCATCAAGATTGATCAACGGAAGGGGACACTTTAGTTCATAACTTTTTTTCTAATTTTTAGATTATCTCAAAAACGGCTTTAACGATTTTCTTCATATTCGTCATGTTTAATGAAAATTGAGTGTTATTTAATATCAGGTAAGCGTTATCATTATTAAAATGTTCTGATGGGTTTATAGAGCAAATGAAAACAAAAATAAGAAATGAATGTGGAAAATGTGTAACTTTGAGAAGTGGCATTAACAAAACGCATTAATTTCTTATCTAAGTAAGTTGGTAAGTGAAAGTTGTGTGTTGCGCGCACGCACCAGATTTTTTTTGTTTGTATCTTTGTTTAACGTCACTTTATGCCACTGTCCTACGATGCTACAGTGGGAGTCCTAAATTTTGCCTACCCAGGTATAATTAGGATAGGGATCTTTAACGAGTACCTGACATCGAATAGGCCCAGGACCTCCACTTTACGTCCTATCCGAAGGACGGCATAGACAAGGAATTTTTACTCCGATTAAAAAATCCTAGGGCCACTTCGGGACGCGAACCCGCGACCTTTAGTATTGTAGGTTTCTAGGCTAACCACTACACCACAGGCAGCCCCACAATTAAGGGTATTGCTTCAAACCAACAGGTTATAAGAATAAAAATCGCCGAAAGCTAATAGTTTTTTGTTGAATCAGAACGTTTATCATAATGTTCGAGACACTCTTTTGGTTCGCTACAAGAATACCGACTTTGGGTGGAACACTCTCCAATACGAATGTTCGGCGAATTATCCTGCCTCGAACTTTTGAAGTTCGAATGTTCTTTGCGTCTTACAGAACAGGCATTAGACCAAATATCTTAGATTGGTATTACTCGAGATTTTAGGATTCCTGGCATAATATTCCAGTTCGTTGTTCTGCGATGAATAACGTTACGGACGAGAGGTAGCTAATCCCATTCCTGATGAACACAAATCCTCTCATATCCGCCAACTTGCTTTAAGCCTTAATTAATCCAGGATGCAGCAAGAAGAAACAATATTTGAAGACATAAGAATTTCCTTCCGTGAGTTCAACCAACGCCTTATCTTCTAGGCTGTTCATATTGACTTACGTACAAGTTGTGTAATCTCAGTCTATATATATGTACTTTATGTATCAGGCATTATTGTTAATTCACTTCCCCTTAGATAAAATTAGATGAATAAATACATATGGTATACTTTTATATGATATACTACGGATTGGAACGTCGTTTTAACAATCAATAGAAATGGATATAACTGTTTTGCGTATATAAGATTGTTTGCATTATTTTAAATAAATTTTATTCTGAATGGTCGAGTATTTTGAATAAATACTAATACCTTTTTATACTAATACTTTTTATTTTTATTATATGTTACTTTAAATAATTATGGCTTCATTTCTTCTTCGCCATCTTTTGAAATCCATAATCCTTAAATACTTCTAATACTAAATTGCACCATGTTTTTGTAAAAGATGACGCATTTACGTTTACATAAATTAAATAATATTTATAAGTAGGGTTATTTACAAGATTTTCTGAAGAAACGTGACCGATGTTTATGAAAATAACGAATACTAAAATAGATTTGCTAGGAACATTCCGAAGCATCCTAACCTTGCAGTGAAAGCATTTTTCCGCCAGATTTCACCTTCTGATACATCTTTCTTTTAAATGAGAAGAAAATGACCTATTTTGAAGTCGATTCGTTTCAATAGCTACTAGATCCGCCAGAAAAGAAAAATGGGAGGAAAACCTGATAACGTTAGAGATCGATGATGCTTTACACACGTTGCTCAAATTCACAAATAACATTACAAAGTGAAATTTTATATATATTATTCAGCTCTTTATGTTAATACTATAAGATATATTAATTCCAATGGCGTCACCTGATGAGTAGTGGTTAGCGTAGTAACCTACAATACTAAAGGTCGCGGGTTCGCGTCCTGCGGTGGCCCTAGGTTTTTTATAGGGAGTAAAAAATCCTTGGCTATGCCTTCCCTCGGATAGGACGTAAAATGGAGGTCCTGAGCCTGTATGATGTCAGGTTATTCGTTAAAGATCCCTATCCTAATTATACCTGGGTAAGTAAAATTTAGGACTCAGATATACAGTATCTGTATATTTTAATTTATGACAATAATTTACTTTGTTCTGCGTCTTGTAATAAATTAAATGCTCAGTTGTTTTTTATGATCGGGTTATGCCTGCTGGTAATTTCTTGGAAGTAAAATACTTTCCCGTAAAATTACTCAGTAGTTATATCATCGTAAGGAGAAAAAAAAAAACGAGTTTCAGTTATAATGCTTCGGTGATCCTAGTTTTTCTTCAGTTGTACAACAGACGTAAATAAAGTAATGTAAATGGAATCCCATGAACTTTTATGTTATGTTGATTTTTTTACTTTCACTTACCTATATATGAAATATATAGTAAGTGGAAGTATTGCGATCGTGAAAAATTTCGATTTCCGGTTTTCAACGGAAATACACGTTTTGGGGTCCCCTGAGTCGAAATGACCAAGTCCCGCGAAATGGTCTGTGTGTGTGTGTGTCTGTGTGTGTGTCTGTGTGTGTGTGTGTGTGTGTGTGTGAACAGACTAGCTCAAAAACTATAAACCGTGCGATCCTGAAATTGGGTATTTAGTGTAAGTATATGCCCGCGATGTGACAGCATAAATTTCATCAAAATTACTTAAAGGGAGGGGGTAATTTACTTAATAACTTTTTACGTTTTTTTCGATTTTCTCAAAAACGGCTCTAACGATTTTGATTAAACTGAGTATTTGATCTATGTATATGCCCGAGATATGACTGTAAAAATTTCATCAAAATTTATTAACCGGAAGGGGGACTTTACTTAATAAATTTTGTAACATTTTCACGTGTTTTTTTTATTTACTCAAAAAAGGCTTTAACGATTTTGATCAAACTGGGTATTTGAGGTATGCATAAGCCAAAGATGTGATAGCCAACATTTCATCAAAATTGATTAACCGGTGAGGGGACTTTACTTAATAAATTTTGTATCATTTTCAAGTGTTTTTTTTATTTACTCAAAGAAGGCTTTCACGATTTTGATCAAACTGGGTATTTGATGTATGCATAAGCCAAAGATGTGATAGCCAACATTTCACCAAAATTGACCAACCGGAGGGGGGACTTTACTTAATAAATTTTGTATCATTTTCACGTGTTTTTTTTTTTATTCAAAAACGGCTTTAACTATTTTGATCAAACTGGGTATTTGATGTATTTACATGCCAAAGATGTGATAGCTAACATTTCATCAAAATTGGTCTAACTAAGGGGACCACAACAACGCATTAATTTCTAATCCAAGTAAGTTGGTAAGTGAAAGTTGTGTGTTGCGCGCACGCACCAGATTTTTTTCTTTACTCGATCTTGTGAAGATGGCTCAATATTATATTTATTGAATTTATGCACGTAGTCGGTAATTGCCCTTAATTTGAGTATCACCCTTTTGAATTATATTTTATCATTTTTTAAAACAATTATTGTTTTTACCTCATCTAAATGAAAATCCAAAAATAAGCTTAATCATTTCCAATATTTTATTGGTCCTCTCAACTTCCTGATATTATATTTTTTATTGGATTTAGTTGATGTAATGAAAAACTGGGTTGAAGCATTCACAAGGACGATTTTTTTTTTTTTTTTTTTTTTCATTTCCATTTATTTCCAATTTCAATTTATTAAGACATTGACTACGTTACGGCCATACGGCCATTGTCCATGATGAATACACATACATGAATACCAGTGTCAAATTGAGGTAAATTGGAATATATATAATGAATAAGTACATATAATGAAAATATCATATGATATTATTATAATAATATAAATATAATAATATAATAATAATAATAAATGTTTTATTTTCTTATTAGTATTTACAAGTTTTTATTAACAAAAACATTTTTTATTCTTATTTTCTTCTCAATTTGGTAAATAATAAATGTAAAGTAAACAAATGAAAAAATAATAGTTGGAAAAAAAAGGAAGATAAGTTGCTAATTAATCAGTACTCATAAAAAAAAAAAAAAAAACATTTTTGAGGCATTGGTCACTGTGACGTGCAGCCAGAGTTACTTGCCTTTCATATGATATTATTAATGTGTAGTTAATTTTTTTTAATTGTATGGTTGTGTTAAGCTTTCTTCATATGGCAGTAAATTATTATACCGTTAGCTTTTAATATGCTACAATATAAAATATTATTTGAGTGCTTACTTTTTAAAGTTTTAAAATTTTTCAATTTAATAAATAAAAAATTAGATTCGATTATGGTTACGTGCAGTAGCGGATCCAGAAATATTCTGAGGGGGGCGCAATTTTTTATTTTTTTATTTTGATGTGTAAAAAAGGAGCTAATTTAAAATATTAGTGTATAATTACGTTGTAAATTTCTATTAAATGTTTGCATTCAATCCATTTTTCATTGAAGAAATTAATAAAAATGTTCTAAAGGTCCCCTTTTGTATACAGATTTGTGTGTTTTAACGTCACTTTATGCTACCAAGGCTAATCGGACGATGCTAAAGTGGGAGTCCTAAATTTTGCCTAGCCAGGTATAATTAGGATAGGGATCTTTAACGAGTACCTTACATCGTACAGGCTCGGGACCCCCATTTCACGTCCTATCCGAGGGACGGCATAGACAAGGATTCTTTGTATAGTAAGTTTCTATGCTAACCACTACGCTTGATACATACAGATACATACTCTTTTATAAAGTAATAGTTGATTGGTGTCCTCACATCTCGGGGGGGGGGGGGGGGGGAGTATAATGTCAATATTTTACTAAATGGAAATTTAAGAAAAAGTTGTCCTGGAAAGTTTCAACCCTATTGTGTGGATAAATTAAATCCAATAAAAAAAGATCAAGAATGATTAATTATAAATGTTGGCACTATCCCGCTCTTCGCAGCTTTGTCCGTTATTGTCTCAGGGGAGTAATATAATGTATTCTCATCCGACGGATAACGTATAATTAAAGGTCAATTAATTCAGTATAGTGGTGAATGCCGATCATATGGAACATACGGACGGATTTGGAATAATAACGATTATGATGACCCTGGAATATTTGAGCGAGCATTAATAGATGGTATGGTAGCTCCGAGGTATGGGCTACACCCCTTCCTGTTGTACTCTTCGGAATCCGTTCTGTCACGTTGGCGCAAATGTGACGTGCATCCTTCGTTGGGGCCTGGCTTGTTCTTGTATCTCAGCCAAATGTTGTCATTTCCTCAATAAGTTACATAAGGAGTGATAATTATGTCATTATCAAGGTAACAATACCTTTGACCATAAAATCCTTTGTAATTGAATAGGCTATAGAAAAATTTTAGATAGTCCGAAAAATAGAAAAACTTCAATAACAGTCTACCGAATTCTTATTTCACTAAAGCTTGCAAGTCAAAATTTAATTGGATCAATAATTGAGTCATTTCTACATTAAACCTGCCAGTTACTTTTTATAATCAAATGATTACTTTAAACATTAATCATTCTTTTTTTATAAATAAGCTAAACGATATGGCATCTACAAACTCTATTGAATTAATTTTGTTGAAAGTAAAGAAGAAGAAAATGTATTAATTTTTTTCAAGATAAAGGTGTCTTACCTAAACTTAAAAATCTGGTGCGTGCGCGCAACACACAACTTTCACTTACCAACTTACTTAGATTAGAAATTAATGCGTTTTGTTAATTGCCACTTCTCAAATGAACAGAACGGCTTCAATTATGAACAATGGTCTGTCATTAAAGGCTTACTCCGCATGCGTGGGCTCAACGAGTTTCATAAGTTGACTGAATATTTTCCTTTTTTTCTCCTCTTTATGTTTTCTTTATTTTTATCATATCTCATATTTTGCCATTTCTTATTTTTAGGCATAACGAGAGACAGTTAATTTCTCCATATAAACAAAAACAAAGGTACTTTATAGGAAACAAACAAACAATAATGGCCCCGACCCATCCCCCCCAAAAAGCCCCCTCAGAACATTTTAATAATGATAAAGCTAACTTGATATTAAAGAACACCTAATTTTCATTAAACATGACGATTTGATAAAAATCGTTAAAGCCGTTTTTGAGATCATCGAAAAAAAGGTAAAAATTGGAAAATAATTAAGAAATAAAGTGCCCGCTCCGTTTGTCCAATTTTGATGTAATGTTGGCTATCGCATCTTTAGCATCTACATACATCAAACTCCAGTTTGATCAAAATCGTTAAAACGGTTTTGAGTATAAAAAAAAAAAAAAACACGTGAAAACGATACAAAATTTATTAAGTAAAGTCCCCCCTACGGTTGATCAATTGTGATGAAATTTGTACAGTAATATCTCGGGCATATAAATAGATCAAATATCCAGTTTGATCAAAATCGTTAAAACAGTTTTTGAGTAAATAAAAAAAGCACGTGAAAATTATACAAAATTTATTAAGTAAAGTCCCCCCTCCGGTTGATCGATTTCGATGAAATTTTTATAGTCATATCTCTGGCATATAAAAAGATCAAATACTCAAGTAAATCAAAATCGTTAGAGCCGTTTTCGAGAAAATCGAAAAAAAACGTAAAATGTTATTAAATAAAGTACCCCCTCCCTTTGAGCAATTTTGATGAAATTTTTGCTGTCACATCGCGGGCTTATACATACACTAAATACCCAATTTCATGTTCGCACGGTTTATAGTTTTTGAGCTAGTCTGTTCACTCGCACACACACAGACACACAGACACACACACACACACACAGACCATTTCGCGGGACTTGGTTATTTTGATTCAGGGGACCCCAAAACGTGTATTTCCGTTGAAAACCGGAAGTCGAAAATTTTCAAGATCGCAATACTTCCACTTACTATATATTTCATATATAGGTAATTGAAAATAAAAAGTTGGTTTGCAATATGAGTAGTTGCAGAACTTCAAAACGTTTATTCTCAAATACATTTCCGAATCCCCCTTGCCTACCTCTTCCCCAACTGATACCCAGCGCGCTCTAGTTTAATACCCTATGGATATTATAATAGGATTTAAAATAACTAAAACTAAATCATCTTTTATGAAATTTAATGCTGACTACGCTTAACCGAAGTAGAGAAAACTCCCATTTTTTTAGAAAAAAGTAAGGTTTTATTAACAAAAACAAAATAAATTCTATCTCCTCAACAGATTGAGATAGGAAACTCGTTTCTGAGCCATTCTACCCCGTTTAGCATGCAGTATTACCCAAAATTTTTTTTACACTAGGTATGGCACACCCAGTATAGTCATCGCAAATGCGACCCGAACTAGGAATTGTAATCTTTTGAAATCAAAGGGCATATCACTGGGGACAATTCGAAAGGGGATTCAGGGTATGCTTGATGTTCGTCAGGAGTTTCAGCTGCTGTATTTGACGATGTTTTTTAGCTTTTGAGCTCAATACTCCTATTGAAGCTCGCTTCTTGGGAGGCATTTTTAAAAATAAGCGTATTAATAAATAAGTAGTCTGTTGGGTCTCATCGTTCAGCCTTTAAATGTGGACCCCGGTCTGTTCTGGAGGAACGCCAGGCATGGTTGGCCTCATCAAAATCTATAAAATGAGACATTTTTCGACTCAAACGGCCTATTTCGTAAAAAACCAATGTAAAGCGAGTTCATAACGATTTTTATAACAATAAAGAATATGGCCAGAGATTGGCTGGAGTTATGCAATTTTAATATGGACAGGTGAAATTTGGAGAATTTAGGACAAACGGTATGGATTTCTATAAAGAACAAACAAACAAACAGAAATTCATCTTTATTTATATAGATTAGTTATAGATTAGTAACTATATCAATACAGCTCAAAATTTAAAATTCGTGCCCAGAAAAGTAAGGAAATTTGACTGAACCAATGGGAAGGCAGAATTAACATGACCAGATAGTAAAAAAAAAATTTAATGAAAACTTGTTCGTAGGTCACAAAATTATTTTTCCTCTCAAAAAAAAATAAAAAAAATAAAACAAAACCTATAAACGATAAAATTTGCAGATTAATGCTACCAGTCGTCCTTGAGGTAAAAGGTTTCGGTTTTTATTTTATTTCCTTTTTTCCCGTCGTTTTTGGAACCTTTAGCGTTTCGAAAAACAAGCATAGTGAACACTTTGAAAAACATCACGTGTTATTTTCGTCTGGTTTACGTTACTAATGAACACGTGACCGAAAGAATGTCAAGTTCATTCTCCAAATTGATCCTCGTTGATCAATGTTGTTTATTTATGTGATATTAGTTAAACCTTTGGAGAACCCTTACATTACAATAAATACCCACATTTTTTCTTTTTTTAATACATTCCCAGTCTAAACAATTATTTTATTATTTGTTCAAATAAAAATTGTTGTTAAACATCGTATGTATACATAGAGTGAATAAGATTGAGAGAAAAATCATAGAATATCAATAGTGAGAGTTATAGTAGATAATGTTTCAATTCAATTATTACTATAAAGTTTAGGTTTTCCTAAGTGCTCTTGAAGTTCAAGGTTTGGTTACGTGTTGAGACAACTGGACAAAGACCAAACAAACAGCTCGAACTGACAGCTTTCCAAAGTTCGTTGACTTCGATAAAGCCTTTGTTGGAATCCTCCGCTATCTAAAATAGTTTGTTTAAACAAATAGGTCAACAGCATTAAAAACATTTCCATAATCCCTTATTAATTTCTAATCGCTTTGTTTTTGTTTGTCAAACAGTCGTTATAAAGAGACTTATACAATGGTTCTAACCAGAGGTCGGAAATAAGAGTCAATTTTCAGCTTTAAGTAGTTAAAATTATACATGTTTTTAAAATGAAAATTGAGGTTTTTATTGAACTTGAAATTTTTGATAAATATATACTATAACATTTATCCATATAACGTTTTCCATATTAGTTCACTATAAACGAGTATTCTTAAAACTTGTTCATATTTGAGGAGAGTGTAATAATAAGATAGGAATAATATCCTCATGACTTTACATAAAGGTGCCTTTACACTGTGCGAACCGTACTCTCGAACAGATAATCACCCGAACCTTGCCGTACCGGCCTGCTACGAACAGCTATTCACACCAAAACTTGAAGTCTAGCGAACAATGATGTCTGGACGCACATAAGCACCTTAATACAACAATTTTCATTACAGAAACGTCTGATTTGGAACTAATAACTTATGACTTTTACTCTAACTTATTTTGGATAAAAAAAACGTCAGAAAAATGTTAAAAGAAGGTCTAGAAGCTTATCTTAACTAACTCAAAAAAAAAAAAAGCGGCACTAGCGCTATCCACGAACACCCAGGCGAACAGATGAAGTACCTCTACGAGTTACACTATGTTCGAAGTTACTATATGGTCATGTGTGATTGTTTGTTGATGGGTTTGTTTTACACAGAGATAGATGTCACTTAAAGATCGCATCCTGAAAAACGCCACGTACCTATGTAATTACATACATATATTGGTTTCGCGGAAAGCGAGTGCGCTGATTCTATTGACTGAATTCGCACGTTTTTGCTTGTAACTCGCAAACGACTGCGACAATCGGAAAAGTGTATATAACCAAAAATGTTCGTCTCGACAAACTGAAAAAAGGACACATTCGAAAAAGCCCGGCGAACATTTTCGCTTCGATTTACAGTTTTTCGCTTACAACTCGCAAACGAAGGGGTTAATCGAAAACATGTATGAGACCGAAAATGTTTTCCTTGAAAACCTGAAAAGATTGACACCATTTATAAACGTCTATGATCATTTTTCTCGCAAAAACCGCGGTTGCAATGGAAGGCGAACTGACTGATTTGTTTATTTTTCCGGTGTAGCGGTTAAGAAAAAAATCTATATATATATATATATATATATATATACATACATATATATATATATATATATATATATACCATATATATATATATATATATATAAAAGAGGCTTTGTCCTGACTGACAGAATCAACGCAGAGCAAAAACTACTAATGATAGAAACTTGAAGTTCGGAATTTAGATTTTAAACGCGATGTAGGTAACCACTAAGAAGGGAATTTCAAAAAAGTAACCCCTAAGGGGTATATATGGAGAAATTGTCGTTTAACTCTATCGGACACCTATTTTTGCACTTCGAGAAAAAATGTCTAATTTGGACTCATTTTAAAGATCTTGATACGACGAGTTTAACTTGAATAGCCCTACGGGTCATCGAAAACCATGTTTTGAAGCCGAAAAATGAAGCGTTCACGACGAGCAAGCAATTTTTTGTCTCGGCGGTTTTAGTGAACTCTCTTCATTGCGCGTCTCCCTCTCCTCTACCGAGCCGGCAGCTTCCCCCTCCAACATTCCACCTACCGGAAGCTCCGATTCTACTAAATCTCGTTAACATCAGTTAACATATTATATTAAATCTATGATCCAAGATAATGATCACAGAATTGATTTTAAAGGCTCGCGGGCAAAGCCGCGACGGGGAATGCTAGTAGTATATGATGATTGTAGTTAACTGGATATTCAACTTAACTTGTGGAAGTTTCACATAAATATTATTTTCGTATTCATGAAAGTTTTATATAATATACTAGTATAGAACAAATTTATATATTTTTAAAATCATAAATTATATATAATTTCAAGAACTGTTTCTAATGCCTTCTAGATCCATTTTTCCATTGTTCACTATCACGTCACCTCCTCAAAAAGAGCGTGGCCGATTTCATTTTCCTCTCGAAATATCTCAACTTTCCTTCTGCCTAAATTTTCTTCATCTTCCATTGTAAAAGTTTGGTACGATCATTTTAATGCTCCATTAACGCGAATAATTCAATAATGTCATGACTAATTTATTTTTTGTCTTTAAGTGTCGTTCAACTTCTGTATTGATTATTCATAATATATTTTTTCTATAACGAAAACGCGTCATAGTCGTGATTTGCTTTTTGATCGTAGTTTGGTTACTTAACAAACTTTATTAAAAAAAAAAAAAAAAAAAAAAAAAAGTAAGTCGCCTTAAATGAATCTTTCAGTTGACAGAACGGCTAACAAAAATTTCAACGTTTTTCAGAAAAACACTTTTAACAAGGGCGGATCCAGAGGAAGTAGCAGAGCTTATGACCCCTCCCCAAATATTTTAGCTATTTATATATGTATATATAAATATACATAATTTCCGAGCAAGCTTTCTTAAAAGCGTTTATATAAAAATAATGACCAAAAGTTTTGCAATAGTATTTATCACAATAAGAAGGAAAGTTAATAAATACGGATCTTATCTTAATTTCATGCGATTAAGACTACCTAGTATAAAGTGCGTTTTTTCTTTGTAAATAAGAAATAAATAAAAAATATATAGAGATGAGAAATATTTAACTGTTATTCTTATGATAGGTTGATTCATAGTCAGGGTTTTCAGTTAAAAAAAATTTTTTATTTTGAAAAGCCAACGTTTCGATACAACTTGTCGATCTTCATCAGAGCTAAAAGAAGACAAATATATGAGTATCTATGCTATAAGACAATTGAATGAATGCTTTACAAAAGCTGGTAAGCATATTCCATGAATATTTTAAATAAGTAGCTAGTTAGCAAGATTAAATAAAATCTTATATTTACCTTCCGAGTCCAGAGTAATACAAAGACTGAGGGTAAAATGAGGTGAGAGGTAGTGGTGGGGGGTTAGTTTGCTGACTTCAAAGGTTTATTATGGGGAAACCCAACGCTTTTGAAGTGAAAGGCTTCAGGACAACTAAGGGAAAATAAAATTTTAAAAACTAACAAAATAGATGGCACTGTATACTTAAATGCTTACCATCTTTTAAACAATTATCACTGTTGCATAGTATTCATTTAATTGTCATCCTCTAGCGTAGATACTCATATATTTGTCTTCTTTTAGTCCTGATAAAGATCCACAAGTTGGATCGAAACGTTGCCTTTTCAAAATAATAATTTTTTAACTGAAAATCCTGACTATGAATCAACCTAAACAAATATATTTTTATATATACATATATTTTTTTAACTTAAATGATATAATAGAATGGGATAAAGAGAAAATTTATGTTGATAATACATAACTAACACAGGGGAGGTTGGGCCACACAGACAGAGCTACATGGAACTTTATTATCACTGGTGGGCGTCTTGTCGAATAAGCGAGAATTCGTTCCAACCGAATCTTAAGGTCGCATTATATTAAGGAACGTTTATCTTACAGACTGGAAAAAGGAAAGAAGGAAACAAAAATTCAGGTTTGTTTGCCTTATTTTATTTATGTGCCGACCTTAAGATAAAGTTCCGGTATTTATTTTATATCAGCAGACTTTTTTTTTATTTCATTCCTTTGACGATTCAGCTGAGATTAAAACATTTTCGAAATAAAAAAAAAAAGGAATATTGGTCCTTATTTTTTACAACTCAATGCCTACTACCCTAATGTACTACGGGAGCGCGTCTCCAAAAACTCCCATTTTTTTTTTCTGGCCTGATAGTATGGAGTAACATTTACCCCAGGGTGTCATTAACGAGCATGTTAAGTTCAGTGTCGATCGGGTGGCGGAATGACCGAGTGGGCTAACGCATAATAAAATACGCGTTGCCCATGGCAACGTATGATTGAGAACCGAAAGACAGCAAGTTCAAAACCCGGAGCCAGGGGACATTGGACGATACTCGGCATTAATCCCCCACCCACTCCCCTGGCCCGGGGAACCCCGTATAACCTAACAGGCGAGGAAGGGGAGGACCAATAAAAAAAAAATCTGGTGCGTGCGCGCAACACACAACTTTCACTTACCAACTTACTTAGATAAGAAATTGACGTGTTTTGTTAAATATCATTTCCCAAAGTCACACATTTTTCTACATTCATATCTTATTTTTATTAATCGTTAAAGCCGTTTTTGAGTAAATAAAAAACCCCGTGAAAATGATACAAAATTTATCAAGTAAAGTCCCCCCTTCGGTTGATCAATTTTGATGAAATGTTGGCTATCACATATTTGGCATATACATACATCAAATACCCAGTTTGGTCACAATCGTGAAAGCCGTTTTTGAGTAAATAAAAAAAACACGTGAAAATGTTACAAAATTTATTAAGTAAAGTCCCCCCTCCGGTTAATCAATTTTGATGAAATTTTTACAGTCATATCTCGGGCATATAAATACATCAAATACCCAGTTTGATCAAAATCTTTAAAGCCGATTTAGAGAAAATAAAAAAAACACGTGAAAATGTTACAAAATTTATTAAGTAAAGTCCCCCCTCCGGTTAATCAATTTTGATGAAATTTTTACAGTTATACTCGGGCATATAAATAGATGAAATACTCAGTTTAATCAAAATCGTTAGAGCCGTTTTTGAGAAAATCGAAAAAAAACTAAAAAGTTATTAAATAAAGTACCCCCTCCCTTTAAGTAATTTTGATGAAATTTATGCTGTCACATCGCGGGCATATACCTACACTAAATACCCAATTTCAGGATCGCACGGTTTATAGTTTTTGAGCTAGTCTGTTCACACACACACACACACACACACACACACACACACACACACACAGACACACACACAGACCATTTCGCGGGACTTGGTCATTTCGACTCAGGGGACCCCAAAACGTGTATTTCCGTTGAAAACCGGAAGTAGAATTTTTTCACGATCGCAATACTTCCACTTACTATATATTTCATATATAGGTAAGTGAAAGTAAAAAAAGTTCAGTGTCGATCTAGGGGTACTAGTGATGTCATGATTTTGGTAACACTTCACAAGTGCTCCTTCAGAGATGTGCTAAGATTTCATGACCACACTCTAGGGAGAATTCCGAGTTTGAATTCGCATTTCCCATAGTTTTTGTCGCGATCTACGAGGTTTCGAAATCCAAGCAGAACGCTTTCAGTTTAGGATACATTTCGATTAACTCGGTCATTTCCGGAATACCACTTAGGGCGTGATTATGGGATCTTGACCCACCTATCAATAGTGTGACAATCGTATTTTAGTACTTTGTACTTATTTTCTCACCAATTTACGCGGGTAAAATCGACTACATGAATCTATAAGATAGATCCAGGTATCGAATATTTTCGGTGACGTCAGGCTAGAAAGGCGACCTTGATCACGAGTCCCCCCACCCTCCTTTTAAATTCCGCCACAAGGTGACCCCAGAGGACGCCAACCGGTCCTGACTTCCATATCAGCATGCTTTCGGCCAATACTTGTTTTGTTAATGTTCGCACATTTGACGCATATTTGTAAACCAAATCTTAGATAATCGTACAACAAAAAAAAAAAAAAAAAAAAAAAAAAAATCTTAGGGATTCCTTTAACTTAATGTTCTCTTAAAAACACTCTCTCATTCATTCATGATGCAATGTTCAAAGCAAAGAATGTGTCACTTAATCCAAATATTTACTGCAGTAGACCACAATAAAACATATATGTTAAGAACAATAGTACACTAGCTATATAGGGTAAACCATACAGTTATTGGCATCCTCGAGACTAAATTTCAGTGGTGACAAATACTTCTTATGAACGGATCTAATTGAAACTTCCTATAACTCCTCTTTATCTATCCCTTATAAAGACTCGAGAGGTTTTGTTGGGTCAAAAGTTCAATAGTTTTACAATATGGCAATATTTATTGATAAAAGTGCCAAATCTAGTTATTTGCCAATAACTATGCATACTGTGGATTTAATTGTGAAATCTTCCCTATGGTTAGTTTGTTGAAAGTGTTACTTCATAGATGACTTAGAGGACCCTTCAAACATTAGACTCATTTATATCTTGTAATAAAATTAGGACTTGTTAACCTATTTCTTTAATTTAAAGTTGGGGTGCCAATAACTGTACTGAGTGCCAATAACTATATGGTTTACCCTACTATAGTACACTTATGGTTAGTTAGAAATACGTTTGAAAGATAATTCCATCTATATACTTAACATATTTAAGCTGTGACTGCATCATTCTTTGTTATTGTGCGTGCTTTTATTTTAATAGGCACTCAGGAATTTTATACAAGCTCCTAAAATTCCCACTTACCACAAACTTAATCATTATTCGAATTAAATCACAACAATGATTGCTCCTACCCTGTCTTCCAGTCTATTGGGGTTCCTCAAGGTAGTATCCTCAGTCCCATCCTCTACACAGTTTATACAGTTCATTTACTTAATCCATCCTAGCACCTTAATTACATATATTGATGACACATGTGTGCTATCAGTTGATGATGATCCATTTATTGCATCCAAAACTCAACCATCTCACATCACAAACCTTAAAAAATGGAGATAATAATCAAATCTCCTTTTATACATGACATAAATTATAAACTCCTGCCCTTCTTTTATAATACTCCACTCATCCCTGTAGAAATGATCCCCTACTTAGGATTTACCCTGTTGAATCCTCATTTCAGCAAAAAGATCGAAATGTCAAGAAACCGCCTTGAGGCAGCGGAAGGTTTCCGCTATCTTTAGCACTTACTAGACAAAGAATCAAAACTACCCATCAATAAGAAAAACTTACTAATATGACTTATATAAAACCTATTTGAACTTATATTACCGAGATTGAGGGGCTCCACCAAACTAAAAAATTCCTCTTGCACACATCCCTTATAATCCAATATCCTTAATACTATTTATCTCATTTGTCACCAATAATATTATCTATTGATGTTCGACATGTCGAACATCATTAATGTTCGAAATGTACAAGATCCTTAATGTTCGACATGTAACTCTCTTGTTTATGCTTTTTTTCCCCATTAATTCTGTTCAAATTGAGATTTACTTTTTTTATTCCAACTATCTTTTTAACCATTCTGTATAATGTATTTCATCCATTCTTAACGCTGATTGTATATTTTTTATATTTCATCGATGTTTATTGCCTACATTTTTTCTTTTAGTAATTTATACGCAACTTTAATAAGTTTGATTAAAATATATCTGTGCTTGCTGGGTAAAGTGTTTTAAGTCCAAACAAAAAAATAATTCAGTTTGCGCATAACTTTGCACTATTTTAACACTTTGTAGACAACATCTTCATGAATAAATAAAAATGTTCAGGTTGTAACCAGCCTTGTTAAATGCTGAATAAACTTTTAAAAACTGATTTGACATAAGCCCAACTTTTTCAATAGCATTTATCTCAAATCTAAGATAAAGGAGTAAAGTAAAGTACGTTGCAAGTAAAGATATAATAAATTAATTTTAATATAATCTTTGCTAAATCTAGCTTAGCGTAAAGATTTAAATTTGTCCTTGCATTGATTTTTATTAGTTTGTGTATATTTTTGTTTTGTTTTTTAAGTCTTATTTAATTTTTACTTAATTTATATATCAGCCGTCCACTTGACAGAAAGACTGACTCCAATTTCAAACTTTTGCAAAACAAACCTTAAATAATATTTATCTAGGAAAAATGTGCATGCAAAATAAAAAGGTGCAAACTTTATTATATATGTACATTTTATTAAACTGTCATGTTTTAATAATTCTGTCAGAAATAAAAATATATAAATTTTCCCCTGAATTTGAACGATTAAAAATGCTTTCCAGAAGAATGTTTAAACGGATTTATTCGTCATCTGATAGGATCATATATTCAACTATGTTTGTTTGCTTTTAGTTTTTAATAACTCAAGTACAGCCAGAAGAATTCGGCCTTATTTAATTGCCCAACATGTTATTCTTCGTGAACTAAATGTTTCGAAATGTGACAAGTTGAAATTTAAAATTTTTATTAATAAATTGAAAAGTTTTATTTCTTTCATATTATCACATATATAGCGTACATCTTACAATAGATACTAATAAGTAACTTTTCTGTTCACAGTTGGACATCAACACTCGCACTTTGAAGAAAACCTGTTTGGTGATTCTGATCACCACGAGCATGGCCACCATCACAGACATTAGCAGATATAATTCATATCCGAAAGTCTGAATCATATCAGATCTTCTAGCGATATGTGGGATAAATATATTCCTTAAAATTTATCAACCATTATGTATAAAAAAAAGTGTGCGTTTGTTTTATAGTTACTCAAAATATGAAATAAAAATATATTCTTAATATTGTAAAAAGTATTCAGTAATTAGATGTAAAGTATTTTTTTTGTTTTTGTAACTGATTAAGCTCAAATTTTGCAAGTTAAAAAGATGAAATGAGCATTGCTATAAGTTAACAGAAATATAACATTCAAGCATTCAAATACCAACCCACTATTACTGAACCAAAGATTTAAAAATAAATAATAGATTTTGTTTTATAATTCAGTAACAAAACAACAAAAAGAAAGAAAATTAAACAATCAGCAAGCTCAATTGAACTTTATTAATCACAAATATTGTATTATATGAGCTTCGAAACCAAGTAAACGAAAATATGCCAAATCTAATCATTCAATTTTTATAGATTACAGGTGGATTTATTGTTTAAAATAAATAAATTAGCCAATATATTTATATGAGTGTATTTAGTAATAGAATATTTCACATGTATGAAAATTATTTTATTTTATTGATAATTATATCATCTATAAATACATAAATATTACTAAGTTGACAAAATACAGAAAAATAAAATCTTATGACATTCTGTTAAATACTATAATATACAACATATTCAATGAATAGGCATTTTAAATAAATTAATAATTCATTTAAGCCTCCATTGATTGAAAAACTGTTGATAACAACAAAGGTCTATCAAATCGAATATAATTATTATTGTTTGATGTTGATAGATGAATAAAGTTATGTGTGTATATTTTTAAAACATTTATATATATTTTTTAAATAACATAATTTGAATGTTTCTGTAAATAAATTATTGTACATACCGATTACTGATAAATTAGAGCTTGGAACAGTAGTCAAATAAATGTATTTTTTTAATAAAAATGTTTTTTGTTTTAATTTTTAAATGAATTTATCTTACCAATTTATGTTTAAGTACTAATTGATTATTCATTTGTAGTTTTCTTTTAATGATTAAAGCTTATGCTTATTCTAAGGGTTTCGAAGAGTAGAAATATTTTTAGGAATAAGCCAAAAAAAATTAACATATTATGAAAATAATCGAGAAAGAACACATTTGGTAAAATTATAATTAAGATATATAGTGATAACTTTTAGTTATTAACCAAAATATAATTATATTTTAAAAAATACAATGCCTATAAAAGCATCTTTAATGCTAATATTTAGATCTTATCAATAAGATTGTAGTATAAGCAAGACCTGAAGAATAAATTGATGCATGTAAATGGAAAAGATTGTAGGTGCCATAAATAAAATAAAAAAAGTAAATGAAAAGTAAAGTAAATTTCATCGCAATGTAATGGAAACAGTATTAAGTTCCTAAGATGGAGATGTTAGTAGTTAGAAACACCAAAAGATAACAATAGGAAGGTTTCACTAAAGGAAACACTTTAAAACCACACAAACACTTTAAACACTTTAAATAACCACCAGCTAAGGACGTTATGATGCCACCTAAATATCAATATGTCTTTAGATACGATACTTTTCTTAAAGTATTTATGCTTGATATTATTGTTTATACCGATACTTGATGAAAAATAAGATAATTTAGCCATCACAGAGAGTATTAGGAGATGGAACAAACTAATATTGAAATCTTTTAGCAGAAACGTATTCATCTCATTGTTGGGCATACCCCTAATATTTTTTCTTATTTTTAGAACCAAATTTGAGTTCAGATACTAGTTGTTGTTTTTTCTAGTGATTTGACACTTACAACCTTTTCCAAATACAGGCCTCAATTCCCAATTTTTATATTATAATTTGCAAAAAGTCTAAGCATTCATTTGCTGAATCGTATCCCATGTCAGCAAGAAGATGGTTACATCTCAAAAAACTATTTTTTCTGGATAAGCAAATGTAAAGTTTCAACTGCAATAAGGTACATAAAATGGAGCTATTATGACAATATTATGGCATTGTAGATATTGTCATTCTGATTTCAATGGTATGCATAACTCAAAAGTGATATATGTTCAGTATATCTGATACATCTTCTTGCTAGCATGCGATATACAATATGTCATTCATATGGTTTAATCAACATAATTTTAAAGGCAGCTCTTAAAACTTATAAGTTGGATCACAAATCACAATAAAATAATTAAGTATCATAGATTTTTACCATGGATTTAGATACTTACATATGTATAGTATATGCTCAAATAATTTCATGTTATTATTAATCAATATGAAAATATACTACTTGTTTTGTTTGAATTTATAAATTGGTTCGGAGACATTTATAGTAACAACTTTCATTTCAAATCAATGAGTTATTAGATGTAATTTGTATTAAAAAACAAGAATAAATAAATCATTAAAAATATATCAGGAGGAACAATTTGCTCCTGTTTATCTGTGATGTTATATGTTATGATTTTTTGTGAAAAAAAATACTTTTATTTCCTGTTTTATATGTTTGTATTTGGTATAAACTAAATTTTATTGTCTTTTGTATGTAAAAATTATCTAGTTGTAAGTTGATTAGTTATATGAATTCAAAAGATAAAAAGTTTAAAAAAAAAACTGTACATAAAATTGTATATAATAAATTATATTTTCTAATTTTTTAAGCGTTATTTATTAAATAACCTGATTTATCCTTATTTATTAAATAACCTAAATTATCCTTCAAATAAGGATTCTAGATCTCAAGAAGTGAATTTGTAAAGTTCCTAATATTTCCATAAAATTACTGACTTTATAATTTCATATAACTTTATGACTTATTTTAGTGTCAAAATTGATTAAATATAATAATAAATAAATTCATAATATAATTGAAAAAATTATATTCAAATAATTGAGTAGTGAGATATGAAATCTTCCTTATTTTTTATATGTCAAATCTTTACATTATTTAACCTATGTTTCGGAATTAGTTCCATCTTCAGGGCTATCTTTTAACCTTAATATAAATTGCACCATATAAGTAATTATCATTAACATTAGTACAATAAATAAATATTAAATAGATAAATAAGCGAACAATAAATTATTAAATATTAAAATAAAACAAAAATCATGTAAATATTACCATATAAATTATCTTTTATTTTTGTCACTTATCTCTACTCCTTTCTTTTTTGTAGTAAGTTTTAATAAATAATTTTTATTGAACAAAAATAAGATTTTACAATGCCACACAAAATATGAAAAAATAAATAATCGAAAAGGTTATTATATACATACAACACACGGTACAAAAAATATCTCTTTGTAACTACACAGTCACACGAGAATAACTACCTGACAAGACTAGCTATGCTGTCCATCGCTCCTTACAGATAGTATGAAGAAGAGCTGTCTGGAAGGTTCCAAAAAAAGAAAAAAAAATTCAATTGAAAAAGGAAGTTTATTGTTGACATGCAAATAAAAAGAATTAATAAAAAATTAGATTTGTGCAATTAAGAGAAATGACTACTGGCATGTTAATCTGAAGAACTACTTTATTTTAATAAATAGTTTGGAAATATAAAATTATTAAAGATGTAATGTATCCAGTTTGTCTTGGCATCTAGAAAGTCAGCAGTTAGTTATAGTGGCCTCAGATGGCCTCCATAGAAAAGGACATGTAGTAGGGAGACTTCCTCGGGGATATTTACAAAGGTTGCCGATAATATTTTTTTTTTTTTTTGTGTAAAAAGAAGTTTAATTTTAAAATTATAAATACCGTAAAATGGGGTGACTTTGTGACAAGCCTATTTTTCTACAGTTTTTGAATTTCCCTCCTTAAAAAGAATCATGTTAGGCAATTCAGTGTACTTGTCAGTTAGTCAGTAATGTGCTGCAACCTACTGGCCACATATAACTTCTTTCATTCCATTTACAATGGTGCTTTATTTCATATATGTTTGATTGTTTTCATTTAGTTGAAACCTTGAAATAAAGCACCATGATAAATGGAATGAAAGAAGTTATAGAGGTCCATATGTGGCCAGTAGGTTGTAGCACATTACTGACCAACTGACAACTACACTGAATTGCCTGACCTGATTATTTTTAAGGAGGGAAATTCAAAAACTGTATAAAAATAGGCTTGTCACAAAGTCACCCCATTAGTCACAATGTCACCTCATTTTACGGTACCTATATCTCCGTTAGTAAACGGTCCACTCAATAGGTTCATAATTTTCTTTGGGTAATATCAAAAATATACCGTTTCATTAAATATGTATATATAATAACTAATACTAAAGAAACAGAAAAACCAACAAGAAACTGAAGCATGGTAAACATTCTAAAACATAGTTGCGTAGTCAAATTTCTTTTTAAAAATGATCCAACCTCTCACAACTACAAAAAGGCTTCAAATTAAAAAAAATGCCCATTTTTTGTTCTATAGAGTATCAAAGAAGATATGGTCAAAATATTTTTTGCAAATGTGGATATGAATGATCATTGGCCTAGCACCTTATGAGCAATCTAAACATATAACTGACACATGTGTACATAATGGCTGCAAATGCATATGAAGAGGTGAGATGCAAAACTCATTCGTTCCACCTCAACAAATTTTTCAGGAAACTCAAAAAGCTTACCACGTCTTATAGAGTGGCCAGATAAAGATTATTTTTTTTTTTTTGCCTTAGAAAGGTGCAGCTACCCTGTGTAAGTGAGCTTGGAATAAAAAAATTACTGATTTAGAGGTAACAAAAAAAAAAAAAAAAATTAACAAAATATGAAATGAGAAAGTTTTGCAACAAAATGTTTAAAGGAAAGACTTTTGCTGCTCGCCACATTGGTACGAACGAGTTTTAATTCACCCAGCGTAAGTTGATTTTGTTAATAAGTAATATTTATTTAGGCACACAACCATTTTATAAATGAATTAGGTACCATTTTACAAAATAATATCACATACTAACTTAAAATTTTTTATTTCACGAATTTTTCAAAAATATGAGCGTAATGATATAAAACACCTGACTCCTAAAAAGTTACAAAAAGACTAGATCCTATGGCTATCTTCTTCTTCAACAATAGCGACTTCATCATCCTATTGTTCGTTGTTTCTGTGACAGATATTTTGAGAACTCGTGTATCTTTTAGAATTCATTGCCATCTCAATTTAAAAAAAAAATGGGACGAACGAGTTTTGCACCTCACCTCCTCATATATTCAATAAAATAAAGACTAGAAAGGGATAACCTAGAATAAAAAATAATTAAATAAAATGTCAATCTAAATAAGATTAATAAAGGATATGATAACTATATAAATTAAGGAAGGATACCAACATTTACCATAGCAAGCTAAGAAGCGTTATGGACTTATTAATTATTAAGCGCTATGTACCTAATTTGTAAGGAAGTACCGTTTCTGTCGGTCATACAAAAGTAGGTAAGTTAGCCGAGATCATGCTCATGCACCAGGTCTTCCATAATTAAATATTTAACTAAGAGTACTTAAATATTTAGCAAAGAGCTTTTTCGACGCTTGTAGATAAGTAGAGCTTTGTAAGGGCATTCAGCTTTTAGTTGTAGACGCTATTCTATCCGCACCAGAATAGAAAAGTTTACCCTTCCTCAGAGAGTTTCAACCCATCGCTTTACTCACTGAATGACCATGATCCCAAAATAAATCCAGGAAAATATAATAAATTTGACCTGTGATAGTTATTACTGTAATTTAAATTATTATTACATACAATTGAGCGGTTTGTATGATTATGGAGTAGGTGGAGGAATAATTTATTCTTGAAGGCAAATAGGGATGGAGATTGACGAATATTAGGTAGAGCATTCCTAGCACCGATATCAAAGATCAGAAAGGATTTACTGAATGATGTAGTTTTAGTTTTGTAAGACGGTATATATAAATCATTAGGTTGGGATCTCGTATTTAACTATGGATAGCGGAACGTGGATTAAGGAGCTTGAGAATGTAACAAGGATTTTTTTTTTCAAGGACATGGAAAAGGAAAACATCTTAAAGGTACTGTCGCCTGTAAGTGGGATAAAGCCACTTCAACTCGGTGAAACGTGAGACTTTTCATAAGCCTTTTAAGTCGCATCTCTTGCCCAGTAGAACTCCAGAAATCGTAATCGAAGAGGGGGGAAACAATGAAGAATGCTAGGGGCTGCCAGGTATTTGGAGGAATAGATCTTGGAAATATGTTTGTTCCAGCAGAGGTGTTGATCAAACATAACTCCTATATATAGATATTTTAAAGTAGAGTGAAAGTGGATGGGTCTGGGGGGGGAGGTAAATCAGTGGATAAGAAGTTGATAAGATAATGTTGATGAATCACTGGGAACCGATAATTATGCCGTAAGTTATTTCAACGTTCAGTCTCAATCCAGACTGCCCCATTCAATCTATTTCTTTGGATCTTGGGGACATCTTTATAACATATTCTAAAAACAAAACAACTACACGATGAACAAAGGATAAGTTATTTGTTTATTTGAATCAGGGACCTTATGCTTATTAGTTGAATGCCTTACCGAATTTTCAGAGCAACCCCCACTCTAGAAAGGATATCAAAATATAACAAAAAATTTGCTAAAGGCAAATTTTATTCCATTAAAGCTCAGTTATGATGTGAGAGGCTAAATAAAGAGATAAATATTTACAGAATATAAATGAAAATTAATTTAGGCAGCATTCGTCTGGCAGTACTAAATATAATTATAAACTACTTCAAAGTAAAATAGTTGTTATTTTTTCATTCTGTGGAAGAGAAGCCTCCAATTTATGAATTTAAAAGATATTTCTAAGTCATGAAGCCAAGTTCTATATCGTGCTCTGCTACTCTTGACACACAACTTTTACTCATTCACATCTCATTAATGTCAACATTTATTTTTTTTTTTTTTTTTTCTGGATCCTCTAAAACAGGACATAAACTATTAACATGAGTATGATCAATCCACTAATGAATAATGGAACGATACGGACTGACACCTGTATACCTTATTCTACCTGTGGTATAAGAAGGTGGGTTGTAGTTTTAATTAATGTTATTAGTACTGGGGTGCAGTATTTACTGTAATGCTTGGTGTTGAGGAGCCTCCGTGTTTTGTAATGTCAACACTGTATAATACACATTTTTAGAAAGGGTATATTACACATTTTTAAATGTGTATCACACCCTTTCTACACTCCTTCTATAATTGGTTCTGGACTGTAACATGAAATATCTAGCTATCTATATATATATTTATATTTATATAAAGTGTTAACTTTAAAACCATAAATGTCAACTTTCCAAACCTTTACATTTTAATGTGTCAACTATTGGTTCATTTTAGAAGTTTCTAAGAAATCATTTTTTATAAAAACCGTAATTGTAGACCATAGGATATTCTATTCCTAGTTTCGTAGAGGGATTGGCCTAACTAAAGTCATAACAAAGATTATCCTAACATCAATATATTGGTAAACAGTCTCAATAATATAATTTGTTTTTCTTAAACTGTCAACTATTCGTACAGTTACCCTACTTTTTTGTTATCATAAAATTTTATTTAATCTCATTTATCTATTATCTTACTCTTATTGTTATTCGTTTTTATCATATTGTTTACTATTCTTTTATTATTTTAAAAATTATTAATGTTTCTAATATTTTATTCTATTAGTATCTTGTACTATTCTTTTAATAACATTCTATAGTTCATTCTAGGGTTCAAGTGTTAGCTTTATGTTAACATTAGTATTTTAATTTTATTAGTACTTAACTTTTATAGCTTACTTAATCATTGTTTGTATAAAGCCAATGTCCTCCTATTAGTTTTTCCTAACTTTTAACCATTGAATATCTTCCTGTTTTATAAGAGCTTTCGAAATTATGTTTATTCTAATCTGAAGGTATTGCACTTATTGTTTTGTTTTCTTGTATTTTCTTCTTAATCCATATTAAAATTTTAAATTATACATCTTACTTTCTTATGTACATTAATGCGTATAATATGCCTAATTGCATGGAATATGCACATGTTTCAAATAAACTCCTCTTGCATAGGGTTACTATGCAAGAGAGAAAAAAAAAAAATATATATATATATATATATATATATATATTTTTTTTATTCAATAAAAAAAAAATTATAAAGCGTTGTTATAATTATAAGTTAAAATTAAGTACAGTCGCTGGTGAAGTTCACTAGTGCTGTGCTCTGGTTGTGTCCTAGGTAACTAAAAGGTAAGCTGGCGAGATCAGAAGATAATTCTTACTAGAAGCTGCCTCCCTAAGGACTAGACTTGTGGAGGAACTGGAGATAATTTTATATAGGTTGAGTTGTGTAGTTAAGTTTTTTATTCTTATTATTATTATGTTAAGTGCCTTTCCGAAGTGAGTATGTTTTATTTTATATATATATTTTTTTTGCACAGTAATATTTGGACTTTATAGAGACATATGTACATATTTAGAGTAAATTTTAGGTTTGTTTCATTTGAGCTGTATCCTTTGTATTTTATTTTATTCTTTTATTTTACTACAAATGATTTTTTTATTTTTGTGTATAAATATAATTTTTAGGAAAGATATGAAGTTTTTTTTTGTTCTATTCTGCAGAAAATCGTTAATTTATTTAAATATATATATATATATATATATATATATATATATATTCTTCTAGTTTATTCCGTATAAGGTATTAATTTTTCAGAAAGATATTTTTTTTTTTAACTGCTAATGTACAAGTCTTCACATTGCCACTGAGCTGAAGGGTAAGTATAATTATGATTTTTAAGACACGATGAGTAGATTTTAGTACATTGCAGGACTAGCATCACTTAATTGTATCGGACACTATAATTAATGAGGATGTAAAATAAATATGAAATTTCTTTAAACCAAATTAATTGTTAAAATAAATTTTTTTTCCATATATATTTCTGTATATACTGGTTTCACACGGACAATTTCATTTTTTAAACCTATAAAATCTAGAAAGTGAGACTTTTATCGACTCAAACGGTCGATTTCATAAAAACCAATGTAAAGCGAGATCAAAACGATTTTTATAACAATAAAGAATATACCCAAAGATTGGTTGAAGTTATGCAATTTTAATATGGAAAGGTGTTCACACCTGATATCAAAGAACCACTGAGCGAAATTTGGAGAATTTAGGACAAACAGTCTAATTTCTAATTATTTTCTAATTATCTAATTTCTATAAAGAACAAACAAACAAAGAAACAGATTTTGGTTTGTTTGTTTATTTGTTTGTTTCTTCTTTATATAAATCCATACCGTTTGTCCTAAATTCTCCAAATTTCGCTCAGTGGTTCTTTGATACCAGGTGCGAACACCTGTCATATTAAAATAGCATAACTTCAGCCAATCTCTGGGTATATTCTTTATTGTTATAAAACATTTTTTGATGCCGCTTTACATTGATTTTTACAAAATCGACCATCTATAGATTTAAAAAATGAAATTCTCTGGGTGAAACCGGTATATACAGCTAGTATTGTAATATTATTAAAAAAACATATGGTTTAAAGGTCCCAGACCTTTTGTTGGAACAAACTATGAGTTGGAACAAACTGTCATACCACGTGTTTGTGGCTACAAAGTCCTAGACCATTCTTCTTTCATCAATATATAAGGAGCGATTGACTGGACAGTTAGTCTTGTTCTGAAGCTCATGCCATCTGATTATTTGTGTGTTACAAAGTGATTTTGTAACCTGTTCATTTAGTTGTGTTTTGATTATTTGTGTGACATTGAAATTGTTTTTCTTCTTTGAATAAAAATTGTTAACCCGCAGAAGTGTAACAATGTATTATCTAATTTTATAGTTTCAAAATATGTTAAGATTTAGATAATGCAAATTCAGTTACATATTCATTTTTATTTTTTTCCTCCATCTTTCTCTTCGCTCCCTTTTGAGATAAAAGAATATTTCTGAGAGCGGGCGTAGATGAACTCTGCCTATTATGCTTTCCCCAAAAAGCAATTAAGTCCCAAAAACAAATTTTAGCAGTTTAAAAATGTATTCTTTAAATAGAGTTATCTATGATGTGTAGTAATAGTGGCCTCAAAAAAGTAAAACAACATGTGGGATAGAATAGCAATAAATCCTAAAAAGTAAGTTAATGTCAATTTTATGTTTGATGAAAATTGTCTAATAATTATAAAAAAATTAATGTAAAACATTATCAATCAATATCAGTGTCAAGTAAACTTTTCTCAAATATAATAAATGGTTTATTTCTTTGTTGAATTTACCATATGTGATATACCTAGATTCTTTTCCACCTGTAGGGAACTGTTAAATGGACATTTTTTTTTTTTACCATAACAGAGTTGATTACTTTCTTGGAAGTTCTTAATATGCTAAAATTTATAAAAATAACTCAGAAAAACTCTTCCTGCATCTCACAACTTCTCATCTCAATAAGCAATAAATTGGCTATAAATTTATGTAGTACATACTTAATTTTCTAATAAGAAATTATTTAGTTGTTAATTTGAACAGATGATTTTTAATTAAATTAAAATCATTTTACTTGTAATCAAGTAAAAGCAAGAGCATCAAAAAAAAAAAAAAAAAAATGTCAAAATTATTGTTAGCTTCATTACAAAATATGGTTCACACCCCAGTGAGTAAAACAGCAAACATTATTTTAGTACCTAAGAGCCAGACTATCCTAAGTCCATTTTTATCCATTTCGAGGTATGAATCGACTATCATTAAGTCGAACACGCTGAATCCAAAGACACTATTAATAAATTGTTCCATCCGATTTATATTCGGGATCCCAAGAGACGTCTCCATATCGCCTTTTTACGAAGAGTTGAAGCGGTTATATCCTTCCTACCGTCGTATTTCCTGGCAACCTTCCTTTTCCAAGTTATCCGATCCTGCGGTCCATCATATATCTCCGAACTTCATCCCAAATCCTTGGTACATTCCCGCAATACCCGCTCTAGGCCTTCAGATCTATATACACCGGCCCACCGAACGTCAGCTTTTGATAGATCTTTCATTATCCGGTCCACCTCGTTATGGAATTCCATTCACACTTTCATCGGTAATTCCAATACCCTCTCCACCTTTAAATCCCGGAGAATGTGAAGAGGTGGAAAGTTCTCATTCTCCTTATATATTCTATTTTATTTTTTTTTTATTATCATCTTTCTTTATAAATATAAATACTATTTAACCAATCTGTAAATAAATGTGTAAATATGAATATATTATTAGATGTGAAAACTAGTTTCTTTCACCTGAGCAAATATTTAATGTGTATTTTATTTTCTCCTTTAAAACTAGAGGTTCCCTAATTATTTTTATTTATTTTACTTTGTATCATTTTAATTTGTTTATTTAAACTTTAAGTCTCTAAAGCCCCCGTTGTATACTATTTAAATTTGTTCTTAAGGGACAAATAAATAAACAATTTATTTATTTATTAAGGTTATTGATTCTCTAAAGGTTAAAGAGATTTTCAAACCAAACTGTCTTAAGTTCAGTGTTTGTGGTACTCAGAGACAGACTGTCCGAAGTGCAGCATTCAATGAATAAATATTATTGAAACAGTCATTGAAAACGGACTTAAGACTTTGTTGTTCTCAGGTGCCTTTTGGGTGTTTTCAGGTGTTTCTTTAAAATTACAAATTTACACAAAACTGATAATTCAGACTTAAGAAGACAGTCTGGCTCCCATGTTTCGATTTAAGGATTATTAAGATCATTGTATTTTAAGAATATTATTATTATTAATTTGGCCCCACAACTCAGTGATGAGTCCTGGCCTCCTCAATCAGCTTCCCCCAAAGTCTCTGTCTCTGGCAGCCACCATTCAGTCCATGCTAAGCATAGTTCGAGCGTCACCACACCATCAAACCATCATATCTTCGGTCTTCCTCTCCATCTTCTTCTGAAGAGTTGCTCTGTCAGCAGCTTCCTTGGCATTTTGCCGTTTCCCATTTGGGACCACATGTCCAGCCCAACGTAGTCTACCAGGGCAAAGGATTTGTGTGGCATCAGGCTCTCGGTAGATATCTAAGAGTTCCTGGCTGCTCTTTCTCCATAAATAAACTTAACTTACAATTAGAATAATAGAATTTAAACAAATAAGTATAAACAACATTAATTATGACTCACATACATTTTAATAAATAAATAAATGCACATAGATTATAGTTTTTTTTTTTTGTTGAAAACCATATCTGTTAAAAAAACTGCCAATGAGAATCTATTTGTTAAATAAACAATTATTTAAATTCAACTATCATGCCTAATTCATAGATAATCACCATCACAATATTTTATAGCACAGGAAATTATAAATTAATACACATATATGATCACTCTAAAATGTGAATTTTACTCAATGTGTGTCTATTTAGTGGTTCTGTATATCAGTGATGAGTATGTCCATTTTGGTTTAAGTAAGTATGTATATGTCTAATCTCTGTTTTAGATTCAGTTTAGAAGTTTTTGAGAAAAGTGGATAAAGTAGTTTCAGTCTTTTTTTAAGCGTTGTATGTTTCATTTTAACATGTGGACCCCTTGTCATTGTAAGTCCCAGGTAGTGTACAGTGTCCGTCTGAGAATTGGGTTGTTGTCAATATGAATGGGGCGGTAGGAAACACTTGAAAAAACTTATTAAGAAGAAGACTATCATTGAAAAATAATGAATATCTTTCACGACTGAAGTAAATGAATTTGTCGCTTTTTTTTTTTTCTTTTTTTTTGTGGGTTCCACAATTTTATTTTATTTTTCCATTTAGTAGAGCCTGCCTTCTTTATACCTTTAGAGTATTGGCAGAAGTTTCAGGATGGAGAAAATTATATTTGTGATTCACACAAAAATGTTTGTATCCTTCATCTACTATTCTATTATAAAACTCTCAATTATCACTTATAATAATCATACCAGATTTAATTTGCTCACAAATTGACAACAGAAGAGTTGCCACAGAATTGAACAGTACAAAGGAAAAATTCATTGGTTTGACGACATATTCCTCTGAACATCCACACTTTAAAAAAACATTACGTTTTCTTTTCACAAATGAACTTTGGTCTATTTCTACAATAAATCCTTCTCTGCCTATCATCGTACTTTCTTTCATACAATTCTAGACATATATCACCCTCATTTGATTGTCAACAATACTGCAGTGAGCCATGTTCAGTTCCTGATCACAAAAAATCAATGGACATGACATCATTAGTCCAAAAGTAAATAAAATGGATAATTATATCCTAGGGCACTTTATTTTATATTAAACATATTTCTTTAAAACCTCCAATGTGGACCTCAGTTTTGCTTTTATTATATTGACATAGAGTTGGTAAAATTCACACATTTTTCTCTCCTCGAGAATTTTGCAATCCTGATAGAATTCCACAGCACATCTATCATCATACACTTCTTTGAACAATTTTTTAAAATTCAACTTCATTATCGTTTGAAACAATATATGATTATTTTTGTTTTTCAATTATAATTTCAACTATGTTTTTTTATGGCACATATTTAAATTATTTGATATGTAAAAATACAAGGATCATTTGTTCGTAACTCAAAAAGTAGTGGATGGATAAATCTGAAACTTATTCTGATCTATACCGTTCTATTTCTTTGTTAATAATAGGAAAATTATTAACAGAATTACAGCCTACTTTAGTTTTGATCAAATGTTTTTCTAGCTCCATATCTGTAAAAATTCCAGATGAAAAAGATGGACTGTTATAAGGAATAAAAAACATTCCTTCCTGTTCATTAGAGGAATGTAACTTTCTTTGTACATACAGTACCAGTCAAAAGTTTACTCACTTGCATTTAATTCACAATCTTCAAGTTTAATAAAATAATTTTAACTCAAGAGGTAGAATATAATGGATATATTCCACCATCATTAACTTAAGAGGTAACATTTCAAACATTATATGACTAAGTTTAGAATACAATTATAAATATGGGTCACCTGTGGTGTAGTGGTTAGCATGGCAACCTAATTTACTAAAGGTCGCGGGTTCGCATCCCGAGGTGGCCCTAGAATTTTTTAATGGGAGTAAAAAATCCTTGGCTATCCTGTCCCTCGGATAGGACGCAAAATGGAGGTCCCAAGCCTGTGCGATGTCAGGTACTCTTTAAAGATCCTTATCCTAATTATACCTGGATAGGCAAAATTTATGACTCCCACTGTAGCGTCGTCCGATTAGCCTTAATAGTATAAAGGGACATTAAACAAACAAACAAATTATAAATAAATTGAAAATAAAACTATAGTTTTTATGTTGACAAATAAATAAAATGTTGTTATTTAGTTATTTTAAAAAACTAAGGGTGAGTCTAAACTTTTGACTGGTACTGCAACATTTAAAAAATTTCAGGTAAAACTTAATAACCCTTTCCTATTCCTCTGTAAAATAAAGTTTTTATTAATTTTAATGATTTTTTTGGTTAAATTTCACTGGAATAGATTTATTTATTTCCCTAGAAATAAATAAATATTAGAGTAAGTCACATCAAAGCGTGGCCGGGCTTAGCTAGTAATTTATAAAAAAAAAAACATTTTTTTCACTGATGGGGCAATAAAGGAAATGTCTAACCACTATGCTTAGCTGTTTCCCATCTTCACACCTGCTCCATACATTCTTCCCAACTTCGATTCCCTTAAAAATCTAATAAGTCTTTCATAATATGAAATTTACTTTACTTTAAATCGTTTACTTCTGCTGTCAGATCAGAGATGTGGGAAGGCAGACAACACTTTTCAATCTTTTAACCATCTATATCACACGCATATTGTTATTCTTTCTATTAATAATATTCATAATGCATTAGCTATATAAACATATAAATATATAAATATATATATATATATATATATATATATATATATATATAATCAAACACACATTTCTGTTGTATTAGGTATACCATCAACAAACTGGTGGAAAACTGGCATCGAAAATATTTGGTTACAACATTCCAGTTGAAGGAACGATGGCTTCTTTAAAGAATTATTTAAGCCCTGTTATTTCCAAAATTTTCATTTTATTTCCCAATAGACTTTCCTTGCCACACGGAGAACACATTTTGATTGCTGAAAAAAAAAAATGCAGAGTTGACGATTATGAAGTAAAAGAATGCCAGAGGAAGATGAGAAATCTTCCTAAAGATAATGGCCCGACCCCGATCCCTGAATGCGATGACACGAAGAAGGGCTTTCAATCTGAGCTGGATATGGCTTACAGGAAATGGGACGCATATTGGCCGTTGTATAAGGCTTGCATGAAGCATGTCAAGAGGATTGAGACTTACCCTCCGGGGACAGACCCGAACAGCAATGATAAAATGTAGCTTTACTTTGTCAAGATCAGCAAAATACTTGATGCAAAAGCATTATTTATTTGAATAATTTTTGTAATGAAGTAAAAAAAAAAAAAATATATTGTTTTTATTATAGATATAAATTTAATGTAGTGGATTGGCTTATAGTTTCCGTAACACCTATTGTGAAGGCCCCACCATTGTACCATGTGACCCGCTCGACCTCGGCAGTCTTGTCCTGAGTTTTCAATCTGATGCTAACTGTATAGAGTGTGCTTCATTGATTGATTTTACAACATTTAAGTAAATTTTTATATTTTCAGTAAATTTGGTTTAAAGGCATGGCAAAACATTTGACTCCGATTCTGTTCACATAGCCCCAAACTCCTTTGAAAAACCTAACCTTTCGACTAACCAGTTTCTTGTTTCATTGTTCTCCCCTGTCCTTGCAGCCATCTTTCACATGATCTCTCCTGTGGAGTTAATTGGCTCTCTTCAACTGGGGTTTGTTGGCGCAGAAGCAAGTCACGAAAGTAAGATAAACATAAACAAAGGTGAAACTACCAATTGTCTTTAGTTTATGACAGTTTAAACTTCTATCTTCTTTTATTGTCATTCTATTTTCCCTTAGAAGCTGTTAAAAACCGATTCATAATTATTACCATTATAGTGCAACTTTTAATAACAATACTATCTGTCAGGCAGTACTTGAATGAGATGGCTAAACAACCCCACCTTCCCACCATGGCTAGACAACCTGCCCCACATAGGGGGTTTATTGGCATACTCTGGATTGACCATTTCTTCAATTTTCTATGATCTTAGTATTAAATATTATGTGGTGAAAAAAATACTTGAAGTACTCAGTGGTATCAGCCCTATTGGGATTGGGATTATATTAACAGGAACGACTCAATAATCAAAAAAGAGAAAACTGTTGCCATCCAACTCTCCCCTATACTGAATTATAAGTTGAAAATTTAGATGTAACATTTCCATTTTGGCCAACAATCATTAATTTGTTTGTCAAAATTATTTATTTTTGAGTATCTTTTATTAAATGTTTACCCATTATGGCTGATTTTTAAGGGCATTTTAGACGGTAAAATGTCCATTAACTAAATGCAAAAATTAAAGTAAAAAAAAAAAAAAAAAATGCAATGATTTAGAGGATACATACCTTAACAAAATTTTTTATTTCTCAATCACAAATTTTACTTCCAAAAATATAAAATATCAGATAACCAAGATTCAACTAGCAAAATCAATAGAATATGAAGAAAAACAAATTATTGAAGTGGAAATGGTTGGTAGTGTAGTTACTGTCTACCATTTTCTACCATTAAAAAAAAATTAAGATAGGATATTGTATATTATAATATACATAAAAAAACTGTACCACTGAGACCAGGGAGGGTCAAGAGTTCAATACTTTCCAATGAAGTATGATATATGAAAAAATAAAAAAATAAAATAATTCAGTAATATATCCTAAAACTAGCAACGGATTTCTTTAATTCCTGTCACAATAGCCAACACGAGCATATAAGATCAATAGTTACTTATTCATATGATAACTCATGTTGCAAAAAACACAAGCACAAATGACTGAAACATGTGGTACTTTACTTAAACGTAATTTTTGATATAGTGTAAGCCATATTTTATTTTTATTTTAATAAAGTTTACTACAAGTATATTAAACTAATTGTACGTTTTTTATATTTTGATTAAATTGTTGTAACGTTCACAGTTATCTTATACTTATTAATTTAAGTTGATTTATTTTTACTATTTAAGAAAGTGGGTTTTTTTCATTCCCCCCCCCCTATTGTAATTAGCTTCCTTAATTTTAATATATGGGAAAAGGTAAATTTGTAAGTTAAAAAAACAAAGGCTTGTAAAACTTGTATTTATATTATTTTTTATATAAAAAAAATAATAAAAATAAAAAATAAATAAATAAATAAAATAAGTGAGCCTACAAAATACAAAAAAAATAATATATAGCTATCATCAAAATAAAAAAGAGAAATTATTTGAAAACAACAAATAAAGAGAGGAAATGTATTAGAAACATTTTAGTATAAGAATTTTAATACTTTTTAATATAATTTAATATGTAATAATTATATTTACTTCTTCATATAAATTGAGAATGTTTTTGAAAATGGACAAAGAGCTAACATATTACTTTTTAAAAGTTAAGATGAAAATTCTAGAATTTGCCCTCCTTCGAATCTTTCCATCCTCGAAGGACCTAGAGCCATGGAGTGGCTCTAGATCCTTCGAGGACCTGGGCCTCCTTTACAATAGTTTAAAGACGTTTTGCCACTCCGCTCTGTCTAGGGCTTGTCTCCTCCATCTTCTAACTCCCAGCTTTTCCAGTGTTTTTTCCACGCCTTCTATCCATTGGCTGCTTCGTGGTCGCCCTCTGTGCCTTCGTCCTCCTGGCTTACCATTCAATAGTGTTTTAGGCAGTCTACCTTCAGGCATCCTTTCGACCTGTCCTGCCTATCTTAATTGACACTTCTTGATGTATGTCACCATTTCTTCGTCCTGAAACGTTTTCGTTTTTTTCCGCAGCCTCCATCTCCCAGCTTCACAGACAGGTCCATATATTCTTCTGAGTACTTTTCGTTTCTAAACATTCAATAATCTTTTAATTTCATTGGTCACCACCAAGGTTTCACAGCCATATGTTACTACTGGTCTTATAACTGTCTTATATATTACTGTTATTATATATTATATATAGCTCTGTAGCTTAAGCTTCTAAACGTAAGTGGCTTCTGTAGTACCAAGAAACACCTACTGCCTGCGGCCAATTGCGCTTTTATTTCTTCCATAACCTCATTTTTCTCCGTAACATATTTTAATTGGCTCACCGACTTAAAGACACATGAACCAAATTTTATTTCTAGTCCTGCCCTTGTTGGTCTTCTCGATGTCTCCATATACACAGTCTTTTCCTCATTAACTTGCAAATCCAATTTGCGTGCTGCACTCTCGAACTCTTGAAAAATACCTGAGATGGCTGCAATCGATCTTGCAGTTAAGAGATCCTCAGCATATGCTAAATGTTGAATCATTCTATTGTAAATGGTGCCATTTGCATTTTTTTGAATGGCCATCTCAAGGGCCAGATTAAAAAGAGTCAGTGACAAAGGGTCTCCTTGTCTTGGGCCCTCTTTGACTGAAAATTGGCTGGAAGCATTCCTTGTATCTTGATTTTGGTGTCTGTAAGTGACAACCTGACTAACTTCTTAGGTATGTTCAGTCTTTCCAAAGCCTTCATTGATTCTTCTATGTTGATGCTATTGTATGCCTGTTTAAAGTCAACAAACCGATGGTGCAGATCGACATCGTATTCATATGTCTTTTCCAAGGTCTGCCTCAGAGGGAAGATGTGGTCCACTGTTGATTGGCCCTCTCTGAAGCAGCACTGATAATCTCCCAGACACTTTTCCAACCAATTTTTGATTTTTTGATTGAGAGTACAGCAAATATTTTGTATGATATTGATAAAAGAGATATTCCTCTGTAATCATCACAATTTTATCTCCTTTCTTATGGATAGGACATATTAGGGCTGTACCCCATTATTGTGGCATTTCTTCTTGTAGCCATACGTGGAAACAAATAGAAAACATGGATTGAGTATGTACATCTGGAAAACAGATTCAGGACTGGCTTTATGATTAGGAAAACTCTAAAACATGCAGTCAATGAGTGAATGTTTGTGGTGCGGATGAAGGGAAGATTCTTCAATCTGTCAATAATTAGTGTTCACGCACCCACTTAGGAAAAGGAAGATGAAGAAAAAGATACTTTCTATGAAGCACTCTTGTCAGAATTCGATTTAATCCCTAAGTACGATGTCAAGATTATAATGGGTGATCAGCAAGGAACCTTATTTCTGACCTACGATTGGAGCCCACAGTAAGTCTTCCTCTGAATGGGATGTATAAAATTGAGATGCCAAAGAAACTAAACATGAAATTTTATTAATTGAAATTTTATTTTATTAATATAAAATAATTTTTTTTTTACTTTATTTTAGAAAAGTTATTTACTAACACATTTAATCCACAGGGTAATTTTTGGTTTTCCTTTCTATTTCTATGATAATAAATGTCAAATATATGTGACTGTTAAATTTGAAAATTGTTCCACTTCAGGAATTCTGTTTTTTCTAAATTCACTTCGGGTACATTAATGGGCGAAATGTGAAAAAATAAATCAGCCCCAATTTTTATTATTAATTGAAACTTCATTTGGAAGGTCCAAAGTTATATAAAAGCTGATTGAGCTTGGGTCTGTGGTTCTGGTCACGCAGCTGATCCAAAACATATAATTATCATTTTAATGATGTTTTGTATTGAAAATATAATAGAAATATATCACAATATATATTTTTTTTTATTATTACATTCCTTAATCAAGATCTGATCTAGATACTTCAGATGTCCAAAATAGTGATAATAAAGATGTGTTTTCTACTATTGTTTTGTACTATTGTTCCGTACATTCCAAAAAAAAAAAAAAAAAAAAAATACATTAATTCTTCTGAGCTCTATTATTTATGATAATTAAGCCATTAAGCATTTCTTCAAAGGAGTATTATAATGTTACAAAAAATCAAACAACAGAAGAACGTGACTAGTCAATTGGTATTCTATCTCTATCAGATGTAAGTGCAAATGATGCCTTTATATTAGTCAGTGTTATTACATGTTCATAAATAAATTAAGGTCTAAGCTTTTTTGAAAAAAATGTTTAGCATATTAAAAAGTTTTTGTATATTTTTTTTATAAGATTATAAAAAATTAAGTAATAAATAAATAGCTTACATTGTTCTTAATTCTTTCTATAAGACTTCTCTTATATAGGAAAAATTAAAAAGGTTTTAATAGATGACATGAGTCAAAAGTTAAATCAAAAGGATGAATTTTAAGCGAATAAAAAAATAAACAAGTTGAAGCCACATAGACCTGAGGAGTAGGGTCTATTGATTTCAGCTCACTAGTTAAGGATTAATGTAATGTTAGTAATTTTTAGTAAAATTTACATACAACATAAATAGAAAAAAAAATACTATTCAAATGAAAATCAAGCCAAGAATGCATAAAAAACAAAAACATGGGAATAATAAACAATTAAACAAAAAAGGGTTATTGAATCAAAGTTAACAATTTTTAAAAAATAAGTAAATAACTTCGTTTTCTTTCTTCTTTTCCCTATCTTCCTTCATCCTTTCCTTTTGGCAGCACACATGGGATCTTCCTAATTCCTGATCCCGGCCTATTGCATCTACTTCTCGGCCTAATATCAATCAGTGACCCCACAATAAAGCACCCCAATTACCACTTGAAGTGGAATGCCCCGGCGATGCTCGCCCTGCATCTTCTTTGCACGATTGCAGTGGAGTAGCTGGCGAGATGTGATCCTGTTCCTGTTTTTCTTGGGGCAGTGCCATCGATAGGAACGTTGCATCCGGCCCGATAGGTGCTCCATAAACATGCATCGGGACCAAGCTATGATTTCACATGTAAGCAGCCATTTCATCTTCTTTAGGAACACTCCGGTTGTGATCCCTTTGAGAAACTTATCATTTTCTAGATCCCACTTGTTAGGTAGGGAAGCATTATGGGCGGCGTACTTTTCCTCTTTCCTTTTTCGTGCCGACTCTAGAGCCTCTTTGCGGTTTTCAAAGGGGACAGTGACCCTGGGTACTCTGTCACCCTTCGTCACCACAAGGTTCGGGCATAGGCCGGAATCCTCAACGGCCTGATTGACAGCAGTGGCTCCGTAACCTTGGTTCTTCCCCGTCTCTTCCAATCGTTTCATGTCTCTTCTGGCAAAGAACCGTGTGCACCTTGCATTGGCCCATTACATGTGCCAAACATTCATTCACAAACGTGCACCGCCGGCAACTCTTATCCTGGTCCTCACCATATCTTCAATATCCATTCAGGGGGACGAGTTGAAGTCTTGCCTTGTGGATAACCGCCAGTCGGCAAAGGAAAGGAATTCGCGAATGAATATTTGGCACATGTGCTGGGCCAATACAAGGTGCACACAGTTCTTCGCAAGAAGAGACATGTTGAACTCCCTTAAACCGGATTTCCCCGAAGCAATTCTCCTCTCTCCATCTGTTTCTTCAGGTGAAAGTTATTTAGTAATAACTAAGCCTCCACTGCTCTGTAGATCTGTCTCTGGATGCCATCTGGACTAGGAGAAAGTAGGGCGATCTCATCCACATAGGCTAAGACCGTGTGCTCATCACCGGTTTCCTTTGTTTCCTCCTGTTCCTGAATGACATGGTCGATGCCCAGAATGAATAAAAGTCCACTTCATGGGCATCCTTGCTTTATACCTCTTATCATCCTGATTTTTTTTATAAAACTTCTCTTATATAGGAAAAATTGGAAAGGAAAAGATGACAAGAAATGACAGAAAATAATCTCATATGATATTTTAGATGTTTATATATCATATGGTTTACAGTTAACTTGATAACATTTTCTTGAAAGCTCATGATCTTCCAAAATATATAAATATCATAGAAAATATTGCACTTACTATTACATGTTTAATAAAATTACATTGAAAGCAATCTTACATACTTTGTTTTTGTTTTAATGGATAAAACACACATTGTTTTCTCAGGATCATGAATCAGCTGTTTAATTAGAACAGATGATTTTTTAACAATATTAACTCATTTTAAACCCTAACTTAGAACAAGAAAAGAAAAAAAAAAAATCAAAAATATTAACAGCTTCATTACAAATATGATTTCTGCCGCAGTAAGTAAAATGTTTAAAATTCAATATATTAAGCCTAACTTACAAACTTAATATTTAATAATAATTCATATACCACTACAACCCATGAAACTCTCCAGAAGCGGATCCAGGGAGGGGTACGGGGCGCGACACTGAGAAAGTATTACTATTTCTTTATAAAATGCTCTACATTTAGTAGTTTTTTAAGTCAACTAATTTGGTGGCAGGATGGTCCAGTGGGCAAACTCGTTAGAAAATATGCGTTACCCATGGCAACCTATGATTGGGAACCTAAAGATAGCAAGTTCAAAACCTGTTGCCAGGGGATATTTAATAGTATTCCGCATCAATCCCCTCCCTCTCTCTTGGCCTGGTAGCTAGCCGGGAAACCCCGTAGGCTATGAACCCTAACAGGCGAGGAAGGGGAGGAACCAAAAAAAAAAGTCCAAAAATTGAAAATGGATTGTATTTAAACATTTAATAGTAATTTAAAATGTCACTCTATACTAGTACATATTTTAAATTACTCATGAAATGTAAAAAAAAACAAAAAAAAAGTGTGACCCTCCCCCTCGGAAAATTTCTGGAACTCTCTTGGGTTCAGTATTTAGTGAGAAAGCCTAAAAGGAAAAAGGTGGACCTTATTCGAGAATTCCCAAGTAACCATATTATAGAGGCTGGGTTAGCTTTATTGGCCCATTCTCCATGTTCCATTCACAGCTGTTAGGGTAGAGAAGTAACTGCAACAGTGAGGCTGAAAAACTGGCCCTGGGGCACATTGCCTTATTCAAGGCCTCCCCCTAAAAGGTAAATAGGGCTTAAAGCATAATATTTCACTGCCTTGTCCACTGAGCTACACTGATCCTCCAGTAGTGCGCATTTTTAAAGCACAAATGTAGTCCTTGTGAGATGCTTGATTTACCTGTGAGATGCTTGATTTACCTCTTAGATGCTTTTTACAATTCATACAATAACATTAATGTCAACTACTAAAATTAATAAAACACTTTTTCAAAAGATTTTAATCCTCTTTTTTAGAATAACTAGATAGAACTAAACAAATTGTGCTTTATCTGCTAGATGACAGAAAAAAAAAAAAATGGGGCTATAAAGATAATTTGGAATTAAATATTTTTATATAACTATTTCAAAATTCATAAGGATACACATGTCATACATTATAGCAAAAGAAATAATAATAAACATTTAACAATGTGGTCAGTTGAGGCCTTTTTGCGCCTTTTTAGAACCTCCAATAATATGCTTAATCAGGAGAAGTTGCCATGAGGTGTATATTGTATATTTCGGCAGAGTGTGCTTGCAGTGTACTCTACTCTTGTACTTGAGGGTTTGTTAATCTGCCATTTGACTAGCCCCTGCAGGTTTGTGCAGTAGGAGAGGCAAAAAAAAAAAAAAAAAAACTGCCAGACCAAGAACCTAGAAAGGAACAGGAAGAGTGAGACAGAAAAGCAGAAGAAATATTAATAACCATAATTAATATACTTTTAAATTATTTGTGATGATTTTTAGATTTTATTTTGTAATGAATTTACTAAAAATCTATAATTATTAACACACCTCTGTTTCATTAGGTTTTCCGTCAACAAATTGGTGAAAAACTTGGGTTGAAATTACTTGGATCTAATTGTCATGTAGAAGGAATAATGACTCATCTGAAAAATTTTTTGAGTCCTTTTCTGACGAATGACTTTGTTTTATTTCCCAATAAAACCTTTACGCCCTATGGGGAACACATTGTTTTTACCAAAGGAGATGGATGTGAAGAAGAAGAAGAAGAAGAAGTTGGATGCTCAGAAGGGCCTCCAATGCCTGAGTGCGATAACAGAGCCTCATGGGTCCACTCTGAAATGGATGCGGCCTATGAGAGATGGGATACATATTGGCCATTGTATAGGGAAACTTCGATGCAACTTAGAAGGATTGAAACATACCCTGCTGGGACAGATCCTAATAGCAATAACAAGCTATAGCATAAAGCAGGTAGCAAATTGCTATATATGAGAGCATCATTTATTCAAATCATTTTTGTAATGAAGTAAAAAAAAATAAAATAAATAAAAGTAAAATGATGATACTTAATTATTTTTTTCACGTATGCAAGTTAAACATAGTATGGTCTGTATAATCCATCGTGAACTTATCGCCAAACCAATTTAACAAATTTGTATTTTTTAAATTTTTAATATTATTATTTTTTTAATCATGCTTCTTTATATTTGAAAAATATAAAAGACAAACTGCAATGTATTGTACTTCAAAAGCGATTGAAATAAACTTAACTCTATTTCACAAAATTCAACCTAAACTTCAGTTTTCTCAAAATATGGAACACAGAACATGGTGCTTAGTTCACTTTAGTGTAACACCGACATTACAGAGGTAACATTTAGAATTCAAAATCAGATAGTACCACAATAATCTACCAGGTTGCAGCATGTTTGCAAAATAAAATATCAGACATCGCATTATAAAGATTTTTATACATCAGACAAACATATGTTCTTAGAGATATATGCCTGATTAATGGCGGACTGACCCCATTTTACATAGAGTTCAAATTCATTTAATATTAAACTAAATTTCAAGTCTTCATCACACCATTTTGATTTGTACTTTCTCCTCGAAATCCGGAATGAAACAATATAATATTACTCTAAAAACTTCTTCATAAATTAGTAAGATATTTGTAAAACCACTGTATCCAACAGACCTATTCCATTCCCACCTTCAAATGCCCCAGGGCAATAAAAGTGTATGATAATCATGTATATTGTATTTAGTTTTTAAATAAATTTAGGAGGGTAAGAAAAAAAGAAAGATATTTGTGTATAGTGTTAAATACTCTTCATTCATTGAAGGTAAATTATTTATTAATATATGAAGTTCTTCATTGCATGTTGCTCAGCATATAAAAATAAAACATTGTATTTCCCTAAAACATAAGTCACCAGAACCTTGGCTACAAATTGACTATCATTCAGATTTACCCCTAAGACAAAAAAAAAATAAAAAAATGAAGCTACAGAGGTTTTTATAGATAAAAATATATTGGTTAAATGCTAACAATGGCTAGTTTCTCTAAATGCCTTTTAATGACATTATTTTCTCTTGTTACTAAACAATCCAATTTACTTGATGTATTTTTATCTACACAGTTGTAAATTTCAATAAATAAAATGGGGAGAGGTTTGAAGGGGGGGGGGAGTTTTGACATAATTTTAATATTCTGTAAATGAAAATTATTTAGTTTTTGAAAAAAGAACTTTGTTCATATTGTAAATTAGCGCATGACCCTTACATAATCTTTTTCTTCAACTAGCTGATAACTAGGAATAAAGCGAAAATAGAATGTTTAGGCATGGAGAGTATTAATATTGTTACTAATACTGTTATAATAATAATATGTTTTATGTTATAATATTCTAACAATACTAATACTATTATTAATATAGCATTAATACTGAGTTTTTAAATAGAAATAACCCCCTTAATACTCGGGACTCGATTTTGTGAATTTCATGTAATAAGTGGGTTTCCAAGACTGCTAAGGTTTACTTGGGGAGATATGTTTGAAGGCTACTTATTATAGCCTATATTATCTAAAAAATATACTGCACTATATATCATAAATAAAGTTCCATTCAGAAATCCATCCATTCAGATATATATAAAGATATTATTCAATTATCAGAAGTGAAACCTAATGTTTGAGGTCAATAATAATTATGTTTAGAAATAACAAAAAAATAATCTGAGTAAAATAATTAAAAGGTCAATTATTCATTTTTGTATATATATAATCTGGTGCAGTGCATGCAACACTCAACTTTCACTTACCAACTTACTTAGATATTAGATCAGAAATTGACGTGTTTTGATAAATATGTAAATGCCATTCCTCAAATTCACAAATTTTTCCACACTCATTTACTTATTTTTGTTTCTAATTGCTCTCTAAAGTACACTAATTTTTTTTTTTTATTGTTAAATAAAAGTTTTTACTTGTGATAATACTCCATCCATGATAATACTCAATCGATTTTACAATTCTCTATTTAGTTGTTGAAAACTTCATTTAGGTACTAGGGAAACAAATAATTTCCATTACATATCAATGTTCCAAAACACCTTGACAACTCTTTTGCATAAACCTTTCCTTAAAAAAAAAATGTCATTTAAGGCATACTGCAAAAGATGTTCAATTTGTTTTCTGAGTTGTCGGAATATTTTTCTTTCTTCTCCTGTATATGTTTACTCGATTTTTTTCATATAGCTATTTCTTATTTTTAGGCATAACGAGAGACAGTTAATTTCTCCATATAAACAAAAACAAAGGTAGCATATTGGATAAATGATGGTTGACTGGATACTGAATATGTATGAGAATAGTCCGGGGTGGCGGTCAAAAAACTACAAAATAGTATTTAAACTATTTTAATACAGCTCCGGTTTTTGAAGTATCAGGGGATTTGATAAAATATTCATAAAAATATCTACTAAAGTATACGACAGGTAGGTACTTGGCAAAATTTATTTTTTATTTTAAAACATGGAAGATGGTTGTTTAATTAGTTCAAAATGGTTAATACTTTAAAAACCAAGTCTTAGCAGGAAGTAACCACTCCTAATTCTTTCACGTTTTCATTTGTACTTCAATGCAGGGTTTAGCTAATGTTGTGTGTTAGGAGCTTGTTTCATTCTAAAATTGATATTCTTCAACTTTTATCTAAAACTGTTTTCATTTAACCTAGATTTTTTGAGTTAGAGGCGTTGGAACACGGTTTCCACCAAAATCGTAAAAATTACAGATTTAAGATATACCGAACCCGGCTAAAGGTAAGAAGAAAGCAATACTTTGTGATATGTATATGCCGAATTATATGCGAGAAACTGAAAAAAAAATCCCAAAACATTCCACGGATTTTAGACCACAAGGCGCTAAATACGTTCACGTTTTTAATTACTTTGTCTTCACAGGAGTGGGCTAATTTCAAAATTAATGAGATCATTTTAAACATAATTCGATATTCTATAACTATTATAGGTAACATTTTTTATTTGGAGGAACCCTCTTTAAATTGCAGGCTTTGGAACATGAGCGTAATTCATTTTTCCGCTAAAGTGGCTAAATTGATAATCGGTTTTGGCGAAAAGACTTACCCGATTTTAACTGTGAAGACCTCAGTCGATGCGAAATTTTATGCCATTTTCTTTTAGAAAGAACACAATTTCTTCTGCGATAAATCGTTTTCGAGTTATTAGCGAAAACTTGAATAAAGTTTGAAAATGTGAATTTTGTTTACCTATAAAATTTGATGTACCCAGTAAATATAATTGACGTGATTGCAGCAAGACGAATAAAATGGGCGTGTAAAATTGCAAAACTTGGCTGTGAACGTATTCCGAAAAGATTAATAAGCGCGGTGCCGGATGGGAAACGTCCGAGGGGCAGGCCGAGACGGAGGTGGGAGGATTGCGTTCGGGCGGATCTATCGAAGTTGGGTCTGGAAGACGGTCGATGGATCGAGATGTGCAGGGAGCGAGTGGTGGTGTCGGCATCGAACCTTCGGGTTCGTTAAGCCTTTATTATTATTATTATTATTATTATTATAAAATTTGATGGCAACCGATCTGAGGTGGCAGACGTTCACATTTGTGGTCTATGAAATGAGTACTTTCAGCCTATATTATCAAAAATTGTCTTCAAATCAGGCACCTTTTTGACCCTCAGCTCCCGGAAAAGTACTTCCTAAGATCGTATTGCACCGAAGACCCTTCATGGGTTGTTGTGGTACAGGGTTTTATATGTTGTTTCTAGATACATAATGATAATTGTTGGAGCAAGAATGAATTTTGTTCAAAATCTTTTTATTTACAATCTAACATTTAAATTATTTTTTAAAAATATTTTTATCTAATGAAAGAGGAAAAATTGTATAACAAATTCGATGTATGTATTTTACGATGTTTTAATTGATCGACTGGAATTGTAACCAGAATATAGCTCTGTTTACATTAAAAGATCCTAGGATACAGGAGCATTGTTTATACTACCGCTAGGCTGGACTATTATAAACAATCAGTACACGTCTAGTTGTGAACAGAGACGGTGCCATTTTCTTCTTTTATCTGGTGTGCTATCGTCAACGCCAAACAAATAATTATTGATCAAATTACATTAAACTCAAATGAATTGTCTGTCAACGGTCACTCACCAACTTGGTTACAAAATTCCCGAGCCCGGTCAACCGTTAAGGACTTCAGAATTTGAACATTGACAACCTAGGCACCCAGACCTCATCAAATGTTCGTAAAACAATGTTGTTTAATTTTAATTTTGTATTAAAGCTCCATCCGCCATTACACCGTTTCACTGTTTATTGGAAACAAATAATTAATAACTTTATTAGGTTTTAACCATAATTATTGAAAATAATGTTACTTATATTAATTTAAGATTTTTTATTGCAATAATTTAGAATAAAAAGGTAAAAAAAAAATTTTTTATTGTAGGGGAGAGCGGGGTTGGTTGGCTTAGGGGACATGTTGGCCATTGGCTTATAGTTTCCCTCACACCTGTTGTGAAGGCCCCACCATTGTACCATGTACCCCACTCGACCTCGGGAGTCTTTTCATGAGTTTTCAATCCAATGCTAACAGTGTAGAGAATAGTGTGCTTCATTGATTGATTTTACAACATTTAAGTAAATTTTTATATTTTCAGTAAATTTGGTTTAAAGGAATGGCAAAACATTTGACTCCGATTCTGTTCACATAGCCCCAAACTCCTTTGAAAAACCTAATCTTTCGACTAACCAGTTTCTTGTTTGATTGTTCTCCCCTGTCCTGGCAGCCATCTTTCATATTATTTCTCCTGTGGGGTTAGTTGGCTCTCTTCAACTGGGGTTTGTTGGAGCAGTAGCAATTCACAAAAGCAAGGTAAACATAAACAAAGGTGAAACTACCAATTATTTTTAGTTCCAGCAAGGAGGATGAGAGCAATTTTTCATATGCAGAAAGTGACGACAGTCTAAACTTCTATCTTCTTCTATTGTCATTCTATTTTCCCTTAAAAGCTGGTTAAAACCGATTAGAAATTATTATACCATTATAGTGCAGCTTTTAATAAAAATAATATGTGCCAGGCAGCACTTGAATGAGATGGCTAAACAACCCTACCTTCTAGGCCAACCTGCCCCACATAGGGGGTTAATTGGGATACTCTGGATTGACGAATTCTTCAATTTTCTATAATATTATTATTAAATATTATGTGGTGAAAAAAATATTTGAAGTACTCTAATACTTGGAGTTTACAGTGGTGTCAGCCCCATTGGGATTATATTAACAGGAACGACTCAACAATAAAAAAAGTGAATACTGTTGCCAACCAACCCCGCTCTCCCCTATAATTTAAAAGTTAGAATTAGGGTTTTTTTTCTCTCATTTTATTTTATTTTTATTAATTGTGTTAACAGTAAGAAAGGATTTATTTAATTTTTTCGAAAATAATTTTCGAATATTCAAATTATTTTTTTTTTTTTTGTTGCCTTATAAATATGTTTCGAGTGTGCAACAATAAATTTCTGTAAAATTTATTTATTTTTCTTAATGATTTCCGCTGTCCATTTATTTTAATTATAATTGTAACTCCTATTTATATTCTTATTTTAATTTTCCTTTATATAACAGAATGAAACAAGAATCAGCCCTTACAAGGTAAAAAGGTTTGCGGTTAATATCTGTACACCGCCACTTCCCCTATCACTGCACCCAAGACCCTTCATGGATTGTACTGGTACATGGTTTTTTACTTTCACTTACCTATATATGAAATATATAGTAAGTGGAAGTATTGCGATCGTGAAAAAATTCGACTTCCGGTTTTCAACGGAAATACACGTTTTGGGGTCCCCTGAGTCGAAATGACCAAGTCCGGCGAAATGGTCTGTGTGTGTGTGTGTGTGTGTGTGTGTGTGTGTGTGTGTGTGTGTGTGTGTGTGTGTGTGTGTGTGTGTGTGTGTGTGTGTGTGTGTGTGTGTGTGTGTGTGTGTGTGTGTGTGTGTGTGTGTGTGTGTGTGTGTGTGTGTGTGTGTGTGTGTGTGTGTGTGTGTGTGTGTGTGTGTGTGTGTGTGTGTGTGTGTGTGTGTGTGTGTGTGTGTGTGTGTGTGTGTGTGTGTATGTGAACAGACTAGCTCAAAAACTATAAACCGTGCGATCCTGAAATTGGGTATTTAGTGTAGGTATATGCCCGCGATGTGACAGCATAAATTTCATCAAAATTACTTAAAGGGAGGGGGTACTTTACTTAATAACTTTTTAGGTTTTTTTCGATTTTCTCAAAAACGGCTCTAACGATTTTGATTAAACTGAGTATTTCATCTATTTATATGCCCGAGATATGACTGTAAAAATTTCATCAAAATTGATTAACCGGAGGGGGGACTTTACTTAATAAATTTTGTTACATTTTCACGTGTTTTTTTTATTTACTCTAAATCGGCTTTAACGATTTTGATCAAACTGGGTATTTGATGTATTTATATGCCCGAGATATGGCTGTAAAAATTTCATCAAAATTGATTAACCGGAGGGGGGACTTTACTTAATAAATTTTGTAACATTTTCACGTGTTTTTTTGATTTTCTCAAAAACGGCTCTAACGATTTTGATTAAACTTAGTATTTGATCTATTTATATGCCCGAGATATGTCTGTAAAGATTTCATCAAAATTGATCAACCGCAGGGGGCACTTTACTTAATAAATTTTGCATCATTTTTACGTGTTTTTTTTATTTACTCAAAAACGGCTTTCACGATTGTGACCAAACTGGGTATTTGATGTATGTATATGCCAAATATGTGATAGCCAACATTTCATCAAAATTGATCAACGGAAGGGGGGACTTTACTTAATAAATTTTGTATCATTTTCACGGGGTTTTTTATTTACTCAAAAACGGCTTTAACGATTAATAAAAATAAGATATGAATGTAGAAAAATGTGTGACTTTGGGAAATGATATTTAACAAAACACGTCAATTTCTTATCTAAGTAAGTTGGTAAGTGAAAGTTGTGTGTTGCGCGCACGCACCAGATTTTTTATGTTGTTTCTAGATAATATAGATATATAGATACACAATGATAATAATAATAATAATAATAATAATAATGAAGGAATAATTATCTGTTCGAGTTTGTGTCTTATTTAGATTTGTCGAACAGTATTCCGTTCAGGCTGTTCGAGAGTGAAGTTCGTTACAGTGTAAAAGCACCTTAGTACGCATACTGACAAGCTTTATTTACCTCAATATTCGCTGATCATCTTATGATACGAAATCTGTATTAGGTAGATAAGAGCCAAGGCCCGTAATGAAGTGCCCATTTACCTCCAGAGAGACGAACGCCGGCTCGCTTTGAAGTCCCTCCTTGACAACTCCTTACCGCTATCCAAATATCTCTCTCTACTTCTTTCCTTCTTTTGTTTTTTCTTCCTCTCTGCTTTGTCCTGGCGTACCGGCTCATTCAGACTCAGCATCTCATTGATTTTTTGCACCTGGGAGTCAAGAACTAACAAGAAAATATAGACATTTAGACATTAGACATAGAGACTGAAATGTTAAAATAATAGCAGCTAGTTACATATTATTTTCGGCATTAGTGTATTGTGATCACAAGAACGGGCGTCATCGCCGGGGGGGACAGGGTGGACGCGTCCCCCCCCCCCAATATTTTGCTAGCCAATCTAAAAATAAAAAAATAAAATCGATTTTACGAATTTATCCGAGTTTAACACGTAAGGTGCGGCGGCGTATTTTAGGGTTGTCCTGAATTGGACGGTATCGGTCCCCGGGGTCCGACTGCTGGGATGAGCCACAGACGATATCGGGCGTCGGGGTCCGATGGGAATGCTTTGACGAAAGCATTATCTTTTGACTAAAAAGTGAAATAAATGAGCGTCTCAAAGGCGTTATCTGTTAGTAAGGATTGGAACTAGACCTAATAGGCGCAGGACAGGCCGATATAAGATTTACGCCATACTTTATGGAAAATCGGACCTCGGAGTCTGATTCTGAAAAACAACAGAATTTCAACTGTTAGCAACATTTTCTGCACTAAAATTCAATAATCTCATCAAAAATCGACTAAATTGAGTGTTTGAAGTGTACGGACTTTCGGACATTTTCATGTGAAAATCGGATGTTAAGAATGGAATGTGAGGCATCGGACCCCGGGGACCGATGCCGCACCTGACGTATTAACCAATCAAATTTATTAAAAAATAAGTATAAATTATTAGTTAATTACAGCACTATGGATTGATTGATTATACCCAATTTCTTCATCTGATACTTTTTATTTTCACAAATTGGCCCTGTGTCGCTTTTTAAAAGCATAGTCAGGCGTATTGTATTTTTGATGTAGTTGATGTATTTTTGATGTTATTTCAGTTTGAACTGTTTTGTTTTAATATTTTCTGTAAGAATGTTGTATCCCCGGAATTGCTCTCCATTTTTTTTTGTAAACCAAGCAGCTTGATCTCCATCTAATCGAAGAGTCTAATAGAAGTTGATGGAATTAGTGGGATCAGGATCAGAAGGAGAACTTTATAAAATTCAATCATGAAATGTCGGCCCACATCCTGCAACATGAAGCTTTAGCAACTCTTTATTTTTAACTGAGGCATAAATTGACAAGTTTTATGAGACTACAAATACCTTTAAAATAGATTGTTGGAAGATGAATTAAATGTACCCAAAGACTTTGAGGTTTTTGAGACTTTTAGCCTCTCAATTCTACCTACCCTATCAAGGAAAATAATGAGCCACACCCCCCAATAATTTGGTGCTGGTAATGCCCATGATCATAATGTAACGTTTTAGACTTCGACAAAGAGATATTTGACACGTAGTTGTCTGCATTTTATGTATTTTATAACATGTCAACTTTTTTTGGGATTCTATCTTTATTCCTTACTAGTTACGTAAACTTTCACTTTTTATTTTCACTTACCTATACATGAATTATAGGTGAAGGAATAACTATTGAACACATACAGAAATTCAGATACTTAGAGGTGGAGGTAAGGAAATAACGAAATCTTTGAGGAAAGTAAGCCTAAATTAATTTTTTCAGTAGCGAAATTGCTTAGCTGGCGGCTTCTGTCCCAAAACTTAAAAATTAGGATTCACAAAACTATTATTCTTCCTAAGGTCCTTTATGGGTGCGAAACATGGCCGCTAGCATTACGGTATGAGCAAAGCCTGAGTGTTTTTGAAAATAAGGTATTGCATTGAATACTTGGAGGGACGAATCAACCGGAGACGATAGATTTTTACACAACACCGAACTGAATGAACTGTATTCGTTATATATAATAGAGGTTATCGCAGGGCGAAGAATAATGTAAAATTGCGAAACTCGGTTGTGAGCGAATCTCTAAAAGATTAATAATATAATGAATAGTGGTGTGGAGAGAGCGATTTGTGGTGTTGGCATCGAACCCTCGGGTTCCTCAAGACTTTATTACAATTGTTATTATCATTTTGTATCTGCTAACAACATATAAAAACCTTTACCACTACAACCCATAAAGGGTCTTGGGTTCAGTATTATGTAAGGAAGAGCACTGTTTCTTGGTCAGCGGTCGTGCAAGGAGGTGATTTGACCGTGATCACGCTCAACTACAAATAACATATATTTCTGAAAAATATGCTTAAGATATTTTAGCTCTAATGATGTGTTTTTCTCATTTATAAGACGAATACAGATAATGTTCGGTGAGTCCAAGAATTGGCAGTATCTGATTTTTGGATATCAGTTAAAGAAGAATATCCATTACTTAGCGGTAAAGTTTTGCAAATATGTGCAAGAGCGGATCCAGCCGGTTGTAAAGGGGGGCTACAGCCCTCCAGTCGTCCTCCTGGATCTGCCAATCGGCTCTTTTACCTTTATGTTCCTTACCCACACCAAAAATTCTACCTGTTCTGCATATTTTTCGATCTTTACCTTACTTCCTTACTTTTAGTGATGTTAATTTCTATCATTCAATGACAAAAATTTCCCAAAGGGGGGTCTGCAGCACTCACCTGCTATCGCAAATGGATATCGGCAAAATAGGACCAGAAAAATATATGCACATAATTTTAACGAACTCATATTATGCAACTAAAGGTAAAAAATCTGGTGTGATGCGCGCAACACACAACTTTCACTTACCAACATAATTAGATTAGAAATTGACGTGTTTTGTTTAATGCCATTCCTCTAAGTCACACATTTTTCCACATTCAACTACTTATTTTTGTTTGTGTTTGCTTTCTATAGTTCTCATTTGTGATAATTTGACAATGAAATATATAAACGCGTCTAATATATAATTATCTACGTAGTTGTTGAAAACTTCATTTAGTTGCCATGAAACAAATAATTTCCATTAAATGAATAGAACGGCTGTAATTATGAATAATGATCCGTCATTAAAGGCGTCCTGCGCATGCGTGGACTCGACGTTTTTTAAGAGTTGACGGAATTTTTTCCTCCTCTATAATAATAATAATAATAATAATAATAATAATAATAAAGTGTTTTATTTACATTTTTACAAAATAACAAAAGAAATTCATATAATATTTTACACAATGCATGGACATTGTCCGTCTGCAGAAATATGTTTATTCTCCTCCTCTATATGTTTATTTGATTTTTATCATATTTCGTATTCATTGGCGGATCTAGGGGGGGGGGCTGTGGGGGCTGCAGCCCCTCCCTTTGGAAAATTTTTCGTCATTTAGAGATAGAATTTGACTTTCCTTAATGTAAGGAACCAAGTAAAAAAACAAATAATGTGCAGAACAAGTAGTATTTTAGTTGTAGGAAGGGAATATAAACGTAAAGCAGCTGACTAGTAGATCCAAATGAAGGGATGTGGGGCTGCAGCCCCCCCCCTTTAGGACTGCAGCCCCCCCCCCCCCTTTACGATCGGCTGGATCCGCCCATGTTCATATTTAGCCATTTCTTATTTTTAGGCGTAACGAGAGACAGTTGATTTCTCTATATAAACAAATACAAAGGTACTTTATAAGAAAACAAAAAAGGCCCCTTCCCCATTTAAGACTCCCTCAGAACATTTTAATAATTATAAAGCTTACCTGATATTAAAGAAGAAGCGATTTTCATTAAACATGACGAATTTGATCGAAACCATTAAAGCCGTTTTTGAGATAATCGAAAAATACGTAAAAATTGGGGGGGGGGGGGGAATGAAATAAGGTGCCCCCTCCGTTTGATCCATTTTGATGAAATTTTGGTTGTCCCATCTTTGGCATATATATACATCAAATACCCAGTTTGATTAAAATTGTTGAAGCCGTTTTTGAGTATATATAAAAAAAAAAAAAAACATGAATATGAGACAAAATTTATTTAGTACAGTGCCCCTTCCAATTGATCACTTTTGACTGTGACATCGCGGGCATATACATACATCATATACTTAATTTAATAAAAATTGTTAGAGCCGTTATTGTGAAAATCGAAAATAACGTAAAAATTTGACAAAATTCATTATATAAAGTACCACCTTTATTTTACCAATTTTGATGAAATTTTTGCTGTCCAAACAATACTTGATCGTATATAGATAAGTGAAAGTAACAAAAAAAAAATCTGGTGCGTGCTCGCATCACACAACTTTCACTTACCAACTTACTTAGATTAGAAATTAAGGCGTTTTGTTAATTGCCACTTCTCAAATGAACAGAACGGCTTTAATTGTGAACAATGGTCTGTCATTAAAGGCGTACTCCGCATGCGTGGGCTCAACGAGTTTTATGAGTTGACTGAATATTTTTCTTTTTTTCTCCTCTTTATGTTTTCTTTATTTTTATCATATCTCATTTTTAGCCATTTCTTATTTATAGGCGTAACGAGAGACAGTTAATTGCTCCATGTAAACAAAAACAAAGGAACTTTATAAGAAAGAAAGAAACAAACAAAAAAGGCCCCCCCCCCCCCAAAAAAAAAAGCCACCTCAGAACATTTTAATAATGATAAAGCTTACCTGATATTAAAGAAAACCTAATTTTCATTAAACATGACGAATTTGATAAAAACCGTTAAAGCCGTTTTTGAGATAAACGAAAAAAAGGTAAAAATTGGAAAAAAAGTCATGAATTAAAGTGCCCCCTCAGTTGGACTAATTTTGATGAAATGTTGGCTTTTACATATTTGGTATATACATACATCAAAAATCTAGTTTCTTCAAAATCGTTAAAGCCGTTTTTGAGTAAATAAAAAATATGTACACGTGAAATTGGTACAAAATTTATTAAGTAAAGTCCCCCCTCCGTTTAATCAATTTTGATGAAATTTCTACAGTCATATCTCGGGCATATAAATACATCAAATACCCAGTTTGATCAAAATCGTTAAAGCCGTTTTTGAGTAAATACAAAAAAACACGTGAAAATGATACGAAATTTATTAAGTAAAGTCCCACCTCCGGTTAATCAATTTTGATGAAATTTTTACAGTCATATCTCTGGTATATAAATAGATCAAATACTCAGTTTAATCAAAATCGTTAGAGCCGTTTTTGAGAAAATCGAAAAAAACTTAAAAAGTTATTAAATAAAGTACCCCCTCCCTTTGACCAATTTCGATGAAATTTTCGCTGTCACATCGCGGGCATATACCTACACTAAATACCCAATTTCAGGTTCGCACGATTTATAGTTCTTGAGCTAGTCAGTTCACACACACAGACCATTTCGCAGGACTTGGTTATTTGGAATCGGGGGGACCCCGAAAAGTGTATTTCCGATCAAAACCGGAAGTCGAAATTTTCACGATCGCAATACTTTTCCTTACTATATATTTCATAGATAGGTAAGTGAAAGTAAAAAAAAAAAAAAAACACAGGAAATCAGTAAGTTTTATTTAAAAATAATAAAATAGAGCCTGACTGTATATTGTCTAAATTCTTAGACCTTCATTCGTAATGATGCAGTCTTAAGAAATCGGATGACATTTCACAGATTTAGAAAAAAATATGTATAGGTATATATATATTTATGTCTCAAAATAATCTTGAAAAATGCGTCTAAAAGCGAAAGATATTTCCCACCTAGAGCGGGCGTAGATACTCCACGCCGGGTGAGGTCGAGATGAAATAAAAAGAAAAAGAAAAATGTGGAACGGGGGGGAGAAGTGGGGGGCCCGACGGGGGCTGTGACCAGTGGTTCCAGCGGGAGTCTGTAGGTAGCACCACTACCGCTCCCCATTCGCCATTCCATATCAACTCCTTCCTCAGTGTCTCTATACCACTCCTCTCTCTCCCTCATAGTGTGTATACATTTATATATATATATATATATATATATATCTACAAATATATACTTTACATGTCTATATGTGATCGCGAGTGTTCTGTGCTGTTCGTGATATTCAGTGATCTGCTTCATGCTCCTCTGTATCTGTGTATATAAATACCGTCTCAAAGGATAAAGGTAAATGTATACAATAATCTATTATATCTTTACATATATCAAGCAGGCATGTATACACAGCTTTCTAAACACATAGCTTACTTTATTAATCTTTATTTATTGTTACATTTATCTTAGTATAATTGAAGGGTACCTTAGTAAAATAGTGTGCCAAGAAACATTTTTAACAAAAATAAACTGTAGCTGCCGTCTACTGTATATTATGTAGTACTATATGTCTATGATGGAAATGCCACCTGAAATATGACTATAGAGCACTCTGTAGTCATATTTAGGTGGCATTTCCATCATAGACATATAGTACTACATATCATAACACAACAGGCGGCAGCTACAGTTTATTTTTGTTAAAAATGTTGCTTGGCACTATTTTGCCTCGACCCCTTCATTTGATATTATGTGTTGGAATAAACTCATAAGATCGGCCTCAAACAAAAAATAAGTATTTATTTCCTTACAGAAAATTAAATCAAAGATTACCCGCGTAAGACCATTATATCGATATATTTATCATTTTATTAAAACGAATTTTTTTTTTAATTTTACTCCGATTTAAAAATAAAATGTAAATATAATTTAAAAAATTGGCAATTTTATGGCCTTTTGTGGATGCATTATTTTTTTTATTTATCTTTTTTTATTGAACGACTGAATTGTTTTTATTTGTCTTGTGTACAATTAACAAAATGATATAAATAGAAGCTTTTCAAGCATTTGATTTTTTAGCTAACAATTTTACACATTTTCTTACATTTAAAACTCAGCAAAGCTAATTAAAATGATAGAACTACAGAAATATCGGACTTTTTACTGACAATTAATTTAACCAAATTAAAAAAAATATATGTAGATTTTTTTTCTCAAAATTAATTTAAATTTTTGATTGAAGAAAATCAAATTTAGAAATTTCACTAATCATAAATTTATCCATAATTAAAACCAAAACTTTTTTCAAGCGTTTAATTTACAGCGTTAAATAGTCGGAAATTAATATCAATAGTATATACAAAAAAATATTTTATTCATTATATAATTATCATTATGAATAAAACATTCATTAAAGTTTATAACAAATATGAAAAAAAAAATTATTCAATTTGTAGAAATAAATCGTTTATTTAAATATATTAATTTATAATTTTATTACCCATGAAAATTTATTAAATTAAATTGATTCAATAAATAACAATTAAATATTTTAATGTTTTACAAAATTTTAAACACTTTACTCCTTCAAGATGATCAAGCTATGAATTACCGATACCCACTAAGTTGGCGATGATGAATTTTCTCCTTATTTCATTTATTTTTTCAGTTTATATAAATCGGAGAAAAATATTTTTTCTCTCTCAATCCTTGGTTTATTGAAACAGTAATTTTTATTTATTTATTTTTTTTTTTTTTTTTTTTATCAATTTTCTTTATCTACTGCCACGGATAGATCCATAGTCTTTATATTTAACCATATAATAATAAAACAATAACATTTTAATTCTACAGAACCAATAAAATATCAAACGGTTTTTAAAAAAATTGCACTTTTACTGTATTTTTATCTTTATGTTAGAGTGCATTTAATCTTTCATATTTTATTTTTTTAACGATAACCGCTTTTATGTAGGATTTTAATGGCTTTCGGTAATTCTTTTTATGTGAAGAAAGATAATAATTTTTACACGGAGCCATATTTTATTTCATTTAAAAAATGGTAAAATAATAAATAAATAAAAAGTTGGTATCATAAATTGCTTTTTATGATTTTCGGAATGACTCTAACAATGGTTTTATTTTTACAAGCAATATATAGTAGATTTAACACACTATATTGCCGTTAGTATTTTAAAAAATATATGAAGTAATGGATTAATAATTTGATTAAAACCTCTTCTCTTCTATTATATTTATGATAATTTTACTATACAATTTTATTGTTAAAAATCAATTTAATAATTACATGTTTGTACGAAGTATAAAATTTTATAATATCTGGATATTATATATGTGTATATAACCGTAATGATGTATAATGATTGTTATTTTACATTAAAGTTTTTCTAAAGTAGAAAAAAAAAAAAAAGAAAATGTCAATAATAACCAATATTTCGAGAAAAATCGGTCACACATCCTTCAACTTCCTCCTTTTATTTTTATATACGTTGCATGTTTATTTATTTTTTGCATTATTTCTCTTTGAATGACTCTTTGAATGACATGAATGATAATGAACTTAGTTGATCATAACACACGAAAAGAGCTAAACAATTATAATTTAATCTTTAAAACAATTGAAATATTCTATATTTATATAACAAAGACGAAAAGACTAATTAGCCCCCTTATAAAAGAAGCTTATATTAAAACCTAAAAAAAATAAAAATAATATTTTTCAACTGTAAATTAACTAATGTAGATTTAGTGTAATTATTTATAGTATATTTATAAAAATGTTTGCTATGTTATAAAAAAATCTGCTAGAATTTTGTATTTCTTTTTTGAATTTAGGGACCGTAATTACCCAGCGTGCCTTCTAGGATTCTCGATAGAGAAGCGGCGTCGGTTCAAATCCGGCCTGGAGGACCAACAAATAAATAAAAATAAATAAATTTATTATTTCTTTATTCATCTAGAAAAGTTAAACAATCCTTGCTATATCCTGACCTTATGTTGGAGGAGACAAAAACTTCGACTACATAAAAATTAATTTATATTCCATTCCGTTATAAAAAAAATGTGTTCTTTTGTGAGTTTTTTTCAATTTGTTTTACAACTAAAGTAAAAAGTTAAAAAAAAAAAAAAATAATGTAATTGATCCTTGTCATAATTCACGATAGGCTAAGTTGATAAGGAGCCCCATTTTGGATTAAATTTTATTGATCTGAAGTTTGAACATTCAACTTCGATGGTAATTGCTAAAACTAAATGTTGAACCTTGGGTTGAAAAGCCTCCCAATTACTTGTCCTTTGTGTAACTTATTGCAGAAGGAAGATGTTCACCATTTTTAATATTAAAGCTCTGCTCTCAACCGACTTAGTCTAAAATTTTTCAATGTTAACCCTCTGGATATTTTTCGGATAATTTCAACTCTTAATGGTTCTTCTCAAGATGATTGTCAACGATTAATTAATTTCGCCCTATCTTTACCGCATTTTATCGGATGCATCGGATGAATTTAATCATTGGTTGCTAGTATAATTAGTGATTTTGTACTGTTTGTTTAGTTTATTTTGTCAGAATGAAGGAAATGTATAGAATTTAAATTTTATATAACGTGTTACTTATATCTAATACTTATTAGAAGTTAGAATTCGCATATAGCTTATTATTTCTTTTTTTTTTTTTTTTCTTTTTCAAAATTAAGAGTGATAGCTTGATTTTTATAGAATCTCTTACTTATTAATCCCCTCACAAGGAGCACTCATAGACGCATATTCTTTTTACCTTAATGAATGTTATTTCTCTTTGTCTGCTTATCTGGTAATCGGACGATGCAACAGTAAAAGTCTTAAATTTGGACTACCCAGGTATAATTAGGATAAGGATCTTTAACGAGTACCTGACATCTTACAGTCTCCGGACATCCATTTTACGTCCCTCTTAAGGGATGGTACAGCCAAGGAAATTTTACTCCTTTTAAAAATCCTAGAGCCACCTTGCTGGAAACGAACCCGTTGGGAATTAGTTGGCAATACTAAACACTACCACATGTGACCCCCTTCATTTATTCTTAATAAAATTGTGTATAGCTCTAGAAATCTAGATAATATTTTTCAAAGAAAGATGGAAGAATTAATACCTTATATCCGCAATGAGGGTGGTAAAGCAGGAAGAAAGATAAAAAGGGGAAAAATAAAAGAAAGGAGAAGAGATGGAGACAATGATAAAGTAGGAATTATTCATTAGGAAGGACAGGGCGATAAAGCCGTGGAGATGCGAGGCTGCCGGAGTGGAGCTGGAGGATGGACCATAACAGTCTTCCACTTCTTGCAACTTTTTGTTCTTGTACCGCTCTTCCAGTTCGGGCGTTCATCTCGTTGGACATGTAAATATATAGTCATCAACGAGCACGAGTTCTCCACTACCTTAGTCTTCGAGAATCCTGTGTTTGAATATGCGATTTGGAGGCAGGTGTCTTTATATGAATTATATCCGTAGCATCCTCAAAGTGAATAAAAAGTAAAATTCTGCACCACTTAATTTACAAAGATCCCATGGAATAAGGATGTTGATTTCTTCAAATTTTGTTATTGCTGCCTACATCTGTTACCACATTTACTGCGATTTCCGCATGACATAGAATCCTGACAATCTTTTGATTATTTTTATGTTTTTTATCATCGAGGCGTATGCTTCAGTGCTTTTTATAATAATTAATTTTTGTGTATATATATCGTTGTTTGCCATAATAAAACGGAATAGAAGTCAATGAATATTAAAAATGTTTGCTCTTTATGTTGCATAATGTGAAAGAGCGCTGCACTTACAGCTTTGCATTTCGCGGTAGAGTTATTGTATTGGTAATAAATGAGTATACTACATTATTCTTTTATTTGGGGCCATCTTAATATGTTTATGTTACTTATAACTTTTTATTTTTTGTTTTGCTATTAATTATTCTAATTCGGAATCGTTATTTTATTTTTATTTGTTCAGCGTTCGGTCTATACTCGGTGATTTTAGGGGTGTTAGTACCCTTCTCTTTGGTATGGCCTATAAGGCGCCGTTTAGTTTAGCACCGATCTCAAGTGAAAATGGCCCTCTTGGGAGTTATTTATCGCTGAAGAGCGAGCATAGCGAGCGGAGTCAAAAGCTGGGATCTAATAAATTAAAATAGATCAATGACCTTTTTAACTGTAAAGGGCGCAATGGCTTATATTACAATAACATAGCATTCCGAAATAGACCATGCCAAAAGTATCATAGGGGAATCTTTACCATTTTAGAGTGCGCGGTGAGTAGTTAAATTCATTAGGTGAAGTTTGCAGGTACTTGATTTCTTCAATTTAAAAAAAAAAAAAGTCTTATTCTTAGTTAAACAGGATTAACTTGTCTACTCATATATACCTATTTCAATGCGTTTTTAACAGCTTTCTTTCAATTAGTGCTTTGATATTGCATTGAGGTGAAACTACCTATAGTTTGCTCAACAAATTTTCCCAAAAGTATGCAACACATTTCTTTTTTGGTTACTACACGTCCAGATCCAGTACCTATTCTTCACTTACTCGCAATTCAACATCATTGGTTAGTATGTAGTTTTTCTATTTTTTCTTTTTTTTTTTAGTGTGCCTCAGTCTATTTCGACCTTCTTGTATATGGCTATCATTTGAACGAATTTTGTTTGTTTGTTTGTTTTAAAGTTACTTTATACCACTAACGCTAATCGGACGATGCCACAGTGGGAGTCCTAAATTTTGCCTATCCAGGTATAATTAGGATAGGGATCTTTAACGAGTACCTGACAACTTACAGGCTCGGGACCTCCATTTTACGTCCTATCCGAGGGACAGCATAGACAAGGATTTTTTACTCCCATTAAAAAATCCTAGGGCAACCTCGCGACGCGAACTCGCGACCTTATGTATTGTAGGTTTCTATGCTAATCAAACGAATTTTTTATAAAAGTCACTTATTTGGTTACGTTTTGATGGATTTCGCCCATTTATATTTCTTCATTTAAATATATAAATACGCAAGGAATTAAGAATAAATAAGGAAAGAGATTGTGACTAAATCTTCCTAAAGGTAATAAGTTGTAATGAATTAGGACCAAACTGTATTTTTAACAACGCTGCTTAACCCTTATAGGACAGTGGGTGATATTTGTCCCACTTGTAAAAAAAATTATTTTTCTCATGCTCAGTATAAGCTCCCAGAACTGTTTCATGGAAAATATTTTTAAAATTGGAGCATAAATAGTGCTGTCCTGTAAAGGGTTAAATAATTTGACTTTTAGAAATCCAGTTGTTCTGGGCTTTGCGAAAGTACAAATAAAAAACCTTGAAAATTTCTGTAAACATAAATACCCGAAACTTCAAATATTGTAAATTTTTGCCAACATCCGATCAGACCTTGAGAAATATTGTTTGTCACTACTTGATTTTAGCGACTCTTGCCGTAACGGGTGTGACTGATATGTTAATTTTATGCAACAGCATGCTTGTTTGTTTCTGTCTGCTACTATTATTTTTTAGATTTTTGACCAATCAGAACTTTCAATTGTTCCGATTGAAGGTGAAAACAGTGTCGTCACTAAGTAATTTTAATTGTTTACTGATTAAAGTTTATGTTTATTTAACCTTAGATGTAGATTTTAACGCTATTGGGGTGGCTTGTCATGGAAATGTTAAGAGGTTACGAGAGAGTATCGTGATTTGAGATTTGTATCGTTGTGACCTTATAATTGTTTGCATATGTCAAGTTTGACTACACCGATTTAACTTGAGCTCGGCATGATATAATTACTAATATCTATCAAAATAATATATGTTTGATCATATAAGTGGTTAAGTCGAATTTAGACCGAAATGGAAAAAATGACAAACAATGAGCATGAACGAAATTTCAACGCTTGATAATGAAAACCTGATTTTATACCAATACCGTTAAAACTTTGAAAGCTGTGCCTTGAAAAGGAAGGATTTAACAACTTATTCGCTGTGATGACAGACATAAATTTTTATTTATGTTAGTGAAGAAATTTCTTACTAAGGAGAATGCGAAAAGTTATTGCACTGACGAGAAAAATCTCTTTTTTGCATTTTTTTGTGGTTGAGTTCCATCGGATAACTGATATTTTTGTCTTTTTTTTTTTTTCTTGTACTACTTAATTTAGTTCAAACCTAACCATTGAACCTAATACTTAGCTTAGCGCTTTTGGAGATGAGAGACTTTTTCTAAGAAGTCACCTATCTAAGAGAATATTTAACAGGTTCTACTCGGTATGGTTAATGAAAGTACTTTTCCATTACTGAGAAAATAAAATAATTTAACAGAAATATGTATAAATATTTTTTTTTATTTGTTTGTTATAAATGGACCTGACTGTTTTAATTTATTTTTGAAATTTCTATAGTCATCCATTTTCAAAGCAACTGGGCTTGTCATATATAAAATTACCAAAATAGAGCTTTTAGTTGACGGAATTATTTATCTCAAATTTCGACAGTTCTTAGAAAAGCGTTTTATACTTTTAATAATAATTCTCTTAGGGAAATTCATACCATTTTATTTCATATGTATATTTTAGTAAACTGTTATATTTTAATATTTTTTAACCATACTTTTCAGTTATAGTACCTAGATCTTAAAAAAATAAAAAAATGCTTATTACGGTTTCTATATTTCCCAGATTAGAGAAAAAAATTAAATAACGAAAAAAATATTTAAACATGTTTCTCGTTATGTATAAGATTTTAACGTGGTGTGGGACTTATGCTGGATTTGGCCAAACATGAGGTACATAAAACTCGGTAGTCTTCGCCTGTTTCCGGATACACTCGTTCGGATTCGAATGAACTTGAAACTAGCCTATCTTCCTTTAGCGATTATTTCTATTAATCTCTGTTATGTTACCCTAAAATTAGATATGTACTGATAAAGAGAAATAACATATCGCAACGAATCCAGAGGGATGCTGAGAACTAACATTGGTTTCTACCGATCAATAAACTATTTTTTTTCGTTTTAAATATAAATTATAACAAAAAAAAATAGGAAATAACTTCGAGACATTTTTTAACGAACTGACATGAAGCTCAAATAAATTTCCATCTACCTTATGCTAAAGACGCCCCCATATATCTTTCAAGTTTCATTATAGGCCTTGCTTTAGATAACCCTGCTGGCTTCGTCGACTGAGAAATTATTCAAACCGAGCGCCTACAGACTACTCATACTTTTTTTGTAATATATTTATTTTGCTCATAAATATATACTTAACAATATAGAATAAATGGTCTAACATATTTCTATACTTGAATGACTACAGTTTGCTTATAAATAAATTTTTATTACATAATTAGGCCAACAAAAGAATAATTGATAACATTGTGTATTGTCACTTTTGATATTTCTTGAATGTGACGATAGATGTATAACGCACTCCTGAATACATGAACAAGCAATTCAGCATAATAAATTATTTCAGATAATTTTATATTGTATTTGGTAATTTACTAAACAAAAATCTCTAAAATGTAGGCTGAAAAACTAACTCGTTCACATTAACTAATTTTGGGCATCATTAGGATAAAAAAACCAACAATATGAACCACGAATAATATGCTGCATATTTATGATCAACAGTACAAATACCTAGAATACAGAATTATACCCCAAGAAAACATCACATACTGAAGGTTGTGAAACCAGCTGGCGGGGAGGGGAGGGGGGCTGATATAATCAATCATCAGATGCTATTAAAAATGAAAACGTGTATTAAAAAAATATAGATTTATAAAAATAAAAACAAAACAGGAAAAATTATCATAAATCTGCGTTTCGAAGGATCAACCATGTACAAATACCAAGGCTATGCATAAATAAATAGTATTTGTTTTTATAGAATGATTTTTTGTATATTAGTTATTGTATTTCTTGCTTGTTTTCATTTGTGAGTGGTTTTGATGATCAGCTGGTTGATTATAACCTTCCTCAGTCGCTTTTTGTTACTTTTATTCTTACTTATTACTTTTATACTTCTACTTATTCACGTGTAGTTTAGTGGTTAGCAACCTACTATAGTAAAGATAGTGGGTTCGGTTCCCTGCGGTGGCCCTAGGAGTTTTCAAAGGGAGTAAAAAATGCTTGGCTCTGCCGTCCCTTGGATACTCGGTACTCGTTAAAGATCCCTATCCTAATTATACCTGATAGACAAAATTTAGGCCTTCCGAAGTAGCATCGTCCGATTAGCCTTTGTAGTATAAAGGGAAGTTAAACAAATAAAAGACGTTTTCGGGTTGAGCGTCCATAAAAAAAATATTGAAAGATTCGAGAGAAACATTAACCAGATAGAGTAGAAGAACCAACAAAGAACTGCAAATGAATGCTTATAACACATTGGAAACCAAAAGCCCGAAATAGGATGAGATGGAGGAGGCAGTTTAAGGCGCCTAAAGATCTGTAACGCAAGATGAAAAAAGAAATTTTTTTTTATAATTTATACAGTGATGTACAATTTTCTAGCTATTGTACTTATTTAATGGTTTCAAGCTGGCTTTATTATTTTCAAGTATGAGTGTTTTGATTATCAGATGTTTGGTTAAAAAATATGTTGGACTTTATTTGTACTTTTGTGATTATTGTTGTTTTTTCGTCCAGATGATTCCTTGATTGTTAAAATGTAAACAGGCTAGTTTATATTCGTTTTTGTTAATTAAAAATCTTTTAATGTTAATTAAATGAGACATTTCTGAACCATAGCTTGATACGGCTATTCCAAACTTAAAGGGCTGTTTAACTCTTGGGATGCTACTGCCTTACAAGTAAACATGTATAAAAACTAACCTATTAAAATGTTTACAAACACCCAGATGACACAGGGCCAACAACACAGGATTTACGATTAGCCATAATGAAGGTTCAGATTACTCTCCAAAACGTAAACCAAGCTGCTCTACGTCACCGCGTTGTATACCCAAGAGGACGGTAGCCCGTAGGAATCAACAGGGGGCCGTGGGTTTTTTTTTTGTGTGTGTTAGCCCCAAACCACTTCCCCTGCAACCGTAGATAGGACCGCAAGGATACCGTGTTAAAAGTTAGAGATAGTGTCGAGTCTAAGTTCCAAGGTTGTATCTCCAACCTAGGTTCCTTCTATCTCTTACAAAACAGGGAAATATAATTAAATCAAGTCCAAAGGAATTATTTTTTATATATAAAAGAAAAAAATCAACGTATTCATGTCTTGATTAATTATATTAATTAATATAATTTCTTTATTAATTAATGTGTGATTAATTATAATATACGATCCCTGTTTCATTAATATAACCTCACATATTAAAAAAAAAAAATCATCTTTTTATTTTGTCCATTATTTTTGTGCAAAATGATACTTTTCTTTCTTCGGTACGAAATGAAAAATAAATCTGAAAATAGGACAATAGAAGGGGTCGGGGCAAAATAGTGCCAAGCAATATTAATGTTTATTTATAAACGACTGTAGAATTTATAAACGACTGTAGAAAAATCAAAGGAATCAGAAAACAGATACTGGTTAGCAGGATCAGGGTTAGATTTTGAAACGATTGTTCAGTTTATACATTACTGGGTTAAGAAATTGACCAATACCGCATTTTGGGAGGAGGATCTCAATATGTCCATAAAAACATATGTCCACTGGAGTAGTTTGTTTTAACGCCACTTCATGCCACTAAGGCTTATCGGATGATGCTACAGTGGGAGTCCTAAATTTTGCCTATCCAGCTATAATTAGGGTAGGGATCTTTAACGAGTGCCTGACATCGTACAGGCTCGGGACCCCCATTTTACCTCCTATCGAGGGACGGCTTAGACAAGGATTTTTTACTCCCATTAAAAAATCCTAAGGCCACCTCGGGACGCAAACCCGCGACCACTGGAGTAGTAATATCAGGGAAGTGTGTAAGAAATGTTTGTCATCATATGTAAAAGAATTTCTCTGTTCGTTTATAACATTTTTTATATATAAATACAATATACATATAGTTCGTCAAGATCCACCTCCTCCTAACTCAAGACATTCTCTACAGCTCCCTCCAGCACTACTGCTGCCTCTTAGAAGCGGGAGGAGGCAAGTGCAGGTCTGTGCCCATTCCCGCGCGGCCATGACGACTCTGGAGGGGGTAGCCATGGCAGACAAGCTCTCCAGGATATTCCAGGGGTAGGCACGTGTCTGAGTCTGCCGGGAGGCCTGGAGTCGTTTAGCTGCAGTCCTTGTTCTGGTGTGAGGTGTGCGTAGTAACGTCATCCTTAGTTTTAACATTTGGAAAACCCCCTCAAACAGCAGGAGCAGGTCAATCGGTGTAATTTGTTTCAATACATAACTTATCTTCCATCAATCAACCATTAATGAATATATATGAGTGTGTCTGTGTGTATAAAAAAAAAAAATTGAGGAATATAAATTGCTGTTAAACTGAAAAGGATATAGCAGTGATACAGACTGGAGGTCCCAGACAAGTGCTTGTTGACTGAGACTCACTCAAGAGTTGCGCAAAAGCACACTCGTGATACCGCGCTTTAGATCAAAAGGTTCCGCGTTCACCTGAGCCAAGCCAAATATCTTAGGAGAAGAAAAGTATTATATTATTTGAGCGTAGGATATTAATTCAATTAACAAAAACATATTGACTTCAAGAAATAAACCTTATTTTGCGCAAACATATTGTTTGACATCAGAATAATTGTTTGCCTACTTTTATTGGGATTTCTAGATTCGGTTAATTTATAATGACTGTTAGTTGATCTTATAACTATTCATGTCAAAATAATTTTTAAAAAAAATATCTGTAGATGTTGGTTTGTTTATTAAACGTTCCTTTATGCTACTAAGGCTAATCGGACGATGCTACAGTGGGAGTCCTTAAATTTGCGTTCCAGGTATAATTACGATAGAGATCTTGGTTCTTTTCTACTTTACTCCCCCATATGATTACTTTCTATATCTGTTACTTTTTAATTAACCTTACATAAACAAACACATGTATATTTAAATTATTTTATTAATACATAACCAAATACAAATTGTAAACACTTGTCAAATGAATTAAATATTATAAAATTCATTAATATTTTTTAACAAAACCTTGAATAAATCCTCTCCTTCATATCTTCCTCTCCATACAAATTCACATAAATAAGAATCGAATAAACTCCTACGAGTTCCACATTCTCTCTTGTTTCTTCTAACCAAGTTCTAGCAAAAACATCCTTTTCCTGACGACATTTATAATTATAACACCGCCAACGAAAACCTCTTTTTTCACTAAAAAGAAGCTTCATGTCGTACACTTTCTAGTTGTATGTATTATACATTCTTCCTGGAACATTTGCAATGCTTTCTTATCATCATTTCCGAGGTATGAATACAATTCAAATCCGTTCATTATTAACTTTTAAACAATAAATGAGAAATATTTGCACTTAACCTTTGAACTTTTCACTTTCACTTACCTATATTTGAAATATATAGTAAGTGGAAGTATTGCGATCGTGAAAAATTTCGACTTCCGGTTTTCAACGGAAATACACGTTTTAGGGTCCCCTGAGTCCAAATAACCAAGTCCCGCGAAATTGTCTGTGTGTGTGTGTGTGTGTGTGTGTGGGTGTGAACAGACTAGCTCAAAAACTATAGGTCGTACATTACTGAGATTGGGTATTTGGTGTATGTATATGACCTCGATGTGACAGCGAAAATTTCATCAAAATTGGTCAAACGGAGGGGTACTTTATTTAAAGAATCTTTTCTATTTTTTACGTTTTTCTCGATTTTCTCAAAAACGGCTCTAACGATTTTGATTAAACTCGGTATTTGGTGTATTTATATGCCAGCGATGCGACAGTCAAAATTTCATTAAAATTTATTAATTGGAAGGGGCACTTTACTTAATAAATGTCCCATTTTCACGAGTTTTTTTTTTTGTTACTCAAAAATGGCTTTAACGATTTTGATCAAACTTGGTATTTGATGTATATATATGACCACGATGCGACAGCCGAAATTTCATTAAAATTGGTTAAACGGAGGGGGCACTTTACTTAATAAATGTTGTCTCATCACGTGTTTTTTTATTTACTCAAAAACGGCTTTAACGATTTTGACCAAACTCGGTATTTATGTAAATATATGTGACAGCCAAAATTTTATTAACCTTATCATGAAAATAAAAACTTTTATTTACTAATAAAAAGATCAATTTTACTTAATAGAGTAAATACGTGATGCTCAAATTTTTGAAGCATCGCAGGTGTGTAAAAATATGGTATCAGATAATAGTCTATAATTAATTTAGGTATATTTTAGTCTAGAAACTTTTGTTTCATAATAAATTTTTTAAAACAATACAAAGCGATTTTAGAGGAATAGTAATCGTTCTTGATTTCCAGAAAGGCATAAGAGACGTAAATACACCGATCGATTCACCTTCACGATGTATTTGCAAAAAGCAATTCGTAGTAAAAAACAAGCAAGCAGTAAAAAAAAACTCGACTGTTGATGAAATTAGTCCCTTCATAAATAAATTAGCAATAATGAATGGAAAAGTGCTGAGAACTACCAAATTTTGCTATACAGATACTCTATAACTTATAGAGATATACAAATATAATTATATACTTAAATTTGAAAAAATGTGTGAAGTTGAGGATTGGCGTTTACATATTATCGAAACACGTCGATTTCTAATCTAAGTAAGTTCGTAAGTGAAAGTCGTGTGTTGCGCGCATCGCACCAGATTTTTTACAATGAATTCATATTTATTGATCATGTTCAGTAGCGGATCCAGAAATTTTCTGAGGGGGGGGCGCACTTTTTTATTTTTACTTTCACTTTTTATATTTTTGCCTCATAAAGGATCCAATTTAAAATATTAGTGCACACTTAAGTATTAAATTTCTATTAAATGTTTAAATACAATTTATTTTTCATTTAAGAAGCTCAAAAAATTATTAAAGAGAGCCGTTTTTATACAGAAATAGTAATAATTGATTTGTGTCCTCACCCCCCTGGATACGCCACTGATCATGTGCTATAATTTGAAAGAAACCTCCAAGGTTTTTTTACTCCATATAAGTAATCATAGGGGGAGTAAAGTAGAAAAGTCCCGAGATCTTTAATGAGAATCTGTCATCGCACAGGCTTGGGACCTCCATTTTACGTTCTATCCTTGGACGGCATAGCTAAGGATTTGTTACACCCTTAAAAAAATTCTACCGCTGGATGTGAACCCGCAACTTTTTTTTTATTGGCTGCTATGCTAGCCACTACACCACTGATGACCCCTAAAACATGTCAAATATCCTTATATGATAATTAATGTAATCTGAACATTTTGTGCAATTTACATAGCCTTGAGTTTTAGTTCAATGCTTAAGAACTAAGATAAGGGCTAGCAAATTTTAGTAGTGGAAAATTCTGAATTGGTACTCGTTAAATTGTGTTTACTTAAGAAGGCAAGATGGAATTCTTTCAAAAACATAGTGATCGTCTTGGGTCTTGGAAAGTCCTTGGTAGTTCCCCATTAAATGTTTAATGGCGGGGCTAGAAATCTCATTTCTTTCAAAGGTCAGATGCCTACTGGAAAGGAACGCGCGGTCTCCAGCTTTGATTTTTAAAACAACTTCAGCGAATAAGACTGGAAGAAGTTGAATTCAGATTTTTATTTAACCCTTTAACGCCTGTAGACTGATATATCAGTTCCGCCCGCTTCAGCGTTAGAAGATTGAAACTGCGGACATTATTTTAATTGATTTTTTTTAACTCTTTCCATTTCACTATTGCACTAGGATAAGACCCCCAGTAGTCAGCATCTTAAGAGAAGTTTTTGCGGCTTCCTTTAAAACAAAAATTGAATTTTTACTCATCGCTTTCGTATTTATCATATCATTATTTAGGAATGCAACATTCATAAATCGTAGGTAACAACTCTTTAAAAATATAGTATACTAGCTGTATATCCCGGTTTCACCCGTGGAATTTCATTTTTCTAATAAACGTGAACAAATTTAAAGTGAAATCATAACGATTTTTATAACAATAAAGAATATACCCAGAGACTGGCTGAAGTTATGAAATTTTAATATGGACAGGTGTTCGCACCTAGTAAGAAAGATCCACTGAGCGAAATTTGGGGAATTTAGGACAAACGGTATGGAGTTTTATTAAGAAAAAACAAACTAACAGAAATTCATCTTTGAGTTGTATAGCCCGGTTTGATTGGGGAATTTCATTTTTCTTAGGAAACGGTTGATTTCGTAAAAAACGATTGTAAAGTGAGTTCATTACGATTTCTATAACAATAAAGACTATCAGCTGAAGATCGGCTGAAGTTATGCAATTTTAATATGAACAGGTGTTCGCACCTGGTATGAAAGAACTACTGGCGAAATTTGGAGAATTTAGGATAAACGGTATGGATTTCTATAAAAAACAAACAAACAAACAGAAATATTGGCCTGCAGTTTCAGCTTCTCGCAAATCGGCTTGCCTAAGCCTTTGTGGCGCAAAGCGGGCCTCGTATTCCTGGGCAGACTCAGTTTCCCGCGATTCTGCCTGTCTAAGCCTCTGTTGTTCAATCCTAATTTGATGTTCGTCGAGAGTTTCAGCTGCTCGTATTTGACGTTGTTTTTAGCTCTTGAGCTCACTACTCCTATTGAAGCTCTCTTCTTAGGAGGCATTTATAAAAAATAAATTCACCATACATGTAAATAAACGTATTGTAATTTAAAAAAAAAAAACATATGGTTTAAAAATCCCAGAACTCGACGCCTACCAAGGGACGGTCTTATCGGGCCTTGTTGGCCTCTTCAAAATGTATAAAATGATATTTTAGGCTGTTTTTCGACTCAAACGGTCGATTTCGTAAAAAAAACCCATTGTAAAGCGAGATCATGACGATTTTTTTAACAATAAAGAATATACCATGAGATTGGCTGAAGTTATGCAATTTTAATATGGACAGGTGTTCGCACCTGGTATCAAAGAACCACTAAGCGAAATTTGGAGAATTTAGGACAAACGGTATGGATTTCTATAAAGAACAAACAAACAGAATTTCAACTTTATTTATAAGATAAGATAATTTAGATATATAAAACATTTAATTCAACAGTTCTAAAAATTATATATAAATATGTCTACTTAGGTACGTTCCTACACGTATTTTATTTAATTTCATGAATATTAGAGGAGCATGGCGAGCAGACAAAATAGTCATCATTTTTTTATTCATATTTAGGACGAGTGCAGGGAAAATAAAAATTATTTTTACATAATTGGCATTCGCTTTTCTCCAACCCTGTTTCCAGCAAGTATTTCCCAGTGACGAGGTTTATGGTTTCCTCAAAATTTTCCGAGGGTTGTAAACTAATTGACATGGGGTCCTTTTCGGGTTTTTCCAAATTATTTTACCTTATTCCTTAGTTAAAAAGGGTGAATTTAGAAGACAACTATGAATAAGGAGATAAAGATGTGTGAATGTGGGAAAAAGTATTGAGTCCACCGGGCCACAGGCCCTCAATACACTCGCCCTGCCCAGACGCTAAAAAGTTAAACATTAAAATCAGAAAAAAAGAAAAATAACTTTTGGAATTAATAGACATTTCCTTACTAGAAGCTTGGGGGAGATGGTGGACATCTTTGATTGGGTGAAACATAACCTCATCCAATTCTACGTTTCTCAAGGTTTCCAGTTGCATGTAACACTTGTAACAATTAATTAAATAAAATAAAAAATAAAAGTTTATTTAGATATATGAAATACATATTTTTACACGATTGTTGGGATTATAAATGTTGGGATCATTATTAACCGGTGTTGGTTTTTGTTATTATTAACCGGTAAATGAATGAACTGCAACATTTTCGGCCATAGATTGATCAAAATACTTACACATGTAATCAAATAGGGAGCTACGTTTGGTTCGTTCCAATTAGTTCCAAATTCCGTTCCAACAAGGCCTTTAGATTCTTAACGTTAACTAAAAAAATGCGTAATGTTATATTAATTTTATTTTATATTATAATAATTTACCCATTTTATTTTTAAAACAGTCTCATCTTTTTTATTTTTTTCTTACATCAGAAGCTTTCGGTGCTTGGCACCATATTCATCTAAAAATATTTATCATGTTATAATTATATAAAAATATTTTTTGTACAATATTTTTTATTGTCATTAGTTATTTTAGCATTTTCATACCTGTATATTATTATCCTAGTGGACATCGTCTGATTTCTAAAAATTTTTTTGATGAGATTCATCTTCGTCACACGTAGGGATTCTATTTAATATAATGTTAAAAAATTAAAATTTAAAATCATAACATATTTTTTATATTATATTATTATTTTACTGAATTTTTTTATATATAATACCTTTACTGGAAACATGGGAAACATCCGTCTACTGCTTCTATAAATCAACCAATGGATTAAGTCCTTCTTTATTATAAACATCCCCACCCTAGCCCCCACTACTTTAAATTGACCGATCAAGTTGTACATTTTTTTTTTTTTTTTTTTTTTTTTTTTTTTTTTTTTTTTTTTTTTTTATTGTAGAATATGGTTGATAACTTGAGAATATTGTAAGGAAATGTTGGCCGATTCTACTTTTGAATTCATTAATTCTTTCTGATTTGCTGCAATGTAGATAGCTTCTAAAATTTTTCTTTTTGGTCCCGAGATTGAACAGTCTACTTATCCTATCATATATTAATTTTATTTTTACTTGATATTGAAATTAAAAAAATAAAAATAAAAAGGCATCTGAAAGATTCCAGCTTGAAAATTACCGACAATTAGCTTGGCTTGGAAATTGCTTCTGTTGAAAGGAGTCATTATTATTTGTCGCTTATGAATTGTGTCTAATCAGCGAAGCTCGCACAATCACCAGCTTTCCTAGAACCTATTAAAAAAAAAATTAAAAAAATGGAAAAAAATATCCCCTTACAAGTTTGAAAAATCGGCAGGTAGCTGGTTATTAGGTAAGGGGGACTTTTAGAGTGATAGGGAAGAAAATGGAAAAAATAAAACAGGCGGTTGGAAGGCGGTTATTACCAGAGTCCATTCCCTAAATGACCCCACATAGCTCATCGGATAATCATCGGTTCAGCCAGTCGCGGATAATGAGAAAAGGCATTTTTAAAAACCTGCTTCTCATTGGCCCTTTTGCCATCTCACATCGAATCCGATTGCTCCATACTCGTCATGATCATTGGCGATGAACTGTTGTGGATGAAGAAGAAGAGTTTGCTGTTTCTTCTTCTCATTGTAATCCAAACGCAATGACATTGCTGACTTCAGTCAATATTGAGATAAATACCTACGAGTCAATAAGTTTCACTAAATCCTTGTAATAACGATGGCATATGGCGCTTATGAAAGTAGAATTATATATTTTTTTAATTTTCCTCAAATCTAAACCCTATTAATTCATAACCTTATAAAAACTGGCAGTCGTGCACCAACCTTCTCTGGGCACCGCTGATAGTATTCTTTTGATTTGGAAGTGCCTTTATCTCGGCGTTGAAAGTATGACTAGTAAAATGGCGGATACAAAAAAGAGGATCTCATTTTGTGTATTCTATAATATATCTATTTATTTATACTCCCATATAATTCCATAAACCTTATTTTAATAATTAATTTATTGTGATTTAAATTTACGTAAAGTAATCAGAATTATAATGTATAAGACCAGTGGACTAACCCCTTTTCGCCTGTTGTTAGAACAACCCCCATTTTACGAACTTTACGATTTTTATTTAATTGTACTACTCCAATATATATAATAAAAAAAAAAAAATTGCACGGTCACTATTTAATAGAGATCGGTAGTAATGTTTTCCTGCGAGATTTTACAAAATAAACTATTAAAAGCCTGATAAAAACTATTTATGTAATAGAGAGATTTCTTGACGAAATTTTGGATTAATTCCGAATGCTCTTATTATTTTTTCGAAATAAGTCGTAGCATTTCCTGAATGTTGCTATTACGACTCACTGGAGATCACAACAGATTTAACGTAATTCACAATATCTACATTTCAGATGATCCCTTGACTTTTTCACGACGAAGAAGCTACTTAATCCATTTTGGGCTAAATTCTGCTTAACCGCTTATTCACTCGGATGACAGAAATAACCCTACAGTACTATTGTTGATTTTATCTACCTACCAACATTTTGGTCTCTCATGTGGTCTCTTGTTTGCTATTGAAGTATTCATTTTTTTATGAGGAATCCTGAAAAATTCAGACCTCAATTACGATTCCATAAGTCTTTCAGCTTTTTAAATTTAGACGTCAGCAACCTAATAGGTCTTTTTTCAGTTTGATGGATGTCGAGTTTTTTTTTCCCCCTTCCTGACTGGATACAAACAAAGCTCTACCATACACCACCCTTGTCCGTCAATCTCCAGAACGCCTCTTGCGCTAACAGGTTTCAGCGTTCGATTATGCGGCTTATTCTTCAATCACACCACCCCCTCTATACTATTATTAGACACGCTGTAGAGTGGGAGTACTGAGGGGAGGAGATGAGTTGATTTAAATAGGAAGGCTCGGGGCGGTGGTAGAATGCTGGCCCGGCCTTCGGTTCTACTCCCTCCGCCACTTTCTCAGATCGGAATTAACGGTCCGGGTGATGCCCTCGAGGTAGTACCATCATCAGCTCCCTCTGCAGGGTACCTTCAACAGTTCCGAGCTATCAAGTACACATCGTATCTTCTGTCCGTGATTATATTCTCTGATGACTCCCACTGCAACATCGTTCGATTAGCCTTAGTGGCATAAAGTGACGTTAAACAAACAAACAAGTATGTCTGATTCATTTAGGTCATTGGTACGGCAATAAGTTGCTTCATAAGGTCCCGAGTTCGAATCTGGTTTGGCAGAGTATCTTGGATATTCTGCCACATTCGTCTAGAGAGACCCTCCTGAGGCAAAGTGGGTACTTTAATTGAAAAATTAAAGGGAAAATCCTGGCGGTTCAGCGTGATCACGGTCAAACCACCTTCTTGCACACCAGCTGACTAAGAAACAGTACCTACTTACAACTTAATAATACTGTACCCAAGACCATTCATGTGTTTTATTGATACATTTTTTTTTTTTTTTTTTTTTGTGGACCAACGTCATTGTTTACAGAAGTGCATCCAGGAATTTTCTGGTGCATCCATGGGCGTCAACTGCACCAAATTATTGGGGAGGGGGACGGCTCAATATTCCATTTAGGGCAGGTAGAAATGGAGAACGATTCCGGAGATCCAAGTTTGTTCCAAAAGTCATGAAACAATAAAGTTAAAGCTGAAATAAAAATTATATAATGCATCAAATATACAATACGCCAATTTTATAAAGTGATTCGGCGCCAATTTGTGGAAATAAAGTATCAGATGGAGAAATTGGATATAAACAAACAATAGTGTATGTTGTAATTAAATAATTTGTATTTAATTAAATTTGATTGGTTAAACTCGGATAAATTTGTAAAATCGTACTTTTATTTAATTTATTTATTTAGGTGGGGTTAGACAGTTCCCTCCTACCGAAATATTGGGGGGAACGCGCCCCCCCCGGCCGTTACGCCCGTGGAGGCATCTACCAATCTCTTACTCTCATCCCACCATACATCAAGCTCCTCACACTTTCCATGTCCTCGCCGATCGCTTTCCAATCCTCCGCTGGGAAATCTCCTCCTCCACGAAAACATAAAAAAAGGCGCTGGCCTACCGCTTGTGGTCTGACCACATTCCCATCGTTAGGGGGCTACTTTCTATACATATTTTTTTTTTTTTTATTATAAAGGCAAGGCTAAACTATATCGACGGGCTGCTGAAAACTATATGCTTCGATAGGTTAAAAAATAGAATTGTATAAACGTGGTTGAGATAATAGGAACCTGATAAAGAAATTTATATCTGTAATTTATTATTTGCAGCAATTTATTTTTGCTGGAATACAAATGAAGAGTCCACGGAAGAAAGGGGGGATGTCATTTGGAGTGCTTTCCGAGAAAATCCAGTTTTTAGGTTTGGATCTTTAATTACTTAAGTATCTTTTATCATTTTTCTTCAATTTTTTTATATGTCCTTTTCCTTTTTGTTTTGCGTGTCAAAATAATAAATTTGCCCGAAACAGACATATCACGCTCTAAAAAAAATATTTTAGTAAAAAAAAAACAATTTAAACATAACAGAAAGGGGGATAGTCATGGACGCTCCCCCTTTCTTCCCTGTTTTATTAATGAAATGGTGATATTAATACACAACCCACACAACTTCTAACATGACTCTCCCCCATTCTAGCGTGGACATTCCCCCTTTCTCCCGAGTACGTGGTTCTTTCCATCCCTTGTAACCAACCTACTGTCATTTTTTCTCACTATTTCTTTTCACCAACTATTCATCTACAAATATTCTACTCATCTTAGACGAACAATTATATGTATATAACTAAAATTCGGAAAAAATTGACTCTCCCCCCTTTCTACCGTGGACTCTTCAAATGATTCGATACTCTCCTAATGATGTAAAGGTCTGCATACAAGGTTAAGTTTTTGAAGTTTGGAACAAAAAGCTACTTTGGTACTTGACACCCCCAGAGGGGATTACAATGGACCGACTACTGCTGCTTACAAGATTAAGTTTTTTTAACAATCTTGGGATGAAGATAGTTCACTTATTAACTGTTTAATAATAATCATCCCAATATTAATAAGAAAACCTAACCGTGGTCGAATTCGTAAATTGTTATCGCCCAAGATGGTCTAATATCGATGCACCGCTTGGTTCTAAAATTTAACCTTGTAAACAGATCTTTATAATGTTTTGATCTAACATTTTTGGCAGTAGGTCTTAGAAAAAAATGAAAAAAAAAAATATGTGTAGAGGATTTCGTTACTGGTTTGTATCAATAGTTGGGACGCTGAATCTAAATATGAGATTTTTTTTTTCCATTAGCTCTAATTTTTGTAATAAGTTTGTAGATAATAAGTAAAACTTGTGTAGAGAATATTTATTAAAAAAGACTGGATTTGTGAAAGACTGGATTTTTAAAGATTATCATGATGAATCCTGGTCTCTAAAACGTGTAGAGAACATTTTCATCAGTGGACAAGAGGGAAAAGAAAAATACAGGAAATGACCGCCATCTCGGTCTATTAAATATTACTGTAAGGGCGGTTTGTTGTCCACATCTTAAATTTGTTTCTATAATTTTTCAGCCAACCTGAAACGAAATCAATAATTATTTAAATTTTCCTAGATCCTGCAAAAATTGTCTAATCTTAAAAATTACATAGCCGCTTTTGAGTTTGAAACCAATACCTTTTAAATCCTACACGTTTAAAAAAAAAAACTTCTGTCAAATTTTTAATGAAAAACAAAAAAAAAATGGAGTAATTGCTTATTTGACTCTGCTTTAAAATGAGATCAATTTTTATTTTACTAGCCGACGAGAAGTAACGATAAATTCGTAACATAAAAATTTATATTCTTTTTTCTTTTCATCACGTATCTCAGAACCTATGCCTGTAAAAAAAATCTGTTGATTAAAAAAATTTTAATTTTACTATTAGAATTAGTACTAAAAAAAAAATTAATTGAGAAAAAAATATTAAGGAGATATAAAACTTTTAATAATGGGTGATTTTGATTTAGTGTGGCTAAAGACTGTTGCAAACAATTTCATGTTTTATAAGCCATTATTACTTTGTGAATGATGTATTGAACATTTCAACCCGTATCGTTGTGCTTATTTATTTATAATTTTATAATTTATAGAATAGTTTTATCCCTACTAAACTTAAAAAAAAAAAAAAAAATAGTGTGATTTTGTAATCAGGCTGAATAACGACTAATCGTAGACGATCATAAAGCAAGAGGAAAAAATTTTTTTTTTTATTACGGCTAGAGGTTCTTCTGTGGCTCACTCAAGGGAGCGATTGGTCACACTCCTAGCCAGGCTGCCTTTGATGTGCCGCTCATAACCTAACATACACTGTGTATATATAAATTTTATTTACATTCCACATTTATTTATTAATACTTATTAAATTATGTCATGATTATTTTGAGGCTGGTAATTATTTTGTAAAAGTAGAACAATTTTTTCTTTTATAGCGGTCAAACTATAATACAATAACTAAAAGAATTTCCTGCTCCACCAACTTAAAAAATGTCGTTACTTTGTTCAAGAAAAATAGTTTGCCATTGTTCAGTAACCATCAAAATTTGATATTGATTGGTTTAGCAGGTTTATCAGGTCTTCCTAATGAATCATATTATTATTAGGTTTTCCACATCAAGCGTTGAAATTTCGTAAAAAATCCCAATATACATAATGGCTATTAAACCAACTGTGTAGTAATTTATGAGTAATGAGATATTAGAGTTGACTATTTTTCCACCTACCGGTCACAACTGATTTTATAAAAATTATATTGAATACTACTGCGTTTCAAGTGATCGTTTAAGTTATGCATTTATTCTCTACGAAGAAAACGCACCAATACCTCTTTTCAGCCATTAAACCCATTTCGGTCTGTATTAAGGTGCCTCTACACTTAGACTTGACCATTGATTCACTCGGATGACAGTTATGTAGTTTTAATTATTGTAAGGACGATTTTCCTCTCAAATATTTAAATTATTCTTTTCGATCCATTATTTCAATACAAGTTTACATCTGCCGTACATCAGAACTTACTTATTCTTAGAATTAGAAAACTTTTTTTCCCTTTTGTTTTTTACTTTCGTTAGAGACATCTATGGATTTCAATTCCTTCCAATACAATTTGTTCAATACAATGAGAGAAGAAAGCACACTTTTTGGCTTGTTATACGAATATTTATATTAGATAGTTGATCGTGTATTAAGATTATTGTCAAGCAGAGATATTTTAACCAGTTTACTTTAGGAAATCTAACAGATCCTTTAGTTAGTTTGGATTTTTCCGACTACGATAACCTTCTCTTTTCAGAATATTAGCGTGTATCTCAACTTCCTCTTAACTACTTCTAAGGATAGATAAATCGTCTGCACATCACTTAATTTTATTATTCATTCCGACCTGCACTTCTTCTTTTCAAGAATGTTTCTCATCACTTTTTCCAGTGTTACTTTAACAACATTGGTGAGATATTCCATTTTCATGACTGAAACACGTTCATCGAAAGCCTTAGACGCTTTTCCTTGTAACAGACATCTTCCAAACAAAAAGTCCTTAATCCGTTCCGAAAAAGTCTTTGACTGCTCACCAGCTGATAAAACTCTCCTGCAGTAAACATATACATAGTTCCCTTTCTTGTCTTTCTTAATCCATCAAATGTTGTACAGGTCATGACCACATGCTCAACATTGTGGCTACATAAATCTATGTTGATTCTATCAATCCATCTTCATTTTGGCCTCCCACGATCCTCCCTTGCCTACTATTAAGCCTCCTGATGGATTGTTACGAGCTACACGTACTATCTATCTTAACTTAGGATGAGTCTACAAATGTTTTCATTCTTTTTTCAAGTAAATATTATATAAAATAGACTTATGAATTGTATTGACATGATATTATCTCTTTTTCAGAAGGATGCCTTCGAGCGGCAGTGGGGGCGAAGACACCCCCAGAGAGGAGTCCTACCTGATGCACCGGGACTCGGCCTTCGTGCCCGTGCTGCCCTCTCGGGGGATGTACGGGCCGCAGTCGGAGCTGGTGGCGATGATGGCGGACAAGCGGAAGGAGCTGGCCCTGCACGCGGCCCTCCTTCCGCCGCCCCCGGGCTACCCCCTCTTCCCCTCCGCGCCCCCCTTCCCCTTCCCGCCCCCCGGCCCCGCCGCCATGTTCCCCTCCGCCCAGGCCAACCGCCTCCTTAGGGCTCCCGGGAGGGCGGCGCGGCCCAAGAAGCAGTTCATCTGCAAGTTCTGCAACAGGCAGTTCACCAAGTCCTACAACCTCCTGATCCACGAGAGGACGCACACGGACGAGCGGCCGTACTCCTGCGACATCTGCGGCAAGGCCTTCAGGAGGCAAGATCATCTTAGAGACCACAGGTAAGTCTTAAAATATATTATCAGCAATATAGTATTGTTACACCTATGTGGGTTAAAGAATATTTATTAATAGAAATATACAGTTATCACAATGCCAACGAATTATTAAACAATTGAGCACGTTACAAAATTGATAACGTTATAACACACAATCATATGACTTGAGCTTAACAGTCAAGACTAACTCGTTCAAGCCCAGGCTCCTTATGTATAATCGTTAATAGTCAGGCCTGGATCATTCTAGAACAATGTAGACAGATCTACGCCTTTGTGGACTAGGCGCGAAAGATCTAGGCCCCAAAAGTTCGTTCCAATTGCATATTTTGTTCCAACAAGCGGTCCGGGTTACGCCATATGTTTTTTTTTTTTATTATTTGCTTATCGGTTTAACGTTACAGTATTGTAATTCTGATGCTAATATTATATTACTTAGTTAAAATTATATATTAGTAATGATTTGGTGAATTTCAAAACATCAACGTATTTTCGGCTTCACCCTAAGATACAAACAGAAATCGATGATACACCGATCTCTAATTTTGCATACATTAGATAAAATAAGACCTCTGCAATAACCTCTAACTTAAAACATTTATATCTATATATTAACTCCTTTATTACGACAATTATGACGTTCTAGACGTCCGCTGAGTTTTAAGATTGTCCAGCTTGTTTATCCCAACTTTTAGTCCCAGGAGGTTCAAGATGATTCGTTTGTCACGCCATTAGAGCGTCGTAACTTCTTTCTCTCTTATTCTTGACCTCTTCTCTTAACGCTCTTTGGGCCACAGTCAGCCCAACGCAGCCTCGCGCGTATAACTTGTACAACATTAGTCTCTTCATATAGATGCTAAGAGTTTCAGTGTGTTTCTTTTTTTCATTTCCTATCAGCATGCTATTCATTCTTTCATATGCGAAGGAGTATTGGCACTGTTTTCGCTTCAAATATTGCTTTGAAAGAAACCATCCAATTAATGTTACAGGAGTTTACTTCTAATCATCGTCAAATCTCTTGTTCCATAAAGGGTAAATATGATTTCACCGCAAATCATAGAACTTAAAATATCGAGAAAAGGGCTCCTGGCCATATGGCATGTGTCCGGCCCCCATTATCGAACAAAATGGTGCTCCGGGTGAGGAGTTTTGGTGAAAGGTTCTAAATTAAAATTTTATGTTCAGTAAATATGTAAAACATAGCGCCCACCGGGTTTAATTTTCACATTATTTAATATGTTTTAATTATTTAAGTAACGAAGTCCAGTTTTATTCATTTAATCAATTTGCTTAAATTAAATTAAAACCCCCTAATTAGTTGCGTTACATGGCCGACAATATGTATATCATCAGCATCTCATTTTTTTCTAATCCTATAATCCCCCAATCAGACGAAGCCCCCATACCCTTATCCAGAATTTCTTTTGAGATTCCAGATATGTCTATTGGAAACCAACTAATATTCGTATCTTATTGAAGAAAGTTTATATGGTTTTAACACCTCCGACTGCCAAATCATTTTCCTTCTCATAGGATCTTAAACAGTTATCAATAACTAATATTGAAGTAGTTTAATCGATAAAGTTAATTGAATTAATAAGATTATCTTTTAGGTCAATCGCCAAAGTATCTGGAGGTAATAATTGCAGCATGTAAAAAAACCACAGCAAAGTGTTGTAGCTTTGTTTGCTGAGGGGTCCACTAGTTTAATTGCTAATCTAATTGAAACATGATCTGACGGATATTGCCCCGCGGCATTGCGATTTAATCAAGCTCGCACATTTTACTCTCAGGTAATTTCCCTGCCGGATTATATACCTCACATGGAAGCTGACGATTTGTAAATATGCCGCTTGCTCAAGGGGACGGATACCATTCATCAAGATTGTCAGTTGCACCAATCGCATAACATACAAAGCGCTACTAGTTATAATAAGCGCTACGGATACTAAGCGCATTCATTTCAGTCATGCCCTCTAGTTAAACCGTGGTACCGGAAAGGTCGTAACGTTCTGTCTGGATCCGGGTTGCGTAAGCCTAAGGTTTCAATTTCATGTAACTTAACACCATAAAGACTCTGATTTCGTTTTGCTATTCCTTTATTATTATTATTTATTTATTTAACATCTATGGTTAATCAAACGATGCTACGGTGGGATTCTTATTTTTCGATTATAATTACGATAGAGATCTTAAACAAGCACCTGACATCGCACAGGCTCGGTACCGCCATTTTAATCCGCCATGAAAAATCACAATTCCTCATGCAGGAAAATTCAAACAATCCCTTGACCTTGGATTTAGTAGGTTGTGCTGAAGCACTTGTATTAAAAAATTATAACTCCTTTTATCTTTTATCTGCCGCTTTAATATGTCATGCTCTCGACGAAATCATATGGAATAAATGGTAAGGATTCATGGGAGGAACAGATGTCGAATAAATTTCGAATGATTAAACCAACTGTTGTTCTTGCCCCGTCAAGAAGAAAGGAATTCGCCTCCGCCTAGCTCAGCAGTAAGATCTCACTTTACTCAAACAGAATTATCAGTGAAGCATATTAACGAGATACTTAAAATACACCAATAATTTGTAGGTACTGTAGGATCTCTTATAAACATTCAAAAGAGTTTGCTATGCACTAAAAAATGTGCATCTCTAAAACATCAAATCATATCTAATCTATCAAATAGTAGAGGAAACCTCTAGCACTAATAACAACTTCAAAGTTCAGTGGATTCCAGGCCATGTGGGCTTGTACGGAATGTACTTGCGAACAAATTGGTAAAAAAAAGGACCAGCAAGAGAGAGAAATGCCCAACCTCCATTAAAGGAAGTAGAATATGACATAAGGAAACAGCAAATCAGCGAGTGGCAAGAGATGTATACATGGTAGTCACAAACAAAGGGCAAGGACCACTTTGGTATACAACCAAAAGTAATAGGAAAAACTAAAGTAAAAAGGAAAACCTACGACCATGGTTTTACCATGTCAACATAGCCATGAAGAAAAAAGAAATAGACTAAGAATTAACCATGGCCGAACAAACCGTGGTTTAAAAATAATAAAAATCAACAAGGCTGAAAAATTCCCGGTTTTGTAAGACTATTGTCGACCTAATACTCGTCATAACAAAATGCAAAAAATATGATAACATCCGAAAAAAATACCCCAACATCTACAACTACAATAATTTTGTGGAAAAAATGACAATAGCCTCATACCATCCATATGTCAATTCACAGAAGGAAGTTCAATAATATTCTAATCCCTACACAACAATTAACAGCTCGGGCAGTATAGGGCTTCAATGGAGGCTTTCAGCCAAAAAAAAACCCCAAAAAATCCGATAGCGGCAATTCAAAAAATGATCATTGTAATGTTTATTTTGTGTGCAATGTATCAAGCCAACAATGTACTTCTACTTCTACTTATGTGTACCATAGGTCTAGTATGATGTTTCGATTTGATTAAAAAAAAATAATTTTGCATATTATTCAGGAGTATCAACAGCTGTTTTTAAAGTAAAGTAACAGTTACAAAAAACATTTTTAACAAGATGAGACTGAAGTGATTCCAGGTTTACATATGATACGCTCGTAGACAGGGACGTGTCATGTAAATATCTATTATTTATTCCACCATTTAGGTGCCGAATTATATACCTCAATTGTAAAGAACACTCGAATACTATTCTTTCACCTTGAACGTAAAGATTTTATATTTTTATTTAATTATTCGTTTGTAATGCGCTTTAATTTCTAAAATGACATGAGAAATATACTGATCAGGATAAAACTTAAAAATACTTAAATTTGAGTTAGCTTGGGAAACATATTTCCATCGATTAAAATTTAAGGGAAGACGAAAGAAAGTTTCTAATGTTGCACTATGAGATAATCAGAACTTATTATTAAGGAATTATTTTATCCGATATGAATCCCTTTATATAACTTAGAATTAAAAAAAAAATTCCAACTATTTAATTAGAAGATAAAAGATTCAACCACGGCCGGGAATCGAACCCAGGTCCTCCGCCTTCCGCATTCCTGGGTTCGATTCCCGGCAGTGGTCGAATCTTTTATCTTCTAATTAAATAGTTGAAAAATGATAACTTAATTATTCAACCAACGACCATGAGTGAATAACATCATTCAATTAAAAATATTGTTTTCATATGATAATTCTTTATTTGTCTTGAGGCTAAGCAGATATTAGTCAAGTTTTTTTAATTTAGATCCTTTATTACCCTCACACTTTTACAATATTCGGTTCTACGTTTCAGCACTAAGCCATTTTCAAGAAGAACACCTGTAATCACAATCTTTCATATAAAATAGGCTGAGTACCCTTGTTAAAAATTAAAAAATCTTTTTACTAGTTAAAAACTGTAATCTCATTATGTTAGCATCACAGTCAAATGGTGGTCACAGGTATTCTTCTTGAAAATGGCTTACTGTCGAAACGTAGAACCGAATATTGTAATAGTGTGAGGTTAATAAAGGATCTAAATTAAAATTTTGACTAATATTGTTTTCTTTAATTATGTCATGACATGATGGGAGCTCCGAAATCAATTAAAACGCTTGAATTTTTTGGATATGTATGGTTTTTCAAAATACTGATTCAGCTATAACTGAACATTAGACATTTTATTTATCTACTCATTTTTTCAATATTTATCCCTTTAAGTAAATATTTACGAGTTTTTTGCACAAAAAGCATTAATTTTTAATTCTTTACTGTAAAATGCTAAGAATTCGTAATTTACACTTAAAGGCACCTCTCTGGATATAGAAGCCCCGATTAATTACAACATGGAATGATTAGAGCGTATTTTAAGCGTAGCGGAACATTTACGATCCCGGTAATTGCTGGAGAGCCAGTTAGAGTGAAATACAAGCGAAGTAGAAAAGAGGTTGTGGTTGATCCGGACCGCCCTTGGCATTAGTAGCTGCGGTTGAGCGGGATAGCAATGGCTGCAGTGGCATACCTTGCGCAACCCCTGATTTTAAGCTCACGCTCCCGCGATGTAATTACACGTCTCAGGCAATCAACCCTCTGGCCTTCGATATTAATTAACCTCGCGTCAGGTATCAGGCATTTCCATGGGACGATATCCCAACCTTTATTCCGATTCTTAGAAGACATCAAGCGTATGAGGGTTGTCATAAGAAAACAACTACTTGAAAAGCCTTTTACTAACTTATTTTCAATCAGGGGGTTTCATCTTCTATCAAAGGCGATAAACATATAAAGAACATATTGAAATAGGCGATTTATTTACAATATCGGCCTACTGTATAATTTCATAGCCTGTAAGTTAATAATAATATAAAATCATTTATATATTAGGGACTTACTACATAGATATGGGCTCATCACTTCTCCACAGCAATATTTTTACAATTAGACCAATATTTCCAACATTAAAACCCGTAGGTATTGAGGTAAGTTGTTTCATTTAAAAAAAAATATAAATACCACCTTATAAAAACTAAGATGAACTGGAAATGTAACAAGGATGAATCCTGAGGAAATTCTCTGTAAAATACTTAATGAGAAGATTTATGGGACCAAGCGAGTTGGTCGTCCAAATCTTAGATGGGAAGATTCAGTTGTTATTTAGGTAAGGACTCGGTACCCCTATTTGGAAGGCCTTAACACTTTATAGGGAAAAAATGTCGGTAGATGCTGGATCAGACCAAGTCCCCGTGTTGGGGCTTAATTTCATGAAAAAATAATAAAAATTATCTAAATTAGTTTGTCTAATTTTACAAAAAACTCGCGATAAAAGAAGGTCATTTATTTTTCTCCTACAATTCCACCTCACCATATTACTTAACTACATTTCCGATAGTTTTAGAAAACTTAATAATCGACCACCTATTCGATGACACATTATTTAGTATAGAATACAATTTCGAACAATACTTTTTGTACTTAAATGTCATAGACACTTAGACTTAGTGCGCATAAAATAAAAATTCAATTATTTGGAAAATTTCTTCAATACCTAACTTATAGATGGAGATACTTCATTATAAAAAACCCAGGGGTGGCGGTATGTTGCGTGTTAGGAAATATGATGGATTACATATGATAGATAACCCGAAGTCAGCCAATTCACAAGCTGGAGTCAGGGGATATTTAATAATACTCGGCATTAATCCCTCACCCAATCCCCTGGCCCGGGAAACCCCCTTATACCCTACAAGGGGAGGAAAGAGGAGAAAAAAAAACCTTGAAGTATCTGAGTATTTATCTTCCCACGTTTTTAAGGTCTGTATCCTAAACTGAAAAAGATCCATATTATACAAATTAGACCCATAGTACCAGATATGTTCATGATATTGTATTTTATTTTATTTTATATATTTCATGTATATTATGAAATATATTTTCATATATTTCACGATTAGGGTAACTGTACCATTAGTTTACAGTGCTCCAATAGTTGACATTTTGTACAGAAAGTGTGAATAATAAGATTCTGGATGATTATTTTGGTTCAAAAATTGGCGGTAATTTGCCAAGTTATATTAGTTAGCTGTGCTGCCATCGGCATTAGTTTCATGGACACCCAAGCTTATTTGTGAGAGGTTATGATGGCGAATTTTCTGGTGGCCTGAAAAATTGGTTTCTTCTTCAGTGTTTCATTAGAGTGGAAGTCAAGATAAATATATTATTTAATATAGAATATAGAATATATATTATTTATAGAAATATATAGATTGTGGAAATTTGATTTCGTTTCCATTGTGAATTTAATAGTTTAAAAATAAAAAATATTAACTTTTATTGCAGTCCTTATTGCCGACTAAAAATCATAGGAAATCGAAAATTAAGTGCATGTGTCAACTTTAAAATCATAAATGTCAACTTTCCAAACCTTTGCATTTTTATGTGTCAACATTGGTTCATTTTAGAAGTTTCTAAGAAATTAATTTTTTATAAAAACCATAAATGCAGACTGAGTGATATTGTATTCCCAGTTTTCTAGAGGGATTGGCCTAACTAAATTCATAACAAAGATTATCCTAACATCAATAGATTGGTAAAGTGTCAATATAATTTAATTTTTTTTTCTTAAACTGTCAACTATTGGTTCACACACCACAAGGATTTCGTGATCCTGAAAAATTCTTCCTCAGGTCCAAGAAAGATATCAAATTTAGCTTTTAAATTTATTGCATTGAAACTGATCCTAATCAGAGTTTTAATCAGTTTCGCTTTCCTCACTTAAACAAAAAACCCATCTATTTACCTTTTCTCACCTGCAATAGCGGAAACTCCTCTCCGAAACTATGGAAACCTCTTTCGCCATAGTTCTGTATCCAGAGGTACATCAGAGTTACCTCGTTTCCTATTGTAGCGAAAGTGGATAAGATGCTCATCTCGACCAATCCGTCTTCTCGGAACCAGGCCAGCCACGGCCTCCTAAATAGCGGCTATCTGGATCTGTTATCTCGTCGCTAAGTACCCCCCCTCCACAACTCATTAGCGTCCCGTGAGAGAGCAGCATCGTCGGAGCGGTTGCGTGGCCTCTTCCCGGCGCCCTCTCAAGCCGAGGCAAATGGACCAAGGATCTTAGAGGCAGATTCGATCGTGCTCCGGTAATGGCGACCCTCAACGGATGCTACATTACATACATTCTTTTTCCGCATCATAAATACGATTCTAATTTATGACCTGGACAGTGGCGTACATATCCTTAATATTATCATTTCTAAGAAAGATTATGAGAAATGTGAATGTTTTTGTTGCTCAACTGGCTTTTATAGAGCATGTACCATATGCACTTAAAGAATACATTCAGGATTAATAGGGCAGGAGATAAAGCCATGTTCTTTTTTTTTTTTAAAGGTATTCTAATTGGTATTGAATTGAAGGATAAACATGATTCTGAAATTGGTAGATTAAAAGTATCCGAACAAGATTACGATAATCTGTAATATCATGGGCAATGAAGCCATCGGGCATATCAGATGACACAAAAAACTCTCTCAACTAAAATCATCTCCCCCCTTCTTGGAATTCTTCAACACAAGAGCGAGGTCTGCACTCTGATGATAGGTTCGTCGCAATATCTCGGACGTGATTGTTTTTTTCAATGCTTAGCGGATCTCCCTAGTTACCAAAGTACGTTGATTAGTTGGAAACTGCGGTTTTGATGACTAAACCCTAAGGTGATGTAACTATATTTTATAAAATGCTAAATTAAGATTTGTTAGTATCAGAGATGCTTTCATGATAACTTTATAACAAAAGTATAATGTTTGTTTGTTTGTTTAACATCACTTTATGCCACTAAAGCTAATCGGACGATGCTACAGTGGGAGTCCTAAGTTTTGCCTATCCAGGTATACATCGTACAGGCTCGGGATCTCCATTTTACGTCTATCCGAGGGACGATTTAACTCCCATTAAAAAATCCTAGGGCCACCTCGGGACGCGAACTCGCGATCTTTAGTATTGTAGGTTTCTATGCTAAACACTACACCGCAGGTGACCCCAATTCCATTTGTATGAAATTCCTCATATGGTATGTAGTATTATAATTATCGCAAAACTTCTCAGCACTTTTCTATTAAATATTATTTATTCCTTTTTTGCGCTGCTAATTTATACTCCCTTATCAAAACTATTTTTATTGTAGCAACAATCTCCTCTACATTAAATTCATCGTTATCGAAATTGTTTGATAAAATATTATAAAGATTGCACAGAAGTTTCCAATTTTTGTAAAAAAAAAAAAAAAAAAAAAAAAATTATTTTTGTTTTTATTATTTCCTTGGCTAATATATTAGGATATCTGTTGTTAGGAATGAAAAGACATTTCTGTATTTATTTCAAGTGCAATTTCACCGTATAAAGGAAGGTCGGATGTAAGTTAGTTTCCAAGTGTAAGAAAAAGTTAGGGGTATTACGAGGAAGTTTAAATACTATTTTAATGAACAGTTTTAATAGTAATTCAACCTGATTTTACCAGTGCCTACACCAGCATTGCGCTCCATAGCACACAATGGCTCTGCTCACTGCATTATAAACATTCAATTTAACCTGAAAAGGGACGGACCTGTTTAGAATTGATTATTTAAAACTGTTTAATGTATCTTTTGCTTTGGGGATTCGTTCTTTAAAATGTTTATCTGAGGAAAGGTTTGGCAAAATTGTGATTCCTAAGTATTTGTAGATAATAACCGTTTGGATTTATTCATTATTTAGTAAAAATGTTTCATTTTTGGATATTCTACCGCTATGGATATTCTAAAAATCATTATCTTCGATTTTGTCAAATTAATTTTTAACTTCTATTTTTGACAATATTTATAAAGAGAATTTATCATAGTGTGCAATGAAGGCTTATCTGTTGCAAGGAGGACCAAATCTCTGCATGCAAAAAGGTGTTATTTACTTGCACTCCCCCATCAATATAGCTTTCTAAATCATTAATGAAGAGAAAAAAAAAAAAAGTGGGTTCATCAATAGACATCCCTGCTTTACGCCCATAGTCGTTTCGAATTCTTCAGACAGGCCATTGCCACACCTCACCAAAGCAATAGTCGATAAATACAAATTCTTTGATACTTGAATGATTTTAGAGGAAATTCCGTTATATCAAAGCATGGCTGTTAATCCGATCAAACTTCGCGGGTAGAACAAAATAGATGCATAGACCTTTCCCCTTTTCTTACTCAATTATATTTTAACCAAGCTGAATAAATTTATAATATTATTCACCGTTGAGTAAGCTTTTCTAAATCCCGCTTGGGACGCTCTTAGTATAATTTTTTCATTTACCCATTCCGTAAGCCTTAACAGGAGTAAATATTTTACCTATGGTATTACCAAAGGAGATTCCCTCATAACAACTTATATTTTCTGTACTACCCTCTTTAAATAATGGAAAAATAATCTTACTACATTCAGAAGTACTAGCAAGAAATGGGCAATTCCACGGGTTGTATCCCATATTAAAGTATAATGTTAATTATTTTTCTGACGAGTTACCTTTTAAAAGTGTTAAATTAATATTAAAAGCAAGGTGTGAGCTGTTAAATTTAAATTATAGGCCTTTCAATTCAGACTTGTGTCAGTTATGTTCGGAGTGTAATTTGAAAGAAGTAGAAGACACAACTCATGTAATTGCCGTATGTCCTATTTACAAACCATACCGTATAAAATATTTTAAAAAAGCCACATTAACACCAAGTGAACTTTGTAGCTACCTAAATGGTCAGGATTGGGTTTCGCTTGTTAAATATGTAGAGGCTACTCTACATTACAGAGCGATATTAATTAAAGAATTCAATTATTAATTTAGATTCATACTAATTTAAGTATCGTATATAATTTTGTAATTATGTTAGTTATTAAGATTAATGTCTTTTTTTCTTGCATGTATAAGTACATAGATATGTTTATATTTTATCTTGGCAACTCTGCTAACGGATTATATCCAAGAAATTTGTTTATTTTCTTCGTATAAATATTAATGTTTATGTTATAAAAACTTAAATAAACAATCTAATCTAATCTAATCTACATTCAGAAGTACTATATTTCCCTCCTATTCAATTCACGATATTCGATAGGTTTTATGGAATTAACGTTTTGATGATAAGACTCTCCCCACCAACCCTGTAAATTGACCAATAACATCTGATGGTATGTATTCATTACTATTTACCACGAGACCAGCACATCTGTAGATCGTAGAGCTGTGTCTCAGTCGAGCAACATTTCTCTCTCTCTCTCTCTCTCTCTCTCTCTCTCTCTCTCTCTCTCTCTCTCTCTCTCTCTCTCTCCCCCCTCTCTCTCTCTCTCTCTCTCTCCCCCCCTCTCTCTCTCTCTCTCTCTCACTCTCTCTCTCCCTCTCTCTCTCTCTCACTCTAGGGCAGACAGAGAGGCACTCTGTCCGTGCTGTGAGCGGCCGCTGTTCACTGATCACTATCTCGATTACTGACGCCATCAACTTCTCATAACAGTCCTTCTTCTCTCTCTCTCTCTTCCCCTCCTATTTATACCCTCACCATTAAGAGCCCTATATATTCCTCATTTACATGATTTATTTTATCTTCTTCCTTTCTCGTAATATTTTTTTATTTCATACGCAGACATATTTAAAACGCCGTTTCATCTAAGTTAATAGAGCTACTCGAATTATTATTGCGGCACTTCAACGGTGTGAAGTTTTTTTATAGTATCACTTTTTAACTTCAGCCTCCTCATTCCATGAATTTTTTCCCCTTTAGTTTTATAGTCCTTGTAGAGTTTTAGCACCCAAATCATACCCGCAATATGCGTTTTTTTTTTAAATATAGTTTCATTAATATGAACAATCTATAACATAAGGTAAACCGTACAGTTATTGGCACTCAGTACAGTTATTGGCACCCCAACTTCAACTTAAAGAAATAGGTAAAGTCCTAATTTTATTACAAGATATACATGAGTCTAATGTTTGAAAGGTCCTCTAAGTCATCTACGAAGTAAGACTTTAACAAACTAACCATAGAGAAGATTTCACAATTGAATCCACAGGGTGCCAATAACTAAATTTGGCACTTTTAACAATAAATATTGCCATATTGTAAAACTATTGAACTTTTGACCCAAAAAAACCTCTTGAGTCTTTATAAGGATAGATAAAGATGAGCTATAGGAAGTTTCAATTTGATCCCTTTATAAAAAGTATTTTTGTTTTTAATTTAACCACTAACCACTTGGTGAGTACAGCAAAAAAATATTTTTTTTTTGTAAGTTTTTCTTGTTTATTTTACTAAATATTGGGAACGTTTTCATTGATGGAGAGTAGTTTGGGGTTTTATTTTCGGTTTCTAATGCTATTTTATTTTTTTGATAGGTAGAATTAAAAAGATTTTTCAATTTCTTTTCAATCATTGCTTTGACCAAGATATCTCTAGGTACTTGTACAAAATTAAATCCACACTAGATTTGGCACCTTTAACAATAAATATTGCCATATTGTGAAACTATTGAACTTTTGACCCAAAAAAGCCTCTTGAGTCTTTATAAGGATAGATGAAGAGGAGTTATAGGAAGTTTCAATTAGATCCCTTCACATGAAGTTTTTTTTTTTAATGTCACCAATGAAATTTAGTCTTAAGGGTGCCAATAACTTTACGGTTTACCCTACATTAAAAAAAAAAATAATTGATCAATTGAAGACTTTTTTCTCAAATATTTTAATATGACCCTTGTAATGGTTACTCCGCTACAAACTTTTCATCCCAAGATATGATCAAAAAACTTTAACATGTAAACGGGGCTTTAGGATATAATTTTTTTTTCCCTAAGATTTAATTAATGTGATATCCTTGATCTCTTTTTGAAGGCTTCACTCTTTTATATATTTAAAAAAATCTGGTGCATGCGCGCAACACACAACTTTCACTTACCAACTTATTTAGATTAGAAATTGACGTGTTTTGCTAAATATCATTTCCCAAAGTCACACATTTTTCTACATCCATATCTTATTTTTGTTAATCGTTAAAGCCGCTTTTGAGTAAATAAAAAAACCCGTGAAAATGATACAAAATTTATTAAGTAAGGTCCCCCCTTCGGTTGATCAATTTTGATGAATTGTTGGCTATCACATATTTGGCATATACATACATCAAATATCCAGTTTGATCAAAATCTTTAAAGCCGTTTTTGAGTAAATAAAAAAAACACGTGAAAATGATACAAAATTTATTGACTAAAGTCCCCCCTCCGGTTAATCAATTTTGATGAAATTTTAACAGTCATATCTCGGGCATATACACACATCAAATACCCAGTTTGATCAAAATCGTTAAAGCCAATTTAGAGTAAATAAAAAAATACACGTGAAAATAATACAAAATTTATTAAGTAAAGTCCCCCCTCCGGTTAATCAATTTTGATGAAATTTTTACAGTCATATCTCGGGCATATGAATACATCAAATACTCAGTTTAATCAAAATCGTTAGAGCCGTTTGTGAGAAAACCGAAAAAAACCCTAAAAAGTTATTAAGTAAAGTACCCCCTCCCTTTAAGTAATTTTGATGAAATTTTTGCTGTCACATCGCGGGCATATACCTACACTAAATACCCAATTTCAGGATCGCGGACCCCAAAACGTGTATTTCCGTTGAAAACCGGAAGTCGAAATTTTTCACGATCGCAATACTTCCACGTACTATATATTTCATATATAGGTAAGTGAAAGTAAAAATATATTATTTTTAAAAGTAGGGTAAACCGTACAGTTATTGGACCCCTTAAGACTACATTTCTATGGTTGAATTAAAAAAAATACTTTTTATAAAGGGATCAAATAGAAACTTCCTATAGCTCCTCATTATCTATCCTTATAAAGACTAAAGAGGTTTTTTTCGGTCAAATTAAAGCCTATGGATTTAATTGTGAATTATTCCCTATGGTTAGTTTGTTAAAGTGTTACTTCATAGATGACTTAGTGGACCCATCAAACATTAGACTCATGTATATCTTGTAATAAAATTAGGATTGGTTTACTTACTTCTCTAGGTTAATATAGAGGTGCCAACAACAGTATATTTTACTCTATAACTTGAAAAAATCAAATTCGAAACCTTTTAATGTACTGTATTAGTAAAAAAAAATAAAAATTCTTATTGTACCTTATTTTAAAAACCAGAATAAATTCTAATTCAATATTGATAATTTAACTTAAGAGTTACGACTTTTAATTTAAATAAATACAAAAATTACTAAAGTTAAAAATATCGAATGCAGAATTCGTATGTTATCTTCCAAAGCCGGAAACTGTATTTTTCAGGATTAAAGGAAGGGATAAAACTGGTCGGGAGACTTCTTAATCCAATACAGAAAACCGATAAATTATAAAAAAATAAAAAAAAGTCGCTCCTGATAAAGGATGGTTATAAGAAGTTTAATGTCAATTTTTTTTATGTGAAAGGAAAGGTCTCTCTAGACCACTGTGGTCCAATCGTGTAATAAATTGGGTTTATAAGGAATTTATGAAGCCCCCCCTTACCGAAATGAACTGCTCCTAAGTCGGGAGAAACGAGTGGATTATGTATATCAAGGGAAGGGGAGTTGCATATGAATGGCCCAGAAATGGCCGGCGTTTCCAATTTGCAAAAAATATAAATAAATACATAAATATATCACGGTTTTTGGGCAAAATACCACTTGGACAATTGCTGAGTTACTTTTTTTTCTATTTATTTATACTAACATATTTTCTTTTTTTTTTAATGGTAATTTGAGATAGAAACAAAGTTGGGACTGGTTCTTTAAGATCCCCCCAAATTGAGACTGTCTTTATGTTATGTATATATTTTACTCAATTTAAAAGGAAATTCGATTATATTGACAACTAGCAGTAAAAAATCGTGGTCATCCATCGGATAGGACGTAAAATGGAGGTCCCAACCTGTACGATATCAGTTAACAGTCAAAGATCCATATCGTAAATAAGTCTGGATAGGCAAAATTTAGAACTCCCACTGTAATATCGTCCGATAAGCATAAAGCGACGTTAAACAAACAAAAAAACAATTTGTCAACTACATAGATTGTAGATTGTTAGACTTGGGCGATCAACTACGCGGTCATTACGCCCTACCATTACTCTATGATATTATTGCAAATAATAATCTGGCCCTACGGTCCTGCAAGAACCCGGGCCTCCAACACCACAGCCTTACAACCTAGACCTAGACTTACAACCTACAACCTACCTTACTTCATACATCTTTGCGATCCTGTGCTACTCTTCTCCAGTTCGGTACACCCAGCAGTTTCAGGTCCTCCTCGACATCATCCAGCCATCTGATTCGTGGGCGCCCTCTGCTTCGTTTACCGTCCGGTTTCTCATAGAGTATTCTTCTTACTATCATGTGCTCTGGCATTCTTTCCACATGTCCCAGCCATCTCAGTCTGGCTTTCTTTGTTAACGCCACCATGTCCGGTTCTCCATATAGCTCCACCAGCTCCTCATTCTTTCTGTTTCTCCATGTACCATTTTGGACACTCAGCCCCATATTCTTCTTAAGATTTTTCTTTCCCATGCATTGACCATAATTTCTGGTTTTTTGGTCAGGGGCCATGTCTCGCACCCTTACAATACTACCGGTCTTACTATAATTTTGTACAGTTGAATAATTTTTATTCTTTTAAGGAATAATTTCGCCTGGAACACTCTTTGTAGTGATTTACTTTTGAAATATTTACTGTTAATTAATATATTATATTATTTTAATTTTGAATGAATCATTATATTTTTTCAAATATGAAAATCTCTTCGAAGAGCTTTATGATGTTATCCGCAGCTTTGGATGAATCTTTCAATGCCTCCGAAGTGCTACTTGTAATGCACTCACATATATGCGATAATATATGCAGGGGCTTAAGAAAAGACAAAAAAAAAAAAAAAAAAAAAAAAAAAAAAAAAAAAAAAAAAAAAAAAAAAAAAAAAAAAAAAAAAAAAAAAAAAAAAAAAACAAGCAACTCACTATCTAATATCCTATCAAAAAGTTTCTACGAATTCATCGATTATATCACTATTTATTCTATCAGTATCTTAACTTACTATACCGATTTATAATCTAAGTAGGTTGGTGTGTTGCGGGCATCGCACCATTTTTTAATGGTTTGTGTCTTGAATATATTTTTGCCCTAAATTTCCTTAAAACAAAAAATTACCTTTGCTAGAGTAATCGGTCTCGAAACATGATGAGAAATATAATCCATTTCTTAACAACTAACCTGCCACACAAATAAATAGTTCAGGTATCAAAACGAAAATACAATCTAACTGGAATATATGAAAAACAAGCCAAGATCATAGGATACCCAAGACATTGACAGAAAATAGGTTGGGCGACCCAGAAAACTAGGGTCGTGAACTGTGGCAGGGGTTCGAATATCAGATAATTTTTTTTTTTTTTTAAATATTACACCACAACTCCGAGGGGAACTGTAATATTTAACAACTGCTTTGACCCCTAACTTGTTTAGTAACAGGGCAAATACTACTTTCTAAAGCGGTACTTAGTATTTTAAATGAAATTCATTCCTCACTATACTTTGATGTATATACCTAAATCCTTGAAATGTATTTCAACGAACCTCGTTTCTCACAAGTTGTGGACCGAGATAAGATGGATACTGAATAAATACTGCTTCTTTAAAGAAAATTGTTAGCTGTTCCATTCTTAACATTCTTAAAATTTAAAGTTGTAAAATTGGAAAACAATAATTTTAAATATTCGTTAATAACCTAATAACAAACGATGAATAATGGATGGTATAAACGAATGATAGGAAGTGCCAAGGAGTTTTTAAAAAAAAATAAAACAAAGTTTTTTTTTTTGCCAAATTGATATATGTGCCAAAGCCTTTCTTCATAAATGGGTATAAGTAATGTTTTATTGTTAGAAGAGAGTTCATTGAACGTATGAAAGATGGAATGGGTGTAAGCACTGAACGTAGTTCACCCTAGAGGATATAAGTCACATCATTTCTGTAAAAATTTCCTAAGGCACCTATACCCTTATGCATTTCCACGCCTCAATTTCCGTCAGAGAATAATTTGAACACCGGAAGAATAAAAAAAAAAAAATAAATAAATTCGCTGAGAAGTGACGAATCGTATATTCATACTAATAAATAACTAAATTATATAAAAATTCTGGGATAATTGCGTGTTTCCAAAATTTTGATGATGGTAAAGTCAATGCATCGCTACAAGAATAATTTTTTTTTATAGATTTTGAGAATATGCGGAATAATTTCTTAGTAATTCTACCATTTTTGTATTTTCAAGCCACAATAAACAAATCGTTCTTGAGAAAACGATAGTTTTTAAAAATGAATTGTTTAATTTTGATTAGATTAGCTTTTTAATTATTAAAAATCTAATTATTGACTTGATTAGATCTTTCTGTTTTTTACTGTGCCATTAATCACTACGAATGGTTTAACAAATAAAGGTATAATATGTAAAATATAATCGTAATTAATTATGTACATTTCTTGGTTAGCCAATTTTATTTTACAATGGACATTCTTGGTTATTTTTATGGCTTAAATGACCAAAGCCATGGGTCGGTGTGAAATCGTAGTAGAATAAGCGCCAAACCACAGCAAATTTTATTTTTATTTTTTAATTACCTATTGTTATTTTTATTTAATGTTTCTTTGTATTTGAATTACATGTTATAGAACCTAGTGAAATGTTAAAACAATTAACACTTTTAAATGTTCCCTTTGCTGTTAAACCGACCATATATAATGGAAAAACATAGTTTTTAACAATGCATTAATGTCGCTATGGGTTATTGATTACTTATTTATGTGTATTTTATAATCGTCTCTTTATTAGATCTTTCTGGTTTTTACTCTACCATTAGAGCATGAACAGTTTAACGAATATATATATTTCTAATATCGCTTGTACTCTGAGTTTAGCAGGAAAATAAAGTATAATTATTAATAAATTAAATTTTTTTTTCCTGATGATTTGGCACTATTAAAAAAAAAAAGGAACGGTTACGAAAAATAAGATACAATTGTTTTAAACATTTTTAGTAAATATCGCTGAATCATTGGTAAAGTATAATTTTTATCATAAAAACCCCAAATGCAAAATTAATAGGGGAGACCGAGGGGATTTGAAACAGAAGCTATTTCTCGGTACTTAAAATCGCTAGCGATTTGGCAACTTCACTTATCAATTACTTCCTTCCTCCTGCTGACATGTCAGTTCGCGTCGGTGGCGTAAGTCGCGCGGTTATGGTCGTAAAACGTCGTGAAAAGTAGGTTTTTAACGTTTTTTTATCATGCCTATATTTTGATAAGGGTTTTTTATTTTGGCTAAGTTATAAATGTTTCGAAAGCTCATTAAGTAAAGATTTATTATGTATGTTTGGTACAATTTATTTCTGTGTAGTTGCCTCTTGATTGTGGATTGATTAAAAATTGGGAGGTTTTTTCGTACCGAGGAGAGTTGAAACAGGCTGTTTCAACTAACCTCGTTTTGCCCGACGAGGACAAAAACAAGTGAGTGGCATGACTTTCGCAGAGAGGAGAACATTGGTTACTATAGCACCTATTCTGAAAAAGAACAAGAATCCTTTTGCCTTTGTTTTAGAGCCATTTTCAAATAGCAGAGCCAAATAAAAATGGGTGTCTGGAATACAACAACTCTCTTCACCTTTTTTTTTTTTTGGTTCAGTAGCAATTCACAAAAGCAAGGTAAACATAATCAAAGGTGGAACTACCAATTGTCTTTAGTTCTAGCGAGGAAGATGAGAGCATTTTTTCTTATGCAAAAAGTGACGACAGTCTAAACTTCTATCTTCTACTATTGTCGTTCTATTTTCCCTTAAAAGCTGTTAAAAACCGATTAAAAATTATTATACCATTATAGTGCAGCTTTTAATAACAATAATGTGTCAGGCAGTACTTGCATGAGATGGCTAAACAAACAACCTTCTAGGACAACCTGCCCCTCATAGGGGGTTAATTGGCATACTCTGGATTGACGAATTCTTCAATTTTCTATGATCTTAGTATTAAATATTATGTTGTAAAAAAAATGCTTAAAGGACTCTAATACTTGGAGTTTACAGTGGTATCAGCCCCATTGGCTGATTACATTGGCAGGAACGACTCAACAATCAAAAAAGTGAAACTGTTGCCAACCAGCCCCGCTCTCCCCTATGCCGTTACCTAGTAAAAAACTAAAATTGGCAAGATTATAAAAGATGTCAAGATGAATATTCGTTTCTTTTATGCAAGCTTATCGCCTCTTTTTTAATCTAGTTACACGATAGGGGTAACTAAAATGATACTCGTATCTGGCTTGTAAGTAGCTGGCTCGCTTAGGACTTAAAGATCGAATCCGAACACCGGTGCCTCCTTTTAACTAATGAAAGCAGTAAACTTTTAATTGAAATCCCCTGCAATGAACCCCCAAGTAATAAAATGTCCTGTTTTATGGCCGCCGTTCAGATGCAGCCCTCAACCATGGCGTTTTTCTTCAACCTATCCCGTTCTTACTTTTCAGTTTTTCTTTGCGCCGTTTCTTGATATATTTTTATGTGTTTCTGAAGAAAAAAAAAAACTTTTAAAATTAATGGAACACAATCAAGATCCCTACAATTACTAGCACTTTTTTTAAAAAGAGATTAACAACGCCAGAAAAACTTTTACTGTGAACTTATAATTGCTTATTATAAATTATTGAGTCATAAATATAATTTTTGTCCACATAAACATTAGAACGAGTGACTGACTCGAGGATACATTTCATGTTTTATGATTTTTTTTAACATGAAAAAAACATCTCAATCTTTTACTTTAGTTTTCTCAAAATATGGAGTTTGGCACGTTGTACCGACTAAATAGGTTTTCAAAATTTTATGTGACGTATCCAAGATTTTTTCCTTTTTCCTCAACAGTTCCAAAGCAATTTACCTACCGAGGGTTTTGGTAAAAGGAACTAAAATTTATTCCCCATAAAACCAAGTTTAGGTTTCTTGCTAGCGAAGGACTAGAATATCCAAACAACGAAAAAAACTTGCTTATCTCAGAGTCGTAATGCGGTAAAAGGTTCTCATGGTTTTGTCCGAATACATTATAACTTTTTTTTTCAGTAATAAGTATTAACATGGTGAAAGTATGTTTGTTTTTTGAAATTTGTAAAAATAATTTTCAAACAAATGTGGCTCAGAATTTAATTTTAATATTAACATCATTTTAGCACATGCTTACTGAAGCCCATTTGGACATACTCCTCACAGATATTCGGCATAGCTAAAAAGACTCACTTACAAAAACTTCAAACGTTTCAATCAAAATTGTTACGACTTTTCACAAAGGAACCAGGGTGTGACTAACAAAACTTTACATACAGATCTCCATCTACTAACAGTCGACCAGCACATAACGACTGTTTACAAACGATTTTTTATTAACTTGAAAGGACATCGTAACAGTTTAATCAGGAATATGGCTGACATTAGCATGGATACGAGGAGACTAAAAAGGCGCTGGATGAGAGATCGGCTCTCTTGGACAGCCAAGGTACTTGAATCAAGCCAGGAAGGGGGTGTTTCTGGGTACTTTCCCTCCTCATGTCATTATTTCCTACTACCGCCATCTCATTCGCTGATTGTCAGCACCTTGTTGACAGGTACGAATCAATAATTAAAGTCCAAAAAAAATTTAGAATTTTTTAATTCACGAGTTTTTATGCATTGAAAATTTTACAGTTTTATATTATATATCTCTGCAATGCCAATATCCGTTTTATCTGCTTATGGCGTACATGTACTAATGCAAAAAATTATTTATCTAAATCTTTTTTTTAGTTATATATTTAATATAAGATCTTGGAAGTTGTTATGAATTTTTATTTCAACTACTCATTTTTAATTTTACAACCGTAGTTTAATTTTATCTTCTTTTTTTTTTATTAAAGTTTACAAGCTATTAAGCCTTGAAAATTGTATAAATTTACATTATATACCTAAAAAATGTCAAATGCAATTTCCTATTTTTATATTATACAAATGCTGTGTCAAAAAACTGATAAATAATACACATACATAAGTAATACTTACGTATCTAATGGTCACTGGTCACTGCACAGCAATGGTGATAATGGTCACTTACGCATACATAGAAGAGATTGTATGCCAATATAAATAAGTCCTTCTTATCATATGCGGTATATTATGCGGTGTCAAGAACTCGTTTAAGATCCCTACCCTAATTAAACCTGGATAGACAAAATTCAGGACTTCCACTGTAGTGTCCTTCGATTGGCCGGTAGGAGAGAAAAGTGACAAAAGTCAAAATTGTCTAAATTAAAATATATCAAAAGAAAGATTTAAATTTTCTTATGTTTAATTTTGTTTCGTCAGAATATGTAGCGGTCAGTGTGTCTATGCTTACAGTTCGTATGTCGTGAGTGTATATAATGTAGAAAAGAGGATCCAGTATTGAACCTTGAGGTACTCCCGCTAAGACTGGACGAACTGAAGAATCTCCGACCCTTGTCGAACTGAGAAAAATCATGCCTAAAATGCCCTTATTTAATTAGCATAGCTCACATTTGCTGATTGTCGAAGTTTGTTGACAGAAAAAAGAGAATTGGTTCACAAAATATAATTATAAGGAATGGAACAATCTACAAAATCTTAAATGTTGTATCCATAAAACGCATAAACGCACTTGATCTTCTTACAGTTTTAAGAACGGATCGTTCACAAGTCAGTAGATTTGATTCATCTCCAATTTCCGTTATCACGTTTATTTTGGTTTTTTTTTCCACAAACCAGTCTTGCTCCCTTTATATTTATTTTCGTGGCCATGTATTGATGGGAGGGAGAGATAAAATTGTAAAGTAGGATCTTTTCCATTACTTGGTATAAAGGGAATAAGAAAAAGAGCGGTTACTGGAGCTCTCGGTGTAATGGAGTTGGGACCACAGACCCCGGGCGCTGGACTCATCTCCTACCATCACGAACTATATGAGCTCAGCTCTACCATACTTCTATGGTAAAAAAGATTACTTCATTTTATCTCAATTCCCAAAGTTAATTGTAGCTTACTACAAAGAATGCTTTCGTTTTTTAGTATGTAGTATGTGGAATGTACCTTTTTTTTTTTTTTTTTTTGGCGCCCAGACGGATTTATTTTGTTCTGTTTGTCTTTAATGTCATCATTTTCATGACCATAGTGCTTAAATTCTTTTTTAGAGAAGAAGAAGTGTTTTCTTCAGGATCAGGATTTTCAGTTAGATAAAAAAAAATCTGGTGCGTGCGCGCAACACACAACTTTCACTTACCAACTTACTTAGATAAGAAATTGACGTGTTTTGTTAAATATCATTTCCCAAAGTCACACATTTTTCTACATTCATATCTTATTTTTATTAATCGTTAAAGCCGTTTTTGAGTAAATAAAAAACCCCGTGAAAATGATACAAAATTTATTAAGTAAAGTCCCCCCTCCCGTAGATCAATTTTGATGAAATTTTTACAGTCGTATCTCGGGCATATAAATACATTAAATATCAAGTTTGATCAAAATCGTTAAAACCGTTTTTGAGTAAATAAAAAAACACGTGAAAATGATACAAAATTTATTAAGTAAAGTCCCCCCTCCGGTTGATCAATTTTGATGAAATTTTTACAGTCATATTTCAGGCATATAAATAGATGAAATACTCAGTTTAATCAAAATCGTTAGAGCCGTTTTTGAGAAAATCGAAAAAAACTTAAAAAGTTGTTAAATAAAGTACCCCCTCCCTTTGAGCAAATTTAATGAAATTTTTGCTGTCACATCGCGGGCTTATACATACTCTAAATACCCAATTTCAGGTTCGCACGGTTTATAGTTTTTGAGCTAGTCTGTTCACACACACACACACACAGACACACACACAGACACAGACACACACACAGACCATTTCGCGGGACTTGGTTATTTTGACTCAGGGGACCCCAAAACGTGTATTTCCGTTGAAAACCGGAAGTCGAAAATTTTCACGATCGCAATACTTCCACTTACTATATATTTCATATATAGGTAAGTGAAAGTAAAAATTATTTTGAAAAGCCAACCTTTCGATCAAACTTTTGGATCTTCATCAGGGCTAAATGAAAACAAATATATGAGTATCTATGCTAGAAGATGGCAATTAAAAAAATTGAAATTATTCATTTAATTGACATCTTAAATTAATTTTAAATACTAGCATAGATGCTCATACCATATATTTGTTTTCTTTTAGCCCTGATGATAAAAACTTTTTGAAAATCCTGATTATGAAACAACCTGTCATAAATAATAACAGTTGACTATTTCTCACCTCTGAACATAAAAGTTGTTAGAATAGGTTTCCATTAACAAAAAATGTATTAGTATACTTCTAACCATTAACTAAGATCATATTGGATGAATTTTATATAATTCTTCTTATTTAAAAACAGCTTCTTCGTCCAAATTTTTTTTTTAAAAAACTCAAGAATGATGTAGACAAGAGTGGTTTAGTGACCAGCACTATCGCATGTTAGCATCTTTAATATTTAAGCCGCCAGGTGGCACTAGGATTTTTTAAAGGGAGTACAAAATCTTTGGCTATGCCGTCCCTCGGATAGGTTGTAAAATGGAAATCCCGAGCCTGTGCGATGTCAGATGCTCGTTTAAGATCCTGATTAAAACTGGAGGTAAAATTTATGATCCCCACTGTAGCACCGTTCTATCAGCCTCAGTAGCATAAAATGACGTTAAACAAGCATAAGATAAATAGTATACCAATCATAATTATTGTGGTTTAAATATAGTTAATAAGTGGTAAAGTAAAATTTAAACCAAAATTGTTTCAGGGGCTAAAAGGAAACAAGGAGGCGGTTTTTTCGTAGTGAATAATTTATTGTTTGCTATAGAAAAAAATTACAAAAGGATTAAAAAATAAAGTATGCATGACATTGGCAATAGCCATCAAGCGTTTACTTGAAATGTAGTGTTGTAATTTGTGTTAAATCAGCTGTAATCGGGGGGGGGGGGGGGGGTCCACACTCAATAATACCTCATTACTGATAAGATCTATCAGGATGATTTAATAGCCGTTATGTATATCTAATAATGTGGTATATTTTACGAAATTACAACGATTGATAATGAATGTCTGTTTTTACAGCAATATTGTTCACACACTAAAATTCGTGTCATAAAAAATATAGAAACTAGACTTCTTGACCATTTTTTCACAGGGGTGACAGACATTTGGAATTATTATTTTAGTGATCACCAGGCTTTTTTTTTCTGTTTAACCTATGACCATTTATTTTAAAAAGGAATACCTGTGAATGACAATTTATCAGATATCTACATAAACGTTAATAAGTAAAAAAGACTTTTTTATTATATCAGTAAACTGTTACGTTTCAATAATTTATGTCGAATAAAGGATTGTACAACCACAAAACACATTACTCTGTTCTCTGACAGGAGAAAATTTATTTATGACTGATAATATTCGTCCTTCTAAGAACTAACGAGATGGCTCGTAGCTTAGAAAGTTGGTCATCGACTTCTTTGAATGTCGTAAGTCTTAATCCTGATCTTCATAATTGAAATCGTGTTTCCCATGCTCTTGACTTCTGGACATTCCATGGCCGTATTGCTGCATTACTCCTGGACTTTACTCAAAGTTGAAACGATTATTTATGTTTTAAATTTATTAAAAAATTCTTTTATCGTCAAAATCGATTCGGGCATCACAGTTGTGAATTTTATAAAACTTCATTAGCAGAAAAATAAATGAATGGCCGTCTGGCCATCCATTCCCCCACCAAGATTTAGACTTGAATCTAAATGCAACCTTACACAGTGCGAACAGATGAAGTTCGTATCTTTAATAGATTAGCTGTTCTGTTTGGACTGGTTGTTCGGGGTTGGGTTTGGCACAGTGTAAAGGCACCTTAAGTTGGCGCAGGTCCTTCTGGCCAATTGGTATTAGTCTGTGATAAAATTTTCATGGTCCATTGGATACCAAGGAATGGGGTGTGGGGATCGAAGACTACGCGAGGCTTAATTAATGGTTTCAATATATTTGATAATTGATATTTGAAGATCAGAATATGTTTTTGTATAATACTTAGTACCTATAGGAAATGAACAAGAATTTCTTTAATTTGTAGCTTTTGTTTCTCATATTTTCTAGGGGACGGATTTGCCCTCTCCTGCCTTTCCCCGCGAACTCCCATGGTACAATTCCTTAGTCTCTGAACTTTAGGCCTTCCCCTTCCCAATTATTCAGACTTGAATCTAAGTTGACGCAGTTACTGCAAGACCTACTGGCCATTGTTCAAGATATGATTCTGCAGTAAAATTTGCACCACTTTCCATTCCATATGCTCTATTTTAAACATAAATCTTTGTTCCCAAGATATTATACACACAGTAGGAAACAAAAAAGAAAATTAAAAAGAGACGTAAGCCAGGTTGCCAAGATGCTCAACAATAGCCCAAGATAACCTCACAACCCGTGCATGATATCTGTAACAATAAGGTATTTGCATAAAGGATTTAACAAACTGAGCAATTAATCACATTAGCTACGGTCCCCGGCGTTGTATATACAAGTGAGGCGTTAATCAAATTGTGAATAAATGAATCCCTAAACAGTTACCGAGTTATATATTATTCATTGTGGCCATTCTTCTCTGCGTCCTATTGCCACTTATTCGATTGTTCCTCGCGCACTCCCAATGTAAACGGTTCGGTAATGAGCTGGAGAACGACCCTTTCTGTCCCATTATCTTTGGAAGAGGACATTTCTGTTCTAGATCTTCTGATTTCCACCCTCTTTCTTCCGTCATCCTCCGACTTCCATCCTCGAAACCCGCATTGATGAAAGATGACTGTCGGTACACCGTGAGAGCGGCCCGGCTCATAGACTTGAGAGATAGCCTTCGATTCATCACCAGGCCTAACAATGCGGTCATTAGCTCGGTGCTGTGGTGTCATCCTCCTCGGCCAGATCTTAAGAGTCACCCTGGGGGGGTTCATACCATCTTACATCTAAACTATCATTGATTCTAGGTACAATCCTGTACCTAAAACTACGATTTTATTTTAGATTTGTTTGTTTGTTTAACGTCACTTTATGCCACAAAGGCTAATCGGACGATGCTTCGGTGGGAGTCCTAAATTTTGCCTATCCAGTTATAGTAAGGATAGGGATCTTTAAAGAGTACCTGACATCGTACAGGCTCGGGACCTCCATTTTACGTCCTAACCGAGAGACGGCATAGACATGGATTTTTTACTCCTATTAAAAAATCCTAGGGTCACTTCGGGACGCGAGCCCGCGACCTTCAGTATTGTAAGTTTATTTTGGAATTTCTAAACTTTTAATTTTTCCAGTCATCCTGAAGTCTCTGTTTGTACTCGTAGATCACTAGCATTCCCTGCCGCGGCATTGCCCGCGAGCCTTTAAAATTAATTCTGTGATCATATAATATGTTAACTGATGTTAAGGAGATTTAGTAGAATCGGAGCTTCCGGTAGGTTGAATGTTGGGGGGGGGGGAAGCTGCCGGCTCGGTAGAAGAGAGGGAACGCGGAATAGAGAGAGTTCACTAAAACCTCCGAAACAAAAAATTGCTTACTCGTCGTGAACGCTTCATTTTTCGGCTTTAAAACATGGTTTTCGACGCCCCGCAAGAGCTTTCGAGTTAAACTCGTATCAAAATCTTTAAAATGAGTCGAAATTAGATACTTTTTCTCGAAGTGCAAAAATAGGTGTCCGTTAGAGTTAAACGACAATTTCGACGTTTAAACCCCTTAGGGGTTACATTTTTGAAATTCCTTTCTTAGTGGTTACCTACATCGCGTTTAAAATCTAAATCCCGAACTTCAAGTTTTTATCATTAGTAGATTTTGCCCTGCGTTGATTCTGTCAGTCAGGACAAAGCCTCTTATATAGAGAGAGATAGTAAAATTTAGAATAAAGTTGAAACTTCACATGGGATAATCCAAAAAAACAGTTTTATGAATCGTAGCCATCTTCTTGCCGACGTGCGATATAGCAATATACACTAACAAGACCTAATATGGCTATTGAAACTAATAATATTGATTTTGTAATGTAATAGTTTAAAGATAAACCCGTTGATTCCTCCCAATTATATATCTCAACCAAAACAAAATTGAAGAGAAAAGATTCGGGTATCGCAAATCTAATTTGTACATCACGAGTCATAACAAAATATCTTCTAGGTAAGCAATATATCTTGCTTCTTTAATAATAATTATGAGAAAGATTCGATAGCCTGTGATGTGTGATGCTAACGAAATTTTAATTTTTTCTATTTGGTTCTCCATCATCAAAATCACAAACGTCCCATTTATTCAGTAGAAAGAGAGACATGGAGTAGTTAATCAATGAAGAGCTGTTTGAGGAGACATAAAGAGGCCCCTCTTTAAGAGTCCCAGATTGTAGATTGTATATCTACGCGGGACCTGGGACGCCAGCAGCTAACAGTAGAGAAGGGATTTCTTTTTTTCCATCCACGAAGAGACGCTGAGGTCGGAGCCGGTGGTGGGGGAAGATGTGACGTCACCAGAAGTGGAGGGGAGGGCCGCATTCCAGACCAGATCACCTGTTCCCACACCGTCCCTGTATTAATCATCTCCACCACTCCGGAGGGTAATGTAAATCGCCCATGGGCGGCCTCCATGTACCGGAGAGGAGTCCCGGATAATCGGGCGGATCATTGGTGTGTCGGGCTACGACCAGGATGAGGACAGGATGGAAGAATGTAGAAGCGTCATCTTGGTCTTGTTAGGGCAGTGAACGTGTAGATCTAGGAAACGTATTCATATTTTTAATGCCTACTTAGCGTTTAATTTTTGGAACGAAGTGGAACCAACGCTTTTTTTTATCATCTTGGGATGAGAATGCTGTTCACTTGCTAAACGGTTAAGGTGCTTATGTACTATGCGGGCCCCCAAGATTTTATATTAAACTAGCTAGGGTGCCCGGCTTCGCTCCGGTAGTTGTGTGGTAGTTTTAATAACAGAAAAACTTTAAAATTAAAGGAAATATAGAACAAAATCAGCACCTTCTTGAAAATTCGGTTTTAACTTGGTATCAATATTCTACAGACTTGAGATCTGCAGAGTCCGCCCAAATAAGGAACCCTGTATAATTTACAGGGAGTTTGATGGTCCTATTTAATCCAGAAGTATAGAAACTACCGAAGATTCATAGAAACTTTTTTTAAGACCTTTCTTCCATTTCAACCTCCCTTAAGATATCCCCCCGTAATTTGGACGGTTTCTGCATATCTAGAATCTTACTACTATTACAAAGCGAAATCCAAAATTTCTTGAAGGCATAATTTTTTCATTATATTTCTTTTTATCTTGAACTATGAGGGATGATAAAATCTAGAATGCTGTTATTGGAGTTATTCGTTTTGTCAACTGGAATGCTCACAATGCTAGTAACCAAACCAACTTCTTTTTCATAAATACAATAAGAACACTTCAAACTTTTTATTTTCGATTTATATTTAGTCAATTCATCTCTTTTTTTATGTCTAAATTTATTCGCTCACTGTACTACTACGAAATGTTCACTCATATTGCATTAAATTTACTTAAGTATATATTATATATAGATTAAATGTAATGTGCTGATCATATATTAGCCTTCTTATGAGAAAACTAATTTTTTAAAGAATCCAATTGGTTTTCTAATTGATTGCTGAGATTTAAAGTACTTATTTTATTTTGGAACGCAAACTAATTATTTTCTCTTAATTTTTTAGTCATTTAAAAAGAACTGCTGAAAAAATATAGAACGATTACATACTTAATGAATGGACAATAAACATTGAGAGAAACGCACCCTAGCGCTTCCTGGTAGCCTGGAGCTCGAACTAAATTTTTCATTCATAAACTCGTATCTCAATCTCAGAGAGGCTAATTAAATGGTGCGAGAGGCTTAAAATTCCAGTCCTTTTCTCTTCAATTTTACACTCTTAAGAGAAAAACGGAAACCTTCTTCTCCGTAAGGGGTCATATGGCTAAACGAAGACATAACTTCCTTAATCCTACGTGGAGTCGTTTTTGAGCCTTTTCGGCACGCACATTGTACACTTTGCTTTATAATATATATATTGATTACATTTATTCCATGAGTATTTATTTTATTAAACATATGATTTCGAAATATAGTGACATTATTTCTCAGTTAATTTTCACAATGTACAATTTAAAGTGGTTATTCAGGACAATTAATAATGGAAAAAAGAATTCTTCCAGGGACCATAATTCTCTCAGGTTGTTGGAAGGGTTATGTGAACATTTACAAAAAGGGGATACACCCATAAAACTGTTAACCATAAGTTTAATTTTTTTGACCCCAAGCCTTTGACGAATACTCAAAGAATTGAGAGATTATGGGGATCAGCAAAATGGGGAAACAAAAAAAGAAAAGGAACAACTAGATGCTTCCTTTCTTCATACCTTGCCGAATTTATGTGGAGGACTCAATTAAAAGAAGAGGATCTCTTTGAGGCAATTTTAACAGATATCAGAGATTTTTTGTTAGAACAAAATAATTGTAAATAAACATATGCTAAATGTTGTTAGTATTTTTATTCATAATAAATGTAATTTAATATAAAATCTTGGGGGCCCGTATAGTACATAAGTATCCCGGTTAATAATAATAATAATCAATAACGGTTAATGATTAACTCAATATTGATCAAAAACCTATTTGGTTCATTGTGATCGCCCCTAGCGGTCAAATAGCGAAGTTAAATTTGGTTCAAAACTTTTTTCCAAAGCTATAACCGTTGTTATTGAATTTAAAACAGGTGTTGTAATTGAATCGGTCATTTGAAGGGGTCGAGGCAAAATAGTGCCAAGCAACATTCTTAGCAAAAATAAACTGTAGTTGCAGTCTGCTGTATATTACGTATACGTATAAGTAAAAACAAAAACGTTTTTACTGTTCCATTAAGAGATTTCCTTAATTTAAATTAATTTCTCCGACATTCATGATTTCATGAATCTATGTTCATCGATAGATCTGAAAAATAAATGTGTTTGGACTTTAGGGTTTCTCCTGATTAAAGAAGACAAACGGTTTTTACAAACCATATCATTTGGAAATTACTGTACAAAAGACTCACAAGCTTACACGCATTGTGTAATAAATGAAAAATAACTGAACGTAAAAATATATAAGGTTGAAATGTGCAAGATTCAAATCTATAGTTCTTCGTTCAAATCTTCTCTAGTTCATTTGACTGTGACAAGCCAAGAAAAATTTACTGCAAAAAATGCGTACTGCTTTGGGTACATGAAGATATTTTTCAATGTCTTGGGTTGGAAGAGTTTTTTCAAACAATGATTATTTGAATGGTCTATAAAAGGCGATAGATCAGCTGAGTTTGTGGGGTATCTATTGAATGTAAGCATGCAAGGAGTTCAAAAATGAAATAAAAAGAAAAGCGATTTTTTTGGACATGTCCGGTTTCCTTAACTATTTTCTCCGACACACATTCCTACGTAGAATACTTTTTTCATGATTCGATAAATGTGCGTTGGTTCCATAAATCTGAATTTTTTTTTTTTTTTTTTTTTTTTGATTTGTTGAGCTTCTCCTCATGATGGAAGATAAATGATTGTTACAAACCATATATTTTGGAAATGGCTGTACAAAACACTCACAAGCTCATTTTTTTAAATGTATTTTTCCATAATTAAAACCCGATTGAACAAAAAATCATTTGAAAAATATCTAATAGGTATTGCTCGGTCCCTCAGTGTTCAATTAGAAAATCAAAAGACGTGTCATTCCCTTTTATTTCCAGAAAATAAAAAGCTTCTTAAAGAGTGGATTGTAAAATTAAGTATAGATAATCCTGTTTCGAAACATATGACGATATGTAGTCTTTATTTTAAAGAAAGAGATTATATTTATCCAGGTAAATATTAGTAGTTGACATTTTATTATTCCAAAATGCTAGTTTTATGCAAATAACATTGAGACCATAGTGTCATAGATTTGTTTTTCTTTTTTAATTTTCCCCATTTTTCTATTACATCCGTTGTGCTTAATTGTTCCATTTTTTCAATGCGAAGCCTGAAAGTTTTGACAAATAAATAAATAATATGACAAAGAATCTAAGCTGTCATAACAATGATTGTGTGAATAGGTAATTAATGTTATTACTAACCGAAAAACGTCGAGTAAATTTACAATGATGTGTTTGCATTTACCAGAACTACCAGCTTTACAAGTACAATGAGAAGAAAATTGCTTATTATTATTAATAAATTTGATTTCCACTTTTATTTGATGAGGCAGTCCTTTAAGATTGCTAGTTTAAAGACACGGGGCTCGTAAAATAACTGTTTTTTTATTTTTAGATATTATTCCACATGCAATTATGTGGTATGCATCAAGGATAGCCTGCCCATCAATTAATGGTCTTTTAAAATTACCAATTATCTCTATCACATCAACTATGTCTAACACCGTTCTTTCCGACATTTTGCAAAACTACTAGCGCACCATATATTCGATTGCGCCCGCCTTTAAGGTTGAAATGTGCAAAATTTAAATTTACAGTTCTTCATTCAAATCTTCAATAGTGCCTTAGGCAGTGACCGGCCATCAGAAGCGAGAAGATATAAGACATTTTTTGCCGGAATGCCCACTTTATATTGAAGCAAGGCATGTTTTTATCCGTAAATATTTTAAAAAAAACCACAGTGCTGCAGAAGAAATGCTTCACGTGCTCCTAAAAATTTATGATAAACCCCAACTAAAGGATTTATACCTTTATGTAGCGAATGCACTAAAAGTGGGGGCCTTTATTATATATGAATGAATTAACTGTGGAAGTGCATTAATTCTCATAATATGTTTTTTTAATAATAATCATCTTTGTTTAATGTATTCTTTTTTTGTTAATTTATATGCATGTCATATCTCCAATATTATATAATTTAAAAAAAAAAATGAAGGGGGGAATTGCTTTTTATTTCTTGACATAAAAATATATATATTAAAATATTAAAAAAATATGTATAGGCATGAAATTATTACTTATTATATGGTCTCTATTGTAATGTTTATATAATAAAATACAATAAATTATTTCTCTATCTAATCAATGACAGGCCGAGCATAACTTTTAAAGGTACTTACTGCTTTGGTTACAGAAAGATATTTTCCAATGTCTTTGGTTTGTCGAGTTTCTCCTGATGACGATTATTTTAATGGTCTATGAAAACCGATAGAACAGGTGAACATTTTAAAACAAAGGAGTAAATAGTAAAATAATAAAACAAAGGAGTAAAAGTAAAAGGAGTAAAGGTAAAAGGAGTATTTTATTTAAAAATAAAATAAAACAAAGGAGTAAATACTTGTCGGGTATCTCTTGAATTAGATGTCTCGGCATGCAAGGAGTTCTAAAATAAATAATTAATGATTATTTTTTTTTTTAAATATTTCGTAGATGATGTTTGGATTGTGGACAGCATAGGTAACTTTTCCGGTGGATTGTAGGTGGATATATTGTGAGATACTTTTTGGCAAAATGTCTGCTCACAAAACCACAAGAAATTTTTAATGTTGTAATAATCAAAGGATAGATATGTTTCCTTATCTGGCTGATCCATTTGTGAGTTGTGAAAAGCATTCAGAAGTCTTAAAAGGTCGGAAATAATAGATTAGAGATTATAATAATATTTCGAAAATTCCTTTTCACCAGAACTAGTTCCTATAAACGCAGAGGATCAGACTGTGAACCGCTTCCCATTTAGGTCGATTAAAAGAAATTCAAAGGTTACTGACTTATTAAGGTACTTTCACTCCAGGGTACGCTGGAGAACTATCAAGTCTTCCTCCAGTCTTCCAGCCTTCCTTATACTACCATCACCTCAGTTCTCTTTTATATTAATATTTCTTTAGTACTTAGCTTTTTTTGCATTCCGAAGTAAAAATTATTCCTTTAATATTTGAATAAATTATTTAAGTTAAAAAATATACAATAATAAAATAAATAAAACTGGTAATAAGGACGTGACTATTTCACATAACGTTTAAGTAATAAAACAATCATTACGTTAATAACTCTAGAGTTCTCAAAAAAATTTGTTTTTTTAACTATCTCAAATTTAAATAGTGGTAACTTTTAGTTTAATCCTTGAAATTTTTATTTAATTTACGAAAATATTAGCTACAACTACCACCATTCTTGTAAGTGAGTTTATAAATTATTTTATTTAAAAGTTATTTGCAGTAGTGCGCCCTTAAGTGCAAAAAAGAAATGCCTTTCTTAAAAAATTGAAAATAGAATTTTTCACTTATGATTCGTGTTTTTTCCTCCACTATTTACTCCTTGATTTTAAAATTTTCTCTAATAGAAACTGTGAAAAAAATTTGCTTTCCTAAAAAGTTGATGTACTTCTTAATGATGTGTCGATAAAACATTTTGGTTAGTATCAAAGAGTCTACAGAGAAAATTTTGATAATACTGAAAACGGAAATTGTATAGTTCCTAGTTAAGAAAACATCTCAGATTAATTTAGATATTGTTGGTTTATTTCAAATTATCTTTTTACACATTAGATTTTTCTTTTGTATTTTTCAATCTTTATAATATCACACCCTCAATGCCAGACTTATTAATTATTTTTAATTTTTATTTTAAAACCTCTGCAAACAGTGACAAAATGGGAAACCGATATATTTTAAAATTCAACCTATATATAAGACATTTATTAATATTGATTTTAGTTTATTTGTCATTTTTATAACATTTAAAAGCTAAAGCTGTGGTATAATGGTATATTGAGGGTGACCTGTGCTATATTGGTATATAGCATGGCTACCAGAATACTAAAGGTCGCAGGTTCGCGCCCCGCGGTGTCCCTAGGAGTAAAAAATTAATAGGAGTAAAAAATCCTTGGCCATGCCGTCCCTCGGATAGGACGTAAAATGAAGGTCCCGAGCTTGTACAATGTCTGGTACCCGTTAAAGACCCCTATCCTAATCATACCTGGATATGAAAAATTTAGGACTCCCACTGTAGCATCGTCCGATTAGCCTTAGTGGCATAAACTGACGTTAAGCAAACAACAAAAGCTAAAGTAACACATTTGAAATTGTAATGTTCGAAAAATAATACTATTAGTGTTTGCGTTTTCTTTAACTGAACTTAGTTATTTGCACTTATATAATTGCCGCTCGGTGGATTTATAAGTAAAAAAAAAAAAAACAAGAAATATCGTTTTCTCTTAAATAGGTTATTTGGAGTTAAGGTAATCAGACACTGAAGATTCCTTGCTATCTATACCAAAAACCTTCAAGTAAATTAAAATAACATAGAATTACTTTGATTTAATTTTATAAAATGGAATCAAGTGACTATAAAGAGACGATATTTTTTACATTTAATTACAAACAATATAGAAAAAAAGAGACCTCAAATAGTCTCAAATTTACATATATATATTTATATATATACAAGCCAAATTTTCGCCCCTTCGGGCATCATCAGGGCTGTAAAATTATGTATAAAGGTACAATTATAATTATTCTAAAATTGTTTCACTAAGTTTGTTTGTTTGTTTGTTTAACGTCCATTTTTATGCTACTTAGGCTAATCGGACGATGCTACAGTGGGAGTCCTAAATTTTGCCTATCCAGGTATAATTAGGATAGGGATCTTTAACGAGTTCCTGACATCGTACAGGCTCGGGACCTCCATTTTATGTCCTACCCTATTTTATCCTATCCTGTTTCACTAAGTATTAATAAAATAAAATAAATGTTGGGGGACTCACCATCAGATTGAATATATATATATATATATATATATATATATATATATATATATATATAAAATATTTCACATATAAATGAAAAGTTAAAAATTCTTATAAAAACCACTGTCTTCAAAATTCATGTAACCTATTTACTTAATTTATGTAATGTTGGGATTACTGATAATAAATGTTAGACCAACCTAGCCCCAGATGATGAAGTGTTCTTACATAGATTGTTCAAGACAGTGGTTTTTATAAGAATTTTTAACTTTTCATTTATATGTGAAATATTTTATATATATATATGTATATTTAATCTGATGGTGAGTCCCCCAACATTTATTTTACTTTATTAATACTTAGTGAAACAATTTTAGAATAATTATAATTGTACCTTTATACATAATTTTACAGCCCTGATGATGCCAGAAGGGGCGAAAATTTGGCTTGTATATATATAAATATATATATGTAAATTTGAGGCCCCTTTTTTTCTATTAGCGATTAGTCTCCTTCCTGCTATTGAAAAATCTTAATATAAATTACAAATAATTTAAAAAAAAATCAAGGTAACTATCCCGTCCAATAGAATACTTTTAGCAAAAAAAAAAAAAAATTATAATAAAGATCTAACTCGGAGAAAAAAAAGAAGAAAAAACCAACAAAAAAGAAAACTCAAACCAGTAAATCCATCTACGACTCCCAGGAAAAAAAAAAAGAAAACACTTGCCTAACATAAGAAGAATTCGGATATCTTTTTGGTCAGTTCCATTACCCAGAACTCAACGGTCGTATTTCAAATTTGGAAATTGGCAGAAGGGATAACCATGTCTTAACAGGACATAGTAGTTTTAGTATCCTCGGCTGCCATTTTCTAAATTCCTTTCTTCAGATATAGCACACTTTGATAATGCACTAGCCCATATTTGGAAACTCGTTTGCAGTGTTTCGAACCCTTGCACATTGCAGGAGGTGTCTCTTTCCCAGATTTATGGTACCTAACCCTTCACCTGTACTGATCGAAAATCTTGCGCTTAAGTGCTGTACCGAATCAAGGTTTGCTTATTTATTTATTTTCTGTGTATATCAAAGTTCATTCAATGAATAAAAAATTATATATCCTCGTAACATTTCTTTACTTAAATGTACTCGTATTTCTTCCCTAATGTAAAAAAAAAAAGTTACATTAATTTTTTCCCGAACTTTGAGAACCCTGATTTTCAATATACATCAGGGGCATACATAAGGGGGCTTAATTATTGATATAAAAAAAATAATAAGTATCGTAATCTAAATAATTTTTATAATTCATATAGAGCCAACTTTATGGCAAATAATGTTATTAAGTTGTATTTTTATACAACTGAATGAAAATTAAAACTGTTTCAGGAAAAAAACTTTAAATAATACTTCTCTTTAGAAAATCCGTACCTTTTCAATTTTTTACATTATAAGAGAAACTTTAAAACATCACAGTTTACTAAAATATAAATACGAAGTCAAAAGGTACGAATTTTTTAAAGATAAATATTATTGAACTTCTTTTCTTCGAAATAGGTGTTAGTCGGTCTATCAACTGATCGGCTCATATTATTTTGTTTAAACATACAAACCACGTTACTTCAAATTATGCTCAATATGATTTTTTTTTATTTTCCGAACATAATATAGGAAGAATTTTTAGCTTCCTCTAAAATTATGTGGTTAGGAGGTGTGGTTGAAATGGTCCAGAAAAAAATAATACGGTTACTCGCCCATTTTTGAAGAAAATTGTATTTTTACCACCAAACACGAATGGAATCGGTTGTTCAAATCAAGTTTTTTTTTTTAAAAATGCCAAAAACCATTTTCTCAAGACTGGTAAGTCATAGCACGATTGCTTTCCTTACAGTCTGCTCTATCTTTTGTGTTATTTTTGAATATTATTAAGTCGAATACTTGAAAACTGCGAATGAAAACAACTGGTTTAATATCTCAAGAGACTGTTTTTGATGGTAAGTTTTGGGTTTTAAGGGGATACACATCGGAGCTGAGTTTTGGCATGATATAATAAGCAGTTTTGATTAAAAGTACTGTTAACCTGAAGTTTTAGTTAACTTTAGGCTCTGTTATCTCTTGTGGGGGACTTAATAAAAATATATTTTTTTAAATTTCTTCACCGTTAGTTGCTTCCCGTATACTTATTCTCACTAATAAATACTTCAATGCTATGCGCCAAATTTTCATTAGGTTATTCAATAGCTATTGTATCGGGTGTACTACAAACTAACGAATCAGAATAAATCCGGTTTTGATTAGCTTGGATCATCGTCTGCATTAAGTTTGTGTGTTACAACTTGTCATTTTTTTACAATTCATCTTTATTCTTGCCTGGTAAAATAAAAATAAAATGTTTAAAATAATTATCCATGTTTATAACTGCGATCTTATAGGTTCTCGGGGCCTGCTGACTCTGGGCTTCCATAATCCTTGGACCTAGACGAGTTTGTCAATGTCCTTGAACCCGAGAGAGCTGACGCCATCGGTGGGAAGGACACTGCTAAATAGGCCCCAATGGGATTGGTTATGGAGCTATGGGCAGTCACCATGGTGAACATGGCTTGCAGCAATGTGAGGTTTCCCCTCCAGTCTGTCTGTGATCTAGCAAGCAACACAAATGTCTGTAACAAGACCACACTGCGCGGCCAAAGCTCTCATTAGGCCTAATGCGCCAACTGAAAAAAAAAATAACTGCGATCTTCCTGATATTCCAAGTAAATAAATCCCTGACATTATTAAGACTCAACTTGCACTAAAGGTAAAGAACTCTGTTCCTCCAGAAAAGTCGAGTTTTTGCAGTTTCCTTGGTTTTACCGTTGATCCGATGTCATGCTATAAGTTGGAGCTACACAAAACTAAGTGCTCGTTTTGTTTCCAAAAACTCCTGCACCTCCTCCCGTACATGTAAACAACGGTACATACAACAGACAGCGATTAGAAAGCTGAAATGTTTGCGTTCGTGTTGGTGGTTGCCGGAGGTAGCTGTTTAGTAGTTATTATCGGTCTTTACCTGGCCCGGACTAGCGTGAGAAACACAGATCCTAGAACACAAAACTACTTGAAACAGACCTGAGAAAACGTTTTGGGAGGATGGTAGTTAGTTGGGGTTTCTCTTTAATTTAAAAATCACTATTTTTTTTTTCTCTGCAGCGTCTATCTTTCCCGGAATCTCTCCCTGAAACCTTACTGGTTGTTTGGCTGCGATTTTAAACGAACTCAGAAATGTAGGAATTCATAAAATATTGTTTGTTTGTTTGCTTAACAGCACTTTATGCCACTAAGGTTAATCGGACGATGATACGGTGGGAGTCCTAAATTTTGCCTATCCAGGTATAATTAGGATAGGTATCTTTAACGAGTACCTGACATCGTACAGGCTCGGGACCTGCATTTTACGTGCTATCCAAGGGACGGCATGGCTAAGGATTTTTTACTCCCATTAAAAAATCCTAGGACCACTCCTGGGCGAGAACTTGCGACCATTATTCATAATATATTATTTTTCTGATCAGGATACTGAAAAGTACTTACAACGTCAGTCAAAAGAACCTTTTATTTTCATTTATTTGTTTGATTTTTATTCTGGGCCTGGCTTATTTGTTTATTTGGCTTCTTTGTTCTGTGTTTAGAGCGTAGTTAAAACTAATTTTAATGTTAAGAAGAATTGTCAAGGAACTTGCTAGTTGCATAAGAAATGTTTGTCACCAGAGTAAGTTCTAGTTAACCGGAAACTTTACCTAAAGCTGCTTAGAAGTGGTTAAAACCTTGAGTTCACCTAAAGTTATTCAACATTTGAGCTGACCGATTACTTCGTTTTAACCATAATTTTTTTCTTCGACAGATCTACCTTAACGCAATCCTCCCACCTCCGTCTCGGTCTACCTCTCGGACATTTCCCTGTCGGCACTGTGGTTAGTAATCTTTTAGGGATTAGTTTACTACTAGTTATACCTCGCTTTTTTATTTTTGATTATTTGTTTCGTTATACATCACTTTATGCCTCTAAGGTTTATCGGACGGTGCTATAAGCAGGAGTTCAAAATTTTTCCTATCCAGGCAAAACCAGGATAGGGATCTTTTACGAGTAACTGACATCGTACAGGCTCGGGACCTCCATTTTACATTCTATCCTTAAGGCCACCTAGCGTGCCGCGAACCCTCGGACCTTTAGTATTGTAAGCTGCTACAGTACTTGAGGTGACCTCTTCACAAGATTATACGTCCAATTTATTTTTCACGCTGCTATTAGCTCAGTTATATCGCTTCTCTTATGATTTAAAACATCAAATTTCATTTTATAAATTTACATTTTTTATTAATCTTTTATTATTATTAGGCGCCAAATAAGTACGATTTCATGTAATGTTATAAGGTGCTGATTACTAAGGAACTTTAATCGATTCGATTAGATTACCTTTGCAAACTTTAGTTGATAAGTTTTCTAATGAAGTAACATTAAGTATGTTCTTAAATGAAGGAACGTTCATAAATAAATTCGCCAGTTTTACAGAATACTGTCATTTTCCTATCAAAAATCGATGTTCCGGGCATCCGAAGGAATTTCTCACCCATCCATTTCAAACCCTCATCTTCAAGGGCACTCTTCCCAGTGTTGAATGTGACGCTATTAACGCCCGAAACAATCGCACACAAAGGAAAATCGTTAATCTTTTTATTGCTTAACGACCGTGAACTAACAAAAGTACAGTTCGATTCGAACATGAAACGGTTTCTTTTGAAGAGTTTTTTTTTTAACGGTTGGTTTCGGATTGAACTGGAACCACACGCCTGAATATAGTAAGAAAAATAACTGTTTAATTTGGTAATTATACTTATGTCGTATAAAAAGCCATAAACAATTCAAAATAATGCCACATAAACTGCATGCGTTTGCTTCAACTCGAATGTTATTTATGCTAAGTAAATACTTTAACAAGAGTGGCCGTAATTTCTGTCGGTAATTTCCTATACATGTTTCGTTAAAATCTTCCCAAGAGCGTTTTAGTTAATTGACCACAACCTTATAACTACCTTTCACTTCTGTTAGAACCAATTAGAAAAACCTTTTCGCTATTCAAATTTATTCCCCCGTAGGAAAATCGCCGATTTAACAATCAAACCGCCCCTTGTTAACTTTTAACGCTGATTGGGAAATTATTTACGGCAAATTAACGATCGCATTAAGTAAAAATAAAAAAGTAACGTTGAAGATTACTGTAGGTTATAAATAAATATGGCTAACGTCATTTATGCTTCTTAAGAATCATCTATTCATGATGAACACAATTAATTAAATTTAACTGATTGTTTAGTGTTAACGAGATCTTGATGTGTTGTACTTGCAATATGAAATCCTGATTCATTTCATAAAATCTACTATATTATAAATTTTATTCTGTTATTTGTTATGCATTTACGTTCCCCACATATTGTTTTGGTTTATTTGTCCACACCAACAACCATTTCAATCTTATTTATTATTTTTTAAAAGTTAAATTGACTTGGTTTGTTCGTTTGTTTTGCTTATCGTCCCTTCATGCTATTAAGGATAATCGGACGATGCTACAGTGGGAGTACTAAATTTTGCATATCTTATATATGCATAAAGAAGAAGAAAGAAATTAGATATTTTAACAATTCAAGGCCAAATATGCAAAGTGTACAAGGATAAAAATGGCAATATTCTTACAAGTAAATGTAAAAGTAGCCAAGCCAAGACGACAAAATTTCTTTTAATTTTTTCTATTTTTATAATTATTCAGAGAAAATAATAGACAAAAACTTTAAATGTTGTCAATTATTTTCTTTAAGATATTAATCCTTTAAAGCCTCTTCATAAATATGTGCATCAATCTGTGAGGTGAATTAATTGAATTTTATAACTTCCTCTCCCTTCAATATACCCGTATTGTACGCAGCTGACTTATCAGGAAAAAAAATTCAAAAAGATAAAACTCTTTGATTGAATATAAGCCTTTTCTTCAATAGCAGCTCGATAGTTGATCACCAAATTCATAGTTTTCCTTAGAAGGTTGTCTATATGTCTATTTAATTTTAAATATTTTTCTAACAATTACTATTATTTCCTCTAATTTCATTCCCATATTGACAGAAGAGGTATAATTAGGATAGGAAACTTTAACTGAGATCGCACAGGCTCGAGACCTCCAATTTATGTCCCATGGGAAGAACTGTGCATGGTCAAGGATTCCATTTAAAAAATCCTAGGGCCTCTCGGGCCCCGAACCCGCGACTTTAGTCTAGTGTTTTAGTTGGTTGTGCTAACCACTACAGCACTGGTGTCCTCCAGTTTTTTTCGCTATGAGCGTGAAAGTTTTTTTTTTGAGAGGACAAGGAATGTTCCAGACTAAAACTCATTGGAAACCTTCCAAAAATAATAGCAATTAAGATATTTCTACGATATTTCTACTTAAAAACCTTTCATAAATACTGTTTTAAATATTTTATTACTTACACTAATATCTTTAGGTACTTTCCTTAATTAATTTCATTTCGAAAGTAGATAAATAATGGCCTAAAGACATTGTTTTTTGTTCCTCAGTAGAACAGGGACTACACTTAGAGGCTGTCGGCTGATATAATTACACAGCCGTACTGGAGGGGGGAACTGGTATTCTTGAATATCCAACCAGAACTCCGAACCTCTCTGAACCGGTAATCGAAGCAGTCTTCAACAATCGGATCACGTTCGGGCTCATTAAAATCTCGTCTCAGAGTCGAGGAACGCCTACGACCTGTCCGAATCTTCGCTAATAGATTTCAGGCTGATCCAGAGTTATTCATGACAATTTCTTTCTTTATCTATTTCCGTCTTAGTGAATTACGAATCGTTTTATAAGCACTCCTTAATGCGGAAGGTATCTTGGTAAGGTTTAGGCTGTGAATGTACTCAATAGGTGACAATTTAATGAAAAACTTGAATCCATCTCCTGTTCCTGTTGACCTAAGAAGGACTGGATTATTTGGTAGAGAAACGTACGCTGTAATAAAATAATTTATTACTATTTATAGATACTTTGATCCCCACCACTGTTCTGTCGGTTTTGCGATTTTTTGCGTTACTTGAGATTTTGGTGCCCAAAACATTTAATCATACATACTTATAAGTCGTACGTTTTCAGTCTGCTCATTACAAAAATAATAACCTTTACTTGCCCATAAATCATCATCAAAATTTACAAACCAGATATTGACAAATTTACAAAATCACAACAATGACAGTTTATAAACAAGTATTCATCCCTACACTGACCTATGGAGCTGAAAGCTGGCCTAGAATCAAGAAGTTTGAAAGCCGTATACAAGCTACACAAATGAAATTCCTTAGAAAAGCTCTCGGTACGACAAGATTGAACTGATTGCGAAACCAAAGAGTTAGAGAAGATACGGGACAGGAACAGCTGGTGGACCATACAGAAGAGAATTGAAGTGGTTTGGCCATGTACTAAGAATGCCAATCAATAGGTTGCCAATAAGCCCATACCCTTATCAAGAGCAGTCGGAAAACGACCTTGAGGACGACCAAGAAATAAATGGGAGGACCTCATATCGGATCTAGCGAGGAAGCAGGGACGTAGGATGAGTGAGATTGGTATAGAGAGGTTGGATGAGGTATATAGAATATGGTTACAGGCTGTCCCGACACCGGAAGGGTTGGATAAAGAAAGAAAGAAAGAAAATTACTTTTGGCTAAGGTTTTAAGTATCTTTGTTTCTACCGATTTCTCTACCACACTGAATAATTTAACATCCGTTCCCATTCTTTCCTATCCAAAGCTACTCTCTTCCAGGCTGCCCCTCCGAAAATCTTCGGGTTGACTCTGGAAGTCTCTAGGTGGATGACTTGTCTTCTTTGGGTGTTCCCTCGAATACCCGTCCATAAGCTGCAGGATCCATGTTATAGCATTTCTCCTAATGATATCTAAGGTCCAGGTCCACTTCTGTAAGTTCATTTTTTCATTAATAGCCATGCGTACAATCCTTTTATTTGATTTAAGTTCTCGCCTGGATACACCGATTTTATCCCCTCAAAAAAAAAATCTGGTGCGTGCTCGCAACACACAACTTTCACTTACCAACTTACTTAGATTAGAAATTAATGCGTTTTGTTAATTGCCACTTCTCAAAAGAACAGAACGGCTTTAATTATGAACAATGGTCTGTCATTAAAGGCGTACTCCGTATGCGTGGGTTTAACGAGTTTTGTGAATATTTTTCTTTTTTTCTCCTCTTTATGTTTTATTTATTTTATTCATATCTCATATTTAGCCATTTCTTATTTTTAGGCGTAACGAGAGAAGGTTAATTTTTCCATCCAAACAAAAACAAAGGTACTTTATAAGAAACAAACAAACAAACCCCCCCCCCAAAAAGAAGCCCCCTCAGAACATTTTAATAATGATAAAGCTTACCTGATATTGAAGAAAACTTAATTTTCATTAAACATGACGAATTTGATAAAAATCGTTAAAACCGTTTTTGAGGTAATCGAAAAAAAGTTAAAAATTGGAAAAAAAGTCATGAAATAAAGTGTATAAATTAAGTAAAGTGCCACCTTCGGTTGATCAATTTTGATGAAATTTTTACAGTCATATCTCGGGCATATACATACAACATATACCCAGTTTGATCAAAATCGTTAATGCCGTTTTTGAGTAAATAAAAAAAACACGTGAAAATGATACAAAATTTATTAAGTAAAGTCCCCCCTCCGGTTAATCAATTTTGATGAAATTTTTACAGTCATATCTCGGGCATATAAATAGATTAAATACTCAGTTTAATCAAAATCGTTAGAGCCGTTTTTGAGAAAATCGAAAAAAACATAAAAAGTTAATAAAATAAGTTCCCCCTCCCTTTGAGCAATTTTGATGAAATTTTTGCTGTCACATCGCGGGCATATACCTACACTAAATACCCAATTTCAGGTTCCCACGGTTTATAGTTTTTGAGCTAGTCTGTTCACACACACACACACACACAGACACACACACACACACACAGACCATTTTGCGGGACTTGGTCATTTCGACTCAGGGGGTCCCAAAACGTGTATTTCCGCTGAAAACCGGAAGTCGAAATTTTTCACGATCGCAATACTTCCACTTACTATATATTTCATATATAGGTAAGTGAAAGTAAAAAAAAAAATCTGGTGCGTGCGCGCAACACACAACTTTCACTTACCAACTTACTTAGATTAGAAATTGACGTGTTTTGCTACATATCATTTCCCAAAGTCACACATTTTTCTACATTCATATCTTATTTTTGTTAATCGTTAAAGCCGTTTTTGAGTAAATAAAAAAACCCCGTGAAAATGATACAAAATTTATTAAGTAAAGTCCCCCCTCCCGTAGATCAATTTTGATGAAATTTTTAAAGTCACATCTCGGGCATATACATACATCAAATACCAAGTTTGATCAAAATCGTTAAAACCGTTTTGAGTAAATAAAAGAAAATGTGAAAATGATAAAAAAATTAATAAGTAAAGTCCCCCCTCCGGTTGATCAATTTTGATGAAATTTTTACAGACATATCTCGGGCATATAAATAGATCAAATACTAAGTTTGATCAAAATTGTTAAAGCCGATTTAGAGTAAATAAAAGAAAATGTGAAAATGATAAAAAAATTAATAAGTAAAGTCCCCCCTCCGGTTGATCAATTTTGATGAAATTTTTACAGACATATCTCGGGCATATAAATAGATCAAATACTAAGTTTGATCAAAATTGTTAAAGCCGATTTAGAGTAAATAAAAAAAACACGTGAAAATGTTACAAAATTTATTAAGTAAAGTCCCCCCTCCGGTTAATCAATTTTGATGAAATTTTTACAGTCATATCTCGGGCATATAAATACATCAAATACCCAGTTTGATCAAAATCGTTAAGGCCGATTTAGAGTAAATAAAAAAAACACGTGAAAATGTTACAAAATTTATTAAGTAAAGTCCCCCCTCCGGTTAATCAATTTTGATGAAATTTTTACAGTCATATCTCGGGCATATAAATAGATGAAATACTCAGTTTAATCAAAATCGTTAGAGCCGTTTTTGAGAATATCGAAAAAAACCTAAAAAGTTATTAAGTAAAGTACCCCCTCCCTTTAAGTAATTTTGATGAAATTTATGCTGTCACATCGCGGGCATATACCTACAATAAATACCCAATTTCAGGATCGCACGGTTAATAGTTTTTGAGCTAGTCTGTTCACACACACACACACACACACACACACAGACACACACACACACACACAGACCATTTCGCGGGACTTGGTTAATTGGACTCAGGGGACCCTAAAACGTGTATTTCCGTTGAAAACCGGAAGTCGAAATTTTTCACGATCGCAATACTTCCACTTACTATATATTTCATATATAGGTAAGTGAAAGTAAAAATGATAATAATAAAAGAGTAAAAGTATTTATTTTTTTAATCAGTTTATAGATTATTTTAAAAGGCTATTAAATAATTTTGAAATGAAACTATGTGCAACAATCTAGTAGTAGAAAAAAAAACAGGTACAGTAGACCCCCCTTTATCCGGGGTAATGATGAGTATGGGGGTCCACGGATATTCAAAAGCCCCGGATAATCGAATTACAACATTTTATTAACTTAATGAGATAGAAAAGAAGGTTAATTAAAGAAGAAAAAAATTGCAGAAAGTCACTTTTATTAACAAACGAACATTTTAACAAACAACAAACGAACTCCTTCAGCGCGTTTTTGTATCAACCACTGATAAACAGTGCTGATAGACACAGCCTTTTAATTTGAGTTCTTTATTGTTTTACAAGGACACGATGTTTGGGCCGACGAATTCGGAAATGTCTTTCTTCTTCTTCAAAATACCACGAACAGTTTGCTCACCGATTCCCAATTCACAACAACACAACATAATACACCTTTTTCTAATCGGTTTATAATGGTTTATTTTAGTTCAAGCGTTAAAACGACAGGTTTTCTTTTTTGAGACATATTGTTAGTTCGTATTTAAATGGAAAATAAACCACTACTGAGAATATTTTGTTTTGTTATGTAATCCTTAAAATTTTTACATATTCATTTTTACTTTCACTTACCTATATATGAAATATATAGTAAGTGGAAGTATTGCTTGATCGTGAAAAATTTCGACTTCCGGTTTTCAACGGAAATACACATTTTGGGGTCCCCTGAGTCCAAATGACCAAGTCCCGCGAAATGGTCTGTGTGTGTGTGTGTGTGTGTGTGTGTGTGTGTGTGTGTGTGTGTGTGTGTGTGTGTGTGTGTGTGTGTGTGTGTGAACAGACTAGCTCAAAAACTATAAACCATGCGAATCTGAAATTGGGTATTTAGAGTATGTATATGCCCGTGATGTGACAGCAAAAATTTCATCAAAATTGCTCAAAGGAAGGGGGTACTTTATTTAGTAACTTTTTAAGTTTTTTTCGATTTTCTCAAAAACGGCTCTAACGATTTTGATTAAACTGAGTATTTGATCTATTTATATGCCCGAGATATGACTGTATAAATTTCATCAAAATTGATCAACCGGAGGGGGGACTTTACTTAATAATTTTTGTATCATTTTCACGTGTTTTTTTTATTTACTCAAAAAAGGCTTTAACGATTTTGATCAAACTGGGTATTTGATGTATGTATATGCCCGAGATATGACTGTAAAAATTTCATCAAAATTGATCAACCGGAGGGGGCACTTTATTTCATAACTTTTTAACCAATTTTTACCTTTTTTTCGATTATCTCAAAAACGGCTTTAACGATTTTAATCAAATTCGTGGTGTTTAATGAAAATTAGGTGTTCTTTAACATCAGGTAAGCTTTATCATTATTAAAATGTTCTGAGGGGGCTTAAATGGGGAAGGGGCCTTTATTGTTTTTCTATAAAGTACCTTTGTATTTGTTTATATGGAGAAATTAACAGTCTCTCGTTTCGCCTAAAAATAAGAAATGGCTAAATATTAGATATGATAAAAATAAAGAAAACATAAGGAGGAGAAAAAAATAAAAATATTCAGTCAACTCATAAAACTCGTTGAGCCCACGCATGCGGAGTACGCCTTTAATGACAGACCATTTTTCATAATTAAGGCCGTTCTGTTCATTTGAGAAGTGGCAATTAACAAAACGCATTAATTTCTAATCTAAGTAAGTTGGTAAGTGAAAGTTGTGTGTTGCGCGCACGCATAAGATTTTTTAGATAAATATTGTACAAATTCATACAAAATAAATGGCATAAAAATTAAAATAAGCTTATATAAAAAAAAAAAAAAAAAAATGGCTCATCGAAACCCCGGTTAATAGAGTCCCGGATAATGGGGGTCTTACTGTATGCTGAATACCTCACTGCATTAAGAAGGTCCCACTCACAGCATGACAGATGTCTCAGTGGACGTCCATCTCTATCTTTACTAGCACTCTTTGTGACATCCCTGCGTTTCGCCCTCGGTGGCTATAGATCCCATCGACATCTTGGATACTAAGAAGAGGATATGGTATTGCAATTAAGAGGAGGCTGTTGCTAGGCGACTCACGTCCATTCCCTCATTAGAGGGGGCCACACCTGCCCTATCTCTTCCCAACACCTCCTACCTTCGATCTGTCCATTTATTATACTCTACCTCTGTATTCCTGTCCCAGGCAACCTGGCTCCAAGCGCTATTCTCCGCCAACTATTTATAGTTCTGACTATCTCTCATTCATATCCTCAACAAGGTATAATAATTAAAAATGTTTTATTTAAAAAGCAAAACAAAAAAATCTGGCGTGCGCGCAACACACAACTTTCACTTACCAACTTACTTAGATTAGAAATTGACGTGTTTTGCTAAATATCATTTCCCAAATTCACACATTTTTCTACATTCATATCTTATTTTTGTTAATCGTTAAAGCCGTTTTTGAGTAAATAAAAAAAACACGTGAAAATGATACAAAATTTATTAAGTAAAGTCCCCCCTCCGGTTAATCAATTTTGATGAAATTTTAACAGTCATATCTCGGGCATATACATACATCAAATACCCAGTTTGATCAAAATCGTTAAAGCAGTTTTTGAGTAAATAAAGAAAACACGTGAAAATGATACGAAATTTATTAAGTAAAGTCCCCCCTCCGGTTAATCTATTTTGATGAAATTTTTACAGTCATATTTCGGGCATATAAATAGATCAAATACTCAGTTTAATCAAAATCGTTAGAGCCGTTTTTGAGAAAATCGAAAAAAAAACCTAAAAAGTTATTAAGTAAAGTACCCCCCTCCCTTTAAGTAATTTTGATGAAATTTATGCTGTCACATCGCGGACATATACCTACACTAAATACCCAATTTCATGATCGCACGGTTTATAGTTTTTGAGCTAGTCTGTTGACACACACACACACAGACCATTTCGCGGGACTTGGTTATTTTGACTCAGGGGACCCCAAAACGTGTATTTCCGTTGAAAACCGGAAGTCGAAAATTTTCACGATCGCAATACTTCCACTTACTATATATTTCATATATAGGTAAGTGAAAGTAAAAAAAGAAATGGAATACTCCATTATGCAAAAAAAGATGTACTTCCTGGGTATGTTTCAAAACGTGCCTTAAAAAGGCACCCCTAAACTCTGCACTTAAACTCATAAACTTCAGCGCCGTTCTTAGAGGGAACACGTATTTTTAAGCTTTATCCCTCTCGGCATACCACCCATGGAGCACACCCGAGTCATGATAAATTCCAATGACTGTCCAATAAATAATCAATGATCCTATGAACTTTAGTTTTACCAATTAGCTACTTCGTAAATGAGGCGTTCTCCAACGAGGTAGTGATCAACTCGAAGGTCTTGTTAGCGTAAGATATGCTTGCGTACTTGTAACGAAGGATGTCGAGTCATCTGGAAAACCTTATGACATTGACTGTGTAATGAATTAGTAAATAAACAATCTTGTGTTAATAAACAAACAAGATTGTGGTAGTTTGTTTTGGCTTAAAGGCGTATAAATCTGATGGCCATCAAAGCATGCACTCAAGTTTCGATCATCTAAAAAAAAAATAAACATACACATTGAAACGCGCCATTAAAAACAAAAAAATAGTTTCTTGGCAAAAAATTATTTTCTTTAAAGAAACTCAATACTGATTTAATTCCTATTCTAGACAGGCTTGAATCATTGAATGTGGTCGTGTTCCTGATTCTGGTCAAGTTCCTCTCTACGAGTATGATGGTTAGAGGCGGAACATTTTTTATCTGATTGGTTGATTTCCTTAAGTTTGCTAGGCGGCCTCTTTTCCCACATGGATGGCAAAAGAGATTTAGTCCAGAACAAATCCTAAAAAAGATTAAAATATTGGCGTCGAACGAATTTGCCAAGTCATTCATTGCAAGGCTAAATAAATGTAGGAATAAAAAGCATTCGGTATACCGTTCTATTCAGGTCTCAACACGCTGCTTTAGATAGGAATGATAATGTCATGAATTGACTGAAGAAGAAGCCTTCAAGCTGCAAGAGGGACCAGTTAATCCGACGCAGTCTCGTTAATAATGGTATCTTGAAGAGTGTAGAGGTCGTGAACTGCAGGCCACGACTTCGGTAAGGGTCATGTCGCTTTATGGCGCTAGCTAAACCGTGTTGCAACCTTTTGTCGCAAGCGGTAGCAGGAGTCCTATGTACGACACGTTAGAGCGCCTGACTACGTTCTCTTAGTTATAGGAACATCTAACTGTAACTGGATATCATAAAAATTACGAGATAAAAAACAAAAAAAAAAAAAAACTACTAAAACATGAACATCTTGGGTCGAGGAAAGAGTCTGGACATTAACTAATAAGTCAATTAACAGAAGCTTGATTTGTCCAAGAGACCCAAATAGCAGACCAGGAATTTGAACACAGGAGTTCGGTAATTTATTAGGGTCAAAGTAACTTAAAACTTCTACGAAAATCATGAATATCAGATCATCTAATGGACCATTACACACTAACATTGGATTGTGCATGATCCCTTGACTATTGCTATTCATTGACTAGTTGTATTACTGATTCTTGATCATTGATTAAATGAAGCATGCATTGGAAAGCGCTACTATCTGAACTCTAGCCTTGTTTAGGAACTCAATAATATTCGTTTTCCTGCTTTTATTATATTGTAACGAGAAACAAAAAACATATGATTTTGGTTTGTTACAATAAAAAGAGCTCTAGTCTTTTTGTCGGAACAGTTTCCTAACTATTCAGAACAAGTGTTGGATCTTCGAGAATGTTCGAGAAACCTCTACACCGCTCCAAATTGTTATATTTCGGACTATATATAAGCAGCACTGGACTGGGGAGTTAGTCTTGCTCTGAAGATCGAATCGGTTACTTTTGTGTTACTGTATCGTTACAAGTAGTTACTTTTTGTAACGTTGTTAATAATTTGAGTTTTTATTGTTTGTTTGGCGTTGTGAATTATTATTTTTTTCTAATAAAAATCATTTAATCCCATAAAAGTGTTACAATGTGTTTTTATTCTTTTTTCTATTTTTTTTTTTATAATTTTTGTGAAAATATCTTTTCTTTTCCTTAGAAGTATGATGGTTCGGAGCGATAAAATCGTGTACATATGAATATAAAATATGTTTCGACTCAAATTGATGCTAAGTACTTATAAGGATCAAAACAAAAATAATTAAATGTATAGATTTCTATTTATTTAAAGCTAAAAAAAAATTGATGAAGAACTCGTTGCCTCTCAAGATGAATTATGAGGAGACTAAGTCCAGAATAACATTATCTTTTATTTGTTAATATATTTAATGTCACTTTAAGCTACTTTCGCTAAATTAAGTTATAAATTCTACAGAGCTTGGGGTCACCTGTGGTGTAGTGGTTAGAATAGAAACCTGCAATACTAAGGTCGCAAGTTCGCTTCGCGAGGTGGCCCCAGGATTTTTTAATGGGAGTGAAAAAATCCTTGTCTAAGCCGTCCCTCGGGCGTAAAATGGAGGTCAGGAGCCTGTACGATGTCAGGTACTCTTTAAAGATTCCTAACCTAATTATACCTTGATATGCAAAATTTAGGACTCCCACTCTAGCATCGTCCGATTAGCCTTAGTAGCATAAAGTGACGTTAAAACAAACAAATGCTACAGTGCAAGTCCTAAACTTAGCCTAGCTAGACATAATTAGGGTTGGCATCATTAAAGAGTATCTGACATCTCACGTGTTCGAAGAACCTCTATTTTACGTCTTCTCCGCAGAACGGAATAAGCGACGATTTTTTCCTCTTTTAAAAAATTCTTTGGCCACCTGCCGGGTTACGAACCCATGACCTTGGTTTCATAAGGTTGTTACGCTAACCGATTATCATAGCGGACCTCTATTTATTATTATAGTTTTCGATTAAAACATTTTAATAGTAAAATATTTAATGTATCATAGTACTCACGCTAGCATAGTTAGCATTTAGATTCGCTAGACGCGGATGATTCCCCTAGTTTTATGTTTCCCCAGTACTACTCGCCAATCTATATAAGCTGTCAGAAAGCTGGATACGAATCTGCGACCTGAATATGAACGTGGCGTAGTAAGCTGTTTTCCTAGCCACACACCACAAATGATCATCATAAATTTTTTTTTAATTTTTTTCATTCATTCGAAATAGATGGAAAACACTGTGTTGTGTATCGATGTTTGGTGACTTTATGAATTGTATGAAAAGGTTTGTGTATAAGTTTCTTAATATGGGAGAAGATCTTCCTGCAAACCTTGGTTTTGATTTCAGTTATGTCTTTCCTTCCAACTTCTTCAGCACTGATGAAGACTTTCTATCGTAACGATGACATTGTATAAATACTCCTTGTCTTTCTTCAGTTTTGTTTAGTCTAACAGAAAAACTTCAAGAAATTCTTCCTCTTGATAAAAAAAAAAAAAAAATGATAAATATTCTGCAATGGGCAATCTCTCCTAGAAATCCACCGTGAGAATTAATTCAATTCAGTCTAATAAGGAAATATAAAAGAAACCTGATCGTGAACTAGCTGTTAAGATTCCTTGCCCGTTGGTCATGGAGTATAGTTTCTAGCTATCTCCGCTGATCGGATTGTGCTCAGTAATGAGAACAAATACCTGCCCCATACCGCACACTCTATTACACACCTGAGATAATGCTCATGGGCTTTGAATGCGATTTATTGCTCAAGGGTAATTAAACGAAGCGAGTGTTGGCCACAGTGGAGCCAGCGCCCCCGGTGAGCAAATTGATTTCCAACGATTTCTCAGCGTTATCTTGCGTAGAACATGACCTCCGGGTGAGTAAGGGTTGGGGAGGAATATTTCATTTGAATAAGCCAATGTACATTGAAAAGGATTTCAAATTATAGAAATCTATTTTTAATAATCTGGTCATTATGCGTACAACATACAACTTATACTTACAAATCTACTTAGAGTAGAAATACACGTGTTTTGATAAATATCGCACGTCCACCAGTACTACAGTTTGTAATTATTACGTACCTACAAATAGCGGCTAGGGTCCATAGTCTTGAATCACATATAGACTACCCTTGGGGCAGTTAGTACCACTAGTTAGTACTAACTGCAATTTAAAAGTAGCACTGCGTCTTCTTGCCTACGTGCGATATTTATCAAAACACGTGTATTTCTACTCTTGTGTGTGGCACGGAAGCGGATCCAGGGGAGGAGCGCGGGGCGCGCCCCCCTGAGATTTACGGCACTTATAAATTTTTACTATTTCTATATAAAACGTAATATATTTTGTCATTTTCTAAGTCTTCGAATTGAAAATGGATTGTACTTAAATATTTAATAGCAATTTACAGCGTCACTATGTACTTGTAATACATGTTTTAAATTATGCCCTTCATTACTCATGAGATGTAAAAAAAAAAAGTGAGCCCCACCCCTCAGAAACTTTGTGAATCCGCTATTGGTGTGACACGTATCGCACAAGATTTTTTCGTTATGTTTGTTTGTTTGTTTAACGTCACTTTATGCCACTAAGGCTAGTCGGACGATGCTACAGTGGGAGTCCTAAATTTTGCCTATCCAGGTATAATTAGGATAGGGATCTTTAACGAGTACCTGACATCGTACAGGCTCGGGACCTCCATTTTACGTCCTATCCGAGGGACGGCATGGCTAAGGATCTTTTACTCCCATTAAAAAATCCTAGTGCCACCGCTGGGCTTTTCGTTATGTTGATAGCCTCCAAAAATTTTCTATTCTATTTATTCTATATTTTTTTTTTTCATCTTCTATTATTTGTGTGTCGTCTTACCATTATCACTCAATTTTAAAATAAAGTAGTGTAAAACATCCCTTGAATTAATTTATTGTTTCTTTTCTTTTTCAGGTAAGTTTTTATTGGAAACACTGCAGTGTTGGCTTAGCAGTATATGGTAAATATATTATTTTAAAAAATCTGTTGATATTTGTTGTTTTTATTTTCATTTGTGATAATACGGCAATGCAAACATAATACTCCATGGGCTATGATTTTTTGATTCCCTAATTAGTTGATATGAAAACTTCTTTTAGTTACCTTGTAAAAAAATAATTTCCAGTAAATATGTATCTAGACACCTTCACTTATTAACATGGGCGTAGAGTACACTTAGTGTACAGGCGTAGTGCGCATGCGAAGAAGTTTCCAAAATGTTTTAAGTGGTTTCGGAATGTGGCCAACTAATTTAAAAATAGAAACTATGAATTTATTAAATAAATATTATTCTGTCAGAGTTCTTTCCAATGTTATATTATGCATATAAATATTACTGCACTCATTAATGGAAATTGAAATTTCAATCTTGGCGATTTTTCTTTTTTTTCTCCTCTATATTTTTGTCGATTTTTCTTCATATTTATCAATTTACTATTACTAGTATCCCGTATTATTTATTACCTTCATAATAATACGGGATAATAATAAATTTTTGGTCCAATTTTTAGCCGTCACATCAATTGAAATAGAATGAAAAGTTAGTTTTTCTGTTCCTAATGAATTTTCCGGATTCAAATTTCCAAGAAACTCTCATGATGTTGCTTATTTCAGTAACACTTCTATAAATCGTCACTCTTTTTTTCGTAAGTTTTTTCTAACAGTTACTATAGAAAAACTAAAAGAAATAGACTTTAGTTCCTAGACTTTTGACTGTAAAGTAGAAAACTTCACGTAATGTACAATAGGTAACAACGTCTAATATGTAACTATTTAATAATATATGCAATATTTATAGATTATTAGATAAAATTATTTTTAAAAAAGTCAAATTTGAAATTAAAAAACATCTACATTCAGTCGTACATCCGACTATAAAACTTTTTTATTCATATAATAAAAAATGTTTTGAAATTGAAAACTTTTTAATTCGTGTTTAAACTCAACTTATGGCCAATTGAATTCTGCTTTTTAAGTTAAGAGATTTTTCTAATTGTATTCCGTCTTTTCGTTTAACCGTCACGTCTCTGATCACAATGGTGACGGTTAATCGAAGTGTTACCATTCTAAGTTATTTCTGTGGTCCTCCACAGGTAAGTTCATAAAATGTTTTTGTTAAAGTTTTTTTTATTTTTATTGAAGAGTAATTATTAAATAAATTAGGCTAAATCCAAGTAGAATTATGATTAGAATCTTTTAAAGCTGGGTTTTAATAAACCCTTCCAACGAACCCAATACTATCCCTCTACACTAGAGGCTCCGAACTCTACAAGACGGGTTTACATAACCCAAGCCAGCGCGCCTGGTACTTTCCCCGAGGCGGCCTACATTTCTCCATCAGGTGTGAGCCTATTATCTCCATCTACAACTACAATCTCCATCCTTCCTATGTTGGAATATATTTTATCACTACGGAATACATAGTGGAAGCAAATAAATAATAATTAATATTTTATTGAATATGTAGACCTTGGAAGAAAAAGGGCCATGGAAAAAACCGAATTTCGGCCATGGACCTGGTTTTGGACCGAAACCGAAACTTACGTTAAATAATACGTGTAAGTGTGTAATATGTCTACTTTAGCAATAATATCAATGAAAGCTTATACAATAACAGTAATTTAACTCAATTATCCATGTAATATGTCGGTTTGGCATAGAGGAGTGGTAACTAGGTGTACTAGTTAGGTTATAGGATCGAATCCCGGCCCCTACTTTCTAGTACGGCGGTTCCAAGTAGGTTGCCAGACCATACCGCTTAACTAGTACAGCCCTAAAAGTTGATACAATCTTGAAAGAACAGGCTAATAATAAGGCCGATTTTTGGCCGAAGATTCGGCCGATTTTTGGCCGAAACTGAAACTGCGGCCGAAACCAGGTTTTTCGGCCGAAACTGGCCGAAACCGAAACCGAAACCGAACTTCGGTCGGTCACTAGGTCTAAGTGACCCTTCCGTTTTGCGTAAATGAAAGTTAAAATTAAACAAACTAACATTTTACCATGGCAGACCTTTAGATCTTTTTTAAAATTATATCCAGCTACAGTCCATAATTTCATTTATTTTTATTTTTACCTGTTTTTGATGTTTCGGACAATGTGTCCATATTCATCATATTTTTGTTTGTTAATAAAAAAATAGTAATAATAATAATAATAATAATACCTAAATAAAGTATACATGGCAACTGCAATAGCCGTCTATCTTATAATTCACCGGTTTATCCGATTTCTACGTACTTTGACTAACTTGTTTTGTAACTCATCAATTACATTAAATCCATTTCGATCTCTTTACTTATCAAAAGCATTTCTGCTGATCATATTCCATTTCTAACTTCATTTCAACAATGTCACTAAGACAAATGGGTATCTAATTTCAAAATATATATGATTCTGTTGAGTATATTTAAAAAAAAAAAAAATCCAGATCCATTTCGCAAAATTTTCCAGAAACATTATGTCCATGTTTTTTTTTTCAAATGAATTAGATCGTTTTGAAGCTAGAAACCCTCTTGGAATATCAGTTTGAATGGATATGAACTCTGAATCGTTGAATTGAAAAGAGCCATGGAGGCCCTTTAGAAACTTGATAATCCGAAGCCAGCTCAAACCCGGAGCCAGGTTAGTTCAATAATACTCGGCATTAATCCCCCATCCTTTCCCCTGCCCAAGAAAATCCCCTGTACATCTTATAATGACTAGGAAGGTAGGATAAAAAATATATTGGAAGCTATTGACGCTTTGAGTGATAAAAATTTACAAAGCCGTGTTCGTTATATTAAGGCAACTTATACAACTTGTTTTTTTGTTTTAATGTCACTTTATGCCACTAAGGCTTATCGGACGATGCAACAGTGGGAGTCCTAAATTCTGCCTATCCAGGTATAATTAGGATAGAGTTCTTTAGCGAGTACCTGACATCGTACAGGTTCGGGACCTCTATTTTACGTCCTATCCGAGGGACGGCATAGACAAGGATTTTTTACTCCCATTAAAAAATCCTAGGACGCGAACCCTGACCTTTATTATTGTAAGTTTCTATGCTAGCCAATACTCTAAAGGTGACCCCAACTTATACAACTTGAACAAGATAAGTTTTCCTTTCAATCACAAATACTTTTATAAACGTTCTTTCTATCATAATGCAAGGGCATGACTATGAAAATCGCCCATTAATATTCTACCACTTTCGACGGAATCTATTAAACGTAATTGTTTGAAATAAAACGATAGCAGGTTGTAAATCAGTAAATGGCTCCTCGCCCTTGACTACAGCGACCCTAACGTTACCTTCCCTAAACATTGTAAAAATAAAGAATCCAAAGACTCCTACGCACTTCCGCCGCTGCCCATTACATCTCAAGAGCTCCTCGATCGTATTGTATTAATTCCTCCGGTTATCCGTTAGCATATTGAACACTTTCCTGGCGTCGCATGAATTATGTAACGGTCTCAAGGAGTAATATATCATTTTTAATGCTCCTCGTTGTGAGACCGGGCAACCGCCATTGTTAGCAACGGTCGTTTACATAAATGTTTTCAACTAGTTGGCGGCGACTGCAATGCAAACAAGGGGATTACGGTGGAATGAAACACTTGGGAGATGACAGCTCCTTCATTAGAGGAGATTTGAATCATGGTCCCTCCCTCGCTCAACCGAAGGCTCTCATAATGGTCCTAATTTGTTCACAATACTTCAATCGAAATCTCTACTTCGTATTCGTATACCTTTCATTAAGCAATAAATGAAAATCTTCACAACTGTAATCAATGTAATGAATTGGATATCCGGCACTTTGGCACTAGATATTCGGCATTAAATATTTGGTCAAGAGGATTGGGGGTCTTTTTTACTTTACGGGCGCCAGTTACTTGTTACCGTAACTATGATTTTGGATATTATATAATTTATCAATGTCATATGTTTGGAAAATATAAAATTAAGAACGTAAACAACATTTATTAAGATGGGAATACTTCTGCATACTACATAACTACACAACATAACTAGAACTAGAATTAACAAGGCGGGCAAAACTTTTTGATTGATTTTAACATCCTTTCGAATAAGACATCTTTTTCATATCGCCTCCTCCAAACAAACTCGCATAAATATGAGTCAAGATGGCTCCTTTTTGTCCCACATTCTATTTTATTGCGCCTTTTAATGCTTGCCCAGAGAGACTCAATCCTTTCGGTATGAGCTCCTGTTAGGGGACCTACGAAGTGTTCGCTGTGGTTCACTGTATAGTGCTTGTATCTCATCCCCGGGATATTCTTCAATCCTCTGTACATATACGTATAACATATACGTTTTGTGTAGTAAACCGTAGTAATGGAATCGGGCCTTAATTTGAAGCCGCACTTCAGTACTAGTTTTTAAAAGAAGTAACTGTTTACTAAAAGGAATTGGATGTCGCTTTATGAAAAGTAATTTTCTAGAAAATCAGTCAACATAATGTGTTTTATCTCCTCTTATAAAGAATCTTCGGAGAATTCTATGGACCGTATGAATAAAGGTTCCTATGGGACCCTCGATGAAGGGTTAAATTTGAGTGCACGGGGCAGAGGCTATGACCCAGATTTTTATACATTAATAAATTTCCATTGTCTCATTTTGATTCAGAAAACAAAAGCGACACATTTACTCCACTTACTTGAGCAAAATAAATTTTCACTTTAATACTTGAACTGCTTATCAAAATTTAGGGTTTTTTACTACCGACCGATCAGTTCAAAATTACGAATGTACCTAACAAGTTTGCTCTGTATTTGGTTGATTTTGTTCTATTCTCCTTTTGCTATTTCGATATAATTTAGTAGTGTTACACCTCGTAATGAGTGTACTAGGAGTGTTAGATCTGGATGTAATGCCCTTAGATCCAGAACGCTGGTAACACGATAGGCGAGCCGAAGTTATATAGGCCATTCGGAATCGTGTCAGCCAGCCTTGAACCGGCCATTGTTAGCAGAGATATTGCTTCGGACAGGTTATCGCTTCGCTAACAAGATTCTTGTTATTGCGGGAAAAATATCAAGTTCTATACAGCTCCAATAGAAAGAAAAAGATCAATAATTTTAGTTTTTAGTGCATGGCAAAGGTAGATTACAATGGACCGTTGTTCCTCGTGGGTTCGTGTTTGTTTAACGTCACATTATGCCACTAAGGCTAATCGGACGATGCTGCAGTGGGAGTCCTAAATATTCCGCCTATTCAGGTATAAGTAGGATAAGGATGGTTAACGAGTACCTGACGGGATAGGGACCTCCATTTTACGTCCTACCCGAAGGACGGCATAGCCACGAATTATTACTTTCTTAAAAAATCCTAGGGCCACCGCAGGACGGGAACTATTATATCGTAGTATGTTTCTATGCTAACCACTACACCTCATCGTGACCCCACCTCCTGGGGAATATAATAAATTATAACTCTGAGAAAAAATCCTTAATTGGATTACTTAATTAAATGGATTACTTGGAATACTTAATTCTTAAAGTAGCCAGCATTTTCCTGGTTGCAGAAGAGATTATCCTTTTTTTTTTTTTGTTATGTTCCTGATTGCTTCATATTTAATATTCTCGGAAATCCACTAATTACGGCAACTTCAAAGGTAATACTGAGAATAATATTAAAATAAGATAAATTAAAAAAAAAAAAAAAAAAAAAAAAAAAAAAAAAAAAAAAAAAAAAAAAAAAAAAAAACCTGAAGTCAGTGATCAATATAATCGATCCGAAAAAAGGCAGGGGGTCTCATGATAAATTGAACAGCTTCGGCTAAAGATATATGTTTCACTGATTTCTTTCTTCTTTTTCTCTCTCACTCACTCTACACTTATTAACGAGAAACTAAACTTGTCACGCTAGGATATTATTATGTTGTTTTTTCTTTTCTCATATATTATATATATTTTTTTAAAACTCAGTTGCTTTATTTTTTAATATCTGATTTTATGATTTACTTCGGAGTGACCGCTTAAAATAATACTTAATTTAAAGAAATTACGGGACAGCTCATCTTTATTTGTATTTTCTTGTTTAAATTCTTAATAAATAAAATAAGGATCTTGTATTGCCTATTCTGAATCTACTTTCCTTGTCGATGACTCAAATCAAGGTCATTTATCATCTGAAATAACCTTCAAACCATACTTCTGTATGATTAATTACTCTCTAAATTAATTATTTAACAATCAAGATTTTTAGTAACAAATTGAAGTAGGGGAGAGCGGGGTTGGTTGGCGTAGGGGGTAGGTTGGCCATCGGCTTATAGTTTCTGTCACACCTGTTGTGAAAGCCCGACCATTGTACCATGTCACCCGCTCGACCTCGGGAGTCTTGTCCTGAGTTTTCAATCCGGTGATAACAGTGTAGAGAAGAGTGTGCTTCATTGATTGATTTTACAACATGTAAGTAAATTTTTATATTTTCAGTAAATTTGGTTTAAAGGCATGGTAAAACATTTGACTCCGATTCTGTTCACACAGCCCCAAACTCCTTTGAAAAACCTAACCTTTCGATTAACCAATTTCTTGTTTGATTGTTCTCCCCTGTCCTGGCAGACATCTTTCATATGATCCCTCCTGTGGGGTTAGTTGGCTCTTTTCAACTGGGTTTTGTTGGCGCAATAGCAATTCACAACAGCAAGGTAGACAAACAGAAAGGTGAAACTACGAACTGTCTTTAGTTCCAGCAAGGAGGATGAGAGCAATTTTTCTTATTCAGAAAGTGACGACAGTCTAAATTTCTATCTTCTTCTATTGTCATTCTATTTTCCCTTATAAGCTGTTGAAAACCGATTCAAAATTATTATTCCATTATAATGCAGCTTTTAATAACAATAATAAGAGTCAGGCAATACTTGAATGAGATGGCTAAACAACGCCACCTTCTAGGTCAACCTGCCCCATCTTGGGGGTTAATTGGCCTACTATTGATTGACGAATTCTTCAATTTTATATGATCTTAGTATTAAATATTATGTGGTGAAAAAAATTCTTGAAGTAGTCTAATACTTGGAGTTTACAGTGGTATCAGCCCTATTGGGATTATATGAACAGGAACGACTCAAAATCAAAAAAGTGAAAACTGTTGCCAACCAACCCCGCTCTCCCCGAATGTTATTTTCGATTTACTTACCATAAGCCATATCAACATTTAAAAAAAAAATCCAATAGAATAATATGAATTACCATATTATGTTCCTACCTATATAAAACTGTAAAAGTTATGAGGATTTGAATAATTTTCATTAACGAAAAATAATAAATCACAATTTCATGCGAACAACAAAAACTAAAATAACTAACTAGGTTACGAAAAGTATCAACTTGTAACGACACAGTTTCACAAAAGTATTCGATATTTTCGATAAAGATTCGATTTTCAGTGCGAGACTATCTCTCCAGTCCATTGCTTTTTATATTTAGTCGGAATTTGAACATTACGGGAGGTTCTCGACTAGGTAGTACTTTGAACTACAATTAGTACTACTTTACAATTATATGTAACATGTTTTTTTCATGTTCCAATACTCAGAGAAGTTCAAAAACTAGGATAACAAAAAATAATACAATAGTCAAATATTTTTGTGATCCTTTATTTAAGCCTCACTTTTAAAAAAAAAAAAATGTCTACGTTTCGGCATTTACACCATTATCAAGATAACAATATCTGATATTAGAATTGCAATATATTTGTATTTTAAAAAATAATATATAAAACACTACTTAGCTCTCTCTATCTTTTTAAGTTTAACGATCATTTTTTTGTCCTTTATTGTTTGCTCTTAACTTTAAATTCATATTTATATTTCGTTAAATATGAGAACAATAAAATAACTACTGATGATTTGATAAAAAAATACTTTTCCGGTACTTAAGTGTTATACGGCCGTTTTATAATTTGCGCCCTATCTAATCCGCGTGCATCTTTCTTATCAGTTACCTTTCTTAATAACGTTCGCGCGGTTTATTTTGATATTTTTTTCATCATTTTTTTATTTTATTTTTGTTAACAAGATTAAAAATCGTAAATTTCTATAAATAAAAAAGAAATAAGGAAAAAAAATCAGATAACCAATACAAAGTCTGATTTAATGGCCTTAAAAAAAAAAAGGAAATATTTGTTTTTTATTTTCAAAACCTAATTTTACTCTGATTTTTGTCTACCCACTGAATATTGCTATAAAATCAATATAACGATCAAAACATTCGATTTCGTGCGCAAGTAATGTAAATTAAAAGAGGGCTGTTGTTTGTAGAAATCATTCAGTAATAACCCCATTAAAACGTTAGGTGCGGCATCGGTCCCCGAGGACCGATGTCTTACATTCCCTCTCTACAGCAGATTTTCACATGAAAATGTCCGAAAGTCCGAACACTTCAAACACTCAATTTAGTCAATTTTTAATGAGATTATTGCATTTTAGTGCAGAAAATATTGCTAACAGCTGAAATTCTGTTGTTTTTTAGAATCAAGTCCGATTTTCCATTAAGTATGGCGTAAATCTTATATCGGCCTGTCCTGCGCCTATTAGGTCTAGTTCCAATCCTTACTAAGAGATAATGCCTTTGAGACGCTCAGTTAATTCACTTTTTAGTCAAAAGATAACGCTTTCGTCAAAGCATTCCCATCGGACCCCGACGCCCGATATCGTCTGTGGCTCATCCCAGCAGTCGGACCCCGGGGACCGATACCGTTCAATTCAGGATATCCCTAAAATACACCGCCGCATCTAACGTGTTAAAAATCAGTGACAAACCCCGGCTCTGTGACAAACTCTGACCCTCTGAGAGGTGAGGATACCAATAAAGTATTACCATTTCTGCATAAAAAAGGGTTATCTATAGTCATTTTTTAGCTTCTTAAATGATAATTATATATTATAATTGCAAATAGTAATTTGCAACGTAATATGCACCAATATTTTAAATTAGACCCTTCATGACATTTTGAAGAAAAAAAATCTGGTGCGTGCGCGCAACACACAACTTTTACTTACCAACTCACTTAGATAAGAAATTAATGCGTTTTGTTAATGCCACTCCTCAAAGTTACTCATTTTTCTTATTTTTGTTTTCATTAGCTCAGAACATTTGAATAATGATAGCGCTTACCTGATATTAAATAACACCTAATTTTCATTAAACATGACGAATATGATGAAAATCGTTAAAGGCGTTTTTGAGATAATCGAAAAATTGGAAAAAAAGTTCTGAAATAAAATCCCCCCTCCGGTTGTTCAATTTTGATGAAATATTGGCTATCGCATCTTTGGCATATACATACATCATATACCCAGTTTGATCAAAATCGTGAAAGCTGTTTTTGAGTAAATAAAAAAAACACGTGAAAATGATACAAAATTTATTAAGTAAAGTCCACCCTCCGGTTGATCAATTTTGATGAAATGTTGGCTATTACCTCTTTGGCATATACATACATCAAATACCCAGTTTGATCAAAATCGTGAAAGACGTTTTTGAGTAAATAAAAAAAAAACGTGAAAATAATACAAAATTTATTAAGTAAAGTCCCCCCTCCGGTTAATCAATTTTGATGAAATTTTTACAGTCATATCTCGGGCATATAAATAGATCAAATACTCAGTTTAATCAAAATTGTTAGAGCCGTTTTTGAGAAAATCGAAAAAACGTAAAAAGTTTTTAAATAAAGTACCCCCTTCCTTTGAGCAATTTTGATAAAATTTTTGCTGTCACATCGCGGGCATGTATGTACACTAAATACCCAATTTCAGTTTCGCACGGTTTATAGTTTTTGAGCTAGTCTGTTCACATACACACACACACAGACCATTTCGCGGGACTTGGTCATTTGGACTCAGGGGACCCCAAAACGTGTATTTCCGTTGAAAACCGGAAGTCGAAATTTTTCACGATCGCAATACTTCCACTTACTATATATTTCATATATAGGTAAGTGAAAGTAAAAATAAATACCTCCCCATCAGAAAACTTTTGGATGTGTTACTTAGTTATTTTTTTCTTGATTCGTAAGCATTTTATTCTGTACTGCTAATATGTCATCCAATTGGGAGGTATACAGCTCCTTATTTCTTGTGTATATATATATATATATATATATATATATATATATATATATATATATATATATATATATCGATTCGTTTATTTTGCCCTGAGGGCTGCCAGAATGCTAAGAATCTTCGCATGGTGATTTCGAATCAGTTTTGGCCCTATTAGCGGTAAAGGTCGTGATTTCGAAATCATCACGGTAATTGAGGTCCTTTCATTTCGAACAGAACGAAGGAGGCGTAGGAATGTTGTGTCGGAATATTTAAGGCTAGAAGAACGAACCTTGAGAAATTATTTCGGCGACGTCCACTTAACGAGAAGATTGGCGAAAATTACATCAAATTAAAAAAATTATGTGAGGTTTTTTCAGTTTTTGTTTTTGTTTTTGTATATTCACACCCTTCGAAATATCCGCTCATTAAAATATTTTAATTAGAGGTTTCGAATTTGGTTTTTGAGTTGATAGACCACATTTTTTTTATTTTTCTACTCTTACGTCTTTCAGATCTCTTCTGTGCGCTAGCTCGCCATCCGGCTTACCTATAAGCTTTATTACCTACCGTACCTATAAGCTTTATTTATAATTTATTACCCTTTTGTATAATGTATAACCCTTACACATTTATAATTGATAAGAGCTGAGTAAGCCCAACAAGTTTATAAGTATTGGTATGCCTCTGTTTTAACTTCTAATTCACACCTAGTAGGAGTTTAGTAACGACTACTTGTAACTATTTTAGTAACGCAGTATCATCATTTGTCTATTATAAAAAATATTCAGGATTTTCATGTATTTCATTTTAATTCTTTATTAATACTTTTTTTTAATTCTTTAATCTGCAAACGATTCTACTTTAGAAAAATCTAGCTAAGTCTAATAGCTAGCCCTGAAGATGACTCCATGCTTAAGTCGAAACATTTTAATATATGTATATATTTACCAGTGCGACGTTGTAATTCGTCAAAAAATGTTTTCGACTATTTTTTTATTTTTCATATAATATAAAATATATTGATAATGGAGAATTTCTGTTCATCAGAAGCTAGCGTTGGGTGCGTCAGCCATATTTGTTCGCTTAACGAAGTTTGTCAAACGTTGCATCGGATTTTGACCGCCATGGTCGACCACAATGAATTAAAGAGTCTGCTTACATGGTGAAGTATTTTGATCAATTTTGATATGAAAATACTTGTTAACCGGTTACTATGAATAATAGCAATCACCGGTTAGTAACCATTCCAACATTGATTAATGTCTAGCTAGTGTATTCGGGTAAACCGTACAGTTATTGGCACCCTTAAGACTACATTTCAGTGGTTAAATTAAAAAAAATTCTTTTTATAAAGGGGTCAAATAGAAACTTCCTCTAGCACCTCATTATCTATCCTCATAAAGAGTCAAAAGGTTTTATTGGGTCAAAAGTTCAGTATTTTTACAATATAGCAATATTTATTGTTAAAAGTGCCAAATCTAGTTATTGGCCCACTGTGGATTTAATTGTGAAATCTTCCCTATGGTTAATTTGTTAAAGTCTTACTTCATAGATGACTTAGAGGACCCTTCAAACATTAGACTCATGTATATCTTGTAATAAAATTAGGAATCGTTTACCTATTTCTTTAAGTTAAAGTTGTGGTTCCAACAACTGTACTGAGTGCCAATAACTGTATGGTTTACCCTATGAACGGACGTTAAAAAAATCGAAAAAACGAAAAAATACGGTTCTACATACTTTATTCGACTTTCAACGTTTACCGTGATTTTTCTTGGCTCCTCTACAAAATTTGCAAGCAGAAAATTTTTGCTTTGCTCAAAGTCGGATGAAGAAGCTGCCTTTTTAAAACGCCACTGATTAGAGAGTCAATTAAGACGACTCGGGGAGCAAGACAATGGCTTATTATAATTCCCGGTAGATCAGGTTGCCCCGACTAATTAGGGGGGCCCATTTGGTATGCTAAACTCTACACCGATAGGGGGGGGGCTAAATGTATACCCGGCCTCTTCTGATTACAGCCCCCTCCGGACCGTTCCGAATCACTCCTTCCTCTCCTCCATCTGCTATTAATTAACTTTTAATAATTCCCCGGTAATTCTATTGCTAAAAACTGATCCATGAAATGTTACTTACACGCTAAGGACTCCACTAATAAATACCCCTCTATACATCATTATTTCCGCTTAAGTTACGGGACCAATCGAAGCATTTCAGATAAGGGTATTTAGAACGCAACGTTGCTAATACACCTTGTGTTAATTAAAATCGCTAACAAATATCAGAGCATCGGAGGTAGGATGCTTTGAAAACTAAGCTTGAATAGTCTCTGCTGGAAAAAAAAAATATTTTTTTCTTTTCATTTTTTATCAGCAAAGGTTTTGGCTTTTATGCAAATAAAATAATGTTAGGCATGGTAAAGGATGACACTCAGCGGTGTCTCTGCCCTATGTTTTTTACTTTCAATTACCTATTTATGAAATATATAGTAAGGGAAAGTATTGCGATCGTTAAAAATTTAGACTTCCGGTTTTCAACGGAAATACACGTCCCCTGAGTCCAAATGACCAAATCCCGCGAAATGGTCTGTGTGTGTGCACAGATTAGCTCAAGAACTAAAAACCTTACGAACCTGAAATTGGGTATTTGGTGTATGAATATGCCCGCGATGTGACAGCAAAAATTTCATCAAAATTGGTCTAACGAAGGGGTAATTTACTTCAAGAATTTTGTCTAATTCGTTCGTTTTTTTTTCGATTTTCCCAATAACGGCTCTTAACGATTTTGATAAAACTGGGTATTTGATTTATGTATATGCCAAAGATGTGACATCCAACATTTCATCAAAATTGATCAAACGGAGGGGGCACTTTATATAAAAAATTTTGTCTCATTTTCATTTTATTTACTCAAAAACTGCTTTAACGATTTTGTTTGTTTGTTTATTTAATGTCCATTTTTATGCTACTTAGCCTAATCGGACGATTTAACAATTTTGATCAAACTGGGCTTTGACGAATTTATATGCCAAAGCATACAAATAATAACAAAAATAAGAAATGAATGTGGAAAAATGTGTGACTTCGAGAAATGGCAATTAACAAAACACGTCCATTTCTAATCTAAGTAAGTTGGTAATTGAAAGTTGCGTGTTGTGCGCATCGCACCAACATTTTTTAAGTTCCGATGGTTTGCTTAAGCAGATGCCTAATCCAACGCTTTTTAATCTAACGTTAACGGATAACGCATGCTTACGTAGGCTGTTGGGTGCTTCAGTCTACCTCACCTGGGGTAATGGACTTGTCAGGAGTCACCTATGGTGTAGTGGCTAGCATAGCAGCTTACGAAGCTAATGGTCACAGGTTCGCATCCAGCAAGGTGGCTTCCGCATTCCTTGGGTATTTATTCATGAGGTTGGGACGTAAAATTAAGGTCCCGCCCCTATGTGATGTCAGGTTAAACATCCCTATACTAATTAGCATCGTCCGATTAGCCATTATAACACAAAAGAACGTTAAATAAAAAAAAATTTTATGGGCAAGTCAGATGTTGCCGTAAGTCTTATTGTTTGATTAACATTTTTTTCTAAGTTAGTTATTGTCTTTGTTGGTCAACTGTGGACCTGTCTAAGGCTTATAAAGTGTTTAGTTAGTTACATACCTGTGCTTTTTAAAATTGTATTGAAAGTTTTTGAGTCTTTATAAGTGTTTATTTTTGGCTGTAGGTACTTTATATCTGTGAAGAGTACGTCCATATACCTACCTAAAATACCTTATTTCAGGTTCGTACGGTTTACGTTTTTATTTTTATTTTTTGCGGGTCTCTTCACACACCATTTAGCGAACTTTTTTACGATCGCAATACTTTCCCTTACTATATATTTCATAAATAGGTAAGCGAAGGAAAAATATAATCTTTGCACATTTAGGTCATTTCTAAAAATCGTTGGGGTTGAATATTTCGCACTAACAAGTTGAGCCCAATTTTCAATTGATATTTCTATGGTATATTTCCATTTATATCTCGGCGTTAGGATCAATAATATATTTTTTTTAAGAGTTGCATCTCATTGAAAAATAATGAGACTATTAATTCCCTCTTTTGGTATTATTCTAACTCGCGGATACACGTACGCACACAAGAAATAATACAAATTTATGCATGAAATGAGATAAGAGATTGTGTCTTTTTTTTTTTTTTTTTTTTTTTTTTTGCCGTGGGTAATACCTCGGGTAATAACGGCGACCATCTGCCGCGGCAATTATCGGCAAGCAACGAACCGACATTTTGCTATTCATGAAGTGCTAATTTTAATTGCGGTAGACACCGCCGAATCAGCGTTGCAAATGAGACAGCCCAGGTAGCAGGTGACATGTGTTAATCGTCGGTATGATGATTGCCCGACACGTTGCCAGCGCATATTTTTTTTTCACGCCGTTTATTATTTATTTTTATTATTATTAATTATAATGATTATGCGAGCAATTTAGTATAATGGATATAATGGCGGTATATAATGGGCGATGGGAACTAATTAGTAAACCCTTTGTAGCCGAGAGTTCATTGATCTTCTCAGGGTTGACTTCCATCGTTTCTCAAGACTTTTTTTTCTTATCCTTTTTTTTTTTTCTTCATTTACCTAATAGTATTAATCTTGCAATATTCCAAAATAATTAAATCTATAGATCCCTATTATAAGTAGACGGCATACGGAGATAAGTATTTCCTTAAACAAGTAGACGGAAAAAAAAAATGAATTCCATGGATGTGTCCATTCATTTCATGTCTTTACTGACTTTTTTGAATGCTGCGACATGTTCGCCGTTCTTACTCTTAATAATTATATATCCCAGTATAAATTCTCATATCAATCGCAGTAGTTAATTTTTAAAACTGTCGTTTATATTTAGATAAAAATTTTGTCATACATAGCATATGAATACACCGAAATTTCGGCACCCTGATGAAAAAAAATTATTATGCTACCTTTGCACAGTTTTATTAATATACTGCGGCTATTAAATTAAAAATCATTGAGGAGGTCAGACTTAATATTAATATACATCAAGACATGTTTTTGCTAAACAGGTAAAAGGTGAATTTGCCGAGTTACTATACTGGGTGTCCCAGACATAGTGCAAAAAAAAAATTGGGTAATACTGCACGCTTAACGGGGTAGAATGGCGCAGAAAAGAGTTTCCTATCTCAATCTATTGAGGAGATAGAATTTTTTTTGTTTTTAATTTTAAAACCTTACTCTTTTCTGAAAAATGGCAGTTTTCTCTACATAGGTTTAGCGTAGAAACAGAAACGATGATATTTTCTTAATCAGCATTAAATTTTCTAAATTATGAGTTTGTTCTAGTTATTTTACATCCACTTTCAGTTGGCCTTTTAACGCGCATAACCCAAAACATTTATTAAAACTTAAATTTTGAAAACTTTTTGAAAATTGCTCACTCCTCACTGAGCATCCTAGAAGTCGTCTAATTTCCTAAAAACTGCGAAATTTAGTTAGCTTTTTATTGGTGTGACCCACGATACAATTGCACTTCACCTTTTGAGCCTAAAAGAAGTTTTTCTAATCAAAAACACGCTAGAAAATAAATACTTGATTGCTACACGTACCTATAAGAAAAAGCTACTTGATTGAATAATCAGTTATTTCATCTCTTGTCCACATGCATGAGGGGTAAAGAGTTATGAAGGTGGCAAGTCCCCCTCCCCCTCCCCACCCAAAAAAAAAAATAATCTTATTTATAGAGTCAAAGGGGGGGGGGGGTAGTGATCCAAATTCTTGCTGATTACCTAATGTTATATTTAGGATTGTTTGATGATATTAAATATACCAAAAGAAAAATGACAAATCATAATGTGCCCTGCTATCATTAGCCCAAACTATGATATCACGTTCTGATTGGAATTAGTGTTATTTTTCTGTTGGTGTATTTAATTTTTTACACTATGTCTGGGACACCTTGCATAAACAAGGCGTGGAAGTGGAGAGAGAAAAAATCAGCAAAGCGTTTATGGCGAAGCTATCCAATTTCCCAATCGATTTCTAATGCATTTTGAGGAAAGATCGACTTATCTTGTATTTCCCCAATAGTTTTATTGGTCATATTGTATCTCCGTCGCATGGGTTTGATCAATGTCTAAACTAGGGATGATAGAGAACTTTTGGCCTACAGTAAAATTCTACTCCATGCATCTCGGTCCTGCGCTAGCTGCCCTTATCCAGTGACAGCAACCCTCGCCAGATCCTCCTCCATGTCTTGCAGCCGTCATTTTCTAGGAGCTCCTATTTTTCTTTTCTCTGACAAATATCTCCCATTCTTTACTTTTTCGTCCATCCTCTACTAACCAGTTGATTCTTCGTATTATACTTTCGTGCTTTATCAAGTTTTCTAACTCCTGGTTATTTCTAACCCTCCATCCGCAATCGGGGAGCAAATCGGACAGAAAATGCGCCTTAGAATCTTCCTTTCAAACAAATCCAGCATTTGCCGAATAGCAACATTTTGCGTCCAGGTTTCTGTGCCGTAGGAAACGATAGATCAAAGAGCAAATTTTAAAGCTTTATCTTGGTAGCTCTAGAGAATATAAGATTATATGTATCGGAGTCATATCAGATTAAAGCCGATACTTATCCGTTTTTAACATCCCACAAGAATAGTTCGGTAATGAAGAAGCAATATCTTAATCAATACTTCTATAAATTAATATTCTTCTTCCTTCTACTCTATGTAGTAATGATGAATCTTGGTTTTCCATCTTCCCCGCCATCTTCGACTTATTGTATTATAATACCCAAGGATGTTAAGGACCCTCCGATGGAAGGAGACAATACATAAAGATGACCAGAGGCGGCAGGACAAAGGATACGATCCTGCGAAGGATAATCCGTGCAGATTCCGGCGGCGCCCCGGATTTACATTGAATAGAATCGGGTTGACAATGGACGGGTGCAGGCCTCGCCTACGCTCTGGCTACTAACTCACCTTAACCTAACTCAAACCTTCCAGTGGCAAGTCATACAATCCATTCTCTTATCTCCCTCAGAACTATTTCCAGGATATCACCTTGGGGTACTGGAATGTGACCGCTAACAAGGAGGAGGTGGCAAATTTTGTTCCATCTGGCTCGAGAAATTTATAGGTACCCAGTTGTCTTTCGAACTTAATCAGTCACAAAAGTTAACAAACATGTGTTATAGACCTGTATCATTATAAAATATTAACCTCCAAAATTTACATAAAAAACAAAAAAATACTCATAATGTGATCATAGACCGTTCAATTCTTAATATCATAAAATAAACATTAATTTATTGTTTATTGATTTTATGTAGATGAATATGGTGCTAGGCATGGGCGTCACCAGCACCAAATTATTGGGGGGAACGACTCAATATTTTCCTAGATAGGGGAGGTAGAAATTCGAGGGGTTAAAAGTTGAAATGTATTTTAAAGGTATTTATAGTCTCTTAAAACTAGTCAATTTATGCCTCAGTTATACATTAAAATAGGGATTTGCTAAGGCTTAATGTTGAAGGATGTGGGCCAAAATTTCTTGATTGAATTTTATCCAAGTTTTTCTTCTGATTCTGAACCCACTAATATCACTGCTTCCCATCAACTTTCTTTCTATAAGCTACATCAAATTGATGGAAAGTAGGATCAAGCTGCTTGGTTTAAAAAAGAAATGTAGAGCAGTAAAACAAAACAGTTCGAGCTAAAATAAAAAATATACAATTATCAAATATACACTACGCCTAATTACCTTTTAACAATAGACTGTGCTGAAATTAACTGATATTTTATTTGTTAAACTCGGATAAATTCCTAAAATCGCATTTTTATTTCGTTTTTTACATTGGGTCCTCTCCTGCCAAAATATTGGGGGGACAGTCCCCTCCTGTCAAAATATTGGGGGGGACAGTCCCCTCCTGTCAAAATATTGGGGGGACGCGTCCCCCCTGTCCCCCCGGCGGTGACGCCCGTGGTGCTATGAGCACCGAAAGCTCCTGTTATTTATAAATATATTGGATATTGAGACCGTCGCGAGGTGTTTACTTTAAGATATAAACAAAAAAATATTTAATGCTATGAAGAAAAATTCAATCCGGTTTCAAATATCCTTTTACAGTTTTATTCTCCATACAAATTACCGAACTTAACTCTTCCATGAAGACATTTAATCTTTATCATTTTGATCTTAATCGAATAAAATATTCTCTATCGATGTAGAAAAAGAATCAAGATCTATTCTCTGAATGTCTGAATTGGTGTAACTTTGTATCTTGGAGACGCAAGGTTTTATGTTTTTTGTTTTGTTGGAGGTGTCAACCACTAGGCTCATCATCAACTCATCTTCCGCTATAACTTTACCCTGTATTTCATGATACACTCCTGTACGTTTGAGAAAGTCGACAATGGTATCTATTGTTTCTAGGTTGTACTTTAAAATAGAATTCAGATCGGTAAACATTTCTAAAAATGTCTATCTGTGTCATATGCTCTACAATCTGTCAAGGTATGTTTAGCGGTTATCTGACTGCCGCAGGTCCGACGTAAGGTAACTATGGATAAGACGAGTACGACCAATCGTAAGTAAGCGTGCTAATATTACTTTTTCTTTGCGTGTATCTATAATTGAAGTTTTCCAGGTGATAACATCATTTTTTATTTCTTTCAGTTTATTTTCTGTTAACCGAAACCATCTTTTCCAATTTGTCTTTATTTTCTGTTTTATGGGGGAATATAGTCCTCGAAGGTAAACCCACGGGGAAGACCTAGATTACAATGGATAGACCACATATCTAGCATTAGTGAACAGAGGGGTGTTTTGTTTCGTAAGATAATGTTAAGAAATGATCTGTTGTGTGAAATTTTAAAACATATTTCTAAAATTAAAAATTTAACATACTTGCAAACTAAGTAGTTAAGTGACCAATCGTTTCAACACCGCCGAGATGCCTCACCATGACACAATCATACAATCTACGTCGAGATATGTAACTATATGTGACAGGGAGCGCAGATAAGGAGACCCAGAAATTCGACACTGCACCTCTGAGTGGGCCCCCCAAGCCGCCGTTTATGCCTCAATAAAAAGCGGGCTGTAGATTGCGCCGGACCCCGGGCACTTGGAGTCAACATCCCGCCCACCTCTTCCAAATTTATCGCCTCGTAATTCCTTCCTCCACGCTTCGCAAACCTTTCAGTTATACTGCACTTCCCCTGCAACTGTTCCTTCCAAACTGCCACTTCTGTTTCTCGTCTCCGCTATTCCCATCTTTATCGGCTAGCGGCAGTCCTCGTCTTCCCTAAACCAGCCTTCTTGAGGATCCGGATTACTTTGCGAGGTTGCTGGTTTCCTGTATAATACCTCTACATAAATATGGATTCTTTCGTAAATTATTAGACCCATAAACATATTTGCTTTCTTTTTAAAATGCTTCTGTAGATAATGTAATCACATTCATTTTTGTTTTTTCAGCATCAGCTACACCCTCCGCGCCTATTTTCGGTCTTATCGCTAAAAGTAAGCTTCTTCCCTTCAAGCTTATTCCGCTTGATTTTTATTATTTTTTTACTATGTCGATTTGATTCCCGTTTAGAGATCTGCTTCCAGCTACGATAACTCATGCGGAATTAGGATTTTTTAGACTGATTCATAGTCCATTCCCAACGCTTTTCAGGTAATGTACAGTATCAGTCAAAAGTTTAGACTCACCCTTAGTTTATCCTTAGGCATGCCGTCCCTCGGATAGGAGGTAAAATGGAGGTCCCGAGCCTGTACGATGTCTGGTACTCGTTAAAGATCCCTATTCTAGTAATACCTGGATAGGCAAAATTTAGAACTCCAACTATAGCATCGTCCGATTAGCCTTAGTTGCATAAAGTGACGTTAAACAAACAAACAATAAGTTGAGAAGACATAAATTCTGCGAAATCGCCAGGTTCTTCCTAATATAAATCAAAAAGATTCGTTAATATACCTTGTAATTGTATGGATTAGGAAGAAAAAAAATCTAGGTGGGTATCTAATTTAATAGTCCTCTGAAGGGTATAAATAAATTAATATTGACATGGATGTAGAATAGGTTAGTGAAGATGGATCCCTTTTGAACTAACCCTTCTTGAATGATGAGTTCTGGACGTGCCCTTGGAGGAATGGGTTGGTCCAAGATCATTTGGGCCCGCCCAGAGTTTCTAAGGGACCCAGGACATATGATGGATGTGATCTTCTTGGCGTGCCGTAGCTCCAACAACCGAAGTCTGGCTTTGTGAATCCGTTGAAGATGTCTTTATGTTTCATGATTCAAAATCAGAGTCGTACTGAGTTAGTTAAAAACTAAATAATCGTATTTAATATTTAAGAAATATCTGCAGATGTTTAAACGCATTAACCACGTAAGATTCATTTAATGCCTTAATCTTACATATATTTTTAGAGGAAAAAATTTACTCTCTCTACAACTACGTAAAAAGCCCTTTATTTAAATTACAGTAGTTATGTCCAAAATTGTAATTTATAATTTTGTTTTTTTAACGTCCCTTTATACTACTAAGGCTAATCGGACGATGCTTCACTCGGAGTCCTAAATTTTGCCAAGAAAAATTGCGGTAAGCCCTGAAAACCGAATTAAATTGAAACAATTTCTGATCTGTAGAATCGTATTTGTTGTTGAAGGCTTATCAAATAAGTCTACAGTGAGAATCCTAAATTTTGCCTATTCAGGTAGGATATGGATCTATAACGAGTACCTGACATAGTACAGGCTCGGGACCTCCATTTTACGTCCTATCCGAGGGACGACATAGCTAAGGATTTTTACTTTCTTCAAAAAATTCTGTTAAGGGGAACCCGGGACCATTAGTGTTGTAGAGTGCTAGGCTAGCCACTACACCACAGGTGACCCCTAATCGATTCTTTTGATATGATTTTTTTTGTTACTTATGTTTTAAATTTATCTTTCGATATACACAGAATTTTTTTGTTTTCTAGAATTAGAAATGTAATAACCTAAATCCTTTTTTTTCTTAGTTTCTCACCACAACATTAGTTTTTTTTTCAATAATTTTAACCTAAATCCACCTCCTGATTTATTTACTACTAACTATACAGTTAGCGGTATATACATACTCCCAGTTACTGGTATATACATACCGGTTTCACTGGGAGAATTTCATTTTTTAAATCTATTAAATCTATAAAGTTAGACTTACATCGACTCAAATGTTCGATTTCGGAAAAACCAACGTAAAGCGAGATCAAAACGATTTTTATAATAATAAAGAATATACCCAGAGATTGGCTGAAATTATGCAATTTTAATATGGACAGGAGTTCGCACCTGGTATCAAAGAACCACTGAGCGAAATTTGGAGAATTTAGGACAAACGGTATGGATTTCTATAAGAACAAACAAACAGAATTTCATCTTTATTTATATAGATTATAATAATGATTATTATCAAATAGTTTAATCCACATATTGCGTATTTCGTTACTTTGTTTTGACAAGGTTGTAACTGAATATTTTTTTTATATGTAAATTGCATATCTTTCAATTTTATTTTTACTAATTGTGCCTGTGACAGTATTTAAACTGTATTTCAAAATCTAATCAAAGATAATATATTTTTTTTTTTTTTTTTTTTTTTTTTTATACAATCTTCATATATTGTGATTATTTCATCAACGTCTAAAGATAAGGCCAGAATGAATATGTTTCTAATTATAAACGAAAAAGTATTAGATAATCAAATTTTTAAACTTTTTTTTAATTATAATTTTAACCTTGTCGGACCAATTATTAAAAAAAGCCAATTAGGCTGTTAAAAATTATAGATTTCTAATAAGAAGTAATGCATCTGTTTAAAAACACTTTTCAATTTTCAGGATTTTATGGTGAGCCTATAAAACGCTAAATTTGAATCCAATGGTGTGATAGGTGTTATAGATAGCTCTAACGCAATGATATAGTTTCGGATAAACGTTTTAGGAGGTCATCTGTGATTAAACTGTCGTAATTGATGCAAATTTGGCTAATGGAATTTGAATATGTTGCAATAAAATAATTACTCACCTTTTAGCGATCAAATGAGGATATGGAATCGTTATAAATTAGTCATTAGGCCAGTTTATCGATGCAATAGTCGACGATATAGATAATACACCTTTCTGAGGATAAAAATTTTACATATCTCAAGATTAACGACTCCCTAATAAGAACGCTTGAAGGAGGTTTTGTTTTGTCTTTGTTTCCCTAGCATTTCGTTTGTATTTCTGTTGCTTTGCATATGTGTAAATTAAAGATCGAATTTAGAAGCGTGAAGTGGAAACGTGGATCGAGGCAGTGTGAATGGGGAGGTGTCAACAAGACGGGTCGTAACTGCCATGGCGGTCAAACACCTTGCCTCAGACACCATTCAGTCTCCGAGTTTCTTATCTGACATCTTCGCTTCTTTTCAACTATGTCCCTTGGAACTAACCTATTGTCTCTCATACACTGTCTTCTTAGCTAATAGATAGATTAGGAGTAAAAAATTCGCTTAAATACAATAACTACAATATATAACTACAACTATTTTTTATCCAACTATATACAATACTTCAAACAAAACTGTTATTTCTCGGGGTTTTCCAGCGAAACTCAGAAACTACCAGTCCTATTTTTATTTATTTTCTAATTTAGGCTCTATACTTTATAATATTACTAATTTTATTTTTCTTTATCTTCTAATTTAGTAGGTAGATTGTATGATAATAGAAGGGGTCGATGAAAAATAGTGCCTAGCAACATTTTTAACAAAAATAATCTGTAGCTGCCGTCTGTTATATGTTATGTTATTTATGTTATGTTATGTTATGTAGTACTATATGTCAATGATGGAATGCCACCTGAAACCTGATTATAGAGCACTCTATAGTCATATTTTGGTGGCATTTCCTTCATTGACATATAGTACTACATAACATACAACAGACGGCAGCTGTTAAAAAACATACAGTTTATTTTTGTTAAAAATGTTGCTTGGCACTATTTTACTCCGACCCCTACAATTGAAATATTAACAAAGTATCTTTCTTAATATATTTACTTACATAGGGTAAACCGTACAGTTATTAAGACTACATTTCAGTGGTGAACTTAATATTAAATATATATATAAATATATAGTAAATATTTATGAAGGGATCAAATTAAAACTTCCTGTAGCTCCTCTTTATCTATCCTACAAAGTCTCAAGAGGTTTTTTTGGGTCATAAGTTCAACAGTTTTACCATATGGCAATATTTATTGTAAAATGTGCAAATACTAGTTATTGACACCCTTTGAATTTAATTGTGAAATCTTCCCCATGGTTAGTTTGTTTGTCTTACTTCATAGATGACTTACAGGACACTTCAACCATTAGATTCATGCATATCTTGAAATAAAATTAGGACTTGTTTACTTTTTTCTTTAAGTTAAAGTTGGGGTGTCAATAGCTGTCTGGTTTACTCTACATCTTTACTTCGTTGACGTTCAGGACTGTGTACCCTATTCTTAAAACCTATACAATATTTTTACACTTATTTAAATTATCTTATATGTACTTTATATCTTTTATAATATTCAAGTTAAAAAAACGTTTTTAAAAATAAATTTAACTATTTAACAATCTAATTATTAGTTCATAAAATTAATTACTATATATAACAATGCATAGCAGTGTATTTTGTAAATATGACATGATTATAATTTTGTGGTATTATTTAATAACATGACATTCAATGATCCAATGATTGAGAAATAAATTTAAGTTTTTTGTTCGTTTATTTAACGTCACTTTATGCCATTAAGGATAATCGGACAATGCTACAGTGGGAATACTAAATTTTGTCTATACTGGTATAATTAGGATAGGGATCTTTAACGATTACCTGACATCTTACAGACTCAGGAACTCATTTTGACGTCCTATCCAAAGGACGGGATTGCCAAGGTTTTTTTACTCCACTTTAAAAATCCTAGGGCCACCGTACCCGCTACCTTTAGTATTGTAGGCTGCTATGGTAACCACTGCAACACAGGTGACCCAAATAAATGTAAGTAATATCGATCTTATGAAGTAATAGTTAGTTAAATTCATTAAAAAAAATAATAACTTGGATATTATAAAAGATGTATCCCTAGTACATATAAAATAAGTTAAATTAGTGTAAAAATATTTTACTGACTTTTAGAATTGTCCCCAAGCCGTCAACGAAGTAAAGTTCTAAGAAAATAATGAAAAATATAAAGGAACTCTAATAATTGTACATCGAATTGTATATCTAATAATAAAGGAATGCTAATATTCCATTAAAAAATTTTTATGAACAATAGAAACAGAACAGAAACAAAAACTAAATCAACTTTGGATAAAGTATTTGAATAAACCGTTGAAGTAAGTTGATATAACAAAAATTTTGTCAATTATTCAATATATGAATAGTCCCATAGAAAAGAATAATGATCAATATTCGTTAAAAATGTCTTGATTAAACATTTTTTTCCCCGATGTTCCCAACATATTGTTTGCTGTTAATGGTGTTTAAGGTGTGTGAAGCCCAGTTTAATGCATGAAATAAATTAAAAATTAACCCAAAACAATGTCGTGGTATATATTTATTTTTATCTTGCTCTAAAATATCTTTTAGAAAATAATGAAAAATATAAAGGAACTCTAATAATTGTACATCTAATTGTATATCTAATAATAAAGGAATGCTAATATTCCATTAAAAATTTTTTATGAACAATAGAAACAGAACAGAAACAAAAACTAAATCAACTTTGGATAAAGTATTTGAATAAACCGTTGAAGTAAGTTGATATAACAAAAATTTTGTCAATTATTCAATATATGAATAGTCCCATAGAAAAGAATCATGATCAATATTCGTTAAAAATGTCTTGATTAAACATTTTTTTCCCCGATGTTCCCAACATATTGTTTGCTGTTAATGGTGTTTAAGGTGTGTGAAGCCCAGATTAACACATGAAATAAATTAAAAATTAACCCAAAACAATGTCGTGGTATATATTTATTTTTATCTTGCTCTAAAATATCTTTTAGCCCTGGATCGAAGACCAGAAAGAAAATAAGTGTACCTATATCAAGTATATCCTAAACTAACCTAACTTCAAAATGTTGCTATCCAATGTCCGCAAAATGTAATGCTTTGCACCTTATGTAGTTTAAACTACAAAAAAATCTTAGTTTGGTACTTGTAAAAGCGGGAATAGTAGGAGATAAAAATCCAATAAAATTGATAGAGTCCCATTTTTTATCTAAAATGCCGAACTTTTTTTTAAATCTCTCGTTCAAATTTTGATTCAATAGTTATTATTTATTTTATTCTAGACTTAAAATAAAATAGTTAATAAACCCCCTCCGTATGATCAATTTTGATGAAATTTTGGCTATCATACCGTGCAAATATACATACATCAAATACCCATTTTGATCAAAAACGTTCGAGCCATTTTCTAAAAATCGAAAAAAAAACCTAAAATTTTTACTCATATTAACTCTTATTCTCGTGTTCAAAATTTACTAACAATTAAACATTATGCATTTTCAAAGTAATTTTTAGGATATTAAAGAATCAACTGTATTCCTGAAAAAAATAAAAACAAATAAGAATCAAGTTTATATTAACTATATAATCACAAGTATAATTATTATACAGGAAGATCATGAATATTATATGATAGATAGATAGGTGAATGTCAATCTTCCCAATATCATTTATTTAGATAGATAGAGGCATTGGCGGATCCAGGGGGAGGGGCTGTGGGGGCTGCAGCCCCTCCCTTTGGAAAATTTTTCGTCATTAAAAGGTAGAATTTGACTTTCCTTAAAGTAAGGAAGCAAGTTAAAGAACAAATAATATGCATAACAAGTAGAATTGTAGGTGTGGGAAAGGAACATAAAGGTAAAAAAGCTGATTGTCAGATGCAAATGAAGGGCTGTGGGGGTGCAGCCCCCCCCCTTTAGAACTGCTGCCCCCCTCTTTAGAACTGCAGCCCCCCCCCCCCTTTACAGTCGGCTGGATCCGCCCATGGATAGAGGGGACAAGGACAAATTGGGTCTATGTATGTGGCAGTAATTTTAATGTGTAAAAAGTGAAAAATATTCTATTAAACAAATGTGACCTATTACTTTGTAATGGAAAAATGTAAGAAATATAGAAAATATGATGTGACCAAGTCACCAAAATATGAAAAGAAAATATATAACTGTAGAATATTGCCTTGAAGATGGGCGATATAGTCTGAAACGTTGGAGTTTTACTATGTTTGTGTAATGTTTAAATAAATGATATTGGGAAGATCCACATTTAACTATCTATCTATTTTATTTTTATATATCTATTTTATAAGTTTATATTAAATATTTGTTTTTTAAGATGGAATTAGCATAAGATCTCATGCTAGGCAGTTACCCCTCATCACATTACTTTGGTTGATTACAATGGGAGGTGACCCGAAGTTTAACCCGGGCTTAATTTAGATTAAAAGACTAAGGACATCTGATAAAAATCCAAAATTAGCATCGATGGATGAAAAAAGCCTTCAGTTTGATACTTTCACAAATCCAGTCCTCGGAGCCGAATTTGAACATGCTAGTGTTGGTATTTTTTTTTAATCGTTCAATGCAGTCGTTTTATATGCAGGAATCTGTTACTCGTGGATTTTCAATTAAAATTCAGTTTTTCTCTGCCTTAACGTCATCTTCTATTTCTCTTCCTCAAATTAGACATTCTTGATGTTATCTCCCGCATGGAAATCCATAAAAACATAATCCTTTTTCGTCCGGAAGTGTACTGTTGCTCCCTGATCCAAGACAGTGCTTCCTGATATCTACCCACATTGACAGAGGACGGCCGCCGAGGTGTCTGCCTTGAAGAGGACGAAGACTCTCGGACACCCGAGACCCCGATGACAGTAGATATAATTCACAGCCTCCGAGATAGCTGGACCTCCTCCAGAGACCCCTGGCAGGAAGATCCGGCAACGCCGCAGAACCGGTCCTGGCCGGAGGACCTCCTCCCTCCCTACTACTCCTGCAGCCTCCTGCTCCTCCTTAAATTTAACTATAGCCTCTTTTTACGTCACTCCTTCCGCTTTTAGTACCTCTGTCTTCTTTGCCCCTTTTTTGGTCCTCCTTTTCTTCTTCTTCTTCTACCTCTTCGTTCCGATCTAGAAGCTGACTTGAGAAGGAAGAAAAAAAAAAACTCTATAGTCTCTTCTTCACCATGGCAATCGGAGACAAGACAGTAATTAGTATGGCTTTTACTTTCTGTATAATTAGTATCGCACTACACTTTAACTTGACAATTAACATTGCCTATTTTTATTGTAACTATTACTAGCTATGAACAGATACATATTTTTTTGTTTATTTGAGTTTATAGGCGTAGAACTCACAGGTCATCAACGCGTAGAGTCTTTTCGTTATCAAGAGAGGCTCAGTAAGATACTTATCTAGGAGGGATACTTATCTCAGTTAAAACAAATCCAGGAAACAGATATATAAACTAAGATAATATTTTATTAACTAAAATATTCTAGAATAAGACTGAGGTAATCCGTAGCAAGTTCATTACATGCCACGCTAATGAACACATCTCTTCAAAGCCGAGGAAAATAGAGCGAAATATGTTGAATGCAAACGGGCAAAGTAAGCTTCGATAGACAAAGAGATAATAGAAAAATAAAAAGAATATCAATTAGTGAGAAAAATAAATAAAATAAAGAGATTACAAAAAATATAAATAAGTAAAAAAAAATAAAATATATATATATATATATATATTTATATTTATAATGATAATAAAAATTAAAATGAAATATTAAAGTAGGGAAATATCAATAAAGCAGCTATAGAAGAATATGAACGACCGACAATTAAATGCTGGCTATTAATTTGTACTTCGTAATGAATTTGATCACTTTTTCCACTTCAGCTTCGTTGTCGCCAAGTGCAATTTTAATATCGGGTGGTATCTTGAATTGCTTTAATATTTGTTTATAGTAACATCATTCTTTTAAGATATGTCTTATACTTAGATTATTATTACATTTGGGGCACATTGGGGGGGGATCCCTTGTAATGAGATGTATATGTGTCATTCTTGTGTAAGATAAATATATGTTACACATAGTACCCAAACCATACATAATACATACCATACATAAACAACAACACGCTCTATCCAGCCTAATCAAATTCAATGGTCAGTGCGCCCAAATAAATACCTAAATAAAATTAGGACTAATTCAGGCATTAATCCCACAAAACAAAAAACAAAAAAATCTGTTACTGTATGACCCTAAAGATTAAATCAGATCCTGTCCTGTGAAATATCAGAAAATGATCCTTTAATTTTTAATTAACGGAAAATTGACTTCTCTGCATTTTAGGTAGTCTATTTATTGACACGATTACTTGTTCAATAAAATATGGACCAGACATTATTTTTGACATTTTAAATAAGTTTTAACTGCAGGAAACTTGCTTCTCATTCAAATATTATCCCGTAAAATTTCAGTAGATTATAGGTTAATATTGATAAATGAGCAGAAAATTTACTGACATTTTATATCCATTTTAAAGACTAGTTTTTTTTTTGTTTTTTTTAAATTATTTTTTAGCTTTTACATTATTAAATGTAATTAACGTATAATTAAATATAATTATTTCCGAATTTCCTTCTCTATGAATGGTAATACATGTTTCTACCAAATGTAAAATTGTACGTGAATGTTGTACGATTCGCAAGCCGCAGCAGATTTTTAGCGTTTTGTCCCACCTTCAATGCAAGACTATCAATTTTTTATCTTTTAACCTTTGCAACTGGTCTACAGAATGGGAAATATTTTAAAATATAACCTAAATTTGAGATATTCTTTAATATTTCATCCATGTTTGGGCAAAAGGGCTTGAGTGATAAAAAATTTTTTTGTCTCGCCTCCTTAAGATTCATAATTGACTATAATTTATACGTTATTCATAATTTATTACAGACTCTGGTGAAGGAATATAGTTTCATTTATTATTCAGGAATAAAGAAATACAATAAGAAAGAATTTTTAATAATGATTTTCAATAGCTTGGTAAATCGTTGTTTAAGCTTCACATTCGATGTCTTAACCCCTTTTGACCAAACTGCAGTGATTTGTTTTTTAATTGATTTGCCATTTTTATAAAATTTAAATGCGAAAGTAACACATTTGTAAATACGTTGAAAGTATGTCGAAAACAAGCACTGGTAGTGATTGTGTCTTCTTAAACTGAAAATATTTGCTTTTCTAAATTTATATTAAATGAAACAAAAGAAATGTAATTTTCTCTTATAAAGGCTATTTGAAGTTAAGGTGTTCTTAGGAAGGTGCGATATGACCTTGTATGATTTTTCCACTCCTGAAATGTTTGAATTAGAAAAACGTTGATAGCTATGTATGTTACTCGCATTTTTAAGAGTAAAGCTATTTTTTTTTGGGGGAGGGGATAAAATAATAAAAAGTAATAACAAAAAGTATACGAAACTTGCAAATAAAGGTAATATTAAATAGACTTGTTGGTGAACCAATTATCAAAAAATTAATTAATTTATAAATAAATACCAGTAGAAAATATTTGTGTTGGTATCCTTCATTGAGTTCAGCGTAAGCTTTTAAATATATTTTTTGTAATGGTGCTTTTAACTTATTCTATGTAAGTATTTTATATTAATTCAAGAACATATTTTTCCCCTTGAAAAAATAATTAAATAAAAATTAAAGGTTATGATTGCTTTGGCACATTATAAAGTTTCTCCAGATTGCTGGAGATGCTTCGCCATATCAGATCCGATTTATTATCCGGAATAGTTCCCCCCCCCCCCGTTCCTTAAGACGCCGAGGAAGAGATATGTTACGGAGGAGCGGAATCTAGATGTGGAGTCGGGAGTGGACCTTGATGCTCCTCGCTGTGAGGCATACCATCACGGCCACTCGGAAATTCTTCACCCATCTTTACACACCACCGTAATGTCTTGCCAGGGCCATAAATATGCTTGTTGGAAACCGGATTTACTCTTACTTTCTGTGGGAAAAGGTTTATATACTAATAATATATAAGAATTCCCTCCAGGAAACTTAAAATCTAAAGATTTTGCCTGAAGATTTAATATTGTCGTCTTTTATGTAATAAAAATGAAATTTTGTTCGTTGTTAACCCCGTCGCTTGAGAAGGGCTGGGCGGGTTTGGCTGGATTTCGGATTTTTCTTTTTAAAATATTCACCATTGTCCGAGTATGGTTCACGGGCAAACGAAAATTAGTAAAAGTTGCACGGAAGGATTTCAAATTACGTTATTCGGGGAAAACTCGAAACCTATCAATACTTATGCTAATTAGGTAAATTTTATATACTTTGCTATTCCCTATAAAAAGAAAAAAAATCATAAATATCGGATCATTTTCATCCAAGTAACAGCCTTTTGTTTTTTTTGTTTGTTTAACGCCACTTTATGCCACTAAGGCTAATCGGACGATGCTACAGTGGGATTCCTAAATTTTGCCTATCCAGGTATAATTAGGATATGGATCTTTAACGAGTACATGACATCGTACTGGCTCGGGACCTCCATTTTACGTCCTATCCGAGGGACGGCATAGACAAGGATTTTTTACTCCCATTAAAAATCCTAGGGCCACCTCGGGACGCGAACCCGCGACCTTTAGTATAGTAAGTTTCTATGCTAACCACTACACCACAGGTGATCCCAAACGACGGATTTAAATTATAAAAAATTATACATTAAAAAAATTATACATACAATACATCTAAAATATCACCGAAATTCATGATGTATTTAGAAGAATCGATGTATTGTAGTCGTGACATTAATTTTGTTTTATTTTTTAATGAAGCTTCCTCTTTTTGGATAATATATACATACTAAAATTAAATGACATCTATTTTTAAACTTGGAGCATGGATTCCTGGATTCCATATTCGTACCTATTCCTCGATTTTTGATTTTGCCAATTCAGGCACATCAAAATGACTGAAATGTTTGTCTATCCTATACTGTATGCGCTCTCAAAATTTAAGTTCTTCAAAATTGTTCTTATTTTCTATTTAATTTTAAATATGTTTCTCTTCTTCCCGGGTATGGCTTTAGTTTTTTCACGTATTCTTCTCAATAAACAAAAGATACTTTATCCTTTGTTACACTCAGACTAGAACAGTGCTACTTTTATCGAAATTCGTTGTTTTTTTGTTAAATATTGTTTTAATTTTTTTTGGAGGATCGTTTAACCTACTCCCCCCCCCCTACCCTAAGAAGCCCAAATGGTTTAGAAACTCCACTGTTGATGTCGTAATTTAAAACAATGACTCATCTCTATTTTTTAAAGAGTTAGACTTATTACTAAAGCTACACTTAGTTATTCTAAATTTGTTTTTCAAAACATTCCCGAAGACTAGAAGCGGACTAGCCTGTTCTATTGTGTTCTATGAGGACTGGGAGCCCTGGGGCTGTGAGCAGCCTTGGAGGCAGTTTTTTATTTCGAGGTAAAAAAGGTCCAGATGGTGAGTTAGTAGCCTGAGTCTGTCCTCATTAGGGACCTAGAAATCGCTCCCCACCCCTACGCAGTTAACTCAACACTCGGTATCGGATCTGGAAAACTCGATGAGTGGAAAAACCGGGCACCTGCTAAGCGGAAGGTGCTTCGAGTTTTTTAACCTTATCTCGCCGGGAATCATATTCACGCCTGGTGCTCCCCTGTAGTAGTAGCTCCTTGCGACTAACAACATCCGCCTTTTTTTTTATTATTTTTTTTTTTTTTTATTATCGTTTCCTGTCGGCTACTGTTTAAGAATAAGAACAAGAAAAAATGTTGTGAGAAAGTCATTGTTACGCTTGTTCATCTAATGTTTTACAAAAAAAAAAAAAAAAAGTAGGAAATAAAAAACTGCTATCTTTTTATCCTATAAAAAAGTTTTTAGCGTAATATTTTATTATTCCGTTTTATCCCGTATTTTGTGGAAAAAATACCAATAAAAAATAATCACACTTTCGATTTTAAAAAAGTAGAAATTTTATTACCTTTGTTGTGTTACACTTTACCATAATTAACAGATCCCTCACCAAGTGCTTTATTAGAACTATCTTGAAGTATTATTTTTTAAAATATCAAAAAAAAATTTACCATGTAAGAAATATTTACCAGATGAATAAATTATAATGTTTTCAGAGAGAATTGTCATAGCAATGGTGTAGATCGTGAGAATTCGAGCAGAACTAGCATTCAAATGACCTTTTGCCTTTCACACTCCGTTGAGAGAAACGTTGCAACTTAAACGGGAGTATACAAGCCTTGAGCAAATCGTAACGATGATGTCTGTATAAGCTACCCTATTCTTAAGACTTTCAGTCTGTCTTTGCACCATTATTATGCTTTCTAGATTGATCGAATAAATATGTTATTTTTGCTAAAGGACTGATTTTTTTTTATGTATATTTTGTGTAGTTGTGTGTACTTATTATTATATTAAATAAACAGCATTGTTATTCATTAATATTAATATTATTCATTAATAAATATATACGGCGAAGAAAACATATTTGTGTAGGTGTAAACAAAATGATGGAGGGTCACGTTTGATAAAATTGTTTTCGAACTATCTCTATAAATTTTATATATAAAAATGCCATATGTTAAATGACCAAATGTCTGCTAGCCAATTCTCAGCCATACTTACCTGCTTTTTATGCTTATTATGGTCATAAACAAAAAGAGGAAGATATCTTAGGAAATATTAGGAATTATATTCATTAATTTGAATATAAAATCTAAAACGTGTGAGGGAATTTTCCACTATAAATACATACAATTGTACTTGTGAGGAAGTGAAAATTTTATAGAATTTCTAGAAAAAGCAATTTTAAAAATTTTCATACATACAAAGATGTAGTTAGCCATGGGAAAAACGATAAACACGGCTTCTATAACATCCGGCTATCGGTTTTCTGAGAGAATCGTTTCGTAGTGAGTATTTGTTTAGTTTTATGCATGCCTCAATTGTTTTCCAGAATGGTTGGCGGTTTGCGGATCACCGCACTATAACATTTTAACTGCTTGTACCGGAAAACAAAGTCATCTGTTGACTCATGTTGCATTCACAATCGATTAAGAATAGTTTAGGATAATTATGGATGCAACCATTTAATTAAAATAAATATCGATGAATCTTTTGTTTTCCTTTCCGGATATTAAAACGCGCCATATCATTTACTTCTTAAATTTTATTCTGTCTAAGGACACTTTCTTCCGTTACTCTCAGCGTTTTCTAGTAATTTCTGTTGTTTTTTTTTTTCACAACTTTAAATATCTGTTTTCAAGCATTGTTCTGAGTTGATCTCTATTTTTTGTACTTGTTTGAACCATTTTGGAAGCGGGATTACCTCATTGGTAAGGCATTGACATGCTGTGCTCAAGGTCCTGAGTTCAAAAATGGCTTGGCGCAATATACGAGTATCTTTATTATTCTGTCACAAATCGTCTCAGTGGCCAAGAGACCCACCCTCTTGGGGCAAACACACCCTCTAAAATGTTTGTACACTTAATTGTAAAATTAATGGGGGGAACCTGGCGGTTAAGAGTGATCACGGTCAAATCTCCTTCTTGCACGGCCGCTGACCAAGAAACACTAGTTCCTTAAACAGTACTTCACCCAAGAACATTCAAGGATTGTTTGTTTGTTCCTTTGTTTATCGTCAGTTTATGCTAATAAGGCTAATCGGACGATGCTTTAGTAGAAGTACTTTTCTTTGCCTATCGAAGTATAATTAGGATAGGGATGTTAAACGAGTACCTGGCATCGTACAGGCTCGGGACCTTCATTTTACGTCCTATCCGAGGGACGGAATAGCTAAGGATGTTTTACTCCCATTAAAAAATCCTAGGGCCACCGCAGGACGCGAATCCGCGACCTTTAGTAATGTAGGTTGCTATGCTAACCACTGGTTCATTCATGGGTTGGAGTGATACGGGTTTGGACCATTTTGTCTTTATTTTTATATTTTTTAATTGTTAATGATATAATTACAAAATAGAATTTGTAATTACGGATTGTGTCTGATATATTTTTTATTCCGATACTATTAAGATACAATTTTTTTATTTTGTTGTCAAGAAAGGCTCCTCCTCAAAATTGTTATTAGCACCAAATAGTAGACTGATGAACCCATGGAAATGTGATTTCGATGAACAACGCCAACTCCTTTCAAAAACGTCTGATCTCACAAAACATATATTTTTTTGTCATGGGTCACCTTTCGTATAGTGGCTGTCATAGCAGCCTATAATAAAGATCGCGTGTTCGCGTCCCGAGGTGGCCCTAGGATTTTTAGGAGGGATACAAAATCCTTAGCTATCCCTCGGATAGGACGTAAAATGAAGGTCTCGAGCCTTTACGATGTCAGGTACTCGTTAAAGATCCCTATCCTAAATATTCCTGGATAGGTAAAATTTAGGACTCCCACTGTAGCATCGTCCGATTAGTCTTAGTGGCATAATAAAGTGAGGTTAATTATACAAACAATATATTGATGATTCCTGAAATATTTTAACGACCTAATAAAACATCGAACGGGTATCAAATAATGTTTTTTTTTGGGTAGACCAGTCTTGCATTGGAATCGCGTTCTAGTTATAATATATTTAGTACAAGATTATTGTTGTACCTTTTTATAATAAAAAAAAAGCCTTAGATTTTATAAATAAAAATCAATTTATGATGTTACAATTTTTCCAAACCAATTCGATGTGTAAGCTTGGCGTGGTCACATCAGGCGGTCTGAACCGAACAAACCTCCTACGGTGCTTTCTGATTAATGTATATATCTTTTAGAGTTCTCTTGTTCTTATTCCTTCCGACGATTTTATTACAACCTTCGATTCCGATGAGGGACAAATACCATGTACTTGCTATTTGCAATTAATTTATGTTCGGGATTTAATATGATTCGAGGACAAGAGTTTTTCTTGTACTTTTCTTATTTATTAATTTTTTTTAACTTAATTTATTTTATAATTCTGCCACCACAGAAACCATTCGACAGCTTGTGTAGGCGATGATATTTATAATATTGGAAAGGCATAAAATTAAATTAGTCACGACATGTCACCGTGTTATCCTTTCATTATTCAATTTGACCTAGCTTTTCATCAGAGGGAAATAATTCAGTTCGCTGAGGGTCACTCAGCCATATTTATTATCCTCTTCTTCTGCGTTCTTTCTTTAGATGGCCAAATCGGGAATTAAAATAAAAAATTGAGTGGTCCTCCTGAGGTCCGCCAGGCTTCCGTAGAGTTTTATTTGCATCTCAATCGGAGATCTGACTCCTTAGTTCAGAAAAGAGAGAAAAGAGTAAAATGTGCTCAGGATTTTGTTGACCCTCTCTGCAATCGCACTCACCCGAGGTATTTAAAAAATAGGACTTCACGCACTTACTTCCCATCATAGCTATTTATTTTCTTATTTTCGACAAAAATTAAATTAGGCGAAAAAGCACTATTTTACGTTGGCCGTACGTAAAATATATTCATGTATAATGTATATTCATGTACCTAAAAGCCGTATTTCAAAGTTTTCCATTAATTTATTTATTTTTTATGTTTATTAGAAACGAGTAGTTCTACAGTACAAGCCAGTAAATATTAATCGAATGACATAATTGGGTTCGAACTATAGTACGAAACAAATGTTTCATAAACGAATGAATGATAATGTCAATGGTATTAACACACCTCTTTCGATAATCCAACACGAAACATAAAATAATGATTATAAAAAAAAGGATTATTTTGAAAACTGTTTGCATCAACGATTACTATGTTATACTAGGGCATGTTCACTACCTCTTCTGGCTGCAAGGATAAATTTCGATTTGTTTTTAATAGCGATTAAGTTTGTTTGTTTTGTGTTCTGTTTTGTTGATTACTTAATGTTTCAGGTTCATCATTTAATTTTTGAATTCGGTTATACAAAAATAACCGAACTCTCAAAAATCCACAGCTAAAAGCTGATTTTGCACAATATGTAAATAAGTGTATATAATTATGTGTAAAAGTATTTTAATGCAAATATTATAAGTAATATATGCCCTAGGGTGGTCTGTGCCGATAAGAAAGTACCTGTCACACCTGAAATCGAACCCATGGGAATTTGGAGCATAGTAGTAGAATGTTTATAATGCAGAAACTGGTAGTGCAATAGTATGTACAGTAAAATCCGGTTATATTGAATTTAAAACTCGGTTTATTTTAGTTTCCTTTGTTTTTAAATACAAATTTGTGCTTTAATAAAAAAATTAAAAAACAACAACATCCATTATGGGCGTATTTATACCATTATTCACATTTGGGGCAACGTCATATAATGGCACTAAATGCGTTGTAGACTTGTGTCAAAGTCCGAGTTAGCCGACTATGATATGATATTATTTATGATAGTTTCGTCGACAAAAATAAACATTTCTCATGTTTTATATGGAATATCGATTTACATCGAATACCCAACAATCCGGACTTATTTCTTCAATATTAGTTAGTGAAGTAAGCTAGTTACGGGTTTTACATTTTTATATGGGGTCACATGTGGTGTAGTGGTTAGCATAGAAACTTACAATACTAAAGGTTGAGGGTTCGCGTCCCGAGGTGGCCCTAGGATTATTTAATGGGAGTAAAAAATCCCTGTCTATGCTGTCCCTCGGATACAACCTATAATGGAGGTCCGAGCCTGTACGATGTTAGGTACTCGTTTAAGATACCTATCCTAATTATACCTTGATAAGCAAAATTTAGGACTCCCACTGTAGCATTGTACGATTAGCCTTAGTGGCATAAAGTGACGTTAAAAACAAACAAACTAACAAACTTTTTATATCAGGAAAACCGTTATAAATAGATTTCCCTGTACTTAGTAGTCAGAAAATGTCCAAAGGTGCCTGTAAACTCTACGAACTTCAACCTCGAACAGGTTCTCCCTCGAACATTGCCGTACCGGCGTTTAACGAACAGCCATTTATACTTGACGTGACGTTAAGCGAACCAATATGGCTGACGCACCTAACGCTAGCTTATGATAAAGAAAAAATTTCCATTATGAATATCTTTTATATTACCTGAAAAATAAAAAAATAGGAGACGAATTTGAACTGCGCACTAATATCACAAACAACTCTTGTCACTTGGGAAAAACCAAATCAAAAGTGACACTAGCGCTACCTCCGAACACAGCCGATGTAAAGGCTGTTCGAGGGTGGTGTTCGAAGGTAAAGTTCGTAGAGTGTAAAGGCACCTCAAAGTTTTACATCAAGACAGTGATTTTGGAATTATGCTTAAAGAAGTAAAAGTTGTTGGGAATAGATTACATAAGATCCATAAGTTCTAAGCTATAAGTGATATCTTTTAAATAAATTAATGCGTCTCCATCTCATGTTTTTACTTGTTAAAGTAATTTAAAGGTGCCTTCACACCTTACGAACCTCACCTTCAACAGGTTCTCCTTCGAACCTTGCCGTACCGACGTGAAGCGAACAGCCATTTATACTTCACGTGACGTTAAGCGAACCAATATGGCTGACGCACCCAAAGCTAGCTTATGATAAAGAAAAAATCTCCATAATCAATATATTTTATATTACCTGAAAAATAAAAAAATAGGAGACGAATTACAACGGCACACTAGTATCACTACTCCTGTCATTTGGAAAAACCCAAATCAAAAGTGACACTTGCGCTACCCCCGATCCCAGGCGAACAGATGAAGTACCTAGAACACCCGAACAGTCGACGTGAAGCGTTCACGAAGGTTTTTCGAGGGTGGTGTTCGTAGGTAAAGTTCGTAAGGTGTAAAGGCACCTTAAAGTTGATCCTTTCTACCGCCATAATTATTTCATGTTAGCATTCCCTTTTAAATTTTTCGAATCCTTCAACCATAATCCAACTTACCGAACAACATCTTTCGAAAGATCTTTCTTTAGCCCGAAATGAATAAATAATTATTTTAATTATTTAAGTGGGGTACATTGTTTGCGTGATTATCATCCTTACCAATGCCATATAAAAACTTTCACTGTTTGCATAAAGGTGCCTTTACACTCCACGAACTTTACCTTCGAACACCACCCTCGAACAACCTTCGTGAAGCCTTCACGTCGACTGTTCGGCTGTTCTAGGTACTTCATCTGTTCGGCTGGGTTCGGGGGTAGCGCTAGTATCACTTTTGATTTGGGTTTTTCCTAAGTGACAGGAGTTGTTTGTGATACTAGTGTAATTTGTGATACGTTGTAATTCGTCTCGTATTTTTTTATTATTCAGATAATGTAAAGTATATTAATAATGAAGATTTTTCTTTATCATAAGCTAGTGTTGGGTGCGTCAGCCATATTGGTTGGCTTAACGTCACGTGAAGTATAAATGGCTGTTCGCTTCACGTCGGTACTGCAAGGTTCGAAGGTGAGGTTCGTAAGGTGTAAAGGCACCTTAAGGCCCGATGCACACGGACGACACTTTTCTGCGATGCGGACTATAAGCCGGGTCAGGGGTACCTGGAGTACAATGGTAAATCCGGTCGGTCCATTGTACTCCAGGTACCCCTGACCGGGCTTATAGTCCGCATCGCAGAAAAGTGTCGTCTGTGTGCACCGGGCCTAACAGTAACAACAATGACAAGTACTGTTTACTAAGATTGGCATTGGAGGAACACTACCTGTTTTGAGGGTACACAAGTAGCGTGGATCACGACAGAGCAGGTAAAGCTGCACTTGCCTCGGGGGACAGCAGGTGTAAAAATAGAGCCGATTATGAAGAGGGTCCAGGAGAAAAAAAGAAGAATAATGGCTGCGGACCATTATTGACTGAATAGAGTATAATTTTGAAGCAGGTTATGTAAAGTTTTTTCGGTATAGCCGACCTTTTCTGGATACAATGGGGTCGAGATTTATTTGGGAATATGTTTGCATTGAGGATCCTTCTTCTTCGAAGATTTGTTAGCTTTTCGACTAGCTCGATTTAAATAACAAACAAAAATAGTAATAAATTAAACAATTCTTCATTTTTCTGGGGTTATAAGTAATCAAATATATATCCTTTGCAGTATACATGAATTTTTACTTTCACTTATCTATATATGAAGTACATAGTATGAAAAAGTACTGCGATCGTGAAAAATTTCTACTTCCGTTTTTCAACGGAAATACACTTTTTGGGGTCCCCTAAGTCCAAATAACCAAGTCCTGCGAAATGGTCTGTGTGTGTGTGTGAACAGACAAGCTCAAAAACTATGAACTACGATGTGACAGGAAAAATTTCATCAAAATTGATCAAACGGAGGGGGTAGTTTATTTCTTAACTTTTTACGTTTTTTTTTCTCGATTTTTTCAGAAACGGCTCTAACGATTTTGATTAAACTGAGTATTTGATCTATTTATATGCCCGAGATATGACTGTAAAAATTTCATCAAAATTAATCAACCGGAGGGGGCACTTTATCTCGTAACGTTTTTCCCATCGTACGTTTTTTTTTTCTCGATTTCCTCAAAAACAGCTTTAACGATTTTGATTAAACTCGTCATGTTTAATGAGAATCAAATATTATTTAATATCAGGTAAGCTTTATCATTATTAAAATGTTCTGAGGGGGTTTAAATTGGGAAGGGGCCTTTTTAGTTTTCCTATAAAGTACTTTTGTTTTTGTTTATATGGAGAAACTATCTTTCTCTCGTTTCGCCTAAAAATGAAAAATGGCTAAACATGAAATATGAAAAAAAAAAATCATGTAGATATATACAGCAGAAAAAAAGAAAAATATTCCGTCAACCCTTAAAACATGTTGAGTCCATGCATGCGCAGTACGCCAGACGATGTTTACAATTAAAGATGTTCTCTTCATTTAATGGAAAATATTTGTATTATTGTAACTACATGAAGTTTTCTCAACATCTACATAGAGATGCTTGCATTGCCTAATCATCACAAGTGAAAACTTTTATTTATTAATAATAAAAATATTGTACTTTAAAGAGAAACAAAAATAAATAACTGAATGAGTGACTTTGAGAAATGGCATTTAACAAACACGTCTAATACTAATTAATATATGTTGGTAAGTGAAAGTTGTGTGTTGGGCGCATCGCACCAGGCTTTTTTTTTTTAAATGCTTTAAGCTGGAGCTGAAAATTTTGCCCTTTCTTCTTTCAAAATCATCAAGACAGAAACTTAAACCACCTCCACAAGCGACATTAAACGCATTTGTCGTTCTTAAGGCAGATTTTCGTATCAGCAAAAAAGCCTCTCTTACAAAAAATACGATTTTTTAATAGTACCCCCCCCGCCTTACAAATTACTAGTTTATTTGTTTGTTTTATAACAATTTTCTGTTTCATTTTTAAAATACCTCAAGACGTAATAATTTTCTATAATAACAAGAAAGATGGTTCTACTAATTGTTAATTCTACTAATGGTTCTACACAAAACTACCCTCGAACATTCGATCGAATTGTAAGACGAACGTTTCTCCCATGTACTGACTCGAATGTTCCTAAGTTTATACCTATTACTATGATCGAGTTCTGGAACTCTTCAGTCGAATCCAGAAATGTCTGGGAAACTTTTGAGGCATCCTTTCGACTTACAGCCATAAAAAGAATATTCCATGCTCGATTTGTGAACGGGATCGAACCAATTAGCTCGTATTTGAAGCATCCTGTATAACTCACTATATGTTATTACTGTTTTGTTTTTTGTCGATACGTCAATTTTTTTTATATAGTTTTGATGATGATTTGATTGATGATTTAGATCGAGCTATCATTTCAAGTTTACTTCCCCTCCATGTGGAAAACATGGTGGGAGAAAAACAGTAGATTATGTAAGTGAAAGGTGAAAATTGAAGGTCGTGAAATCAGTAGGGAAGTTACAGTCTTGAATCCTGTTCATGTTATAGTTTACAAAAATTTCGTTTTCCTTCCCTATACTATAGTGTGTTAAGATAGTCTCATACGGGGGCTATAATGCCATTGATAAAAATGATATACGAATTATTCGAATCTTTTACCATTAGGGCTACGCATAGCCATGTAGCTACTGGGGGCTGTAGTAATAGGTTCTAGGATTGTTATTCCATCACAATTAAATATAAATAATAACATAAATCACACTATTTACTTCCTTAGTTTATTATTATTATTTTTAATTATTAGTTGTAATGAATTTTATTTTTTGTCCTTCCAGGTACATCCACAGCAAGGAGAAGCCATTCAAGTGCGGAGAGTGCGGCAAAGGGTTCTGCCAGTCGAGGACTCTTGCAGTGCACAAGATCTTGCACCTCGAGGAGTCGCCCCACAAGTGCCCGGTCTGCAGCCGCTCCTTCAACCAGCGCTCCAACCTCAAGACCCACCTCCTCACTCACACGGACCACAAGCCCTACGAGTGCGGATCTTGCGGGAAGGTCTTTCGACGCAACTGCGATCTCCGGCGGCACGCACTTACCCACGCCGTAGGGGACGTCCCTCCGGAACTGCCAGACTCTCCGGAGAACCTGACGCATCGCCCGGATGACCGGCGGTCGCCTTCCCCTGGCCCTTCTTACAGGCGGAGATCCCCGTCACCACAGACGCAATGCCATCACCCGACAGAGAACTACACAATGCGCCCGCAGTTGTCTGTGCGCAAGGACCTGCACGCGCCCTCAACTTCCATGTTCCGACGGCCGGATCCTCCGCCTCCAGACCCTCCGGCTTGGATCAAGCGGGAGGAGCAGCCTGGATCGAGCAGCTCCAGCAGCCAAGAGCAGCCCAAACAGCAGCCAGCCCCTCCGCCTCCTCCGCCACCGCCGAAGAAGGGCTTCAGCATCGAGGACATCATGAGGCGCTGACATCAGCAACATCCTTTGGACAATTGTGCAAAATGTAAATATTGCAAAAACGTGGGTGATCTCAAGCGCGGACTCAGTAGCGCAACAAAAAGTGATTTTTTTGGAATAGAATTTATCTTGATTAGATTTTATTGTAAATATGCCATTGATGTTATACATTCAAACAGTAATATCTACATCTGTTTCGAGATAGACCTCCGGTCCATAAAATGTAGGTAACGGCTGTGCAATGTGATTACGAGCTAGGAGTCAAGATAATGTATCTTCAGCCTTTTAAAGGACTATTAAATAATCAAGAAATAAATCAATAAATTGTCAATGACTGACGGACGTTACATCTTATATGTAACAGTCGAAAGTGATATTTTAACAATAAATCATGTTTGAATGCCCTTGTAGGTAGGAAATATCTAGTAATATTTTGGGTACTATTGTTTTATATTTATCAATAATCCAACTATACATGTCTATAAGAATAACTAGTTCACATAATATAAATGACTAAATGAATGAGGTGATAAATAGAAGAATACAAATTGTTCGTAATATTTGTATTAGTTACCACAGAATTTTATTTGGTGGAAAAATATTTTTTGTAATATACACACATATATTTAAGTATATATATTTTTTAAATGTCACATAAATAATTGTGCAATGAATTATATGATAGATATATCTTTATAAGTAAATAATTTATATGAAAATGGCTGTTATGTTTGTATGATGTTCCTTTTGCATATGGGAATGTCCAGTAATGATACACTGATTTTTTTTCTTTTGTAGATTTATTAAAAAAAAAAAGAAGAAAAAAAAGAAATTTTGTATGATTTTTAGCATCGAGAATAAAATATTTAATTGTACATTTTGCATGTTTATTTTAGATGATATTTTTCTGTTAGTTTTTCATCAGATTTTATTCTGAAGATTCTATTGTTAGTTATGTAAGATGTAAATAATTTTATAAGTGTTGAATGCACAATCTGTTTAGTTTACTGTTGTATTTCATTCATAAAATAAATTTTTATAAACATTTTGCTATTAATTCCAATTTAACCTATGAACATGAAAAAAACCAAAATATTTTTTTTTGAAATGCGTTGAAATCACTTAGGAAGATCTAATATTCATACTTGCATTATGTAATACATGAAGTGTGTTCTAATTAATTTGTAATCTCTTAATCTAAAGTCAATAACAATGAAAATCACTCGAGACCAAAAAAAAGATGCAAATATTTATAAATTAATTTTTAAATTATTTTATTAGAAGATAAAGTCTATAAGTCAATAACAATGAAAATCACTAAAGTCAATAACAATGAAAATCACTCGAGACAAAAAAAAAATGCAAATATTTATAAATTAATTTTTAAATTATTTTATTAGAAGATAAAAGATTCGACCACGGCCGGGAATCGAACCCAGGTCCTCTGCATCTTCGTCGCAGCGCTCTTACCACTGAGCTAACCGTGAGTCCGTTCCGATCATGATCGAATCTTTCTCTTCTGTGATCCCTCCCTCCAGGTCTCGCCACATTGTAGCGAAGTACCGGGGGGCTGAACAATTGTCCAGACAGACGGGATCTAGTTGACATACGTCAAATATATACATCGTATGTTGTTATGTAGTAATTAGTTATCGTTAGTAAATATTTTAGTAAATATATCGTTATAAATAGTAAATATATAAATATAAATTAATTTATTTAATGATTTAATTAAATTTTATAAATTTAATGATCGATAAAACTGTTTCTATATGATTTAATCTCTATGCTGAAAATGATATATAAACATTTCACTATTACAAACAAACAATGTTTTTTAAAATGAAATAATAAATAACTATGAGAAATATTAACGTTTTCTAAACATAAGAACCATAAAACGTTTTCTAAAAATGTACTGTTCTGCACAAAGTACAGATATTTTTGTTATGTTTTTTCTCTTCATACCTACTTGATGTGATGGTATGTAGAAATTTTGGATCAAACTCGTCATGTTTAATGAGAATCAAGTATTCTTTAATATCAGGTAAGCTTTTTCATTATTAAAGTGTTCTGAGGGGGGCTTGTATTATGAAATATCTATTGTATTACCTTTTGAGTAATAAAGAGGCAGTAATTGGTAACGTTATCATAATCCTTCATTATAACTTTATAGTTTAAATTATTAAAACAAATTATTACTCTCCAAAAAAAAAAAAAATCTCTGCACAATAACATGCAGGTGTTTACATGACATAAGGCCAACTAAGTGGGTTGCTATGTGTAATTTTTGGCGCCCATTCAAGTTGTTTCTAATAAAGTTGAACTTTGCTTTGTGGATTCTTTTTTTATGAAAAGGTAAGTTAAATTTAATTTTATTCGGTATTTATGTTGGTAATGAGGATTCACCATTGGTCGATTTTTTTGTGAAATTCGTCTTTTTAAAATTAAAACATCAGATGATCTAGCCTTTTTTTTTTTTTTTTTTTACTTCAACAGATAAACATCTGCCAAACTTTTTTTTATTTTATTTTTTTATTCTTATTGATATGAATAAAATGAAAGTACCTATACTGGAGAGGTGAGTAGTCAAATCTTGATAAAGCAGAATATTAGGACATAGAAGAGAATGACTGGCTCAAATATAAAATATTTTCCTGGCTTTTTGTTTAGGTAAATAAAGGGCTTAATTCAAATGTAAAATACTGAACAATTAGTTGAAGTCTGATTTTTTGTGTCATTGGATTTTCAGATAAAGCAATCATGTAACGCAAAAACATCCAATAATCATTTTTTTTCTGTCGTCTTTCTCATTTACTGTTTTTTTACGGGTTTATCCGATTTCAATAATTTTTTTAAAATTTGGTTCTCAGCACTCTTATTTTTTAAAAATTATCACCGTTATTGAATCCACCTCGATCTCTATACCAGTTTAAAGTGTGTTATTTATACTACCATATTCAGCATCTAGGACGATTTTTTTTCAAAAATTTAACTTAGACCCCTTGTCTTTTAAGTTCAATATAAATAATCTCTACCTTTTTAAATATCGTATAGATCTTTACATTAATCCCAATTGTATTTAGAGATGTGTTATTTATTTTTTCTTTTACTAGTCTTAAAATTTTTTATTGAATAGCGTATTTTTTGATGAGCATTAAATCTGTGAGGTAAATGTTCAAATGGGTTTAAGTAAGTAGGTGTAAGGGTCACCTGTGGTATAGTGGTTAGCATAGTAACATACAATACTAAAGGTCGCAGGTTCGCGCCCAGCGGTTTCCTAGGATTTTTTAATGGAAATAAAAAATTATTAGCCATGCCGTCCCTCGGATAGGACGTAAAATGGAGGTCCCGAGCCAGTACGATGTCAGGTACTCATTAAAGATCCCTATCCTAATTATACCTGGATAGGCAAAATTTAGAACTCCCACTGTAGCATCGACCGATTAGCCCTAGTGGCATAAAGTGAAGTCAAACAAACAAAACATCTCTCCGATATGAATTGTTGCCCACGTGTCGCATCGAAGTATAAATGTCACGGATTAATTTCATTTTCCAAAATGAGTACCTATATTGTTAATGTATTAAGTGATCCAATCCTGGATGTGGTAGTAACTTTAATGTGTAAAAAAAGTCAAAAATCATCTTTTAAAAATGTGACCTATCACAGTAGTAATGAAAAAGTTAAAGAAATATAGAATATAAGATAATTGAAAATGTCACCAAAAAACATGAGAAGAAAGTATGAAATAGGAGAATATTGCCATGAAGGTGGACGAAATTGTCCGAAACGTTGGCGTTAGACCGTTTTAATATGTAATGTTTAAATAAAAGATACTATTGGAAGATTGACATTCACCAATCTATATATAAGAAATATCATGATCTTCCTTTATAATAAACTAGCATTCCCCGTCGCGGCTTCGCCCGCGAGCATTTAAAATCAATTCTGTGACCAGCGGGATTCAGCTGAAAGTAGTTGGTTTAAAGCTTCTTGGGCTTCTTCTAAAACATCTTCTGGTATATCCATGTTATTTTGCACTTCAAACACACTACTTCAAACATATTACTTCGTATTATAACGAAGTACAGTATAGCTACAAGTAACATCCTTCAAACACATGTTTATTAATATAAATTAGTAGCAGGTAAGGTTAGCGCACCAAAATGATTTTTCAGTCCTAGGCCCGAAAAGAACTACTTTACGGACTGAAACCGTGTTTTGAAAACACATGTTTTTTATGCAGTATTATCTTGGTATTGATCTAATATAATATGTTAACTGATGTTAAGGAGATTTAGTAGAATTTGAGCTTCCGGTAGGTGGAGTGTTGGAGGGGGAAGCTGCCGGCTCGGTAGAAGAGACGGAGACGCGCAATTGAGAGAGTTCACTAAAACCGCCGAAACAATAAATGACTTACTCGTCGTGAACGCTTCATTTTTCGGCTGTAAAACATGGTTTTCGACGCCCAATAGGGCCTTTCGAGTTAAACTCGTCGTATCAAATTCTTTAAAATGAGTCCTAATTAGATATATTTTCTCGAAGTTCGAAAATAGATGTCCGTTAGAGTTAAACGACAATTTCGCCATTCACATTTAAGATATTCTTAGGGGTTACATTTTTGATATTCCTTTCTTAGTGGTTACCTACATCGCTTTTAAAAACTAAATTCCGAAGTTTCTAATCATAAGTAGTTTTTGCTCTGCGTTGATTCTGTCAGTCAGGACAAAGCCTCTTATATATACGGAGAAGTATATATATATGGAGTAGTATATATATATATTTATATATATATATATATATATATATATATATATATATATATATATATATATGGAGAAGTATATATATATATGGAGAAATATATGGAAAAGAGATCGAAATAAACACACACCATCCACAATCATGGGAATCACAGTGTGCATAATTTGATTACCACTAATATTTAAATAATCAGTAACCATATTTTATGTGAATGTCTATTTTAATACTATTGTAACGTTAAATCGATATACAAATAAAAAACATATGGTTTAAAATCTCAAAAATAGATTTCCGTTAGAGTTAAACGACAATTTCGCCATTTAAGCCCCTTAGGTGTTACAATTTTGAAATTCCTTTCTTAGTGGTTACCTACATTGCGTTTAAAGTCTAAATTCCGAACTTAAAGTTTCTATCATTAGTAGTTTTTGCTCTGCGTTGATTCTGTCAGTCAGGACAAAGCCTGTTATAGAGATATATATTTTTTTATTTATAGTAAAATGATAAATTCCTTACACGACTTACTAACTATCGACCGACTTAAAACAAGAGACTAATAAGATACATGATCCCGTCTTTTAAGCCAGTTTTTTAAAATAATAAGACAAGAAAAAAAAAAAGCTGGATGAGAGATCTCCTCGTCACTTAAACTAAAAGGGATCCGTCCTAGTCCGAAATGAGGTTCTGCTGAGCACTATCTTCCCTCAAGTCTCAAATCATGAAGTTATAATTTTTATCATTATGCTTCAATATTAAAGCAAATTATGCTGATCATCGATGGTAATATAATATAAAATAAATTATTGGATAAATGATGGTTGACCGGATTTTAAATATTGACGAGAATAGTCCGGGGTGGCGGTCTATAAACTACGAAATAGTATTACACTATTTTGTATAACTACACTAAACAGTATTAAACTACTTTGTATAACTACACTAAACAGCATTAAACTATTTTGTAGTTTATTGACCGCCATATGAAATAAATTATGGATGAAAAAAAATCCTTATTAAACTTTAATATGAAATTTTAAAATTCATTAACATAATTGAATCTGTATAAGAAGTATTGCAAATAAGAATTGTTATGAAGCAGGAGCTACGGAGAAAATAGAAAGCTCCCCTGTTATGTGGGATTATTGCTGTCAAAGCGAGAGGTTTAGGAGTAGCACAGCAAAAAGTAGACCCCGATCCTCGGAGGATTATGGACCATCGGAATAGAAAAAGAGGTAAGGACCCCCGAAGGAGCTTACATAATGTATTCCAATGTATCAGCCCATCTCTGATAGCGGTGGTGTATATATATCAGGTCGGATTTGAATACAATGACTGAAGCATCGTCCTTTTTGGAAGGATCGGATTTGTGGACTTGTTTAAGATGAACAATGCCTTATAGAAAATTTAGGAATCCCTGATGCTAAGAAGGAAGAAAAAAACAAACAAACAAAAAAACAAACAACTATATATATATATATATATATATATATATATATATATATATATATATATATATATATATATATATATAGTATATATTATATTCTATATTGCATATACTATAATATAGTATATATAAGATAATTGAATTAAATATATAGTATATAATAAACAACTATATATATATATATATATATATATATATATATATATATATATATATATATATATAGTATATATTATATTCTATATGCAATATAGAATAATATAATATAATAATATAATATGGAATAGCCTTATATATATATAAGTATATATATAAGGATATTCATAAATATATATATATATATAAAGATATTCATATATAATATATATATAAGGATATTCATTAATATCCTATTAATGAATATAAATTATAAATAACAAATATAAATTAATATTATATATATATATATATATATATATATATATATATATATATATATATATATAGGATATTAATTTATATTTGTTATTTATGATTAATGATGATGAATAAACCCTCAATAGTTGCTCTGTAAAAAAGTTTTTATTTTTAATAATTACAAATAAAGTTTCTCACACATTAAACTTAATATTCCTAAAACAATTTCCCAACCGCTTACCTGTAAAAAAAGAAACGTCGTTAAAAGTTTATTCTTAGGTAAGCACTTCTTAATAACATTTAAAATCAACTGCTCACAATATTTTGAATCAAATGCTTTATGATTCACTTTGACCATGTGTTTTAATTCACGAATACTAATAACCTAACGCTCACATACCTGCTTCCACTTCTCTCACTGAAGTCTTCAGCAAATATTAAATAAATTAAGAAATATATTTTCTTTACGTATGCATTAAACAATATTCCATCTAGCACGACCAAAATATCTGTGCTCCATACTTAAAACGTGAAAAACAGATATACTTAAACATACATGCAGAATCGTCTTTCGTAGCTTGCTGTAAATTTATTTTCAAAACAAAACAAAATATACTTATCTATTTTTTAATAAGAGTGAAAATTAACTGACTGAGCATTTGTTTCAAGGAATTAATAGTTTTTAAATGACTCACATGATTTTTTTATTTTATTTACATCTATTCTTTTTTCATAGAAATAAAAAATCTTTTCCGGAAAAACATTTTCTATTTTCCTTTAAATTCTTACACTTATAGCCGACGAATCTCGTTTTACTACACCTTTAAAGATTTCCGGAATATTTTCTAATAAAACTGGATCAATATGTGATTGTAAACTTCATTTGCACCTACGTACTGCCTCAAAATAAGAAAAATATAGGCTCTCACCAATGAGAGATCTATACCTTTAAAAAACCCCTGCACCTTTACACCTTTAATAGAAGGTATTAGGAATTCATAATCATTAATTCATTTCTATTATAGAGTGGACTATATTCTGCGAAAATATTGGGGTGTAGATTATTAGTTATCCCATTTTTATTATAATAAATATGGCTTACCGGCTTTTGAAAATAAAGGAGGATACTCCATACACTACTAAATCAACATTTAAAAGACCCAAGAACGAAAATTAGCTTGATTTTTGAATCGTCTTCCATTGCCTACTATATTTTTTTTTTTTAAAAAATCCATTTATGGATTTTATTGCTTTTGCAATATAATTTGAAAATAAATTGACTGAGCACTGTGAGGGAATTACCATGTTCTTTTAATATATATTTAAAGCGGGTAATAATTTTTTAACGCCTTAGATAGATTGTTGTTTTTATGAGACCTTCATTATTTTTTCATTTGGTTTATGCTAATTATTTCCACCTAGCTTGGGGCCGGGATGGCCGAGTGGACAAGGGCGCTCGCAATAGGTACTCAAAGTTAAGCAACGTCCATGGTGGTTAGTACCTGGATGGGTGACCGCCCACCAATGGACGCCACGCAGTCCAAGTCTATCCCCACCACCGAGTACGTGAGGCCCTTCAGCCTACTGGAAGTGACTCACACCGATCGGGCGTAGGAGTGATGAACCTTCCCCGTGTATCTCATCGACAATTGTGGTGTGGTTTTCCAGGTTGTCAGTAACCGCCCGGAGGTTTGGTCCAAGGACGGTATGCTTCAGGGAAAGAAATATAGGTCCTCGGGACCTGCTGACTCTGAGCTACCATAATCCTTGGACCTAGACCAGTTTGTCACTGTCTTTGAACCCGAGAGAGCTGACGCCATAGTTGAGAAGGACACTGCCAAATTGGCCCCAATGGGATTGGTTATGGAGCAGTCTGCCGCTGCACCATGGTGACCATGGCTTGCAGCAACGTGAGTTTTGGGCTACCCCCTCCAGGCTGTCTGTTTCTCCCACAAGCAACACAAATGTCTGTAAGAAGACCACACTGCGTTGCCAAAGATCTCATTAGGCCTAAAGCGCCAACCGACAAAAAAAAAGAAATTCTATCTAGCTTGGGTATTCGTCCTACTGTGCTTTGGGTAATTTGCAAAATAATAGAACATAAATATAAATTGACTGGTCAAACACCAGAGTTAATAAGGTGCCTAAAGCACTAAGAGATTGAAACTGAAAAGGATAATTAATCCTGATCTACATACTCTGTTTATTCCAATATTAAGTTCCGTTCATGAAATTTGGCGGGAGAGGGTTACGACCTTCCTGTCTCATAATCACATGGCTGACAGAACCATTTTTGTTTGAGATTATTACCTTTTATTATGAATGACTACGATATAGACAACCTAAAGTGTTGTTTTTAGGACATCGTAATTACCTCATTGCCACTAATATTTGAGGGGGTCACGACTCTGAATCCGCCCATGATTCCACTTTATTTTGTTTTTGTTTTGATGAATAGAAGAATTTCTTTTCATTTGGTTTTCGAGCAAGGAGCCACTACTTTTTAGTAACTTTATTATTGACTAGCTAGAGTGCCCGGCTTCGCTCCGGTAGTTATGTGGTAGTTTTAATAACGGAAAAACTTTAAAATTAAAGGAAATATAGAACAAAATTAGCACTTGCTTGAAACTTTTAACATGGTATCAATATTAAGATTCGATATCTGCAGAGTCCGCCCAAATAAGGAACCCTATATATTTTAAAGAGGGTTGAAAATGGTGAATGAACAATTAATTTTGCTGCAACTTTGTCGAGTCATGCATAGTTTTTGATGGTTTCTGTTTCTGAATTCTATAAGCCCATTCCAAGCAGTCAGCAGATAATAAGTTATTAGATTATGGTTGAAAAATCTATTAGTTAAAAATTATATTTCGATTACAACCTAAGCGCCGACTACTGTGATGGTCCTATTAGATCCAGAAGTTTAGAAACTACCGAAGATTCATAGAAACTTTTTTTTTAAGACCTTTCTTCCAGTTCAATCTCCCTTAAGATATCCCCCCTTAATTTGGACGGTTTCTGCATATCTCGAATCTTACTACTATTACAAAGTGAAAACCAAAATCTCATGAGGGCACAATTTTTTCATCATATTTCTTTTTATCCTGAACTATGAGGGGTGATAAAATCTTATTGAAAAATGCTGTAATTGGAGTTAGTCATTTTGTCAACTGGAATGCTCATCATGCATAGTAATAAAACCATTTTTCACAATTACATACAATAAGAACACTTTAAACATTTTATTTTCGATTTATAATCAGTCGATTCAGCTCTCCTTTTTTGTTTTATATCTGTTTTTATTCGCTCACTGTACTACTCAAAAATGTTCACTCATATTGCATTAAATTTACTTAAGTAGGTATATATTATATATTGATTAAATATAATGTGTTAATCAATTAACGTTCTTATGAGAAAATTAATTTTGTAAGGTATCCAGTCAGTTTTCTAATTGATATGTAAAATCATTATTTTATTTTGAAAGAAAAGGTGAAACTAATTATTTTCGCTTGATTTTTTAGTAATTTAAAAAGATCAACTGAACAAATACATAACCTTTACAAATTGAACGGAATGAATGAACAATAAACATCGAGTGAAACGCACCCTAGCGCTTCCTGGTAGCCTGGAGCTCGAACTAAATTTTTCATTCATAAACTCGTATCTCAATCTAAGGTAGGCTAATTACATGGTGCGAGAGGCTTAAAATTCCAGTCCTTTTCTCTTCAATTTTACACCCTTAAGAGAAAAACAGAAACCTTCTTCTCCGTTAGGGGTTATATAGCAACACGCTGACATAACTTCCTTAATCCCACGTGGAATCGTTTTTGAGCCTTTTCGGCACGCACATTGTACACTTTGCTTTATAATATATATTGATTGCATATGGTGTTTACGTTTCGGGGTAGCTATGTTCTCCATCTTTAAAAAACTTTTAACTATGCTGTAGATATACAAAGTGCAGTATTTGCTAATACTTGAGGTAACTTATTTTAATTTACATTTTCCTGACCAAAAACTAGATTATTTTCCTTTCTGGAAAAATATTTTTTCGATTTTTTAGAGTTTCGTCCAACTAGTCAATCCGGCAACACTGTGTGGCGCTAGTTTTCCTTATGATCTCCTTGATAACGAATTGTTGCGGTTAGACAAATTTAGATATACTGATATTATTCCAGATTTCTCATCTCGTTCTGTTTTATTATTTCCAATACCATCGCCCTTCATACAAAAAATCTTTCTTCGGAAAAAAAATACTTACGTAAGATTGCTCCCCCAAGGCCTCCGGCAAAGTAGCAATGAAAGCCTAATGGAACGGCAAACCTTTGGATCCAAGTTAATAGGATGGAATCTGTAGTGATTTTATCTTCTCTTTTTTTTTTTTTTTTTTTTTTTTTATTGATTCTTATTTATTTTCTCATTTTATTTTATCTATCTCCGACAGTGATAGAAATTAGAATTTATAAAACATTATTCCTCCGAAGTTCATAGTAACGTTTCTGTGCAGAGAATGAGCTTGTTAAGTAATGTTGTTATAAATGTGGGTATATTCGGGTACTTGATAAAATTTTGCGTGTTCAATAAAAATACATACATATATTCTCTCAAATAAATAGAACAGATAATAAATAACTTGTAACAAAAATAACTAAATAAAATAAAGCAGCACTCTTGAAAATAAATAAAAGTCAACTTGTTAAGAAAATAAATGAAACATACTCGTTGGCTCCGACCTATGGAACTTATCTATGGAACTTATCGTGAGCTGCAGCGGTGACAGCTGGTAAGGTAGTGGCCGGTTAGTCTATTGAAATATGTATGAAGTGTTACTTACAGAGTGTTGTCTTGATGAAATGAAGCGAATGCAGCTGAGTGAAGAACTATTTGAATTATTAATTGAACTGTTAAGTTACACTATTACCAACTGTACGATTACAAACGATACTGATGAAAGAAATCCCCCCCCCCCCCCCCCATGAAGAAATCCCCTTAAATGTTCAGCGGCTTAAATTTCCTCATGATTGGTGGACCACGATCTTTTAACTTTAATACTTTGCTTTAAAAAAAATTATCTAGGTTTCTAAAATATTGTAATCTTTTTTAACATATTTGATTATTCTTGGTCCGAAAAAAATTTCTTTAAGTTGGTGTTGGATGCAGTGCTTTGTAAGGTAATAATACAACTGCTTGGGCAACGGTCGTGGGAACGGGTAATTACTTTCAATCTCCAGGTTCACCTACATTTATTTATTCATTTAAATATTGGTAAATATTGGTAGAGGCAGTGTATGCAACAGATGGGTCTCCTGATTCCAGGACCGAATCCACTGATGATGAAATAGAAGATACTGGAATATTTAGTTATTAACGCATCCGTGTATAAATGCAAGGTAGCTGAGAGCTTTGCTCAATTGTAATTTTTTTTTTTTTTTGGACGGGGGGAGGTCTCTGACATATTTTTGCTGGTCTTTCACAACCTCGATGTTACGTTCAGGTGAGTGTTCTTCTAGAAATTTTTTTGTCATTTTAGGGATTTGGGCATGCCCCAATGGAATGATTCTCCAGTACTCGACCAAAAGGACAAAAAAGGATACTCTCATCTACATTCGAGGTAAAACACTCGCAGGAATTAATGCATTTAATAGTAAGAAACAATACTATTATTTTAATTTTCTTTTGAAACCGTTCTGATGATCTTGAGCCATCCCCGATTAAGACGTGAAATGTCAATTCACTTTTATCATATGTAATATAAAATAAAAGTGTTCCTCTTTACGAAAGCAGCCCAAAAATTTCCACTATACCCCTTTTTTAGTGTCAACTGATCATCCACAATTGTATAACATAGAGAACAGAAATGTGGAGCCGATTCATTACCAAGTCCATTAGTAATAATAATTAATTCCTGGTCAAAATCGTAGGAAATTTTGTAAATAAATCACACTGAAAATAGAGAGGACTTATTTGACTTCCAACTCCGTAACTCCAAGTTGAATTGCTGAATTCAGAAAATTTCATTTCCGGTCGCATGTCAATTTTTATATTTTCCTTTGCAAATACCCCTCACTTGCTTATTTAGTTGTACGTTTTTTGCTCCGAAAGTTGGAAATTCTGTCCAATAGCTATTTAAAACTGATTAGAGGAGATGAGAAAGAATTTATGGCCACTGAATTTGAATTTTTCGTAACAAACATCTGAACAACCGTCTTAACGTAGAAATGATCGCAAGTCTACTTTTGGACTCCTGTTGGCTCTCAAATTTCAAATTCAGGTCAATAACTTGACTTTAGCTCAAATTTTGAGTTAATTTTTCTCATTTAGATGTAAAATGAGAAAGCACTGAGACGATAAGTCGAATGATAACCTCGCTCTGTCCATTTTCAATAAATTAAGGTGCAGGTAAATCGAAAAATTATTTATAGTCATGTAAATACCGAATTTCGAGAGTTAAAAATATGTTTATTTCCGTATAAAAAAAAAAGTGTAAAAAAGATCTACAACCGTCTAAGACTGTTACAATAATTATGTCGTGGTCATATGTAATGAATTTAATATTCCTCTCGCCTTCCTAGATATTCCTGGAGCATTCGATAATTAATCTCAGGTGGAACTGAATCAAACACTTGAAGACCAAGTAATATCTATTAATCTATCTCAGATTGTTTGTTTGTTTGTTTAACGTCCATTTTTATGCTACTAAGGCTAATCGGACGAGGCTACAGTGGGAGTCCTAAATTTTGCCTACCCAGGAATAATTAGGATAGGGATCTTACGAGTACCTGACATCGTACAGGCTCGGGACCTCCATTTTACGTCCTATCCGAGGGACGGCAAAGCTAAGGATTTTTTACTCCCATTAAAAAATCCTAGGGCTACCGCTGGAATCGAACCCGCGACCTTTGGTATTGTGGGTTGCTATGCTAACCACAACACCACAGGTGACTCCATCTATCTCAGATAATCCTTAGCTGTAACCGAAAATTATATATATGATAGACAGACTCAATCACAAAATATGCGACAAATTTTAGTGGAAACGTCAAGAGATAATAGCTTAAGCCTGAACTAAGGAGCCCCTAGTTGAAACAAGGAAATGGGATAATATCCAGCCTACATTTAAAATTTAGTATACGCCGATGACATCCTCATAATAGCAGAAAGAAGAAACGGGCTGCAAGATGCTCTACAAGAATGGGAGAAGCATAGAACCGAAAAGGAATTTCAGCCCGAACAAATCGAAGAACATTGTTGTTTCCAAAAGTAGGGCTATGTAGCAAGAAAGTGTAACTTGTGGAGGCACATAGTTGGAATATGTATATTGGGCCAATGTATACTATAATTTGCAATAAAAATAAGTGATGACGGAAGATTGGATCCCGAAATAAATCAGCGCAGACTGAAAGCAACAAATGCGTACCACCAACTCCGAAATGCCAAAATTGGGAAAAGTGAGGGGAGATGAAGACTGAGCTGATTGTATTAAAACAAGTCTTCATTCATACGTTGATCTACGGAGCTGAGCAAGGCCGTAAGGCATATGCGACGTGTGCGGTTGCACAAGTATAAAGGTATAAAAGCTGATGGGAAGATCACTTTGGGGATGCAGCCCCCCCTTTCACAACATGCTGGATTCGACCTTGAATGAAGGGGCGCCAAAATACGTTGCACACACAGAATTTCGCTCTAAGATCGGTCTTGGATTTGAAAGCTGGCCTCAAATTTCTTAAGCTTAAGAAATTAGAGAGCCGTATTCCTGAGGAAAGCTCTTGCAAAAACAAGATCTGGCAATGTAAAAATAATTCAAATTGACGAAGAACGTTGACAGACTTCCTAAAAACCTACCACCATGACGGTAAAGAAATAAGTGGGAGGAACTCATATCGGATTTGAAAAGAAGCAGAGGAATCACTCTGGATGAGGTTAAGAAGGGCTACGGACAGAGTGGATAGAGGCCAGTAGGGGATCCAGGGGAGTGCCCCCCCCCCCTCGAGAGGTAATGTGCGTAATAATAATAAAATGCGCTGTTTAACTTAATTTTTAAGTCCACAAATTGAAAACGGATTGCACTTAATCATTTATGGTAATTTACAAAGTCACTATGTACTAATAGATATTTTAAATCAGCTCCTTGATTACTCCTGAAATGTGAAAAAAAACTCCTGCAATGTGAAAAAAAATACTGACAGAGGGTGCCTCGACACTCTGAGGTTTGAGCATTAGAGAAAGAAGAATAAGAAGAAGGTAATATGTTATGCAATGTTATCAAAGATTCTAAAAGCTTTGATTGCATACTAAATAAATAGGAGATATCGATTAGCTAGTCAGTCTAACCTCGAACAGCGGAGTAATTTAGTTACTTCCTAAGGTACTAGTACTGAAGTAGTGCTTATGCGCCGTTCACTAAGGCACCCTTCAAAGTAAGGCCCGGTCTCCACTTAAAAGGACCCTTTTGGAGGTTTATTTATCTCTGAAGAGCAAGCGCAGCGAGCGGGAGTCGAAAGCTGGAATCTATTAAAGCCAATCTAGGCACCACTTAACTAAAAAAAAAGGCGATAATATGAATTTCACACAACCTCTCCAAACAGGATATGCCCAGCAGCCGCTCTTCATCGCCTTTGTAATGCTTAACTGGTACGTGTTCTGATGTTAATTTGTGTTCTCTTTATTCTTATTTAATTTGTCTAACTTCTACGTTAATAAACAGTGTTCATACCCGCGTTAATGTTAGAATATGCAACTAAAGATCCCTTATTTGTGTTTGTTGATGTATCGCTATAATTGATCTTTCAACAAGAATGAGTGGAGAAGAAACCAGATTGCTTTATCGGGAGAGTATCGAAGCCATTCGCCTAGCTCCTATTGTAACTGTTGCAATCCAGAAGGCGCCATTGTTAGCGGATTTAGAGGCGAAAAAACAATAGCCTACAGGGCGTTCAACTCGGTTCACCGCGAAAATAATTGTTCGTAGCGGAGGATAATAGTGCAATGGGTGCTCTGCAGGAGCGGGCCCTCTGCAAAAAGAACTGGAGGAAGGAAGAAAGGGAAATAATAATAAAATCCTCCATTATCCGGTTCCGAGAAGGGCGGGAGGTGGCACAAAAGAAATGGCAGGCATCCTCGGACAATAGGCCTTCTATATCGGCTCTTTACATCTAACTCGTCTAACAATCGCCCTTTGTAGCCTCCAAGAACAATGTACACAATAAAGTACCCCGTAAATATTAATTTATTTACAACGGGCAAGGCTTGAACTATTCGATAACAATCCTAGTTCCAAACTTTTAATATCTAAAAAAGTATTCAATTGGTGTCTTTGGTTCATTATCTCAAATTTAACTTCAATAGCGCATTTTATATAGTAGTAGCTTATCAGTGTCCTCACATTTAACGTCATTTTATGCCACTTAAGCTAATTGGACGATTCTCCAGTAGAAGTCCTAAATTTTGCCTGTCCATTTATAATTAGGATAGGGATCTTTAACGAGTACTTGACATTACACAGGGTCGGGACCTCCATATTAAGTCCCATCCGACGGAGTCAAAATCCTAGGGCCACTTGCCGGGATACGAAACTTTGATCTTTAGTATTGTAGGCTGCTATGCTAACCACTACACTGCAGGTGACCCCAATTGATATTTTTATTATAACACATAAAAAGTATGGATATGCGATCTGTAGTATCAGAAGCAAAGTATTGATACTTCGTGATACTGAGTATCGATCGACGTGGATATAATCATGCGAAAATTCCCAGTGGCCAGTTCTGACCCTGCACACAATAATTTCTTCTCTTCTGCATTACTTACATTCAGTGATGAAGTACTTCGAGAGACTTCTTCGCTAGGTCTCGTTCCATCGTACCATTATTTGTTTTTTTACCACCCTCACCCAGACACCTCGAGGAATAAGATATATGTGTTTTATCGCTAGTCAACCGGGAGCAGCATTTAACTTTTCATCCCCCTCCGCTTATGCCACAGCAGGTTGGTATTCCGTTCATAAGCTTAAGTATTTCCATTACCGGAGCATTCTCAGATGGTTCACTTCTTATTCTAGCATTACACTCATTGAAACTGATTATTGATGGTTGGCAATTGGCAACGTCACGTGGCAATTGTCAACTTTAGATGAGGTCAATCTAAACTTCCCCGGTACCAAAGAACAGAAAGCATTAATAATTCTAGATCTCGCTTGGATCACAGTCAAAGATTCGCGGGCGCAATCGACTATAGGGCGCGCTAGTAGTTTAGAAAAATGTCGGAAGAAACGGGGATAGACATAGTTGATGTGATAGAGATAATTGGTAATTTTAAAAGACCATTAATTGAAGGGCAGGCTATCCTTGATGCAAACCACATAATTACATGTGGAATAATATCTGGAAGTAAAAAAACAGTTAATTTACAAGCTTTATGTACGTGTAAAGCTTGTAGTTCTGGTAAATGCAAACACATCATCGTAACATTACTCTACTTTTTCGGTTAGTAATAACATTAATTACCTATTCATATTATCATTGTTATGACAGCTGTCATTTTCATGAGAGCTTAGTTTCTTTGTCATATTATTTATTTCTTTGTCAAATCTTTCAGGCATCGCTTTGAAAACCTGGAACAATTAAGCACAACGGATGCAAGACAAAAATGGGGAAAATTAAAAAAAGAAAAACAAATCTATGACACTATCGTCTCAATGTTTTTTGCATAAAACTAACACTTTGGAATAATAAAATGTCAAATACTAATATCTACCTGCATAAATCATTCATGTTTGGGCAAGAGGGCTTAAGTTATAAAATGTTTTTTTTGTCTATTCTTCTTAAAATTCATAATTGACTATAATTTATTCGTTATTTATAATTTATTACATTCTCTGTTGAAAGGATATAGTTTCTTTTTTTATTCTGGAATAAAGGAATACAATCGGAAAGAATTTATAATGATTTTCAATAGCATGGTAAATCGTTGTTTAATCTTCACATTCGATGACAACCCCTTTTGACCAAACACCAGTGAAATATAGTCACTTTGTTTAAAATGAATACTACATATCGTCGTATGTTTCGAAACAGGCTTATCTATTCTTAATTTTACAATCCACTCTTTAAGAAGCTTTTTTATTTCTGGAAATAAAGGAATGACACATTGTCTTTTGATTTTCTAATTGAACAATGAGGGACCGAGCAATACCTATTAGGCATTTTTCAGATAATATTTTGGTCAATCGGGTTTCAATTATAGAAAAATAAATTAAAAACGCCCAAAAACCCTATGAATCCCAGGTACTGGCCCGGCTTCTTTCCCCGTTCCTCTAGTTCAAGTCAAGAAGCAGCATCGTCGCTTGCGCCCGCGAATATGAGCCACCTCGGAATAATTGATCAGTGATATAAACATTTTACTATCTAAGCCCAGTAAAAATTCGTTTTTCCCTCTCAGAACGCGACACATGGAGCTTTCCTTTCCGAATCACCTGGAGCGTGTTCAGATTTTGTAGGAGACATTTTTATATTAAACTACTCTAAGGGAAGCTCTGCTACTTTGCCAATAGCCAACAACCAAAAATCAGATTCAATGAGAGTAATGCTAGTATAAGAAGTGAAGCAACTGAGCATGCTACGGTATTAGAAATACTTAAGCTTATTAACAAACCATCAACCCATTGTGGCAAAAGGGGGGGGGGGATGATAAAATTAGGTGGTGCACCCGGTTGACTCAGACTATTTCCTCGAGAAGCCTGAAGAAGTAATGGTACGATGGAAAGAGACCTAGCGAAGAAGTCTCCCGAAATACTCCATCATTGATGGCAAGGAATGGCTAACAACCAGCACAGAATCCAGAAGAGAAGAAATTTTTATCTGCAAAACACGCATGCGCAGTAAGCCTTTAATAACAGACAATTGTTTATAATTAAAGATGGGTTCATTCATTGGAAATGATTTGTTTCATGGTAACCATATGAAGTTTTCAACAAGTACATAGAGAACAATAAAATCAGACGACATGGAATCTTATGCTTGCATTGCCGAATTATCATAAGTAAAAATTTTTATTTAATAATTAAAAAAAATTAGTGTAATTTAAAGAGCAAATACAGACAAAAATAAGTAAATGAATGTGGAATAATGTGCGACTTTGAGAAATGGCATTTAACAAATCACGTAAATTTCTAATCAAAGTAAGTTGGTAAGTGAAAGTTGTGTGTTGCGCGCATCGCACCAGATTTTTTGTAGGAGATCAAATTTAACGCAGTTGGACCATGGTTTGAATTTAGAAAAAAAATAATCAATTGTTTATCAAATCATGTTTATTAACTTTGACTTGGGTACTTTTAATTGTGACTTCTCGCTGATAAATAAAAAAAGAAAGAAAAGCTTGTTAAATCTGAATGAACTATTGAAACTATAAACTAATTTAGGAGGATAATTTCGTTTGAATTGCTGAATTTAAAAATAAATAGAAGAGGGATAAAATACAAAAAAAAAAAAAAAAACATAAAAATTAGCAAACGTGCTTAAATATTCATTGAACGCTGTAATATTCAGAAAATTTTATCTCTCCAAGATCGGAATTTTAAAAATTACAACTGGTTTCTGAATTAATTAGGCTAAAATTACATAGAAGAGCCTCGTAAAGTGGAACACTAAAAAAAAGTGTTGAAAATTGTACCGTAATTACGTTTACATAAAATCAATATAGGGGCGAGGACGAGGTAGAACAGGGTCTTGTGAGCATGGCTTATAGATAGCTCCGGAGACCATCTCATTATCACCGGTCATCGAACTTGGGCCACGCATCCACAAATTTTCCTATAATTGATTGCTCCAAGAAGAAAAAAAAACCGATTATAATTCTTATTTATTCAGTTGTGCGTTAATCTTTAAGTGACTAAGAGTGTTCGAGGCTATTTATATGTTAGCAGACTTTTCGATGTAAATAATCATATAGGACACTGTAGTCACCGCCGAGGGGTGCCAATATTTTGGCAGGAGGGGATTGCCCCCCCCCCAAAGTAAAAAAATAAACACAAAAAACATAAATTTAAAATATTATTTAATTACAAAATACTATATTAACAGATCATACCCAGTTTCTACATCCGATTCTTTATCTTCACAAATTTGTCGTTTCGTTTTTAATAAGCATCATCTGCCGTATTGTATATTTGATAAATTGTATAATTTTTATTTCAGCTTGAACTGTATTGTAACAAAGTTGGATCTCCGGATTCGGTTCCCATTTCTTTTTTACTTTCACTTACCTATATATGAAATATATAGTAAGTGGAAGTATTGCGATCGTGAAAATTTTCGACTTCCGGTTTTCAACGGAAATACACGTTTTGGGGTCCCCTGAGTCAAAATAACCAAGTCCCGCGAAATGGTCTGTGTGTGTGAACAGACTAGCTCAAAAATTATAAACCGTGCGAACCTGAAATTGGGTATTTAAAGTATGTATATGCCCGCGATGTGACAGCAAAAATTTCATCAAATTTGCTCAAAGGGAGGGGGTACTTTATTTAATGACTTTTTAAGTTTTTTTCGATTTTCTCAAAAACGGCTTTAACGAATTTGATTAAACTGAGTATTTGATCTATTTATATGCCCGAGATATGACCATAAAAATTTCATCAAAATTGATCAACCGGAGGGGGGACTTTACTTAATAAATTTTGTATCATTTCCACGCGTTTTTTTTTATTTACTCAAAAACGGTTTTATCGATTTTGATCAAACTTGGTATTTGATGTATTTATATGCCCGAAATATGACTGTAAAAATTTCATCAAAATTGGTCTACCGGAGGGGGGACTTTACTTAATAAATTTTGTATCATTTTCACGTGTTTTTTTTATTTACTCAAAAACGGTTTTATCGATCTTGATCAAACTTGGTATTTGATGTATATATATGCCCGAGATATGACTGTAAAAATTTCATCAAAATTGATCTACAAGAGGGGGGACTTTACTTGATAAATTTTGTATCATTTTCAGGTGTTTTTTTATTTACTCAAAAACGGTTTTAACGATTTTGATCAAACTTGGTATTTGATGTATGTATATTCCAAAGATGTGATAGCCAACATTTCATCAAAATTGGTCAAACGGAGGGGGCACTTTATTTTTTTTCCAATTTTTACCTTTTTGATCGATTATCTCAAAAACGGCTTTAAAGATTTTTATTAAATTCGTCATGTTTAATGAAAATTAGTTTTTATTTAATATCAGGTAAGCTTTATCATTATTAAAATGTTCTGAGGGGGCTTAAATGGGGAAGGGGCCTTTTTTGTTTTCCTATAAAGTACCTTTGTTTTAGTTTATATTGAGAAATTAACTGTCTCCCATCACGCCTAAAAATAAGAAATGGCTAAATATGATATATGAAGAAAATCAAGTAAACATATACAGGAGAAAAAAAGATGAATATTTCGTCAACTCATAAAACACCTTGAGCTCACGCATGCGCCGAACGCCTTTAATGACAAACTAATGCGTTATAATTAAAGATGTTCTGTTCATTTGAGAAATGGCAATTAACAAAACGCATTAATTTTTAATCTAAGTAAGTTGGTAAGTGAAAGTTGTGTGTTGCGCGCACGCACCAGATTTTTAAATCAAGCAGCTTTCCATCATTTCGATGAAGCTTATAGAAGTTGATTGAAAATAGTAGTAGCAATGGAATTGGTAGGATCAGAATCAGAAGGAGAACTTGGATAAAATAAGGCAAGAAATTTCGGCCCACATCCTTCAACATGAAGCCTTAGCAACTACCTACATTCTAACTGTGACATAAATTGAAAAGTATAAAGGGACTAAGAATGAATACCTTTAAAATACATCGTTGGAGGTTGAATTAAATGTCCTAACAGTTGTTTTTAGGCGTTATTATTTCAACTTTTAGCCTATTAAATTTCTATCTACCCTGTCTAGGAGAATATTGAGCCGTCCCACACAGGGGTATTTGGCCCTAAAAGCTGGCCAAAACCCATTTTTTGAAATTTGAAATTTCTGGTAAATAATGACTGGAAGTTCAAGTAGAGGACCTGTTGGATCATGCAAGATGATTTTTATCTCTTTCAGGCCCTTAATCCGGCGGATATTCTAATTCCAATCTGACCTTAGCCTTTACCTCGTCTCTGCACATAAATACTGTTCTATAAAATATATTAATTTTCTTTGTTTTTACTGAATTATCGGCATTATCATATAATGGATAGTTCGAGGCCAGGTTTGTACTTGTTATCCAGACCGTTATAAATTTTTTGTATTCAATACTACTATCAATATTTCTTTGTTTTTTGGTAGGTAGATTTTAGAACAAAAAATGAAATTTGAAGGTTAAAAAGTTATACTTCTGGTCATTTCTGGGCAACAAAATATTTTTTATGATAATGTGAAATTATCGTAGTTTATGTTTCATGAAAAAAAAATTGCGAATAGCTGCGAATGGGAGACTTATTATTTTTTATTTCTAATATGTCAGTTTCATAATATAATATTAAAAAAGTAAATGTTATTATATTTTCATTTATTTATATTTTAGGATCTTCTGGAATAATAATAATAACTAGAAGGGAATTATTTGACAAATTTTTGAAATCGAAAGCATTAGATTTTAAAAAATAATAAGGAATGTTCGTAGTCTTTCCTCATTGGGAAATATTGCCTAGCTAATTGCCTAGAGCAGATGAAAGAGCTAAAATATAAAATATCAATTTTGAGGCATGATTTCTAAGTAGGATGGAATGCTTCTTCAAGGAAAAGAAAAGTTTTTAAAGCAGCAACAAGGAACGGCTAAGTCGGACGATATCAATTAAAAGCTCAAGACCTGGTGGACGCCCTGAAAAATCATTTGATGGTTTAAGTGAAAGAAGCAAGATGCGTAAAATAGGAAAACTCAGATCTGATCAACTAGCACTGATATGCTGACGTACGCCACTTATATAAAACTAAGAGATTCTGGTGATATCAATGCGTTCCATGTTCTGAAGTATCCAACAAAAACTCCATCTCGTGTCATAAAATATAGGAAAGCATTTAAACATTTCAATTTATCAGAAAAAATAGAAAAAACTAACTATCAGCACTGGAAGCTTTATTTACATATATTGCATATTGGTGGTTCTATCAAGTGGTTATTTAATAAATTTAGAAATGTTTTCTATATTTGCTAAGGATCTGTATCTTTTTCTCCATAAAAACTTTACGTAAAACTTTATCACCACAAATTTTTATTTTTACCTATTTTACACTATTCCCATTTTTCAAAAATAATAGTAAGAGATAAATTCGTAATGAATCTTTATTTGTTTCCAACATACTTCATAGGTGCAATGCTTCAAGAGAAAATAATATGAACATAAATTGTAAATCCATAGATGCCTATTTCACAGTCGGTGGAGTAACGTAAAAATTTATTTTAGGGAAATGTTCACCTATGAATATTTTTTTAACTGCTAAAAACATATTTTTAATGTCTATTAGGAATTTAGAAGCCATTTTGAGGACGTTTGAACTAATAAAATGGAAGGAAATAGTTTTGGCCAGCTTTTGGGCTCAAATACCCCTGTGTGCGTCCCACAGTGCTTCGAGTATAAGGAGTTCATAACATAAAAGCAGAATTTTCTAGTTAAATGGCAAAAACTTCCATGATATATTTATTTATAAAAGTTTAGTTAATTATTTTCTATGAACATATCGGTGAATAAATCTAAACTTGTTTCTATCAGTTTATTGATAGTTCGTTCACATATTAAATATTGTTCAATTGGAACATCATTGTGTTTTGATTTTCTCTATAATATATTTCTTTTAGTGGATATTTTATACCACAATCTTTAATATCAGACTCCTATTCTATTTTTTTTCTAATAAATGAGACTAAACGGCATCTTTTTTACAACTAGGAGCCGCAGAAATACACCTTTTAAAGAGTTCTCGATTTTTAAGACCTATAAATTATACTACAGTTCCAAAATTAAATGAGTGTTGTTTTTAATTGAAAAGTCAAATATTACTTTTAGTTTACACTTAAGTTTAGTGCAGTAAACACAATTTCCAATCCCAAATTAAATATATGTAAATAAAAATAAGAGGTACATTGATTTTTTTAAATTAGGGCCTAATTTCAGACATTGCTTAAAATTATTGATAATGGTCAATTTACTATGGTAAAAATTAATATTTTCTATGGATTTAAGTGTAAAAATGTATCTAATTAGAACGGCTAATCTAATTGTTGCAGATGCGAATGGGTTTTCAAGCAAGCGCTGAGTGCCTGATTTCATTTGAAAAAAAATTGTCAAAGTCGCAGATGATCTTTATAGATTTTTATTCTAAATTAGTCAGACCATGGGCGTACCCAGCGGGGGGTAGGGGGGGCAGCTGCCCCCAAACCCTGGAAGGCTGGAAGCAATAATTTTTTAGGCTTTTAAGACTGGAAGCAATAATAGAATACATTTTTTCAAGCAAATAATTGTAAGAACATGGTTTATAAAGCACTGCTATAATTATACATAATTCTGGTTTCATTCACCTTTTCCGCGGTAAGGTGTAACAACCTGAACGACCATAGCTTGCCCCCCCTAGTTTTTAGCTTGCCCCCCCCCTACTTTTGATCCTGGGTACGCCCTTGAGTCAGACTGCAAATATTAAAAAAATGAAATGTTGTTTTGCGGACATTTTGCAATATTTGACTTTAAAGTTAGTATCTACAACATCGAGTGAGTCAAATTTTTTTCTTACCCTTGGCCATATTTTCCAAAATAATTTCGACTTTCACTTAAAATAAAGTTCACAGTATACCTTTTCTAAACAGAAAGAAAACTAAATGAAAAGATTACGACAAAGCCATTGTTTACATCTAGTACTTACCTTCGATTTAAAATCCCTTCTAAAATAATACGAGTTAGTAAGTGTTCACAAATACTGTTTTTTTCGAAACATTTTTTAATTTTAATAGCAATTATTTTAATAGATAGATGTAAACATTATAATTAATGATCATTTACATCTTTAGGAACATTTTAAATGTAAATACAAGAAAAAAATAAAAACTTGATTTTTTGATTTTTGTCCATTGATCGAAGCACTGTGCTTCCCCCTAAACATTTGGTGCTGGTGACGCTCATGATATAGGACAATGAAATACTTTTGAATAATCATTAAGACTTTTTTTTCCATTCTGATTGACTGTTCAAACGTCAAGATTTTCTATATTTTACAAAAGAAAAATTCACACTGGCCATGGTTACTGTTTAGCTGCTTACTATTTATTGAAAGATTACGAGAACAAAGCGGTGGTTTGAGATGACGGTGAAATCACCCTGATATCTAACACGCTGACTTAGAAACTACATTCCCACCACAACACTATGGACGTTTCGATGTATCGAAAGTATTTATACTTTGTTACTAATATTAGTATCGATAATTTTAAACCGATATGTCGGAAGAATCTATACTTTTTCCTAGTAAATTAGTAGATTAGTTTTTTATAACATGTTCATTTGTTTCTTAATCATTTCTTAGTGCTTCTTAGTACCAAGTTGTTGATATGGGGATTGATTTTTATATGATCATTTTTTTTTAAACTGATTTTCATAAATTTATGACTATTATGAGAGAAAATAGTTTTTAATTTAACACTTGATATGTTGGTTAATGTTTTGAAATTGCTATAAAAATTTGATGTTTTAATGATAATAAAGTGAAATCTTTAAAATACCTTCTAATTGTACTTCCCACTTTAGTGAGGAAGACTTCGTTTGAATTAGGTTTTTATTTAAATGAATGAATCTCTTCCGTGGGTTATCATTTATTTTATTCTCCCAACGTAACGGACTTTTGGCTCATCTTCTGGGGGTATCTATTATATTTTTAATATTACACTAACCATTTGTCAGTGCATATAATTGTTGTACATAAAAAAATATACGCCATTTCTTTATTTCACATGATCGACTTTTATAACAATTTTTCATGGTTGTGGATCGTTTCATGGTCACTCATTTAAATAGTCCAGAACCACAAAAAAGCCATCGTTTAAAGAAAAACTTAAATCATATACCTTATAAACAATTCAATTCACACAAAAATGCTTGTTATTTCTGTTATGTGTGTGATCAACTTATGTTCCAAAGTAAATTAAAAATTAATATTTTGATTATTATCTTAATGATCAACTAGCATTTAACAATTGACGGAATTCCTTTGATTTAATAACTTTTTCAACTATGTGTGGATCCAATGGATTTTTTTTTCGTTCCATCCCCAACAATATGCCCAAATTAGATATTGTGTCCGAACGAATCATTTCAGATAGAGTGTGTTTTTTTTGCAGATTAGAAGATTGCTTTTTGTTTTTTTAAAGTATAGTTACAACATATGGGTCACGTTTAGTATATTAGAACTGCTACGCTAAGACTGGTCCTGTTCATCGCCTCCCGAGACAGAACTGGCCCAAGAAGTGGAGGAGCAGCTCAGCATATCCTTGGTAGTGGGGATAATAGGATCAGTTGGCCGCCCGAGATTTCCCCCTTGGGAGCCATCAATATGGAAATGACAAGTAATTAGATATCGGGGGGAGTGGAGGGGTAGGGGAGGGGTGGTGGGAGGGGATCGACATTCGAGTCCGGCCCCGGCACTAATAATATTTTAGTGCCCATGTTCTCGGGAAGGGTAGTAGTTCCGCGTGGGGCCGCTTTATTAAAAAGGCGCTACAATAAGAAGAATCAGAAGTGGGGGGGGGGGGGTCTACAGATCAAGAGATAGCCCGCTCTGTTATTAGGCTTTATTATTTATTACCTATTAAACTAATAAAAAATTTATAACTCCTTTAAAGATACGTAGGGGGCATTGCTATCACCTAAAAGGATGGCAGGAATATTCACGCCATTGTTCAGAAAGCTTCAAAAAATAATATTTGTAATTTCATAGGCTTTTATTTGTTTTTTCGTTGGTGTTTAATGGCCTAAAACCGAACAGGTCATCAACACCAAGTGAACTTTTTTTTATGATTTCTCTTGTTTTATTTTATTACTATTTTATTATGATTGCAATAATTACTATTTTTCCAATAATGATCTGATTATACCCTAGTCAAACTTCCGATAGTAGATTATATGAAGGGGTCGAGGCAAAATAGTACCAAGCAACATTTTTAACAAAAATAAACTGGTGCTGGAGTCTGCTGTATAATACGTAGGACTATATGTCTATGATATAAATGCCACTTAAATATGATTATAGAGGCTCTATATAATCATATTCAGGAGGCATTTCTATCATAGACATATATAATTTACAGCAGACTGCAGCTACAGTTTAGTTTTGTTTGAAAATGTTGCTTTGCACTATATTTTGTCCCGACCCCTTCATAAGATTTCAAAATTTTGAATTGGGTAAACCAAACAGTTATTTGCACTCAGTACAATTATTGGCACCCCGACTTTAACTTAAAGAAATAAGTAAACAATTCCTAATTTTATTACAAGATATACATGATTCTAATGTTTGAAGTGTCCTCTAAGTCATCTATGAAGTAAGACTTTAACAAACTAACCATAGGGAAGATTTCACAATTAAAGCTACAGGGAGCCAATAACTAGATTTGGCACTTTTAACAATAAATATTGTAAAACTATTGAACTTTTGACCCAAAAAAAACCTCTTGAGTCTTTATGAGGATAGATAATGAGGAGCTATATGAAGTTTCTATTTGATCCCTTTATAAAAAGTTTTTTTTTTTAATTTAACCGCAGAAATGTAGTCTTAAAGGTGCCAATAACTGAACCGTTTACCCTACTATTTCTATTTTCTTATATAATTAGAATTTAATATCTAATTCTAGAAGGCTTCTTTGAAGTACTTTTAAAATATGAATTAAAATTTCATAGGAGAAGTGGTTCGAAATGAGAGGCAACCACCTTATTTGCTATGTATAACATATTATTATCATTTATTTTGTTACCATAATTATCAAAATAAAACCACCTCTTTATCTATGTTGGATGGGCCAAACACGGAATTAAATATATTTCAAATATATTATTAAATACTCCGCTTAATTATTCATATTCATTAATTTAGTAATTATTACTCACTCATTCTACAAAATAGCATTCCTATAGAATTACTTCAATTATGTTAGTAATAAAATGAGAAAATTGTATTATTAACATAATTGAAGTAATAATTCAAGTATAATATATCGCTTGTTTCAGCACCTTTGCCATACAAGACAGGTTGATTGGAAGGTATCCCGATATGGCAAGTGAGTTATTTTCAGTTCCAAGGAAAATAACTGAAAGGTCATTTAAAGAATAGAGCACCTAAATCACTTAGATGCGGTAATTATTTATTCATTTATATATAAATATATATATATATATATATATATATATATATATATATATATTATGTGTGTACTGCACTCGGCACCGTTTCGGACGTTACCTACCGGCAACTCGAAAACTCGAAAACGTAATATTATACAGCAAATTTTTTTTTAAATTTTATATTTTTTATAATTTTATATTAATTTTAATATTTTTTTTTTAATTTTATACATTTTTTTATATAATTAAGAGAACCAGAGCGGATAATGATGGAAATCCCTTAGATTTCACAGATGTTTCACCGTTCCTTTTATATTAAAGCATACAAAATCTAATTGGAGAAGTAAAAAAAACATTTTATAAAAAAAAAAAAATTTAACCTACTTCGAAACCTAGGAACCAGTAAAAATAAATGCACTGAAAAGTATGAAATAATTACCTTCTGATTTTTATGAATACGTAGCAAAATTGAAAATGGTATAAAAAGCGGAGAAATGCAATAAGACGAATAATTTTATTTTTATTTGTACAAATACACACTAATTGTTATTAAAAATTGTGAAATTAAAATGTTAAATACTATGTTCAATACAACGCAATCTTTTCGGCGGCAGCGCAAATATAAATGACATGTTACCGATACAATTCCATTATTAGGCATTAAAATCAACAGATGAGAAGAGAAGATGCATTTTACGCTTTGTGTTGGATCTCTAAAGCTCCATCTTAAGCTACCTCACGTGAATCCTCACGTGACCAACGTATCAAGTCTCGTGAACTGTAATTCACTATCCAGGCCTGGCACATTTAGAATATTTTCGCTACTGAAAATGAATGTTAATATGAAGGAGTAGATTGAAAACAGCCCCTTGGGCTCCTGAGAGGAGGCAGAAGAGAAGAATGGCCAACCAAATTCGCTGTAAGTCAACCTAGTTAAAATTCACCTACAATTTCAACATGCTGCTTCGTCACCGATCTAATTACTTTAATTTATTTTACTCCGCAATTTTTATTTTCTACATTATTTATTTCTATTATTTATTTTTATACTCACATCACTAACCAGAATTGTTCCTGTTTTATTTTACATTTTATTTCCCCCTTTTTATTCATTGTAAATAGGTTAATAGATATATATTATAATTTAAGACATATATTATTCAATTTTCCCATACAGTCCACTTAAAGATAACTAATTTAGGGGTTGTGTCACCTCACGATACAAAGTGAAGGCATACCCCACAAATTTTGGTCCTACCGTGCCTGATATAAACCATAAAATTCGGTCCAGTACCGGACCCTTTATTCCTTAAAATTGAGAAAGGTATAATAAATTTGTTTCGGAGCTATTTTAAGTTGCATATTTAATTGTAATTTAACTAAAAGATAAATTCATTACTATTTGCTGCTCTTATAAACGTTGAGACTGGCATAATTCTCCTAAGTCTCACTTCTTTTCAAAATTTCAATGCATTGGTTAACACCTTATAAATTCAATTTTGTAAATTAAAGCAGCTATCTAGTATATTTCAAACCTATTGTTAATTTATCAACTTTAATATGCTTCACAATAGAACTATAACCTTATACATGTAAGATTATTCACATTTTCTCAAACTGTTCAGTTTTAATTACAACTTATCTAACTAAAATCTTCTTAATATTTGATATTGTATATAAAAACATTTTAAATTATAGATGTCAGAAAATGTGCAACAGTTAATTGCATTAGCATTATATTACTGGTAAACATTAGTTTATTAAACAATGTAAGCTTCATTCACAGTATTTTTCATTATTTACTTCATGATATTTATCATCCTTCTAATTAAATGCTAACTTGTCATTCTATTTAAAGTGAACATTTAAATAATTTAATTTTTATTTATCTTTATTTATCTGTCAACAATTATCTATAACCTACCTTGAAATTTCCTTCATTAAATTCAAAATCATTTCTTCTTTCATTAGAATTCAAACATTACTTAAATTTATTTATTTAATTAAATTTGAGGAACCATAAATTATTATTTAGAAACTTTCTTTCAATACATTTAAACAACAATGGTAATAGGAATCAGGAAAGTAATCATAACCTCAGATAGAATTTATATTCAGTTAGTTATATAATACATTAAATAGTTATAACGTTCTAATAATACATTACATACTAATATTCATTTGTATACAACCTTATTACTTATTTTCTTTATATTAAGTAGCTATTTAATCATAATTGATTCAATATCCACAGCACTGCTTATGAATAGCCACATTTCAGCTTGGCGGCTGCAAATAACCTACTCGCTTACCTTCTCCCGCCAATGCGTGTTCCAAAGAGGTTGCACAGACTACCGCCTTTACGGCCTGTCTACTTCTGACGTCACCTTTAAAAGTTTACTTCTCGTGACGATTTACTTGCTCATTTCTCTTGACGCCTCTTTCACACTTATCTTATTATCATTTTATTCAGTGCTGTATTTCTTCTCTCTAGAGTCCTCCTTCTGGCTCTTGTCTTGTAATTATTTTTGCTTTTTTATTTACTTACCTGAGGTCTTCTGATTCCGGTTTTTAGTATCTCCTCATTTATTTTATTTTATTATTATTCCCTTTACTCTTATTGTCACTTTATCTATGACTTACTTTTTCATCGTTGGCCAGTTAATCTCTAGACCTTCTCTCTAGCCCACTGGGTTGTAGCCTTTCTCATTCTAGTACATTTTTTATTCAAAATGCCTGAGTTTACTAAAGAAGAACTCACTAATCGCGCTAGCAACTTGGAGCGCAAACTAAGAGCCTTAAAACGGCACATCGTTGGGGTATGCAAGTTAGGGGAAACAGAAATACCTCCTGGCGGAAGGGAAGCCGCCACCTTTAAAGCCCAGCTTGCTTCATCAACACAATATTGGGAAGAATTTAAGAGTGTTTGGGCAGAACGGGAAGAGATCCGCTCTCTGCTTAAAGAAGACACATTCCCTGACGACCAGTGGAATTCTTTCTATGACCGTCTTCGTGATGAAATGATTGGGGCTAACGCAATACTAATTGACCTCAATAATCGTGTTTCTTTGGACACAACCGTCTCAAACCCACCTTTAAACGTCTCTTCATGCTCATCACACAAGCCCCAACTTCCCAAGATCCAGATTCCGACCTTTTCTGGAGATCTACTCAAGTGGAATCACTTCCGTGACACGTTCGTGTCTATTGTCCATAATGAGCCTAGCCTCACGAACGTGGAAAAATTCCACTATCTAATCGGAGCATTAAAGGGAGAAGCAGCAACTCTTATAGCAAGGTTTCCTATTGAGGAAAAATCTTATTCTCAGGCTTGGGAAAAAGTAGTGCAAACCTTTGATAATCCGCGGGTGCTAGCTAGCCTGTTGATTCACAGGATCATTAATTGCGATATTAAAGGAATTAAACAAGAACTTCAGCGTTATGAGACCTTTCTAACAGACGTCGCAGATAGCGTCGAGACCTTTCGGGGCCTCAACATTCCAAACCCCTGTGAATTCCTTTTATCAACACTAGCTTTACGCTCTTTGGATCCACAAACGAGGAGGAACTTTGAACTCTCTCTCAGCTGCACCCAGGAATTCCCCTCAGTTGACGACGTAATAAGCTTTGTTAGACAGCGGAAGACTGCGCTCAAGATGTCTCAGGGGATTGAGTCAGCATCGTCTACAGATACCTGCCAGGCAGCCCGCAATTCCGCAACGTCTGGGTTTCGCACCTATCCCAACAGAAACTCCAATAAGTACAAAGCTTCTGTTAGTGCGGTCACTCTGCATAGCACCGAATCATCCAGGTCTAAGAACCAGAATAAGGGATATCGATGTTTTCACTGCCAGGACAACCATCGCCTCGCACAATGCAAAGGATTCATCGAGAACCCTGTAAAGCAACGCATCGAGTTACTCAAATCCTGGAAAGTCTGCTTGAACTGCCTTTACAAAGGTCACACCCTTGGAGATTGTCGCTCAAGATTCCGATGCAAAGAGTGTAACGGGAAGCACCACACCTTGATCCATCAAGAGTCTGCCATTGACAAACAGGAGAATGGTGCCAAACCCGAGGGATCCGGGCAAGCATTCACGGGTTTCGGGTCTTGTCCTTCTGTTCCGACACCATCAAACAGCACAGTCCTATTAGGTACTGTTCAGCTGCTAGCGTCAGGGGATAATGGTGTGCTGTACCCCGTCCGCGCTGTTCTCGATTCAGGCAGTCAGCATAGCTTCGTGACGTCGGAACTCACAACTAAACTCGGGGCCAAGATTCAACCTTTTCATGGTTCTATAAGAAGTCTTGCCGAGTCCGCTGTCCCACAGTCTTATCTCAAAGGCAAAATATCATGCACTCTGCGCCCTTATGAAAGTGATCAAAAATATGCAGTTAACCCAATTGTAGTTGACCGGATTACAACCGCTTTACCCATACAAGGCGTACCCTCATCTGTTATCAAAAGGTTACGCCACTACAAGCTCTCCGATCATCAGTTTGGCGAATCACTTCCACTGGATTTGTTGATTGGGGGAGATCTATTCCCTTACATCCTTACTGGCGCTCCTTTCTCATCCGGTGTTGAAGATCTTCTAATGCTTCCAACTACATTTGGCTTAGTGGTCTCTGGTTCCCTTCGCAACTTTCCTTCCCATTCCACAGCGACATACTTCCTCGACTCACCATCGAGCATTAGTGCCCAGCTGAAGGAGTTCTGGGAGATAGAAGAACCATCTCCAGTTGATCGGAGTAATCCGGATGACGCCTTCTGCGAGGATCACTTTATGAGAACCCACGAACGCGATCACAACGGAAGATACATCGTAAGACTCCCGTTCAATAAAGATTTTGCTCGTTTGGGCAACAACAGAGAGATGGTTGCAAGGCGATTTTACTCCTTGGAGAATAAAATGAAAAGAGATCATAAGTTGCGGGAGCATTATATCAACTTCATGAATGAATATGTAGATCATGGCCACATGACACCCGCTATGAACCCTTCTTCTTTTCTAATACCTCATCATGGAGTATGGCGGGAAGGCTCTTCTGGTACTAAGTTAAGAGCCGTATTTGATGCATCATGTCCGTCAGACATCACCAGCCTGAATGACGCTCTACTGTCTGGACCCAAGTTGCAGGAAGACATATGCAACATTCTGATCAGATTCAGGCTATATGCCGTTCCTTTATGCTGTGACCTGGTAAAAATGTATCGACAGGTCCTTATTCATCCAGAGGACCGCAAGTTCCAGCATATCTTGTGGCGCGAGGACTGCTCGGAGGCTGTGACTGAATACGAGCTTAACACAGTCACGTATGGCGTGAAGTCTAGCGCTTACCAGGCCTTGCGAGTAATCAAACAATTGGTTGCTGATGAAGGGATGGATCACCCTCTCGCGGCAAGCAGGGTAGTCACCGATATGTATGTCGACGATCTGGTCACCGGTGCTGATTCCATTGAGGAAGCCACCCATCTTCAATTAGATTTAATCAACCTGTTCAAGAAAGGAGGATTTACGCTGGACAAGTGGGCCTCTAGCATCCCGGATTTGATCCCTTCCAAACGCAAGTCCGAATCCATTTCCATTAAACCTCCCGGGGACGATTGTTTAAAAATTCTGGGACTCACTTGGAATCCGTCCAATGATCAATTTTCTTATTCGGCTCTTACACCACCTTCTTTCCGAGTAACTAAAAGAATAATTCTTTCCTCAGTGGCTAAAATATTTGATCCTCTTGGGCTTATTGCTCCAGTGATTTTCACTGCAAAATCCCTAATCCAAGAAGTTTGGAAGGCTGGAATTGGTTGGGATGATGAACTTCCCGATGAGGTAATGCTCGCTTGGATGGAACTCGCTTCTGATTGGACAACTCTAACATCAATCTCCATTCCAAGATATGCTTCTCTCAGCCAAGCTACATACCGGATCGTTGGGTTTTGTGATGCATCTGCGAAAGGCTATGCTGCTGCACTATACCTCCGTGCTGAAGCACCTGACTCTAGCACCAAGATATCTTTGATTAAGGCCAAATCAAAGGTTGCGCCTGTAAAATTCTGCACCATTCCTCGGCTAGAGTTATGTGGCGCTCTCTTGCTCTCTCGGCTCATATCTTCGATACCTAAGTCCCTTGCAGAAAAAGCCATTTGCTTCTCCGATTCCGAGGTCGTGCTTGCTTGGTTGAACACTCCCGTCCACGATCTCCGAGTGTTCGAGGCAAACCGTGTCTCACAGATTTTGAGCGTCGTTCCCCTGGGACAATGGCGACACGTAAGCTCTGAAGAAAATCCTGCCGACATTGCTTCGCGTGGTTGCCTACCAAGTAAGCTTAAAACTCACGACCTTTGGTGGCACGGCCCTAGATGGCTTGAATCACCCATTCCTAATTGGTTCGAACCTAGGGAGAACACAATAGTTATGACTAATTTTGAAATACCAAAGGTTGAGTCGAGCAAAGAAGATTGGATCTCCCGGTTCTCATCTTACCCAACGCTGATCAGGACTATAGCGAGAATCCTACGCTTCTTGAGAAGAAAAACCACCTCACCACCTAGTTCGGGTCCGATCACTGCGGAGGAGTTCTTCGATGCCGAAATCAAATGCGCTTGGTATGCCCAACGCAGATATTTTCCAAAGGCAATCTTCGAGCCAACATCTGACATCCCTAGGACCCTCGCGCAGCTAGCACCTTTTCTGGGTGAGCGGGGTGTTCTCAGGGTGGGCGGCAGGTTGCAAGACGCACCCTTAAACTACATAGGAAAACATCCCATCCTTATTCCATATCAGTCTCCACTTTCCCGACTGATAATACAAGATGTGCACGAAAGGCATTTTCATGCTGGACCCACGCTTACCTTGTCTCTTATTAGGAGCAAATACTGGATTCCTAGAGCCCGGAAACTAGTCCGAAATTGCCTTACACGATGCGTCCGATGCCGCACCTTAAAGGCCAAGCCCACAACTCCATTCATGGCACCTTTACCCAAGGAAAGATTTTCACAGTTCCGTGCATTTATTGAAGTCGGGGTGGACTACGCCGGCCCATTCCTCGTTAAGGAATCAAGTCGGAGGAATGCGCCCGTCAGCAAGGCTTACCTTAGCCTGTTCGTTTGCTTTGCTTCCAAAGCAGTGCACCTCGAACTGGTATCCTCCCTTGCCACTACTGCATTCTTGGACGCATTGGAAAGATTCATATCAAGAAGAGGCGTTCCGAAGTGCATCTGGTCTGACCACGGAACCAATTTCGTCGGGGCCTCAAGATTTCTCAAAGACGTTTATCGGTTTCAAAATGATGCAAAAGCCTCTGTCGTAAAGCATTTATCACCGAAAGGGATAGAATGGAAATTCATTCCGCCACGAGCCCCGCACTTTGGCGGACTTTGGGAGGCCGGAGTGAAGTCTGTAAAGTCCTTACTTGCCGCATCTGTTGGCCGAAACGCCCTTACGTATCAAGAACTATCGACAACGTTTGCAAAAATCGAGGCTCTTCTTAACTCTCGTCCTTTATGCGGACTGACAGAAGACGTATTAGATTACGATTTCTTGACTCCAGGACATTTCTTGATTGGAGCCCCACTGTACGCTCTTCCTGAACCCTCAGAAATCGACTACACGTCTTACTCTCATCATGATAGATGGCGGATCATACAAGCACAAATAGCTCATGTCTGGAACCGTTGGCGCAAGGAGTACTTACACACCCTTCAGCAGCGGTCCAAGTGGAACCGTCAGGCTCCCGGTATCAAACCAGGTGATCTAGTCATCTTGTTAGAGAAGAAATCATTGTTAGGACAGTGGCCTGTAGCCAGAGTGGTAGAAATCTACCCAGGGAGAGATGGAATCACTCGTACTGTCTCAGTGAGAACCCCTTCAGGCAGTCTCTTTTCCAGGGCTGTCACATCCCTTGTTCCTTTATTTCACCCTGAGCAGGAGCATAACTCAGGGAAGTAATTTTTTTTTTTTTTTTTTCTTTCTCTTCGTTTCCTATCCTTCAATTTTTTTTATTCCTTTAATTTCTTTTTATTGCGATTACGATACTGAAGATTTATTTTATTTTTGTATTGCTAAATCTCTTTTATTTTCTCCTCCTGAAGGACTACTTGTATATATCTTTATTACTTTAATCTTTATCCATGCGGTGAATGAAGCACTATACCCATGTACCTTTTCTTTTCTCGTATAATTTTATTATTGTACCAATGTACCTTTTCTTTTTTTGTATAATTATAGAATTTAAGTAGCTTCATCGACCAGCAGCAAATCATATCTGGGCCTCATCAATTCTCAGAAGTAAATCGAGCCCCGCTCAATTTAGGTGGGCGGTTTGTTGGATCTCTAAAGCTCCATCTTAAGCTACCTCACGTGAATCCTCACGTGACCAACGTATCAAGTCTCGTGAACTGTAATTCACTATCCAGGCCTGGCACATTTAGAATATTTTCGCTACTGAAAATGAATGTTAATATGAAGGAGTAGATTGAAAACAGCCCCTTGGGCTCCTGAGAGGAGGCAGAAGAGAAGAATGGCCAACCAAATTCGCTGTAAGTCAACCTAGTTAAAATTCACCTACAATTTCAACATGCTGCTTCGTCACCGATCTAATTACTTTAATTTATTTTACTCCGCAATTTTTATTTTCTACATTATTTATTTCTATTATTTATTTTTATACTCACATCACTAACCAGAATTGTTCCTGTTTTATTTTACATTTTATTTCCCCCTTTTTATTCATTGTAAATAGGTTAATAGATATATATTATAATTTAAGACATATATTATTCAATTTTCCCATACAGTCCACTTAAAGATAACTAATTTAGGGGTTGTGTCACCTCACGATACAAAGTGAAGGCATACCCCACACTTTGCATAATGTCTAGTGTTAAAAATTTTAAATTTTGCGCCGCCTCCGAAAAGATTGTGTTGTATTGAACATAGTATTTAATATTTTAATTTCACAATTTTTAATAACAATTAGTGTGTATTTGTACAAATAAAAATAAAATTATTCGTCTTATTGCATTTCTCCGCTTTTTATACCATTTTCAATTTTGCTACGTATTCATAAAAATCAGAAGGTAATTATTTCATACTTTTCAGTGCATTTATTTTTACTGGTTCCTAGGTTTCGAAGTAGGTTAAATTTTTTTTTTTATAAAATGTTTTTTATTTCATACTTTTTAGTTGGAGAACATAAAAAAATGTAGAAAACCTTAAGTTGGGTAAAACAAATTTCGAAATTTTTAATGCTCTACCACCTTTTTTAATTTTATGAGTACGCACAGAAAAGTTGAAAAGCGGTGCCTGTATAATACAACTTCTACACCCTACCTTCTACGATTATAATTGGAATTTTTTTTTAATAAGATCAATGTTGAGCCAATTATGTTCGTAATTCCTTTAGATGATTTTTTGACTAAATTTAATAGCAAAGTACCTAGAATAATATCCTTCGTAATAAAAAATTATTCAGAAAATAAATTTCTTTAATTCTAGGGGGGTAGCATTTATGATATTACAAATTTTTGCTGCGGGGACTTTCATACAAAGAGATTGTTTCTGGGAGATATCAACTATTTTGCAGTTTTTATTGATGGATGAACATCAGCAAACATTGAAATTTTAATTTCTTTGTTAAATAATGTAATGTCTGTATGGGGAAACTGTCATTGGAAAATTTTCATTAACTGGGAAATACAATACACAATATTTGTGTTAGTTATTTCGGTACCTGAGAGATGACTGCCTCGAACGCGAAAAACCCCTAAACACATGCAAACTTTCAAATTTTCACTGTCTAATTCAATAAAATTCATTCATTTCTTATTGGACTTAGGCTCTTAACAACACCTTTAGGCTCTCACGAACCGCAAACACTGAACTTATGACGGTTTGGCTTTTGAAAATTTCGGCAACCTAAGAAAATCGAATATTTAAATTTCTTTCGATTTAATAAAGATCGATCGAAACCTCGAAATCAATGGAAATAGTCTTAAGACAGTCTGGCTCTTTGATAACGCTTTATTCTACTGCATTTCAGTTAATACACAGCAAACAATTACAACTCACAATTTAGGCAAGTGGAAAAGTGTAAAAAATCGAAAAATCAACTGGAATATGAATGATGGAAATAATTCTTAATAAGTGCCTTTCTAAAGATTTTTATATCTAGACTCTCCTATCTAGACAATAGCAAAGCCTGTGTGCCACCAGCTAGCAACGTAAAAAAAAAAATTAGACAATTTGCCATCATAGATGAAATTGGTGATGGAACAAACTAATATTGAAATTATTTAGCAGAACGTAAATTAATTCATAACTGGACATGCCCCTAATATTTTTTCAAGGTACATTTGAGCTTAGATAGCAGATTTTCGTCTTCTCAAAATAAATGATTTGGCACTTACAGCCTTTCTAATGTATTCTAGTTGCAGAAACAAAATTAGAAATCTATAGTAGTAATCCGGAAAACATAACAGAAGTGTCGCTCCATGAAGAATCGGCACAAGATTTCATGATTACATTGTATATTAATAAGACCGAGTGATTCTGGAAGAAGACAGAGGTGCCTGAATGTTAAGGCCCCCAAATCAACTGAAAATAAGCTTTTCCAGGAATTATTGTATTCTTTTTTAACGTGCATAGCGAGTGAAAGTCGGAAATCAAAATCTAATTCAAAGCAATTATGGCTATGATTTTAAATTTAAACGAACCTTGGGGAACTTGAAGAAGTCTTAAATTCTGCTTTAAAACGTTTATCAATACTCAGTCTTTCTTGGAATTCCACAAATTTCGTGGTCTTATGTTTATGGTGTCCAACCGTCGACTAGATCTAAATTAAGAAGGTTTACTGTTATCGGTAAATACATATATCAATCTAATATATATACTAATAACGCTACAAAAAACGACAGCGATATTATATTTTGCGAATATTAAATATCTTTATTGAAATCTATTGTTGAAAAATTAGTTAAGGTTATGTATATGTTGGTTCCAACAAGCACTTAAAACACGTCGATAACTAATATACTGCTCATGTTCTCCCCCCACTCTTTTGATTCTAAATTTGATTGGTTAGTTTTCCCACATGATTCATCCAGCATTAAAACAATAGTGAGATTTGTTAGTTACCAATGAGTTAATAGCTTGTTGGAGCATACCTTATGTTATATATGCCATATGTTTTTCCATTAAGTAAAAATTTTAGTGATAATTAAATATTTATTTTCATGTTTTTTCCCGATAACTTCTTAAATAAATTAAGAACCCAAAAAAGGTTTTAATGGGACCAACTTGGGAAAATACTCTACAAGATGCAAAAGGTTTCGTTCCAATTGGTCCATCCATCTCGGAGTAATCGGTGGACATACATAGAAAAAAAAAAAAGAAAAAAAAAAAAAAAAAAAAAAAAAAAAAGTCACATACGTATCGAATTGAGTAACCTCCTCTTTCGTTCGAAGTCGGTTAAAAAGTAAAAAAATTATGAGATGGGACCTTTTTAATTGAAGTTTTCTCAGTTATCCAATCAGAAAAGCTCCTAAAATGTGAAAATCTACCGGTTAAAGTAGAAGCACATGGGAAACTAAATCAAATTAAAGGGATTTTTTGGTGTCCCGAACTAATTTATTGTACAATTGAGGAAATAAAAGACGAATTAAAACCGCAAAATATAGTCGATGAACTATAAAAATAATGAAAAACACTGCGAGCCGCGACCATCATTTATCACCTAAGCGACATATCCTATAAATAGTTTTTACGATTTGTTTATGTCATTATAAGTTAAAAACTGAAAGTTATTTGCATTGTATCCGTAGCGGAGCCATCGAGTTTGAAGCCAAATTTCAAATGGCTCCGCTCCGAATACCTCGAGTGCAAAGGTAAGGCAAACATAATAAATAATTTTATGAATATACAGGTTTATAATTTTGACTGTGAACCACTGTATCTCGAACTGAAGCCGTCTGTTTGAGAGTGGCCCACGTATGATTTTGGTTGCTTCTACCCTCTTCCAGGTCAGAACTCATCCACATCTTCCTCGGCCTCCGGAGTCCGTAGCAAAAAAAAGTAGCAGTTTTTCATTTTTGGTTAATCAAAAGTTCGAAAAAATATTTTTGAGTTTCAATAACCTTTCAGTTCTAACGTGTTTACTTTTAGGAATTTTATAATTTATTGCAGATTTTTTTATTACTAAGAACTGTTTGTTAAAATATGTATACCTACTATGACGGAAAGAACTAAATCAGATGTTTGTTTTTGTTGTAAATTTTTTACAAAAGTATTACAAAGTTCTAGAATTGTCTGCAATAGTTACAGTACTGTATGATTACGTGAACGAACACATGCTTAGATTGGCTTTTCTGAGTTGTTTTATAGCGATCGACTTGTGACTTAGTCTGATCTCGGACAGCGATAATAAGTTTACTTTTGAGTCATTGTTCTGCCACTACTAGTAACTGGTTTGTAACGTAGTTATTATATACGTTCTATTTGTTTGTTTGAGTTGTTTTTTTTTTGCGTTATAATTTTACATAATTAAAATCCGCATTGGTGTTAAAGTATGTAGTTACTCCTTATTAGGATGAACTAAAATAAAATGTCTAATTTTTAATCTAAATACAAATCGATTCGGCCCTCAGAATACATTGGTCGTAACTAAATCTCACCTTCAACACCTCCACATAGAACTATAAATTTCTCGGATATAATTGAATAGATAAAATCTCTCTTCTCGTGTAACAATTAAGTAATTCTTGGTAACATATTTGCAGAAGGGAAGCGTAGGATTCTCTCATTATTAATTCAATATTCAGTTGCAATATATCTTTTTTTCGTTTTTTTTTTTTGTTTTTTTTTTCAGTTTTTACTCTAATAACGCAATACATTTAGGAGGAAAAAATTAGTTCTGCTAAAGACATATCGGTTGATATAATTGACAAGTATGTTGTAAAACAATTGAAACGTGGAAATGCATAAGGGTCTAAGTGCCAAAGAAATAAAACAAAGTTCTTTTTTTGCCAAATTGTTATATGTGCCAAAGCCATTCTTCAGAAATGGGTATAAGTAGTGTTTTGTTATTAGAAAAGAGTTCATTGAAGGTATGAAAGATGGCATGGATGCAAGCACTGAACGTAGTTCACCTTAGAGGTACAAGTCACATCATTACCGTAAAAATTTCCAAAGGCCCTTATACCATTATGCATTTCACGCTTCATTTTACAAGCAATATATTTTAGATTAAGCCCCTCCAAACGCAGCGTTTCCATCTCGACATCACTTTAAAAATTATTCATATTTATGTGTACAAATATTTACGTATCTACACTTACTAACAAAAGTCTCTGCACACCCTCAAGCTTTTTTTTTATTTAACCTAAAGATAACTTATGAGCCAGATATGGGCAACGAAACTCACATATTTTTTACATAATTTAATCTATTTTCATGAGCAACAATTACATTTAATATAATTTATTTAACTTATAATTTATGAGGAAAATTACATAAAATGTCAAAATATTGATGCGCCAAAAGTCTCTGCACGCAGTGGAATTAGCCCAGATACTTATATGTATACAGTTTGCACATTATCCCATTCATCCTCCGGCTAACCTAACTTGCCAGTGTTAATTTGGGCCCAAACAGTTAAGAGTGTGATAAAAAATGGAGGTTCCAACACCGATTCCCGACCAAATTGTAAATTTGAGGAAACTCGTACGACTCATACAGGTAAATAGGACAAATCGTCAACAGGGGCTATAATACGGTAAGGTATGTCCTAAAACGGTATGAAGAACTGGGTACAATGGGAAGTAGATACCGCTCTGGCCGCCCCCCGTACTCCAAGCTCACCACAAGAGGGCTATCATAAGGACTTTTGCCGAACAACCCCACACAAGTGCTCTAAATTTTGAAGGTATGGTGTAAGAAAATTACAAGATTGGGGTATCTGCACAAACGATTAGAAGAACCCTAAAGAAAGCTGGCTATAATGTGCGTAAGCCTAGGTGTAAGGCATTCATTAGTAAACGAACCGGATATTGAAACTGCAGTTCGCAAAGGAACATGTAAACAAGCCCTTATAGTTCTGGGAACGTGCTTTATTTATTGACGAGAGTAAATTTAACATTCATGGATCAGATGGAAGGGGGAAAGTTTTGAGAAAACCTAACAAAGAGTCCCTGGAAAAAACATAGTTGGTACTGTGAAACATGGTGGAGGGAGTGTTTTGGTTTGGGGGTGTATGTGCGCTGCTGGAGTTGGTAATTTGGAATTTATCGACGGAATAATGGACTAACACGTTTATATAAATATTTTGAGGAGTAATTTACCGGAAAGTTTAATGAAGTTTGATCTCCAGGAAAAATTCATTTTTCAACAAGATAACGACAGCGCGGAAAGTTCAAGAATAGTTGCTCTACAATGCTCCACAGCAACTTAAAACACCTCCCCAATCTCCTAATCTTAATCAAATACAACATCTGTAGCTTCAACTAGGCCGTCAGAAAGTAAAAATTAAAATAAAGAACAAAGACCACTTAAAAAGAGTACTAAAGGAATTGTGGGTAAAATTACTCCAGAAACTACAAAAAACTAGTTCACACCATGCCAAATAGATTATGAGAAGTGATAAGAAATAAGGTAGGAACGACTACCTATTAAAGTTGATTTGGCATCAATAATTAAGCTTCAAGTTGAAGAAAAATGATGTGTGCAGGGACTTTTGGCGCATCAATATTCTGACATTTTATGTAATTTTCCTCATAAATTATAAGTTAAATAAATTTTATTAAATTTGATTATTGTTAATTAAAATAGATTAAATTATGTAAAAAATGTATGAGTTTCATTGCCAATATCTGGCTCATAACCTATCTTTAGGCAAAATAAAAAAAAAGCTGGAGGGTGTGCAGAGACTTTTGTTAGTAAGTGTAAATAGATTATTGCCTTCTTAAGAGGTTCGCTAATATGCTTTTTTTTTTTTTCTTTTTCATTACTATAATAGAAAAGTTAAGAAAACCTAGGCATTTCTTTACTGTGCTAGTAGTTTAATGGGTCACTTCTAGTCTGGCTAAAAACTAAAAAAGAATGATTTCAAAAACATTACCAAGTTCTAATCGGGATAAGCATCTTTAACGAACACCTGATATCGCACCGGCTTATTTAATTTTTTTTTAATGTATCGTTATGAAAATTAAGAAGGATACTAAATTAATGCAATAGTCAGTTTTTTTTATATACGACGATATTTATATTTTATTGGTTTATGTTATTTGACACACTACTTTTTAAACATTTCTTTAAATTTATCACCGTCATTATATACTTTTCGATCTCCTTACCAATCAAAAGAGTTGCATTTTTACAACCCTATTTCATATCTTACTCGATTTTTCCAAAACGTCTCCAAGACCCCTTACCTTTAGAGGTCCACTATTATATTTGTAAATTAAGATTTTTAAAAAAATTCTTACACTTAGGTGGTAATAAATAATTTTTATTCGAAGGAAATAATAATTACAAATGTCAGACATACAATGGCGACTAAAATTATTAAGAAGGTTACAAAAAAAGGATCAACTTGTAATAAAAGTAATCTTGTGATTCGATCTTCGGAGCAAGACTAACTCTCCAGTCCATCGCTTCTTATATTTAGTCTGAATTAGAACATTCCAGATGGTTCCCGAAAAGCTTAGAAGGTTCTCGAACAGTTGTGAACATGCAACAGAACTGTTGGCAATTGTTCCAACAAAAAATCTATAAGTCTTTTAATTCATACCTTTTGCGTTTCACGTTACAATACAATAATCAAGAGTTCTTATATAAATGTTTTATGGCTCACTAAATATTGTTTTAAGTATCTTAAACTCCTCTAGAATTAATTCTTTTCATTCAGTCTCACATCAACGCACTTTTTTCCTTCACCATCTCAGATTTTAATGAACTTTGGTACATAGGATACCTTCATATGGACTAAAAAAAAAATACCAAATTTCAACTCAATATCTGAAACGGTTTTCAAAATATTGAGTAATCTCATTGAAAAACGCACAATTATTAAAATTAACGAAAAAAAAAGCCGTATTAATTACGGTTTGAAAATTTAAGTTCGAGAGAACTAACTAGAGCTCGCATCGACAAAGCTGGTCACGGTAGCCAGGGGGGGGGGAGCCCCACCCCCCTACCCCACCACTTCACCACATAATAAAGACTTTTTGAATATTTACCTTTGCGAGAGGTAATTAGCTAGGGAAAAAAATCCATAGTAATTAGTTAATGAAAATTTACGTGTGCGAGAGCTAACTATAGCACGAGGGCGACGAGTTGGCGATAGGTAATAACCTGTCGCATCATGTGTAAATTTAAATTAAATTAAATTGCAGATCTTCTAGAAAAGATAGAGATTTTAGGAAGATAGAGAATTGAAATTAATGTAATTTTAAAGATGGGGATTAAATAGGGAAATTAGTTTTTCAAATTTGATTTTCTCAAAATGCGCACTTTTATTAAAAATCTGAAAATATACAGGAGAGTTGATAAGGTTGTCATAAATAAGTGTTATCAAAATTATGTAGGGACAGCAATGGGTTCATGCTTAAAATAATGATTGAAAAATGTCCGTTTTACTTATGGATGGAAGCTTCTCAAACTGTAGCCTGTTTTATCTAACTAATTTCCCTCCAACGCTTGTCACAGATGTTTGAAACATTAAATACAAATCACACAACCATTTTTTCACATTTCTTAGTATTTTTTCTATTATCATTTTTATCAAGTTTGGTGATCAATACATTTAGATAAAGAAAAAAGGCCAATATTCGCCAGAAAAACAATAGTAAAATTTATTTTGGCAACGTTTCGGCTTCTAGAGCCATTTTCAAGCCTGTAAGTACATTTACATAAATTATCAATTTATGATTTTATAACAATACATAGAATTTTTTCTTTTATAACATTTAGCTTTTTTGTATTTTGTACCTACCATGCATCATAGTTTGGGAATGTTCTTACGGTGATTTAGAATAAAAATATTTTTAAGAGTGTAAATAAAAAACTTGTTGCTGGAGGCGTCATTTTAAGATCTAAAAAACTGGTAAAGAAAATTATCATATGTTGTGTTTAGAAAGGTTATTTGATAAAAGGTTATTGATAAAAAATTATATTTACCCATCTGTCATAGGTACATTGTAATAACTGTCACCACTGACTCCGAGCAACTGATCGGATTACTATTGTATTATATCAGAGTATTATTTTATCTTTTACAGAATGCTTGTCTTTTTTCAAAGGATTGTAAGTTAAAAAATATATTTGACAAACTAAGTTTAAAGAAGGACCTAAAACATGAAGAAGAAGCTCTTAACACAAAAAAAGATGAATGACCCCACGATTTTGCTAATTCAGAACAAATTTATCCAAGGGCTCATAGCGGAACAATTTTTATTATTATTATTTTTTTTTAACATACCTCTGAGCAAAGCATAAATCTACAATAGTTGTTAATATTTCTCTCATAATCAAGGTCATTTTAACCTGTAAATTTAAAGAACTCGAGGAATGAAAATAAATCCCCGGGGAAAAAAAATAAATAATAAAAATAAAATAAAAAGAGAATTATATGATAAATTAGAACGGAGCAGAGAACATAATCGTTTCTTCCACGGAGAGAGCGCGGAGCGAGGATGGGTTTAGTTTTCGAGCTAACTACGATATTAATGTGCCTTTGAGAAGAGCCACTCGCAATATTTCTCCGCTCGCTATAATTTAAGACCTCGAATCTTTCCACGCACATCTAGAGAAACTAGGATCTTCAGAATATATCCCCGGGATGTCGCCGATTTAAAGCTTACAGTTCTCTATCTCCAGTGCGCGAACAATGTTTTATCGTCAAAAAATATGTAGAAAAATTTACATGGGGATTAAGTAAAAAAAGCTATGATTCAGGAATTTGCTCAAAAAAAAAAAACTGAAAGTTTATCTTTACACTGGTGGTGGTTCCGGAAAAGTAAAGAAAAAATCTTGTGCTTTGCGCGCAACACACAACGTTCACTTACCAACTTACTTTGATTAGAAATTGACGTGTTTTGTTAAATGCCATTTCTCAAAATCACACATTTTTCTACATTCATTTACTTTTTTTTGTTTGTATATGGTCTTTAAAGTAAACTAAATGTTTTTATTATTAAATAAAAATTTTTACTTGTGATAATTAGGGCAATAGAAGCATAATATTCCAAGTCGTCTGATTTTATAATTATCTTTGTAGTTGTTGAAAACTTCATATAAGTAGTTACCATAAACAAATAATTTCGATTAAGTGAATAGAACATCTTTAATTCTTAACAATGGTTTTATTTTTGCTGTCATATCGCGGGCATATGCATATAACAAATACCCAATTTCAGGTTCGTACGGATTATAGTTTTTGAGCAAGACTGTTCACAAACATACACACAGACGATTTCGCGGAACTTGGTTATTTAGACTCAGGGGACCCCAAAACGTGTATTTCCGTTGAAAACCGGAAGACGAAATTTTTCACGATCGCAATACTTTCCCTTACTATATATTTCATATATAGGTAAGTGAAAGGAAACATTGTAATATTATAAGAATATTTTTTCAATAAAAATTGTTAATGATGTTTTTTTTTTTGTTTTTTTGGACTTCAATTATTGATTCGCACCTGTCAGCAAGGTGCTGACCATCAGCGAATGAGATGACGGTAGTGGGAAATGATGACATGCCAGGAGGCATGAGGAGGGAAAGCACCCAACAGCACCACCTTCCTGGCTTGATTCAATTACCTTGGCTGTCTAAGAGAGCCGATTTCTCATCCAGTGCCTTTTTAGTCTTCTCGTATCCATGCTAATGTCAGCCATATTCCTGATTAAACTGTTAGGATGTCCGTTCAAGTTAATAAAAAATCGTTTGTAAAGAGTAGTGATGTGCTGGTCGACTGTTGGAAGATGGAGGTCTGTATGTAAAGTTTTGTTAGTCACGTACCAGGGCGCCTTTGTGATAAGTCGTAACAATTTTGATTGAAAAGTTGGAAGTTTTTGTAAGTGAGTCTTTTCAGTTATGCCCAATATCTGTGAGGAGTAAGTCCATATAGGCTTCTGATTATGTCCATATGATTTATTTTTTAAAGTTTATCAATTTATTACGACCATCATACCATTTCATAGAGCGAAGTCAAGGAGGGATAGGTACGCTCTCTAGTCATATATTATTATCTTTTTAAACTTTTGTTTCATTGTTACCTGAACAACCATAGCTTACCCACCCCCCAGTTTGACCCTTGTTAGAACATGAACTCTGAGGTTCTAACCTTATTTTCTGGTGGCTTGGTGCTATGTAAAAGTAAAGCATATTTACTTTAACAAATACTTAAGGGTTCTTGATTCCTCCTCCCCCCCCCCCCCCACCGGACCGAAACAGACTCCGCCCAACTCACCAGATCCAGAAGGATGTTAATTAGGGAAATGGAACAGGAGACGTAGGATCGAGCGACGTATCATTACGAGCTCCGTTATTTGGCTTGCTAAGCCGAGAATTAGGCGGGAGGATAAGAAGCGGCCATTATGTAGATGTGGCCGGTTAATTGGTTCATTACGGATCCCACTTCTTGTCGCATTATGTAAAGCCCACTGCCTTAATCTTACTTCCATTTTTTTCCCATTAGATTTATTTCTTTGTCCTCCTTATTTGATTATTTTTGTTTTTTGTTTTTAAATCTCTTTTTTTTTTTTCTTTTTGTCAAGTGTATAAATCAACGTCCCCTGTTTGAAATATAACCGGATTGGGTTATATTTGAATGCATGCTCGCTTTGAAAGTTGTGTATAAATAAAAGCTTAGTGGACCTGGAGTTTCTAAGCCTTTTGAACAATTAAAAAAAAAAAAAATATTGAGAAATAAAACAAGCTATCTCATTCGATGACATCTGGAATTAAAGTTTTAATTTTTCATTCATAAATTCTTCTTCATTCGTGCAACTTTATTAAAAGCTTAATTCTCCGATTCCTAAGACTAAGGTAAAATACTTTTTTTAGAAGTTTCGTAGCTAGAAATTAGAATTCAAACAGATACTTTTTGAAGTAGTTTTTATTTTTTTGAATTTTAGACTAACGTTGTGATATAGTCCTGTACAAGGTACCTAGAGATATTTTGGTCAAAGCAGTGATTTAGAAGAAATTGAAAAATCTTTCTAATTCTACCTATCAAAAAAATAAAATAGCATTAGAAACCGAAAATAAAACCCCAAACTACTGTCCATCAATGAAAACGTTCCCAATATTTAGTAAAATAAACAAGAAAAACTTACAAAAAAAAATTTTTTTTTTGCTGTACTCACTAAGTGGTTAGTGGTTAAATTAAAAAAAAAAAAACTTTTTATAAAGGGATCAAATTGAAACTTCCTATAGCTCCTCATTATCTATCCTCATAAAGACTCAAGAGGTTTTCTTGGGTCAAAAGTTCAATAGTTTTACAATAGGGCAATATTTATTGTTAAAAGTGCCAAATCTAGTTATTGACGCCCTGTGGATTTAATTGTGAAATCTTCCTTATGGTTAGTTTGTTAAAGCCTTACTTCATAGATGACTTATAGGACCCTTCAAACATTAGATTCATGTATATCTTGTAATAAAATTAGGACTTGTTTACCTATTTCTTTAAGTTAAAGTGCCAATAACTGTAAGGTTTACCCTACTTATCTGTTAACAATCAATATCACACAACATTAGTATAAATAAATACATATATAAAAGTATCCATAGCGCATTTTAAGATTTTTATTTGTATCACTAAATAATTAAATTCTTTAACTAATTCATTTCTTTATTCAGTTGCTTTTTTTTTTTAGATATAAATATAATTTTATAATCTGGACCATTTTATAGTTTCAATGTTTAGTTTTGATTTAGTGTCATTTTTTCTTTGAAAATTAACTTAAATTGTGTCGGTAAATGGTGTTTGGCATTTCTGGCTAGTTAACACCAGTTAACTATCCCTCGCTAGTTAACACCAAACCTACCAGAGCGGTCAAATCGGAGTTTAATCTCAATTGTTAAATTCCAGGTTTTTATTTTTTATGAACTTACTGCACGATTTTTTCTATAATATATAGCTGTTTAATTTTTCAATATATATTTCTCTTTTTCTTTCGTTTTCCCTGATAACAATATGTACTCTACCGTTGTCTACCCTTAAGCGGTCTTTTGACTGCTAGGTTATATATGAAATTTTATGAAGTTATCTTCATTGAAATCTCAAACTTAACACAAAAACAGTAGTTTTCCAAGAAACTGTCATCCGATTGTGTTCTAGGAAAATGCCATGTGCTTAAAGTTTGTTTTATGATGGGTACAGAGCGACTGCTGATAACTCACGAGGTGAGGCAAAATGGCGATCATTCAAATTAGATTACTGGCTCTGTACGCGGCATAAATAAATATTTGCGACGTGACTACTTCTATTTGTAATAGTACGGGATGAAAATAATAAAAACGTTTAATAAAATAAAAAAAAAAAAAAACTGTATTCAGAAAAAAATAACAAAACGAATAATGAAAATTAGGAAACTTCTGTTGAAAAAAATAAATAAACCACTTGAAAATATAATATAAGTCTTAATATGCAGTTTTTTTAGCAAATCACAGTATCCCACCCATGTAATCAACACACACTCTGAGAGAGTTTATATGCCTGGTTACCCGCAGTATAGCCAGGTATAAATACATTTATATAATTTGTGGCAACACTGACAATGGCAGGTTTCTATTAGAAGTAGGCGCTGCTACAATTACAATCAACTAGAAAAGACTATAATGTTTATTTCAAAAGCGGCTATTTGACCACCATCGGTAGAAATAGGTATACATATATAATATGTCGATAGATTTAGTGTTAAATGGATATGAGTATAATAAATTTTCTTTCAAGGTAATTATTTGTTAATTATAATTATACAAAATTTTTTTTTTTTTTTTTTTTTTTATTTAAGGTTTATTGGCTTTAATGTTACACATGTAGCCATTGAGTCTGGCCCATTTCGTGTTAATATGGTTAGTTTTAAATCGAAAACAAAAATTATTGGTTTAATTACAATCTTAGCTATAAGTCTACATCACAATTTAATATTTCACTTACTAATCTACAACGCAAGTATTTAAAGATAAATTATAATCAAAATTAAAAACTTGTATCATATACAAATAAAATTAAAACCTGATATCATAAATTATAAACAAAATTAAAAACTGGTATTAAATTTTAAAAAAAAGAAAAGAAAACTGGTATCATAAATAAAAAACAAAATAAAAAACTTGCACCAAATTCATAAACAAATTAAAAACTGGTATCATATTGATTGATCATTGAATATTGCAAATAGAAAAAAAAGTATATTTTATCCACGGATTATCCACGGTACCTAAGTATACTTTGGATAGATAAATCTAATGAGCTATTGTTTTTTTTTGCTATTTTTTTTTTTTATTGATTAATAAAATTATTATCAGTCTCTAAATAATAATTTTTCTACATTATTCTAATCTAAATAAAATCAAGCCAGGATTCTGCTATACCTACAGCTAGATTATTATTTGAAATATACACATGATCAGGGTTTACGATTAGCAGATTTGAATTGTCCCCTATATTACAAAATATTATATTAGCTGTTAGTGTGTTAGTAAAATTTTCTATACCAGTTTGAATATCTAGTTGACCTGTAGAATCCGAGGGTTCAAGAGTAATGGGTAAGAGGCCTCCATCTGAGTTGGTTCTGAAGAGGAGTTCGTCAATGAATTCGAATTATACAAAATAGTTAGCAGCAAATACAAAAAAAAAAAGAACCTAAAAATAAAAATTACAGTGATAATAGGCCGATTGTTGTGTGTTTAGATGAGGTAGATATGGAACCCAATTCCCAATTCCCAATTAACTTACCTGCTTCGGCCTGGCAGTCTTAATCTCTCCCCCACCTTGACTTCAACGTCATTAATTTTATACTTCTTTATTTTCAATATCGTGAGATGTACCCTCCCCTATCAAACACTGTATACCGTGCACTTCCTTGAGAGAGAAAATAAAATAAAAACAAGATGAACAAAAAAATATGACAACACCGTTAATTGATTAACGTAGCTCAATCAATTAAAATTGACAGTTATTAAGCACACATGAACATTACACTAAAGTAATTATAGTAGTTGAATAATAGTTTACTGATATACCCTTCCGAGAACTATCACATCATTTTTCTCCCCTACCCCCTCCCTATGTGTAAAAACAATAGAATAATAGAGTATATACTGTATAAACAATTGGTGAAACAATATACTTAATAGTATATCTTTTAATATATAAAAATCTCGTGTCACGATGTTTGTGGGGATAAAATCAGAAACTACTTAACCGATCTTTATACAATTTAACTCATTGTGTGTAGTTTTGTCTAAGTTAAAAGATAGGATAGTTTTCATCTCGATTATTTCATCTCGATCGACCTTAATATTTCTTTTATTGCAAATTAAATTCTTATTATAGAACAATTAAGTGTGATAATTTGTAAGTTCTATAAATTTTGTACAGATCGCGGTGAAGTTCATCCCAGCATCCCGTCAAATCCAATTTTTTCCGGCTTGGAGTATGGAAATCCCTGTTTTTTTCATAGGCAATATTCAATTATTATATGTGATTTTATTTGTTCTGATAATTGGCACTGTAAGAATATGCAGCATGGTGAGAGATTTATCCCGCTCCTATAACCTGATTCAGGTAGAACCTACGATATCTCATATCATCATGTGTTATATTCTGAAGTTAGTTAATTTGTATTACGACAAAAGATCAATTTGGTACAGTTTTGATAAGGTTTGGTATGTGCCTATTGTGATTGTACTAAACCCTATTCCAATTTTATTCTTCATTACTTCCTTTTATATGTGAGTAATTCATAGTTAAACTCACCTATGCTGAAATAATCCATTAAGTGCTACATGAATGGATCGGTAATGCTTAGCATAGTAAAATATCAGATGTAAAAAATAAAAACTTTACCCATTCTAAATTCTTTACCAAACAATTTTAAATTTTGCTAATTTAAAATTGTTCGGTTCTATATTAAATTTTAAAGTTCTATATTAAATCCCGTTGGATTATAGATATGCTTAGACGTTTTTATCTTAATCAGTAAATTTTGATTTGACTGTACTAATTAAAATAGGGTATAATTAATTCAACGCTTAGCTAATTAGCCACAGCAACGCCTGGTAGGGTCTGCTCGTTTTCTATATATCTTCTTTTGCTGACGTCTCATTATTTTTATTAAATAACTATTGCGATATTTTATATATCATCTTAAAATGCGGGCGTACAGCGAGGTTGTTTATTAAGTCCTATTCTCTATTCTCTCTACATATCTGGAAACCCCAACACAACCATCGATAGCTTCGCTGACGATCGGAAAATTATTTCTTCTCACAAATTTCCAACTATTTCATATGCTGTCCTTCAAATTCATCTCAGGCAATTCAACCACGCAAGTTGTTTTCCTGAGAGAAAAGACTGCCTTCTTAAAAAATACATTGTTTTTGCTTAGAATCACCGTATGCTGTGGTTATGCTTTGTATTTGTTAGCATAGCAACATTAAAAACCCAAGTTCGCGGTTCGTAGCATGAAGATTGGCTCTAGGATTATATAAAAATTTCTTTCTTTTCCAGTCCTTCGGAGGGGACGTAAAATGGAAGTTCCCAGTCCGTACGATGTCAGTTACTGCGGACGATGGTAGAGAACCCTATCATAATTATACCTTGATAGACAAAATTTAGGACTCCCACTTTAGCATTTACCTTAGTTGCATTGAGTGAACTTAATTAAACGACAAACATTTTTGCTTGATGCTTAACAACGTTGATACAAATGTATTATACAATAACATATAAATAAGTAAATTTTTTAATAGTTACAAATGAGGAAGTAAAAGCACAGGAACGTTAAAACCGTAAAATTCGCCAGGTGTTTCAACGGGGACTTATCCAACACACATCCGAAGACGTCCGCTCGTAACCATCTTGGGACGACTTTGACAAGCTTCCAATGCCTCCATGTTAAAACAATTTAAAGCCTCTCTGGTCATAAAGAGGACAAATTTATTCAAACGAGCTACGGGCGGAACTGATCGTAAAAATGAATGCACTGCCCTCTGTGAGGTGAGTACCGGAGACCTTCAACAGTGGCTTCTTGTGACTTATCCTTGACTTCTCAAGTAGTCCTGACTTCTCCTATTAAGGTAGTGTTTTGAAACATTTTGGTGATGTTTAAAATTATAAATGTAAGGATTTCGAAAATCGAGATATAGTTGGCTATCGATAGGCATATAATATTCATTAAAAAGACTGTGATGGGTTCAACACTTTAGAGGCAAGACTATTTCTTGGGCAAAGGTTATGCAAAGGATATTTGACCGATATCAAGCTCAATCATAGCAGGTATACTTTTTAAGGTTTATAAACACAAAAGATAAGAGAAAGTATTATTTTAAATTAAATAATGCTTGTAGATATATTCCCAAATGCTATACGGACAGATATTTAGCAAAGACACAGAACTAAAAAGAAGCTAATAAGAGACTATGTGTGTATTTAAAACAAACAATAAACATTGGATTTCGGAGGACTTTGTGGAGGATTTCGGAGTGGAGTGCCTTCCAAAAACTTAGGACTATACTTAAAATTTCCCGTGGAACATACATACAAGACATTTTGGACGTACGGAGCAGAATTGTGGCTCACAGCGATACAGATACACAAAAATACAAAAAAACAATCTGATATATAATTTTTTTTAAATTCCTAGGGACATTCCTAATAACACCATACTTAACGATATTGAAGCCAACAGTGACATCGTTCTTACACGACAGATTAGATGTCGCTGTTCACCTTACAATTGGAATCCACTCGTCTCTTTTCTTTCCTGCTCTAAATATCTAATATCATGTACCTTTAAATCAGCTTTGCTAAAGCGCAGATGCATTGTTACAAAATATGGTATAAACAACATAAAAAAAAAAGTTATCGAAAATTTTCTCCGAGCTTTTTAAATATCTTTACATATCTTTATTATTTTCACCTATGTGTGTGAAATAAAAACAAAAAAAATTGGTGCGATGCGCGCAACACAAATTTCACTTACCAACTTACTTTTATTAGAAATTGTTAAATGCCATTTCTCAAATTACACATTCTCCAAATTCAATTATTTATTTTAGTTTGTATTAGCTCTTTAAAGTACACTCAATTTTATTATTATTAAATAAAAGTTTTTAGTGATAATTAATAATGTGATAATTCAGCAATGCAAGCATAATACTGATTTTATAATTCTCTAGGTAGGTAGTTGTTGAAAACTTCATATAGTTCCCACGAAACAAATAATTTCCATTATTCCACAGTTCCTCTTTAATTATAAACAATAGTCTGTCATTAAATGCGTACTGCACTTGCCTCGGATTAGCGTGTTTTATGTGTTGCAAAGTGTTATGTGGAAAGTTTTTCTATTTTTCTCCTGTATATGTTTACTTGGTTTTTCCATATTTCATATTTAGCCATTTCTTATTTTTAGGCGTAACGAGAGACAGTTGATTTTTCCATATAAACCAAAACAAAGGTACTTTATAGGAAAACAAAAAAGGGCCGTTCCCTATTTAAGCCACCTCAGAACATTTTAATAATGATAATGCTTCTGATATTAAAGAATACTTGATTCTCTTCAAACATGACGAGTTTGATCAAAATCGTTAAAGCCGTTTTTGAGAAAATCGAAATAACGTAAAAATGCGAAAACAAACAGACTATTTCGCGGGACATGGTTATTTGGATTCAGGTGACCATTCCGTTGAAAACCGGAAGTCGAAATTTTTCACGATCGCAATACTTTCCCTTACTATATATTTCATATATATATATATAAGTAAAAGTGAAAATTAGGGTGGAGTGGTGAAATATTTACCTCTTATAGTCCTAACTCTATTCACCTCTAGTTTAGAAACAAATTACTTGTGCAAACATGATAAAATCCACTCACAATGAAATCAGACACTCACAAGTCAGACTGTTTGAAAATAAGTAGTATTAGCAATAAATATAGCGATTTGTTGCATATGAATTACGGTCGTTGTACGGCGGGTGAAAACAATTGGGCGTCGCTTACACGCAGCGCAAGCACTAGAAGACTTGCAGTCAATTAAACGCACATTACTCAATGTTTAACGCCTATTTTCACCTTGGATGCCGTATACTGAGGTAGCTTTCGTTTTACTGTCGTCTTTTAAGGCATGCAATAGAAGTTTATATGCACTTTATATTTTGTAATTTTACTACTCTTAATCCACATTATCTCTTGCCCATATAGTAGTATTACATAATTTAATAGCATTTGAATTTCTTTAGTAATTACAATTATTATATGATCATAAGCAGGAGATTGAAAGGCATTGAATGATACAATAATGTAGAAGCAATAATTTGGCTGCGTTATGCAAAAACTTGCCAACCCACCATTCCATAAATGCAATTTAAATTTGCTTGGATCGAATAAAATTGAGCTTAAAGACAAAAAAACCAATTTATCTAGAAATTTGATTAAAGAAAACTAACTTCGTTTAGATACGTTCTGCAAAACTAAATAAATTCAAAATAACTTGTGGTATAGATGGTCAGTTCAGCTTACATATTATTGGGTTGTAAAAAAAGTTCGTAGCGTTTTTTAAGAATATATTTAATTAAAAATTTCAGATACATGTAAATAATTTTAATCAATGATATATGACCCATTTTGATCTATAACTTGTTTCCATCTTTCAGGTAATTTTGTAATTACGTCCTCCCAGAACTGTTCAGTTTTCTGCGCGATGAACTCGTCTATGTGTTTTTTACAGTCCTCGAGCGAGTTATATTGTTTCCCGTTGAGGGAGTTTTGGAGAGACCGGAATAAGTGGTAATCTGTTGGGGCAAGATCTGGTGAATAGAGTGGGTGGGTTATCACATCCCAGCCAAACTCCAAAAATAATTTCTTTTCCGTCAAAATGTGAGGAACCCATACATCGCTTCGAGAAACATATCCCGCAGCTCCCAAATGATTTGAAACACTTGTATGTGATATGCCAAGTGTTTTTGCGATATCCCGGGTCGTATAGTGAGGGTTATCGGTCACTAATTGTTGAATTTGTTCGTCATCAACAGTTGAAGGACGACCAGAGCGCTTGGCGTCTTCCAACTCCAAATTTTCGGTTCTGAACCGAGCAAACCACTTACGGACGGTGCTTTCCTCTACGGCGTCATCTCCATACACGCTGCAAATTTTGTTGAGCGTCTGTGCAGCGGATTTTCCTTTTCGGAAATAAAATAGCATTATATGGCGAAAATGATTTTTTTCCTCCTGCATTTTGGACTAACACAATACACTTGAACAATAGAAGATCCCGGTTGAAACTGATGCATAGAAGAACGTTATCTAATCCCTTTTTAGGATATGTAAACATTTTTTTTACTATGACCATGTAAACAGGATTAACAAACAAAGAAAGGATTAAATTAAAATAATGAAAAACGCTACGAACTTTTTTTACAACCCAATATGTCAAGTAAATCTTGGCTGGTATCTGCAAACCATAGAACGGTCTCTATTTGTTCGTATTTTGTATTTAATATGATTTAAGCATTTAGATGCGTTCTGCATATCTCAGCCCGATTATTTTATTTTGAACTAATATTTTAGAGAAATGTATAAATGAGTAACTCATATAGAAACGCGATACGGTTAATATTCCAAAATTTTCAGTGGCATACGCACACTAACTACGTTATAATCACGTGAGAACCAGCCTTACATGAAGTCCTATCAGTTAATAAATAAGGAGGAAGTATGGACGCATATTTTAAGAATATTGAATAAGATTTATAAGAGTCAATTTTGGGCAATTATCAACGATTTTATAAAGTGTTGAATTGATTGTATTGTAGTTTGTGATACATGATAAGAGCAGGCAGGCCTAGCCTGCAAAACTTTTATAAGAGTAGTAATGCATGTTTGAAATAATTATAAAAATTATAATTATAGTATTTTAACTCAATAACGCCTGGACTGATGAAATTTTCATGATGTTCCTATATAGGAGTTTAGTTAATGAAAAATATCATCGTTTTGATGGGAGTAAAAAAAAGCCATGCCGTCCCTCGGATAGGACGTAAAATGAATGTCCCGAGCCTGTACGATGTCAGGTACTCGTTAAAGATCCCTATCCTAATTATACCAGGAGGGGCAAAATTTAGGACTCCCACTGTAGCATCGTCCGATTAGCCCTAGTGGCATAAAGTGACGTTAAGCACACAAACAAACAAAAAAAGCTTTTTCTGAAGGGATCAAATTGAAACTTCCTGTAGCTCCTCTTTATCTATCCATTTAAAGACTCAAGAGGTTTGTTTGGGTCAAAAGTTTAATAGTTTAAACATACGGCAATATTTATTGTAAAATGTGCCAAAACTAATTATTGATACCCCGTGGATTTAATTGTGTAATCTTCCCTACGGTTAGTTTGCTAAATTCTTACTTCATAGATGACTTAGAGGACCCTTCAAACATTAGACTCATGTATGTAGAGAGGTGGGGCACAATAAAACACAAAGGTTTTTTGTACCCATAGCACCTCACCTGAGACTTTATTTTAAATTTTTTTTGTTTTAAATTTTCCATGTTACCTTAGCATCTAATCTATGTAAGGAATGCGTTAAATCATGTGTGACCGCGAGCAGCTATTTACCAAAAAAATAATTTTGCTTAATTGCGCCCCATGACCGGTGTCAATGAAACCATAATTAATAAAAAAAACTGTAATCGGCTTCAAGTCGGTTTTCCGTTCTTCTGCTTTAGGATAGCCACGAAAATCTTCAAGATAGAGGAAAGCTTGACATTGGAAGAAAGTTGTCATAAATTAATACAGTTTTTTTGGTGTTCCGCTCTCAATTACGCACCAACCTGTAAGAAAATGAGAGAAACCGGCTGCTTAGTGCACAATGAAAAACACAAGCGGCACGATGAAACACTCGTGGGACTCCATGAAATGTTTCATTGTGCCCGGAACGCCCTTGTTTCAAGGAACCCCATACGAGCCATTTTTATCTAACTTCTCATGATGAACGTCAAGAGGTAGGTAAGCCAAAGTCAGGCAAAATCTTAAGATATATATGCATATGGAAAAAGTTGTAAGAGGAGATTGAATAAAATAATTACTCATACCTTGAGACGAATATCCGTTCAACGAAAATTTTTAATTTTGCCAGACAAAACCGCACTTCATCAGGTGGAGTCTGTCACGAAACAAGTCGAAAGGGGACAATAAGCTGACTTTGTTTGGAGCCACCCTTACCGCTTGTTGTCTGAATTTGGTTAGTCTAAACTTTTTCGTTCGCCCAGTGCAACGACTGTTTCATTGTGCCCCGCCCTCCCCATTAGATAAAATTAGGACTTGTTTACTTATTTCTTTAAGTTAAATTTTGGGGTGTAGATAACTGTCTGGTTTACCCTATATACTTATTCAAGTATAAATATCAGAGAGAGAGAGAGAGAGAGAGAGAGAGGGAGAGACAACATAAGAGAGCTGATGTAATGTAGAGCGCACGCGCACATGACAGCGGTCGGTCTAAATAATGGACACCCGCCGGACCGGTCCTTCCTAATGAGCTCGTCCCTGATGGCGTCCTCCGGATTTACATGTAAAATATCATTATATCCTCCTCCACGGCTGCCTTTAATATTATTATATCGTCCTTTCCTTCCCATGAACTGCCTATAATATAATTATATAGCTGGTATAATAAACGCAATAAATCAAAAACTGCCACCGCTTCTTACCTCTCCAATCTCCTCTTGACATGTCCGGACCGGATTATTTTCACGACATTTGCAAACAGGAGCGGCTTTTCAACGAATCTGACATGTCCTTGTCAGATCAATCTGCTACTTTATTTATACTTTTTTTTTTGCTTTAAAGTCTTTAAGAAATGTACACTCTTTAAAAAAAAGAAAGTCTTAACATATATTACAAATTTAATATTTTATTTTGCATTTCACCTCACCAACTCCTAAAACAAATAGTTTACCACAATACCTCCCAGTAAATAGGCTTTAACGATTTTGATCAAACTGGGTATTTGATGTATTTATATGCCCGAGATATGACTGTAAAAATTTCATCAAAATTGATTAACCGGAGGGGGGACTTTACTTAATAAATTTTGTAACATTTTCACGTGTTTTTTTTATTTACTCTAAATCGGCTTTAACGATTTTGATCAAACTGGGTATTTGATGTATTTATATGCCCGAGATATGACTGTAAAAATTTCATCAAAATTGATTAACCAGAGGGGGGACTTTACTTAATAAATTTTGTAACATTTTCACGTGTTTGTTTGATTTTCTCAAAAACGGCTCTAACGATTTTGAATTAACTTAGTATTTGATCTATTTATATGCCCGAGATATGTCTGTAAAAATTTCATCAAAATTGATCAACCGCAGGGGGCACTTTACTTAATAAATTTTGTATCATTTTTACGTGCTTTTTTTATTTACTGAAAAACGGCTTTCACGATTGTGACCAAACTGGGTATTTGATGTATGTATATGCCAAATATGTGATAGCCAACATTTCATCAAAATTGATCAACCGAATGGGGGACTTTACTTAATAAATTTTGTATCATTTTCACGAGGTTTTTTATTTACTCAAAAACGGCTTTAACGATTAATAAAAATAAGATATGAATGTAGAAAAATGTGTGACTTTGGTAAATGATATTTAACAAAACACGTCAATTTCTTATCTAAGTAAGTTGGTAAGTGAAAGTTGTGTGTTGCGCGCACGCACCAGATTTTTTTTTTAGTAAACAAGTTTGTAGGAAGAGACTATTTAATTATAGATATAGAATGCTAGGCCTCAAAGTCTCGTATTATTTTAAAAATTCACTTAATCATGTAGATTACATGCCCAAAGGCCCCTATTCAGGCATCTTCAGGGCTGTTAGGGTAAGACTCATTTCTAGGAGTCTGTTTCTAGCTAGCCTGCGAAACTCTTAAAGCCCTAAAGATGCCTGAATAGGCGAAAATTTGGCATGTAATCTACATGATTAAATGAATTATTGAAACAATACGAGACTTTGAAGCCTAGCCTTCTATATCTATAATTAAATAGTCTCTTCCTACAATAGCATTCTATATCACTGTTTTTTTTTTTGTTTTTTTATTTAATATGTTACAAGCTGCTGCGATTTATTGATATTTTTACTTGGAAAACTGGATTGAATTTTTTGGTGGACAAACATTTTGAAATGTAAAATTATACCCAGATCACCAACACATAAAGACTTCACAGACATTTCCCTACTATCCTGGATTACATGATGATTTTAAATGTTTTATAGGAAACATGGCTTCATGCCTGTAAATAAGAGACTGAAAAGGAGTTGTTTGAGAGAGCTCCTTCGACAACTAACCAAAGTAATTCACATAGTACAAACGAGAGTTAATGCGGAGTGCCATCCTTTTCCAAGCCTGAATTGCCCTTTTTTGATTAGCGTTCAAAACTAAATATTCGCTGATTGTCAAATTCAAATATGAAAAAAAAACTTGAACCTTTTTCTGGATCTTATTTATACTTTTTTTCTGTATTGAATCTTCAAAATAATGGCTCTACCATGGGATCTGGTAAAGAATTACAGAAGCTATGGCAATAAAACTGACAATCATAGAAAAACAATGCATAAATAATAAAGAAATTACAATTAAATAAATCTCACAATAATTTTTTCATATTTATCCGTAGAAAATTAGGGGTTAAAAAACTGAACGCCCTATTTTAAAATGCTTAATAAGCTAATTCAAACACCATATGTAAAAAAAAAAAAAAAATTTATAATTTATGGCTTTTTTTTTCTTATAGGTTATTTCATAATAATGAAGAAAAAAGAACAGTGCTAATAACCAAATAAAAACCCGAAATAATTAGAAAGTGGCCGATTGAATTAATGTCATGGCTTTTAATTGATTGATTTCGCAGCAGGTGAACAGGGGTATGAGGTCATGATTGGGAAACTTTTGACTTATAACATTTCGGGGCCAAAATAAAAAGTGAAATACTCAAAGGATTAAGATTTGAATACAATATATATTTACTTAGTAACTAAAGTTAATAAAATCTAGTAAATGATAATCTCTAGAAATCTTCAATTAAAGGTGCTCAATGCAAATTATAGAACTTTTTCTATTATATTTTTACCTAAAGCGTGTTTTAACACCATGACCTAAGGATCAACAAAGACGCTGCAGAGGTACATACATACACATTATACCGATATTTTTTTTTTTTTTTTTTTTTTTTTTTTTTGTTATCGATGGAATTGCGCATATTTTATTTGTGAGGAATGCGTCCGTTTCTTTCAGGAACTTAAATTCCCCCCGTACGTAAAAACGTTAAATTCAAATCAAGGACTTTTCGATGCAGCTGTTCTTAGGCTGGCATTAGGAAAACCGGGGTTATAAGGCATGGAACATGGTTTTGAGGTCTATGTAAGCTACATGTTAAATTATAACTTCGGCTTTTAAGAAATGTTTTATAGAAAAGAGTGGAATCTGGTTTTTAGAATTATAGAAAAGCATGGCAATTCCACGTGAAATCAACACAAAATATGTCATTTTGAACCTCACCATCTCAGATTTCCTTGAAATTTAGTATACGAGGGGTGATCAAAAAGTTCCAGGACTGATTTTTTATTAATTTATTTAAAAAATCTACAGGCTATTGGACGTCGTCCCCTTCAAAGTACTCTCCTTGGGAAGCTATACATTTTTCCCAACGATGTTTCCACTGTGTGAAGGACTTTGAGAAATCATCTTGTGAAATGGTGTGTAGCTGCTCCAGCGATTTTTTTTTAATGTCATCTACGGACTCAAATCTCTTTTCCTTCATGGGTCTCTTAAGTTTTGGAAACAAGAAAAAGTCTGCAGGGGCAAGGTCAGGTGAATATGGAGGCTGGGGAATGACCGTCATTCCATTTTTGGTGCAGTAGTCGCGAATGAGCAGTGCGGAATGAACAGGCGCATTGTCATGATGCAGCACCCACTCACCGCTCCGCCACAACTCTGGTCTCTTCCTCCTTATTGCCTCGCGCAAATTTCTCAGGGTTTGAAGATAACGAAAGCGGTTAATGGTCTCACCTCGTGGAAGAAATTCATGGTAAACAACACCCTTCCAGTCGAAAAAAACAGTAAGCATGACCTTGACGTTTGATTTGACCTGACGTGCTTTTTTTTTGGTTGGGGAGGATTTTGTCTTCCAATGTGATGACTGGACCTTCGTTTCCACGTCGTAGCCATAAACCCACGTTTCATCTCCAGTAATGACTTGTTTTAAGAAGTTTTCATTGTCATTTGCCATTTCAAGAAGTTCCTGACAAACTTGAACTCTGTGTTCTTTCTGCTGCTCAGTCAACAGTCTCGGAACAAACTTTGCAGCCTCCCTTCTCATCAGATAGATATCTGGATTCACAAATTCACTTTTTAAAAACTTTATTTAAAGCAAAACTACAAATATTGGAAAACTACACTATCTAAAGATCTTACTACTAAGAGTGATACAATAACAATGACTCTGGCAGCCTAGACCTGGGGGATATATATACTAGAAGTTGCTGACTGCTGATTCAGATGTTTCTGTAGGCTGGGTGAATCCATAACTCCTCCCTTCTGAAAATTCGAGCTCTGAGAGAACATGTTTTCATTTTGTACCATTAAAGGGAATTGTACAGGTGGTTTAGGAAATTTTTCCCTTTTTAAAAATTTCAATATTATATGGTAGATTTGAATTATATGGATAGCAAGTAAATAAAATATAGTTACATACATTAGCAATAATGGGGTAGAATACAATATTGGGGTACTAGTAGTTTCGAGTGCTTCAAATTCATTATTTAAGATTACAGGTAAATCTATTTTATCAAATGTAATATTTAATGTCTTAAAGTTACTTAATTCATGATTAATAGATAAAGTGTCTGAATTAATATAAAACTTCCTAGTTTGGTTTACAATATTTTCCTTAGTATCTAACTTAATAATAGATGTAACGGGTAAATTTATAGGGATTGTTCCATTGCTGGATAGTACAACATAAGGCATATCAAATGTTAAATAGGAATCTATAATATCAATGTATTTGATTATAGGGGTTCCTCCATTGATTGCTTAAAGGTTTTTGTTGCTGTTCTCTATAAAAATTTTGTGGGTGGTAATTTTGATTAAATCGCTGCTGCATCGACCTCGGGTGATAGTCGTGTTGAGGTTGATAGAATTGTGGGGGTTTGTCAAAGTTTGGATAATTAAATCTATTAAACGCAGGGTTTTGATGTTTTTGTTGTTGATTATCGCGTTTATTATGGTTTTCTTTATGTGGCAGATATTGTGAGGGCCTTCCATTACCTATGGGGTAGAGATCTTCCATTATAATACGACATTCATTGTACAGAATCTTTTTTAAATGTGAGAGTTCCCTAATATTAATGTGATTTAGGGTATCTTTTAGTCGAGGGTGTAGGTTACGAAGGACGTGGTTAGTTAATAGTTCCATTTGAGTGGAAGTTTCCTGTATTTTATTTTCGATTGAGGAGTCTATTAGAATGCGATTTTTTATTAAAATTTCGTAAGGGATTACACGATTAATGTAATCAATCGGGTGCTCGTTTCTATGGATCGTTATGTGTGATGCCTCGTATTGCAGGTGTGACGTAGTTCTACTATCCTTAAAATTATTAATTAATTTTGTTTTTAATTCACCTATGCTAGAGAATTTATCATACATACAGAGATGCCTAGCAGTACCCTGTAATTTAAATAAAGCCTTTTGTAGTAATAGTTGTTCATTTTCTACCCTATTCAAATTTTTTTCATTACAATTGGCATCATATATTAATTCTAAAGCTTTAATGAAAAAAACAAGTTGTGATGGATCACCGTCATAACTAGGTAAATGGTCATAGCATTCTTTTGTCATCTGTTTAGTTGTCATGGCATTCTTTTGTCATCTGTTTAGTTGTCATGGTGGAATTTTCTTGTATCGGGCTTAAGGATCTTTTTTGATTCAAAATATCTCTAAGTTTTGGCATAAAGTTATAACTACTTTACAATATGTTAAGCATTACCTTAAATAAAGAAGCGAAATTCTGTGTGTCCAGCGATCAATATTTTCTTCTGACCGGTGCTGAAGTATTCGAGATACACCTTTAAGTGAGCTGCTCCAGATCCTGTTAATATTTCTTCGGATCTTCTTGACCAATTCGTCAGAGTCGTAGGATCAGTATTCCAAATCCTGTCGTCCGTATGATAGCACAATGGATCTATTTCTTCGGATTTTCGTGAATAGCTGTACCAACCTTCTTCTCTTCTGACTTAAAGTGCACCAGTACCTGTTCGGGCGCCAGATAGATATCTGGATTCACAAATTCACTTTTTAAAAACTTTATTTAAAGCAAAACTACAAATATTGGAAAACTACACTATCTAAAGATCTTACTACTAAGAGTGATACAATAACAATGACTCTGGCAGCCTAGACCTGGGGGATATATATACTAGAAGTTGCTGACTGCTGATTCAGATGTTTCTGTAGGCTGGGTGAATCCATAACTATCTGCAAATTTTCTGTTAAAATCTGTTGACACGAACCAAATGAAATGTTCAATTCTTCAGCCATCTCACGAATGGTTAGTCGACGATTAGAACGCACGAGACTGTTCAATCTTGCAACATGATCGTCGTCAGTCGAAGTTGATGGGCGCCCTGAACGAGAATCATCTTCACACGATGTCCGGCCTTCCTTGAACCTTTTGTACCACTCATGACACCTTGACCGACTCAGACATTCATCACCGAAAGCCACTTGCAACATTTGAAAAGTTTCAGTAAACATTTTACCCAACTTCACACAAAACTTTACGCAAACGCGTTGCTCTTCCTTTACATTCATTTCACAAAATAGCCGAACACAAAAAACTTTTTTTTACGAAAACAGCAGTAACTTTGCAATGAAGAAGGTTATCAACAAACTGAATAAACAGCTGAGCTCAGGAAGAGTCACGCTAAACAATGCTGCCAACCGCACTGCTCTATGACACTCCATTGCCGCGCAATCTCAACAGTCCTGGAACTTTTTGATCACCCCTCGTATGTGTATTAATTGTATCGAATAGAACAATTGTGAAATATTACTGAGATATGTCTACCCGTTTTTGAATTATTAGTCTCTAAAGCCCTAAAAAATAGGTCCAGAAACCGAAAAAATCATAATTAAAAATAGCTGTAGATGTTTTCCAAATTTGACAAGGACTACGAAATTAGTGTCGTTTAACAGCGCATTCCATGCCGTTTCATATGATATACAACAATTTTTGGGTTGGTACTAAAGAACGTTTCTTAAAACTAAAGGTAAAATTTTAATTTAAATTTTCTCACAAAGGGCATTTTTTTAAATTTGTATATTTTTTTTAAAAGTAGGTAGTATTGTATGCATTCATACAGCAAAATATAAAAGTGGAATCAAAATTTCTTCATTACTAAAAAAATTGAAAAGTAGTGATAAAGTTTCATAAATCTAGCATTTTATGATTAAAAATATCTACATATGTTTTCCAAATTTGACTAGGACAATGAGATTGGTGTCGTTTTAAAAAATGCCCTTTCTGAGAAAATTTAAATTAGAATTTTACATTTAGTTTTAAGAAACGTTCTTTAGTGCCAACCTATACGTTGTTGTATATCATATGAAACGGCATGGAATGGACTGTTAAACGACACCAATCTTATAGTCCTAATTTATGATTTTTTCGGGTTCTGGACCTATTTTTAGAGGGCTTTAGAGACCAATAATTCAAAAACGGGTAGATATATCTCAGTATTATTTCACAATTGTTCTAGTAGATACAAGTAGTACACATATACAAAATTTCAAGAAAATCTGTAATGGTTAGGCTCAAGCCTGTGTAGAATTGACGTGGAATGACCCAGCACGTAATGCTAGAAACATTTAAAGTTTTTTTTTTTTTTTACATATGGTACAATATAACCCTTAATAATTATCTTTTAGTTTAAAATTTTAGATCCACAATAGAATTCCGAATGAAATATAAGGTGGTTTTTGCTTAGTTATCAATCATCGATAATTAACTTCGTCGGTTTTAGCAAAGGCATAAGAGACCGAACATCTAAATCTAAGTTCCACTTATCAACGTACCTTACAAACCACCGCTATCGATACCTTTCACGATACACTTATTTATATAAAACGGAAAAAGAAATAAAGAAAAAACGATTATTCATGAAATAAGGATTTTTCCCTTAAACAAAGGAATAAATAATAATGAATCAAAAATTATTGAGGAATTAAGATATACTCTCCGTCTTCCGTTTGAGTCAAGTCAAATCATATTGTAACAACTGAAATCACTCCTAAAGATATAAAATTGTGCTCATTTTCAAGGTTATCGTTGGTCATAAAATACGTACAATAAATTCCCCACCTTATCGAGTCTGTAAAATTATTACCGTTATACCATTTGCATTGTTGCTAATATCTCAGAAATGAAGAGGCTTATTTAACATTAACTTGGATATTTATTCAAATTAAAAATATTAATTGCATTGAATAAAAATGAAAATATCACATGGATAAAGAAGATGTTATATATGTCTCATTCCATATGTGAATGGTGTTATATTGGAAGACTGGGCGATTCAATTGAAAAAAAAAAGAAGCAATTAGCAGAATGGGAGAGCTATTGGACGGGACTGAACTCCACATTGTAAGAAATAAAATGTAAAATGGACCACTAGCAGCAGAAAGTCAAGGAGAGAGGAGATTGTGTTATAGTGTTGTGCAGACCGAGAATTGGACATTGCTAATTTAAACATGGGTATGTTTTAAAATGCCTCGAAGTGCCCACCTGCGAAAAAGGCGACCATGTCCAACATCCTGTTAAGCACATCCTATATAATGATTCTACAATAGCATGCCCGAGATACAGTAAATATAGAAAAAAACCCTAGAAGAAATCTTCGAAGACAAAGAAGAATTAGTCTCAGCATTGTAAGATTTTTAAGAAGATTGTAAGAAAAAAATCTGGTGCGTGCGCGCAACACACAACTTTCACTTACCAACTTACTTAACTCAGAACATTTTAATAATGATAAAGCTTACCTGATATTAAAGAAAACCTAATTTTCATTAAACATGACAAATTTGATAAAGATCATTAAAGCCGTTTTTGAGAAAATCGAAAAAACGGTAAAAATTGCAAAAAAAGTTAAGAAATAAAGTGCCCCCTCCGTTTGACCAATTTTGATGAAATATGGGCTATCACATCTTTGGCTTATGCATACATCAAATACCCAGTTTGATCAAAATCGTGAAAGCCTTCTTTGAGTAAATAAAAAAAACACTTGAAAATGTTACAAAATTTATTAAGTAAAGTCCCCCCTCCGGTTAATCAATTTTGATGAAATGTTGGCTATCACATCTTTGGTATATACATACATCAAATACCCAGTTTGATCAAAATCTTTAAAGCCGTTTTTGAGTAAATAAAAAAAACACGTGAAAATGATACAAAATTTAATAAGTAAAGTCCCCCCTCCGGTTGATCAATTTTGATGAAATGTTGGCTATCATATCTTCGGCATATGCATACATCAAATACTCAGTTTAATCAAAATCGTTAGAGCCGTTTTTGATAAAATAAAAAAAAACTTAAAAAGTTATTAAGTAAAGTACCCCCTCCCTATGAGGAATTTTGATGAAATTTTTGCTGTCACATCGCGGTCATATACATACACTAAATACCCAATTTCAGATTCGCACGGTTTATAGTTTTTGAGCTAGTCTGTTAACACACACACAGACCATTTCGCGGGACTTGGTCATTTCGACTCAGAGGACCCCAAAACGTGTATTTCCGTTAAAAACCGGAAGTCGAAATTTTTCACGATCGCAATACTTCCACTTACTATATATTTCATATATAGGTAAGTGAAAGTAAAAAATAATATTACAAAGTAATATAAATGATCATTAAACGCCAATGACTTTTTGGGGTAGTGGCGAAATAATAATAAACAGATAAAGAAAATAATTATCAATATTCATTATACTCAAGAAAAATTATGAATCTGGAAGAATCACATATTATATTTTTGCTAACGTTTCGACCAGAATTTCAGGCCCTCATCTGGGCTCTTTCGCTGTTGGTGTCATAGTATGTAGAAACTTTGACACCATCAACCAAAGAGCCCAGATGAGGGCCTGAAAATCGGGTCCAAACGTTGGTAAACATAAAATATGTGATTCTTACATATTAGTGCTATTTATTTTCATTTCCTCCTCAAAAAGTATGTAATTTCTTCATGGAACAACTCAAGCCATCAATAAAATTATGTAAATTGACTGGTAAACATTGCAAAAAAATATTCCAATAGCTAATTACAGATTATAGCGAGTTTCGTGAGAACGCAACGCCTAAAAAAATTTTAAGGCGAGACATATGTCCAGAACGGATTCGTGCTTAAAGACAGGTGAGCGTGGCATCCCGTATTCAGTGATTGACGGCTCTAGTAATTACTAACTTAGGTCCGCACAGCAGTTTATACTGTATTATATTAGCAAGGTATATGAAACAACTGAACAGTGCATTATGGACTAAAAAAAATTATCAAGATCAAAACGTACTTGATCCAGAATCTGCACACAATAGGAGATATAAGAAAACAAAATTAAACCGACTTCGAAAACTAGGTACCGGTAAAAATAAATTCACTAAAAAGGATGAAATAATTACCTTCTGATTTTTATGAATATGCAACAAAATTGAAAATGGTATAAAAAGAGGGAGAATGCAATCAAAGGAAGAATTTTATTTCGATTTGTACGGATACACACTAACTGTTAATAAAAAATATTAAATACCATTTCCAAAACAACACAATCTTTTCGGAGGCGGCAATGACCAAGTTTTTGACTAAGATTTTATTAGATAATGGTAAACATTGAACTCAATAGATGGGAAGAGAAGATCCATTTAGAAGATTTTCATAATTTCTACTGTTAACAATTTTAAATTTTAAAATGTAACTCTGTTAATAATTGTACTATTTCCGTTATTTATTTTTCATAATACAGCGAGAAAAAAAAATACAATAATATCGCACAAAAATAATGTAGATAAAAATACGAAAAAAATATTTTTTTCTGTACCTGATAACAATTTAATCATTATCGTGGGTAACTACCTTATTTTTAATTTTATATTATCGTTAAATATTTTATTTTTGAAGATAAAGGATTGGGCTCGGCCGGGAGTCGAACCCGGGTCTCCCGCATGACACGCGCGGTACGCTAACCACTGCGCCACCGAGCTCGGCTTCAAGCGGGGCCAATCCTTCCTCTTCACTGACACCTCTCTTCACTGATCTTTTCTGAGGAGAGGTATCAGTGAAGAGGAAGGATTGGCTCTGCTTGGAGCCGAGCTCGGTGGCGCAGTGGTTAGCGTTCCGCGCAGGTCACGCGGGAGACCCGGGTTCGACTCCCGGCTGAGCCCAATCTTTTCTCTTCATAAATAAAATATTTAAAAATATTCCTTATAAATTTTTTCCACAAAAAAATAAGATATGGTCCCGATTCGGCTAACAGCAATGTTCTGTAAACAATAGCATTTTCATATTAAGATTATTTATCAAATGTTACTGTACTCACACTTAGTGTAAGTATCTTCCAATTTGTATATCTTAAACCACCATAAAATAAAAGTTTTGATGTACACAACTTATTTATTTCACAACACATGAATAATTGATAGACGTTAGGGATATGATATTGCCTAAAACATCGATATTTATTGGGCTTTAAGTTGTAACGGGTTATTAAGTAAGCATATAGAGACGGTTATAAAAGTGAAATACATGAGAGTAGTTTTTGTTTTTTTTTTAATTTTTTATATTAAGGTTTAACTTATTATTAAGAAGCCTCCACAATGTACCTTTTAAAAACATTTTTTATTTTTTTTCTTCTAAAAAAAAATCAAAAGAGCTTAAAACATCGAGCACAATTTCGATGTTAAAAATCCATCTGTGAAAACTAAAAAAATTCTGATTAATACCTAATCCTTCAGTTTGTTCTTTTTTTTTTTTTTTTTTTTTTTTTTAAATGGAAAATAATTATCTCGAATCAAGATGCATCATGCTAAAATTCATGTAGAGTACCGAAGAGAATAAGCTCCTGTAAACAAGTGAATATTTCAAAAGTTATTGCAGGATTTGAAGAAGCCGCTATTTCATATTCTATGTTTAGTTTAAATAGCTGCAAACAAAATTATATATATATTCAATTGTATGTATGTACATAAAACTAAATATAACGAAAATCAATAAAGAAAAATAGTCTTATTTTAATCTTGTTATTTTATCTTCGAACATCTCCACTGATAAATCACTCCCGAAGTTAATGGAACCATACCGTGTAGGCTCGGGTACCTGGACTCGGAAATGAGTTCCGAGTTTTATCTCAGTAAATAAGACTTTAAGGTGGCCACAAGTTATAATTACAGTATTAAGGGGCTGTAATGATAATAATAACAACCCGGAGCACGGGGGAGGCAAAGCAAAATGGAGGAATGGGAATTGATTAAGAGAAGTGAAAAAAAGGAGATGTTAGGAGGAAGGCTTGGGGGATTCCTGCACGTATGGAATCGATCTCCAGGCCGCTCCACAAAAAACTTACATTTTCCCCCGCCACGAGTTCCCAGGCTCTATGGGTTAACAGGATCTATCTGCTCTCGATTCGGCCAACAACTGAGTCATAACCGTAATATTCTTCTATGAATAATTGTTGTACTATGTAATATACTAGCATTCCCCATCGCGGCTTCGCCCGCGAGCCTTTAAAATCAATTCTGTGATCATTATCTTGGTATTGATCTAATATAATATGTTAACTGATGTTAAGGAGATTTAGTAGAATTTGAGCTTCCGGTAGGTTGAATGTTGGAGGGGGAAGCTGCCGGCTCGGTAGAAGAGACGGAGACGCGCAATGGAGAGAGTTCACTAAAACCGCCGAAACAAAAAATGACTTACTCGTCGTGAACGCTTCATTTTTCGGCTGTAAAACATGGTTTTCGACGCCCAATAGGGCCTTTCGAGTTAAACTCGTCGTATCAAATTCTTTAAAATGAGTCCTAATTAGATATATTTTCTCGAAGTTCGAAAATAGATGTCCGTTAGAGTTAAACGACAATTTCGCCATTTACATTTTAGATATTCTTAGGGGTTACTTTTTTGATACGAGTATTCCTTTCTTAGTGGTTACCTACATCGCTTTTAAAATCTAAATTCCGAAGTTTCTAATCATAAGTAGTTTTTGCTCTGCGTTGATTCTGTCAGTCAGGACAAAGCCTCTTATACATATGGAGAAGTATATATATGTAGTAGTATATATATATATGGAGAAGTATATATATGGAGAAGAGATCGAAATAAACACGCACCATCCCCAATCATGGGAATAACAGTGTGCATAATTTGATTAACACTAATATTTAAATAATCATTAGCCATATTTTATGTGAATGTCTATTTTAATTCTATTGTAACGTTATATCGATATTCAAATAAAAAACATATGGTTTAAAATCTCAACAATAGATTTCCGTTAGAGTTAAACGACAATTTCGCCATTTAAGCCCCTTAGGGGTTACATTTTTGAAATTCCTTTCTTAGTGGTTACCTACATCGCGTTTAAAGTCTAAATTCCGAACTTCAAGTTTCTATCATTAGTAGTTTTTGCTCTGCTTTGATTCTGTCAGTCAGGACAAAGCCTCTTATATATATAGAGATAGATAAAAAATTGAGATGACAGTGGATTCTAAAAGATATTTTAATGCTCTTTCAACATATCTTATCAGATTGGATTTTTGCTACACAAAAAAGCTATTTGTTGCAGAAATGATTCGTTAGTTAGTTAGTTTGTTTGATATGGGCGATCAACAGCGCAGTCATCACACCCTTTTTCTGCTCTATGATATTGATTGATATGGGCAAATCAACTCCCCCGGATATTTCGCCAAATTTGGGATATCGGTGAGAAAGTGGTCAGTGAAGAGAAAGGATAGACTTGACTTGGATATGTGCCTGGTGGCTCAAGTGGAAATCCGGATTCGATTCCCGGCGAAGACCAATCTCTTCTTATAAAAAATATTTAAAGATTATAATAACATTTATGTTACCATGACAAGAGAAATAATTTAATTCCTATACATTCTCAATCATCATAATGTTAATGAAGGAGGGTACAAAGTAAAGACGGAACTGATTCAAGAAACTCTCGATAAGTATTTCTACAAGGGACCAAGAAAATCTGCTGGACTTACTGTCTGCTCAATTTATCTAGGTTATAATTTAAGTGATCTAAATGTAAATGGGAAAAAAAAATCTGGTGCGTGCGCGCAACACACAACTTTCACTTACCAACTTACTTAGATAAGAAATTGACGTGTTTTGTTAAATATCACAATCCCCAATCCCCAATCAAATCCCAATCAAATTCCCAAAATCACAATTTTTTCTACATTCATATCTTATTTTTATTAATCGTTAAAGCCGTTTTTGAGTAAATAAATAAACCCGTGAAAATGATACAAAATTTATTAAGTAAAGTCCCCCCTTCGGTTGATCAATTTTGATGAAATGTTGGCTATCACACATTTGGTATATACATACATCAAATACCCAGTTTGTTCACAATCGTGAAAGCCGTTTTTGAGAAATTCAAAAAAACACGTGAAAATGTTACAAAATTTATTAAGTAAAGTCCCCCCTCCGGTTAATCAATTTTGATGAAATTTTTACAGTCATATCTCGGGCATATAAATACATCAAATACCCAGTTTGATCAAAATCGTTAAAGCCGATTTAGAGTAAATAAAAAAAACACGTGAAAATGTTACAAAATTTATTAAGTAACGTCCCCCCTCCGGTTAATCAATTTTGATGAAATTTTTACAGTCATATCTCGGGCATATAAATAGATGAAATGCTCAGTTTAATCAAAATCGTTAGAGCCGTTTTTGAGAAAATCGGAAAAACCTAAAAAGTTATTGAGTAAAGTACCCCCTCCCTTTAAGTAATTTTGATGAAATTTATGCTGTCACATCGCGGGCATATACCTACACTAAATACCCGATTTCAGGATCGCACGGTTTATAGTTTTTGAGCTAGTCTGTTCACACACACACACAGACCATTTCGCGGGGCTTGGTCATTTCGACTCAGGGGACCCCAAAACGTGTATTTCCGTTGAAAACCGGAAGTCGAATTATTTCACGATCGCAATACTTCCACTTACTATATATTTCATATATAGGTAAGTGAAAGTAATAACCAGACACAGGAATTAAAGTCATTGTACGTAAAGGCATGTTTACCGCAGATAAAACTGCTCGAGCACTACCAAAGCATTGGTTTTTAACGTTTAAGTCCCCAAAATAGATTCTTTTCGCTCATTGAGGGCAACGATTTTAAATGAATGGCAAAACTTTTACGATTGGGAGTCCCAAAGTAAGGAGAAGGAATTTATTATTTAATCCAACCTAAACTTACCCTAAAGCCATGGTTCGCCACTATCGATAAAAATCTAGAAAGAATCGAAGTAACCAACTTGATTAGATTGAGAACCAATCATGGACACACAAACAAATTTTTGAATTTGATAAAAATAAGGGATTCGCCGAATTGCGAGTTTTGCCATGAAGTTGAGGATCCTTTGCACTTGGTGATGCCCTGCAGGCGGTTCAGTGCTCGGAGGAGGAAATATATCGAGGGGTCAGCTCTCAGTATCCCTAACATAATAAAAGAGCTGAATAGCAAGGGTTACCACCAGCTAATAAAATTTATCAAAAAACCAAACATAAGACTTTGATAATACTTAGATTATTTCTAACCTAAGCTAAATCAAAGTTCATAGATCTCTGACTAGATAGGATTTGGATAAAATCTTAAAGCCAAGAAAAAAGAAAAAAAATCTGGTGCGTGCGCGCAACACACAACTTTCACTTACCAACTTCGATTAGAAATTGACGTGTTTTGCTAATTATCATTTCCCAAAGTCACACATTTTTCTACATTCATATCTTATTTTTGTTAATCGTTAAAGCCGTTTTTGAGTAAATAAAAAAACCCCGTGAAAATGATACAAAATTTATTAAGTAAAGTCCCCCCTCCCGTAGATCAATTTTGATGAAATTTTTACAGTCATATCTCGGGCATATAAATACATCAAATACCAAGTTTGATCAAAATCGTTAAAACCGTTTTTGAGTAAATAAAAAAAACATGTGAAAATGGTACAAAATTTATTAAGTAAAGTCCCCCCTCCCGTAGATCAATTTTGATGAAATTTTTACAGTCACATCTCGGGCATATACATCGATCAAATACTCAGTTTAATCAAAATCGTTTGAGCCGTTTTTGAGAAAATCGAAAAAGACGTAAAAAGTTATTAAATAAAGTACCCCCTCCCTTTGAGCAATTTTGATGAAATTTTTGCTGCCACATCGCGGGCATATACCTACACTAAATACCCAATTTCAGGTTCCCACGGTTTATAGTTTTTGAGCTAGTCTGTTCACATACACACACACACACACACACAGACCATTTCGCGGGACTTGGTTATTTCGACTCAGGGGGTCCCAAAACGTGTATTTCCGTTGAAAACCGGAAGTCGAAAATTTTCACGATCGCAATACTTCCACTTACTATATATTTCATACATAGGTAAGTGAAAGTAAAAAAGGCATGTTGATTGTACATACTTTGAAATTTAAGAGCCAAAATTCATTTACTGCGTATATTTCTGACGGTATGGGAGTATGGGCACATTTTTCTTACTGCAACAGACCACGTAAGGTAATATGAGCTACATAGCAGAACTTTGGGGTTCAGCAAAATTTTTACAGGACAAAAAAATAAAAACAAGACAGTAAAAAATATTACTCTAAAAAATCTTGATTAAATATTCTACATAAAGACGAAGATGGAAGGATTGCTTTGAAGTTCCTCCTTTGTAGGTTGGGATGGATAGAGGTTATTGAAAGTCTGCAGTCGATAGAAATATTTGAAGGATATTTGACCGCGAGGATTGGATGAGAATTTATGTTTTCGTGGAGCTGCAAGGCTCAACCCTGCTAGCACGGATATGTTTTATGATAACCATGTAAATGACCCTTTCCTAATTAATCCGAAGATTTTACGACTAGTATATTATGTTCAGTAAGTATTATAAGAACTTAAATCTTAAACAGCAGTGTAATTAGGAGAGTTAAGAGGAGTAAATTAAAACCTAATAGATTTAAGGCAGTTTTGCATGTCAGTCAGATTACTTGGCGCGCCTCAAGTAGTGCACCTGTCGCATGTTAGTTATAGGCCATATTATATTACGGAGAACTGCTTTACATAATTCATGTAGGCAGTTGAGGACAGCTCCAGAGAGATATCATCATATCAGATGTGGAAGCTAATTGCCATATGGTGTGAACGGTAGTCTGCCTCGTGTCTGTCTGTTGTGAGAGTTGTAAACACTTCAGGAAGTTATCCATGTAGTTTAAGACACGGTTGTAAAGAGGTCTGCAAAAGTACGAACAGATAACTGAAGCTAGTTTTCATTTTTAAAGAAACATGATTCTTATCATGAACGTCTCGTTATAAAACCGTATTATTAAAAAGAATTATTGTCCTATTTGATAAATATCTCGACAAATAGATCAATGCAGGAACGGATTTTTTTTTTTTTAATAAAGAAATAATACAATCTGCCACACTTAACTATAACACTTAGGCATTTAATATGTGCTCAAAAGATACATTCGCACAAGATAAAAAAAATTATAATTAGAAATGAAAAATATATTCAACCAAAATATATACAACCATTCATTGAAATAAAAAAAGAGAAAAAAAATCTGGTGCGTGCGCGCAACACACAACTTTCACTTACCAACTTACTTCGATTAGAGATTGACGTGTTTTGCTAAATATCATTTCCCAAAGTCACACATTTTTCTACATTCATATCTTATTTTTGTTAATCGTTAAAGCCGTTTTTGAGTAAATAAAAAAACCCCGTGAAAATGATACAAAATTTATTAAGTAAAGTCCCCCCTCCCGTAGATCAATATTGATGAAATTTTTACAGTCATATCTCGGGCATATAAATACATCAAATACCAAGTTTGATCAAAATCGTTAAAACCGTTTGAGTAAATAAAAAAAACACGTGAAAATGATACAAAATTTATTAAGTAAAGTCCCCCCTCCGGTTGATCAATTGTGATGAAATGTTGGTTATCACATCTTTGGCATATAAATACATCAAATACCCAGTTTGATCAAAATCGTTAAAACCGTTTTTGAGTAAATAAAAAAAACACGTGAAAATGATACAAAATTTATTAAGTAAAGTCCCCCCTCCGGTTGATCAATTGTGATGAAATGTTGGTTATCACATCTTGGGCATATAAATACATCAAATACCCAGTTTAATCAAAATCGTTAAAACCGTTTTTGAGTAAATAAAAAAAAACACGTGAAACTGAACACAAAATTTATTAAGTAAAGTCCCCCCTCTGGTTGATCAATTTTGATGAAATTTTTACAGTCATATCTCGGGCATATAAATAGATCAAATACTCAGTTTAATCAAAATCGTTAGAGCCGTTTTTGAGAAAATCGAAAAAAACTTAAAAAGTTATTAAATAAAGTATCTCTCCCATCCGCTTCACTGTTATAAAACCAGTGGAGACTGGGTGAGAGCACTTCAGCTACAACTGTACATGGCTTGAGTGGAGAGGCTGGCCATCGCCAGGACTCCAAGAACTATATTACAAAAGATCTCTGGGTCACTGCATTTTCAACCTTCGAGCAGGATTGTAGGGATGGATGGTGCTAGAAAGGGATTGTGCTGAAGGATTGGGATGATGATTAAGGTTCTGGTGAAATTTTGAGAATCTAGATGGGATAAGGTCAAGGAGAAATGGGATGTTAAGTTCATGATGCAAGGTTTTGTTTGAGACATAATATGGGACATTGACTATAGTTCGAAGGTAAAAGAGAGGTTTTTGGATATAAAAAAGTCTTCAACACTGAAAAAATGGGCTTTACTGTATTATGTGTGTTTTTGACTCCGTTAATATAAACCATAACTTTAAAATAATCTTTTATTCATACGTATGATTGTGTATATGTGTATACAATTTCAAATGGCATCAAATATATCGTATCATTGCGACTTAAAGAAATATATATTTAAGTAATCTGAATAATTTTCTCTCCTTTTTTAAAAAATATATATTGTAACACTTGTGGCATTTAAATCATTTTTATTTAGGAAAAATAATAAATCATAATTTTTTTTTTCGCGACTTTAAGGCTTCCATTGAAGCCCTATACTGCCCATACTAACACCCATGGTACTGGGTGATACTTCTCCTACGAAAGAAAAGCATCACCCAGGGCGGGACTCGAACCCGCAGCTCCGGCATGGGAGTACGGCACTTTACCGCACAGCCACACCGGGCCCCAAATCATAATGTTACACAAACAATACATTTGATGAAATTTTTTCTGTCGCATCGCGGTCATATGCATACACCAAATTCAGGTTTGTACGTTTTATACTTTTGGAGCTAGCCTGTTCACACAGACCATTTCGTGGGCTTAGTTATTTGGACTTAGGGGCCCCCAAAACGTGTATTTCCGCAATACTTCCCATTACTATATATTTCATATTTAGGTAAGTGAAAGTAAAAACACAAATAATCAACAAGGTTACAAAAATTATCAACTTTTAACAATACAGTAACACAAAAATAACCATTTGATTCGAGCTTCAGAACAAGTCTAACTATCCGCTCCATGGCTCCTTTTATTTAGTCGGAATTAGAACAATCTAGAAGGTTCCAGACAGTGAGGCGCTTGTCGATATGTAGTCGATATCAATATGACTGGGATTAGTGGAACATTCAGACATATGGAGCAGAACTTTGGGGTTCAACAAAACACTTATACGACAACAAAATACAAACAACACAGTAAAACATATACCCCAAAAAAATCTTGATTAAACATTGTACATAAAGAAATATTATAAGGCCTAAGCCTAAGTGAGTAAAGGGCCTAATCTAAATGGAAAAACTGAAAAGGAGCTGGTCGGGAAATTTCTATTCTTAACCAACCAAAGAAACGGAATTGTTTGTTTAGCGTCACTTTATGCTGCTAAGGCTAATCGGACGATACTACAGAGTCCTAAATCTTGCCTATCAAGGCATAAGTATCTAGGAATCTTTGACGAACAAATGACATCGTACAGGCTCAGGACATACATTTTACGTCCCCTCTGAAGGACGGCATGCCAATGAGTTTTTACTTTTTTTTTAAAAAATCTTAGGGCCACCGTGGAATGGGAACCGGCAACCATTGGTCTTGTAGACTGCTATGCTAGCCACTATACCGCGAATGTCCCCACCTCCTAGGGGATTTATAATATAAGATGGCGAATTAGACCATTTGGATGGAAATTTTTTTTTTTTTAACTTTTTTTCTATAAAGTTCCATTTCGATCTAAGGAAGTAAAAAAAAGTCCATACCCCTACTTTAAAAAAATTATATCAACTAAATTTCTTATATAAAAACAATCGTATAACTTCCTTCTGTATATTTTTCGATTTGTTTATGCATTGTGTCCTTGTATTATATCAATTTTGTGTTATTATTCAGTCCAGACACAACAAATTGTATAAAGTACCATCCATTTTGTTAGTTTTTAATATTTCATTTTCACTCAGTTGTCATGTAGCCTTTCACTTCATAAAGCTTTGGGTTTCCCCGTCATAAACCTTTGAAGTCGGCAAACTATCCCCTACCACTACCTCTTACTTATTTTACCTTCAGTTTGTTTGTTTAACGTCCATTTTTATGCTACTAAGGCTAATCGGACGATGCTACAGTGGTAGTCCTAAATTTTGCCTATCCAGGTATAATTAGGATAGGGATCTTTAACGAGTACCTGACATCGTACAGGCTCGGGACCTCCATTTTACGTCCTATCCGAGAGACGGCATAGCTAAGGATGTTTTACTCCCATTAAAAAATCCTAGGGCCACCGCTGGAATTGAACCCGCGGTCTGTAGTATTGTAGGTTGCGATGCTAACCACAACACCACAGGTGGCCCCTATTTTACCTTCAGTCTTTGTATCTACCTTGACTCGGAAGGTAAATATCAGATTCTATTTTATCTTGCTAACCAGCTACTATTTATATATTCATGTATAATGCTTACCATCTTTTATATTATTATCAGTTCTGTAATATATTCATTTATTGTCATCCCCTAGCATAGATACTCATATATTTGTTTTCTTTTAGCCCTGATGAAGATCCACAAGTTGGATCGAAACGTTGGCTTTCGAAAATAAATTTTTTTTCAAACTGAAAATCCTGATCATCATTTAACCTTTCTTAAATAAAAACCTATCGGATAGGTTCTTCCTTGATTTTAATTCGTTTTAATAAAAAATCTCCATTTTCTAATAAAATTTAACAACTTTTTTAATTTAGTTTTACAGTGTAGGTTTTAGTACGCCTAAAGCATTTTACTGGTTCGAATTTACCAGTTTTTTGCAAGTTATACATCATCTCTATGTGACTCATTTTGTCCTGAGGGTAGAAATAATATGAATTTGTGGTTTTGAGCCAAAGATTTTTTACTCCCGCTAAAAAATCTTAAATTATTTGCCAGGCTACGAATTCGCGACCTCGGTTACTCGGTTACTTGGCAATGCTAACCACTACAACACATGTTACCCCTAAAATACAGTTAATATCATTGTATTACAATATACAAATAAAAAAACAAATGAATTAATACAAACCAAACAAAGACAATGATGAGCCATAGGTCGTGTCAACATAACCCGATTTACAAACTACGTATACCAGCTTTGTCCTGCCAATCTTCTCCAACAAGCCTCAGCAGTAATTCTTCCACCAGAAGGGACGCATTCCACTCTTGGCAGACATCTTCTACTTCTTTCTTTAGCCTTACTTAGAACTCGGCGAGTTTTTTTCAAAGCCACTCATCGCGTATTCCTTTCTTGTGGCCGGACCAACTTATACGCTCCGTTACAGTTGAGAATATAAAGTTCTTCTTTGTTGGCAAATTTTTGTTTTGTCTTATTTTGATTCTTCAACAACAAACTGTACACTTCAAACTTCAGTCTAAAGACTGTTAAATTTTCTAAAAGATGAGATGGGACTAGTTATTTTAAATCCACTTTCAGTGGGACTTTTAACGCGCTAAACACAAAACTTAAATTTTTAATAGTTTTTGAAAATTCCTCACTTCCCACTGGAGCACCCTAGAAGCTGTCAAATTTCTTTAAAACTGTAGAATTTAGTTAGCTTTTTAGTGGTGTAACCCATGATACAATTCACTTCCGCTTTTGAGCCAAAAGACGTTTTTCTGATGAAAAACACGCTAGAGATGTCACTGCTGGGGCAATGAGGAAAGCGCTAGAGTAATGGATGCCGAACTCCCCATGAGTTAGAGTTAGTTTTACTTTGTTAAGAGTAGAAAGAACAAAGTATGAATTCTAAATAATATAAAAAGGGTAATAATAATCTAAAATTAAAAAACTCCTTAGTTTAAATTTAAAAAATACTTTCTTTAAAATAAATTAAACTTCTACTCTAATTTCTTCTACTATAATTTGAAAAATACTACATAAAAAATGTTAAAGTTGATTTAAAAGTTACTGGCAGCCTTAATGTAGAAAAGACCCAAAATTGGGAAGGGTTCTTAAGGTGCCTTTACACCTTACGAACTTTACCTTCGAACACCACCCTCGAACAACCTTCGTGAAGCCTTCACGTCGAGTGTTCGGCTGTTCTAGGTACTTCATCTGTTCGCCTGGGTTCGGGGGTAGCGCTAGTGTCACTTTTGATTTGGGTTTTTCTAAGTGACAGGAGTTGTTTGTGATACTAGTGTAATTTGTGATGTAATTCGTCTCCTATTTTTTTATTTTACAGATAATATAAAATATATTGATAAAGGAGATTTTTTCTTTATCATAAGCTAGCTTGGGGTGCGTCAGCCATATTGGTTCGCTTAACGTCACGTGAAGTATAAATGGCTGTTCGCTTCACGTCGGTACGGCAAGGTTGGAAGGAGAACTTGTTCGAAGGAGATGTTCGTAAGGTGTAAAGGCACCTTTAAAGAGAAAAAAGTTTGGGGACTCATGGTCTATCCGTACATTTTTTATATACAGTCGGAATCTTGTATTATCAGTATGTGTAAGTCTCTATTTTACTTTATACCGACATATGAGATATAGTGCTTATTCTGTAGGGCACTGGGATCTCCTGTCTTCCCCGATTGTCCTCTTTATCGGAAACCAGACCGAAGCCGCCATAAAGCTGAGACTATCAGAGGCAAGTAGCGAGGCGCAGATAGGATAAGCCGCAGATAGGACTACTAAGGCACTAAATCATGCTTCGGCTGCTAATGTATACGCACACCATATCTCCACAATTAGTATTCTGCTCGGCTGCGCGCACTATCTCCGTCGTCCATCACCACTTCCTGCCGTCCTCAGGGTAGACTTTTTGTCATCTCCTTCGGGGATGTGGTCAGTTGAGGGCTTGTACTCATTACCCAAGGAGGAAGTAGATAGATATTTATTATTGTATTGGACTAATAATTATTCGACAGAAATAAAATAAAAATTGTGATAATTATAAATGTGTCGGGTCGAGGGGCGCACAGTTGTGCGGATAGGGACAAAACCCTAAAAAATGAAATGTGCTCCAACCGGAACTTTAGAGATATTTTTTGAAACCTAAATACCTCTAGAGTAAGAATCCACACCAATTTTTCAGATTAAAATTCATTAAACCTTTGAAAATAAGGCTGTTTTGGGCATCTTGTAGGAATGACGCAAAAACACTTTTATTAACGTGATCTTAAGGAAGCCCAAATTTTTCCTAGGCCGTAAGTTTCGAAAATATCTTATTTAGACATCCTGAAAAAAAGTTATTTAATCCTAGATTTCAAAAAAAAAAAGTTTAGGGTAGATGGAAAAAATCTTAAGACATGTCATAACTGATATGGTTATTAGTCTTTTTCAATGTTCCCTAACCATCCCTATAATATTTATTACGATCCAAGTAAAATCAAAATTTTATTTTTAAAAATGCGTATTTTTTTTACCCTGTAACCCTTAAAATGAAATATTGCAGCTTTGAAAGTGGCATAAATCGATTCAGCGACCCAAAAAAAACCATGGAATGTATATATTTAATCGCCGTTTGTGACCGGTTAAGGGTTTTGTCTCTAAATTGGTCATTTTGAACCACTGTGGGGCGTACCGCGATTGAAAAGCAAACCTCTCCGGTAAAATATAGGCTCTCCCTACAAACGGGCAAGGATTAAAATAAGTGGGCTGTATAAAGGGTGGGAGCATGTGTCTAAGAGATGACTTAGGATATTATCAAGACCAGCTTAACGTTTAATAGAAAAAATAAAAAGTCCCCATTAAATTGTTTTCAATCTACATCAATATTAAACATAATTTTATAATTTGGGTTAATTTTTTATCCTCGCTCAATAACACAAAGAGAATAACTAAAAAAGGTTGTGAAAAATATGATTCAGAAAAAGATAAGTTAACCCTTAAGAATGAGTTAACAGTTTCACAAGTAACTCTCCAATCACGCATCAACAAACTTTGAGAAATGTTTTATAATAATTACAATAATAATAATAAATATAAAAAAACTACTTTAATTTTTGCATACAATATCTTCCTGTTATATAATAATTGAAGCATGGAAATGCATGAGGGTATAAGTGCCAAAAAAAATATATAAAATTTTTTTTTTACCAAAATGTTATGTGTGTCAAAACCATTCTTCAGAAATGGATATAATTAATTTTTAGTTTTTAATAAGTAGTTCATTGAACGTTTGAAAGATAGCATGGCTGTAAGCGACGAACGTAGTTCACCTAGTGGGTATAAGCCATATTATTTCTGGAAGATTTTCTCAAAGGCACTTATACCCTTTTGCATCTCTATGCTTCAATAATTTTAGAATTATTCAATACTTTTAGATCTAAAAGCGAGTGTTATCAAAGCCTGGGAATTAGTCACCGCCCGTAAAAGCAAAAGCGGATGCTCAACCAAGAAAAACAGAAAAGGTAAATGACACCACTGCCACCCAAAATAGTTTCGAAGCCCTATTAAAATTTGAGAAAAAGATGAATAAAAATCAAGTACGAAACAGCCTGTGCGTGTAAGGCCTCCACCGATACACTTCAATAATATGTACTGGAATTGTATCATTTCCTCAAAAACTGTGTAGTCAAAACAGTTTCAAATTAAAATCTGCTATTAAAGGTGTCAGCGTATACCCCGAAAATACAGATACATAATATGTTGCAGTTCCTTGCCAATTCTGCTAAAAAATCGTTTGATCCCACAAAGGCATTTTTATGAATTTAGATCATTTGTAAATATGAAAAAATAAAGTCATAATAACTGCGGTATTGGAAGATATCCCTACGAATCAATCAAGAATTATTCTCCACTTGTAATAATTTTCCTAGAGACAAAGGAGATAAATATTAACGTAATAATAATATAACCTACACTAATTACAGATAGTAAACTACAAAAAATAACATGAAAATAAATGAGTAAAAAATTCGCTTCAAGGAAAATAAATGATCAATCCTGTAAAGCATAAATTATGAAAATTAATGCAAATATTAAAAATAAAATCGTGGGAAGCGAAACGAGCCGAGAAGAAATGCAATTACACTGAAGGCATGATTACACAGCTTGTCCCCCGACAGTCGCAACAAGTACTTCTTGTGCCTGTCGTCTTGTTGAAGAAAAGCTAATTGCGCTGCAAAATGATTTCGCAGGACGCGGGGTCAGGTGCAATAGCTCCGCGTCATAAATATGTATGCGCCATAATAATGGCTCATTGTCAGTCAAACAGGAGTGGAGCGGGTAATACGAAGCCCATGTTATGGCTTGTCGCTCGCTGGCGGCTTTGAGCGCAAAGGATGCGCAATATAATTTATTGCGGAGAAGATACTACTGGAGAACGTGTCTCCGGGATTACTTCGGAGGGAGGGGGTTGACACCAAAAAATACTCTTTTAAAAATTCAATAATGTTATTAACTATCATATCACCCTTCAACGTATTGATTTGACTCTCGTGTTAACTCATATTGAGCGCTACTATTGAGTTACAGTTAGTACCAGTTGGTTCCCTAGCCGCTTGCAGGTAAATAGTAAAATTGAAAATAGAATTGAAACTTCACGTGTGATTATCCAAAAAAAATTTTTTTGTAACCTTCTTCTATTATTATTATGTACATTATATTGTAACATTAAATCGTTAAACAACAAAAAAAAAAACATATGGTTCAAAATCCTAGACATTTTGTCGGAATGAACTAGCAGTTGGAGCGAACCATCAGAGCACGTGTTTGGGGGCTGGATTGTTCGAGCTCCGTCCACGCAGGCCTGGAAGGTTTCAGAAGGTTCCTCTTACGACCATATATAAGGAGCGAGTGACTGGACCAGTTAGTCTGAGTCTTTGTCTTGACTGTGAAGCTCAAGCCATATGATTATTTGTGATATAAAGTGATAATTTTTGTAACCTGCTTTAATATTTCTTTGATATGCGGTCATCAAGTCGGTCAAGTCAACATTTTTAATTTTTAAGGAGAGCAACAGCAAAGTTCAAAACTTTATGTAAAATTTAATAATTTATTTTTATAAAACAATATAATAGTAATTCAATCTGAAGCATGCATTTATTTCTTGACTGATCGTTCCTGATTAGGTATTTTGGACTTATTTTGACTTAAGTTCTTTTGACCGCAAACCTCTTCACTTTGATGCGCGGTGTTTAGGGCTAAAGTCATAAATTTCAATTTTTCAAAAGAGCAACAGCAAAGCTTAAAACATTATGTAAAATCCAATTATTTATATTATTTGTTATTTTTATAAAACAATATAGTAGTAAGTCTATCTGACATATACTATTATTATCTGACGCCTACATTTATTTCTTTTCTGATCATTGACTGACTACACCTCTTCATGAAATACTTTGACTTTAGTCGCGCCTTATGTTACACGAAATAAGTTCACAAAAATTTCAATCGCATTGATAATAAATTTATTATAAGAATAAGCTAAAAGAAGAAGCTCTGAAAAAAACAAGAAAATCTTCTCGTTTCATTTCAATTACTTGAAATGGCATTTTCTTTCCGGTCCCCCTAACGAGCTGAAACAATCGTGAGGATGATAAATTGGGATTTTTTTTTTTTTTTTTTTTTCTATCATTGAGTGGTCAACATCACACACATTGAGTAGTCATCTCCATTCAAACCAACTGTACCACTGTTGGAGTAGTCGCATAAGACTATAGCGCCAATAAATTTATTTAAGTAGTGAACGGTAATAAGGGCATATGTTGACTTTAGACCTTAATACCAGGAAGGAAGTTATAAACTTGACTTAAGGCTATAATATCAATTGGTACAGCTAATCGATTTTTAAAGTTTGACTTAAGAGCTACCGGCTATGATTTCGTGCTATAATATTACGTCATAATCTCCAATTGCTCAAATAGTGACTTAAGCCCTTATGACTGCCCATCAAAGATTTGTGATTTCATAGTTCGTGTGGCATTGACTATAGTAATATTTTCATTGAATAAATACTGTTAACCCACAGAAGTTTTAACCCACAATATATATTTGGCATTGTTATATATAATATTAAGACATTATGACCGAATTGCTCTCAGAGCTCGCTTTAGCATCGCCGATAAGGCCGTGGGCGTGGCGAAGACTCGGACCAATTAAAGACGCCGAAGTGGTCCTGGATTCCTCCGCGTAGCTCCACACAATTTACCTTCACTCTCCAGCTCCAGCGAGGTCCTTCCTCTGTCTTCCACCGCCCCAATCTGATTCCCTTTTTATCAGGATTATCATTCCGGCGCCTCATCATCAGGAAGATCATATGATTCAGCAGGGAATTATACGAGAGGGGGGTGACAGACAATGTAAAAGATCCTATCTATATAAATAAAGATGAAATTCTGTTTATTTGTGTGTTCTTTATAGAAATCCATACCGTTTGTCCGAAATTTTCCAGATTTCGCTCAGTGGTTCTTTTAATCCAGGTTACGGACACCTGTCCATATTAAAATTGCATAACTTCAGCCAATCTCTGGGTATATTCTTTATTGTTATAAAAATTGTTATGATCTCATTGATTTTTTACGAAATCGACCTTTTGAATCGAAAAAAAAGTCCCATTTTATAGATTTTCAGAGGCTTAGGCAACACACGAACCAAGAGTATTCCATCTTTATTTATATAAATGAAGTTACCCGGGTGAAACCCCGTGAATATTATACAGCTAGTTTATAATAAACGTAAAAATAATCAGAAATTATTATTATTATTCACAGTTTGGCAAGCGAGAAAAAAACCTAAATCCAATGTCCACTTCTGGAGTTAATTTTTATTGCTTTTTATTCTTTAATAGTCAACAAATGAAAAACGATTTGTTCCTTCCATACCAAAAATTTAGTGTAAGCTGAAATTATAATTTTTGTTGTTATTGTAAGATTGCTATTTTTTTTTTTTTTTTACAAAAATATTTTGAGTTTATAACGGCACAATTTATTGATCAATGTTTTACAGCCATTATGTGCATATATGTATGTGCATATAGATGAACCACTTTATAACAGTAAACGTTCAATAAAAACCATTAAATAAGCGAAAATCTTTCGAATTATATAAATAATTTTAAGCTTGATTATAGAAATAGGCTGAAGCCTTTTTTTGCCTGTTGGGTAGTTATTGTCATTTTTGTAAAAAAATTCGCTGCCCACAGTGGCCCCGAGAAGGAAAATACCGTAAAGTTGGCTGTCACCAATTCATTAAAAAATCATTTAATCACATCACAACTACCATCATGGTTTAAATTTTTTTAAATTTAAAATAATATGTGGTTAGTATAATACTCAATGAAACTAGACACCTGCTTCAGCCTCCTCCCAAAGAAAAAAAAAATAGTAAAAGTACAATTTTCGACGCTGATTCTGCTCTAGCTGTTTTTATCCTGTCTAAATATCAGTATGAGTGATTGGACGATTAAAGACAGGGATTTCAATAATTTCCCGTAAAATTTTATAAGACTGTAGCTTAAAAAAACTATCATTTCATGATTAAAAATAGCTGTGGATGTTTTCCAAATTTGGCTAGGATTATGAGATTGGTGTTTTTTAACAGCGCAATCCATGCCATTTCATTTATGGAATGTTATCACTAGTTTTCAATTTTTTTAGTAATAAAGGAATTTTCATCCCACTTTTATATTTTTTTTTTGTATGAATATATAAAATAATACCTATTTTTTTAAAAAAATGTAAACATTTTAAAAGGTTTCTGTTAAATGTCGGACAAAAGTAAAATGCGAGTGCTAATTCTTGATTCGGAATAGGAGAAGAAACGAAAATCGGATGGCACCAGGGCCAAGTGAAGCATTTTATTGAGAAAAATAAGTCTATAAGTAACTTTAAAAGCTTACTTTAAAAAAATCTAATAAAATTTATATTTTCTTCTTTCGGCAAGGTAGAGATAACAAAAAAATATTTATATTTGCTAACATATCAAAAACTAATTTGAGAAATTTTTTTTAAAAGGAATGTTTAGAAAAACTTAAAGAAATAGACTTAGGAAGTGAGGATATAAATAAAAAAATAATAAATAGTTACATATCAAAATCAAAATACTGAACAATAATTATTGTATCATGAGATAGGAACGAGTAAGATTGGAATGCGTGGAATTCACGACTTCCAAGATACTATGGACCAAACCGAACTGAATAGATCCTTTTCACTGATATTAAATATTTATGATTTAAATGTATATTTATTTAAATATTTAATAATCTATAATATTATTATGATGGCTAATAATTAATATTCTTAATATTTATCAATAGAGATGTATTTTTTTAATCAGATATAGCAAAACTTATTCCAACAATTTTCATCATTAGTTACGATAGAATCAGTCCATTATATGCAGTGCAATTGAAAAAAAATTCTATATGTACACATATAGATGTCTACATCTATATGTACTTACATATAATAATATATACAAACTAAATATTTATTAAATAAATAATGGGTTTTATTGGGAACGAAGTTTTTATTTATTTAAAGATTTAAAATAATAAATGATAATCTATACATTATTTCATAGTACAGCATATCATTATTCCAATCAATATATGGATTTACATGGATCTTATGGTTGTATAATAATAATAAATATATATAACAATTATTTATGTGGGCAGTAGAAAAAATTTAAAAACCTTTAGTGTATGTAGGAAAAATTAAACGAATAAAAACAAATTGAAAAGAAAACACTATATTGAAACTTCAAAGTAACTAAAGAAAAAATAATACTGAAACAAAAATAAAAGTATCTTCTTGCTTGTAACAATAAATAAATAAATAAATAAAAAGTCACTTTAAAAAGAAATAAAAGGTTTTTAACTTGTCCACACAACTGAATTGAATCAATGTACAAAAAAACAACATTCACCACCAATTTTTACGATTATAACCAGGTAATGTTAGGTTACCCTAATTAATGCCTTGCATATCATTATGTAATGTTCAATTAACATATAGGCGGGCGCAATCGAATATAGGGTGCGCTAGTAGATTTGCAAAATGTCGGAAAGAACGGTGTTAGACCTAGTTGATGTGATAGAGATAATTGGTAATATTAAAAGACATTAATTGAAGGGCAGGCTATTCTTGATGCAAACCACATATTTACATGTGGAATAATATCTAAAAATAAAAAAACAGTTATTTTACAAGCCTCGTGCCATTAAACTAGCAATCTTAAAGGACTGCCCCATCAAATAAAAGTGGAAATCAAATTTATTAATAATAATAAGCAATTTTCTTGTCATTGTAAGTGTAAAGCTGGTAGTTCTGGTAAATGCAAACACATCATTGTAACTTTACTCGACGTTTTTCGGTTAGTAATAACATTAATTACCTATTCACACAATCATTGTATGACAGCTTAGATTCTTTGTCATATTATTTATTTATTTCTCAAAACTTTCAGGCTTCGTATTGAAAACATGGAACAATTAAGCACAACGGATGTAATAGAAAAATGGGGAAAATTAAAAAAGAAAAACAAATCTATGACACTATGGTCTCAATGTTATTTGCATAAAACTAGCATTTTGGAATAATAAAATGTCAAATACTAATATTTACCTGGATAAATATAGTCTCTTTCTTTAAAATAAAGACTACATATCGTCATATGTTTCGATACAGGCGTATCTATTCCTAATTTTACAATCCACTCTTTAAGAAGCTTTTTATTTTTTGGAAATAAAAGGGAATGACACGTCTTTTGATTTTCTAATTGAACACAGAGGGACCGAGCAATACCTATTAGATATTTTTCAAATGATTTTTTGCTCAATCGGGTTTTAATTATAGAAAAATAAATTAAAAACGCCAAAAAACCCTATGAATCCCAGGTAATGGCCCCGCTTTTATCCCCGTTTCTCTAGTTCCTGCAGCGCCGTCGCAAAAGCAGCACCGTCGGTTGCGCCCGCCTATCTGGGCAACACTGGTTAACCTCCTATGGCCGGAAAACACTGCTTGGTGTAACCTCCTCTTTGTTGACATGAGGTTGAAGTGCTGTTACAAACCTATATATAAAACATTTAGGATTCATGTAGAATGTTTTTGTTCCCATGGACAACTATAAGAAGTCATATTATCTTCATCAGGTTGAGGAAGAATGCTGTACATACTCAAACCAAATCGATTAAAGTATAACGAAAACTATTCTCTTAAATACTGTTTATAAGTTTTATTTAAATAGTTTAGCATACAAATCTGTTAACAATGTAACCCTTTTCTGTCAAATCATTTTTTCATTTATTTTTATTTGTAATTTTATTTTCGGATATTATTAAGGTAATCAGATGCATACATAGATTTTATAAACAATTGTATTACGACGAATGACGATCAAGTAAGGTTTGATAAAAAAACAGAGAAAATAACCAACCGCTAGACTCGAATAAAGAAGACAAAAAAAACATTTACGAAGATAGGACCAGCACACTACTTATGGTACTTGTAAAAAACTAGCTACTTATGGCTGCCTGTTTAGTTACCAGCATTTTCCATTCTATATTTTTTTTTTCGTACAGAATATAAAAACTAAAATTGAAATCAAATCTATGATAAGGAGTCTTCCATTATTCAGACATTCGCAGCTCAAGAAGTTAAAAATATACTCCTGGATTTTTTTTTCCGAATCGATAAACGTTTTTTCTTCTCTACTAAACATGCAACCAACCACTGTGAATATATCAAGTCCAGAAACGATGACGCATTTCGAAATCGATTTAAGACAGTATATTTTTTTCGATAAATGGGGTCACCTGCGTTTTAGTGGTTAGCATAGCAGCCTGAAATAATGAAGATCACGGGTTCGCATCCCACGGAGGCCCTGGGATTGTTTAAAGGGAGTACAAAAAACATTGGCTTTGCCGTCACTCGGCTAGAACACCAAATAGAGGTCCCGAGACAGTAAATAACTGGGTTTTTCTTTTAGGCAACTTGTTACTAAGTTATGATAACGGTTATTTTATGAATTTAAACAGTGATTTATCTATATCTGATAAAATCATATGATTTCATATTTGAAATTCTCTAAAAGTTATTATCGCAGTGTGAGTTGGTATATAAAATTAAAAATGAATCTGTTAGAATTTTTGGTACTTTTCTGTTATAGTCACGCCCAGAGAAAATGTTTTTAATTTAGTTAGTACATTGCTTTTAGGGTTAATTTCAAAACTGTTCGCTTACTGGCAACACTGTAAGGAGAAAACTCCTTGTTGGAAAATTCCTTGCCGCATAATAACGTTTTGACTAGATAATTAATCACGTTAAATATGGTTGAGTATCAGTATAATTTAAAAAATATTTTTAGGAATATTTTGGATGAAGAAACTGCGGTCAGATTTTTTCAACAGCATAATATTATTCCTGAAATGAGGATATATAAAAATAACCATGAGATGATGTTAACATTTAAAGGTAAAATTAAATGGAGGTGTCATATAAAAACGTGCAGACAAGAGATTGATTTTATTCAGACAACATGTGTTTTATTTATTTAAAGCAATGTACTAACTAAATTAAAAACATTATCTCTGGGCGTGACTATAACAGAAAAGTACCGAATTTTTTAAGTCAAATAAAATAGCTATATAATTTTTACAAAGAATCGGTGTTCTACACCAAAAAATGAAATGCAGAGAAAGACACTACCTGAAAATAATTTACCGTAAGAAACGCGTTCCGATTTGGAGATGCCGAAGACAGGAATGTAACCAATCCAGAAGTTTATAATGTATATGTGTATAAAACATATTTCGAAAACTGCAGGGTTTCAGCCGATAAAGCCATACTATTTATATATTCATGAGCTAATGGTTACACTACATCTTTTTGTAAGAAAGAGTTAGGTATATCAGCTGCTACCATCAATGATTCGAAAAATTACATGAGGGAACTCTGTGCAGCAAATGTAGTCCAAATATATATAAATAATAATATTTCTTGTTAATAAGTTAGATAGTAAATAAATCATGTGTTTTTCAATAATGATGTAACCTTTGTTATTATTTAAATAACCGTTATCATAACTTATTAACAGGTAGCCTAAAAGGAAAAAGACCCAAATAACTTTATTTTGCTTTATTTAAAGAGAAAAAAGAAAATATCCACATTCACTCTGTATGGTTTATACCTCCAACTTAATGGTGTGGCACAAGACCAAATTTTGGGAATTAAGTGGACTGTATTTGAAGGTTAGAGATGTTAAAAATGAAATGAAGTTAACAGGTTACATAGATTTATTGAGAAAAAAAAAAAACAAACAAAATATTTCGTATTAGTAGTTATTTTATATATTTAAATTACGTGGCCATGCTGACTCACTACTGAGTTTTCTAATATGCCCTATCTTCTCCATAGTGGCTCTGTAATTCTTCCAGAAGCTCCCTCTCTACTCTTCATCGCCTCCAGCCGGGAAACCGGCTCCTCTCTTTACTCCCTCAAGTTTTCAGTAAGTTCGATTGAAGAGAAAAAAAAAGAAATGCATCGGCCAGGCCTGGTCTCTTTCAGGAATCTATGTCTCACCAAGTTCCTTCTCAGCCTCTGCCCCCAGCAGAGGTCGCCGGTGGGGCATTCAAATCTTGGCGGTCCCGCCATGTGATTTGCCCACCCCTGCTTCTGCAATTTGTATGACTTTTCGGGAAGCCGAAAAACGCTCTATTATACACTCGCCACAATGTGCTATTCTTAATCTCGGTAATTTCTTTATATTTTTTAAAATTACTAAAAACACTAACTTTGCTGCTGCTAAATAAAAGCAATACTTTAATGATTAGCTTGCATAGGGCTCAAAACATGTCCCTTGCCTTATACGAAATGTTTTCTTACAGCTAGCCTTATAACAGTTATAGCAAATACATTTGAGCATTCTTTTACATACGGCAGAATTCCAGAAAGAAACGGACTTATGGACTTTTCCTTAATTTCCAATCCCATCGTTAGCCTAATAAAATTCACCCCAAAGGAAGGTAATGTTCTTATTATAGATGTTACTTTTGGTACATATGAGTTAATTAAAGGGATTATTTTTATGGTAACAGTAATTAGTAACAAAAAAATCTGGTGCGTGCGCGCAACACACAACTTTCACTTACCAACTTACTTAGATTAGAAATTGACGTGTTTTGCTAATTATCATTTCCCAAAGTCACACATTTTTCTACATTCATATCTTATTTTTGTTAATCGTTAAAGCCGTTTTTGAGTAAATAAAAAAACCCGTGAAAATGATACAAAATTTATTAAGTAAAGTCCCCCCTCCCGTAGATCAATTTTGATGAAATTTTTACAGTCATATCTCGGGCATATAAATACATCAAATACCAAGTTTGATCAAAATCGTTAAAACCGTTTTTGAGTAAATAAAAAAAACACGTGAAAATGATACAAAATTTATTAAGTAAAGTCCCCCCTCCGGTTAATCAATTTTGATGAAATTTTTACAGTCATATTTCGGGCATATAAATCGATTAAATACTCAGTTTAATCAAAATCGTTAGAGCCGTTTTTGAGAAAATCGAAAAAAACGTAAAAAGTTATTAAATAAAGTACCCCCTCCCTTTGAGCAATTTTGATGAAATTTTTTCTGTCACATCGCGGGCATATACCTACACTAAATACCCAATTTCAGGTTCCCACGGTTTATAGTTTTTGAGCTAGTCTGTTCACATACACACACACACACACACACACACACACACACACACACACACACACACACACACACACACAGACCATTTCGCGGGACTTGGTTATTTCGACTCAGGGGGTCCCAAAACGTGTATTTCCGTTGAAAACCGGAAGTCAAAAATTTTCTCGATCGCAATACTTCCACTTACTATATATTTCATATATAGGTAAGTGAAAGTAAAAATAGACTAAAAGATTGCTCAAGAGGTTAAGCAATCTTGATTGAGGTACTCAAGATCCCGAGTTCGAACCTGGCTTTAATACTCTATCACATTTCGTCTCTGGGGCCTAGAGATTCCATTGGGGCAAACCCATCCTTTACAAAGTGGTCACTGGAAAATTACTAGTGGAAATATCCTTGGTTGAGCGTGATCACTGTCAAATCACCTCCTTGCACGCCCGCTGACCAAGAATCAATACCAACTTCTTTACAAAGTGCTACCCCCCGGACACTTTATGTGTTGTAGTGGTACAGGTTTTTTTTTTTTTTTTAATTTTAAATTTATTCTCCTGAAAAATTGTGTTTTTTCAGACATGGAGTTGATGAAAGGATCAATCTAAAGGTTTATCTCATTCCTTGTTAATTCTATACGGTACACATCTGGTATACAGAGGTCTTGTAATTAACATAGATAGCAACTATAAATCCTCAGGACGTCCATTACAAAGTACACACTGACCGTGTCAGAGTTGTTCATTAGCCGCTCAGCAGGAATTTAAATGAATCAACTAACTAATTCAAGGTAGAAGAAATAAACCATGAGAGAACTACTGTTCGGACAGCGCACTGCACTCCGGAGCAGATCCATGCAAGATAAGATACGTATCCTTGGCTAGTCCTGGGATAATGTGGGCCGGGGGAAGCTTCTCTATTTGCATAGCATTTGGTTTGCAGAAAGGTTGCATCAACTGCTTTTTGGTTTCACTTGGTTAATGCATAGAAAATGAATCAAGAATGAAAATGAGGAAAACTCAAAAATGTTTTTTTTTAGAAGGGACATTGAACATGCTTTAAGTCCTTAGTTAAGTTGTTAGTATAGTTAATGTTCGGTATTTTGATTTTATTTTATTCCAATCACAGATAATTCTTTTTTTTATTTTTGGCTTTCAAATTTATATTTCAATTTGAATTTGCCACCTTACCCTTCAACGGAGATAGCAATCGCTGGGCCAATAATTGGGTTATCAGTGGCATCAAGATGGCATTTAGGGGGGTTTAGAATTCTGAAGGGATTAGAATTCCGGGGTCAGCCATTTTTTGGGGCACTTGCTTTCTTGATGTTGACCAGTAAGCATCATCATGTTTGTGATCTCCAATTAGAGTCCACCGATGGTTTGGTTTCTACATCTTAGGTATCAAATTCTTTCAATTTTCCAACTCATGGATATGAAATTTATGATTACTTTGAAGTTTTCTCTTCAACCATCATTGTTCGCCGCTGGCCGCAAAATTCAAGAAGGACGAGCAACAGGTGAAAATTTCCTTCATCCTAAAACATTCCTTCCATATCTTTTACCCGATTATCCTCATTTCACCCTTGCCCGAAATTCCGAATCAGTGTAAAGCGAAAGCTTGGTAAGTTTCATTAAAGACTTATTTCATTTTTTTTATTTTACAGTTCATTTAATTGTTTTAATTGCTTTTCCGAGCTCACCAGAGCGAAATAATTTTTTTATCCCGTTTTTTACGTTGGTGATATTAATCAGATTAATTGTAATTTTTCCCCTTTTTTTTTATTTTCACTAAAATTATCGTACATTTAAACTTCTACAAAGTATATCCTGGGTTCGTAACCTGGAAGGGACCGTAGGTGTTTTGAAAGGGAGAATAAAAATAAAATCCTTGGTGATGCCATCCTTCGAATGGGAACTATTATGGATCTCCCGAGGTTATAAGATGTCGGATGTTAAATGTTAATTATCCCTATCCTAATTATACCTAGATTGGCAAAATTTAGGAAACCCACTGTTGCATCGTCCGATTAGACATAGGACCAAACTGACGTTGAATAAACAAACAAAAGAAGCATCATTATTGAAAATACGAGAAAAAAAGGCAATTTAAAAAAAGAATCAATAGTTAGACTGTACAATATATTTATTTTATTCAAAGTAGCACACTCCAAAACAGTCCATATATTTTTCCAGACCTTACATGTCTACCATAGGAGCTTTCGGTGCCTTTGCGCCATATTCATCTGTAACATGCTGAGATACCATGTAGACCTCCGTCACTATATATTCTTAAACATAAGCTTACAAACACATATAGTGTAAAAATGTAGGACCCATATAGGCTAATGATAACTTGGTTACTTCATTTTTTTTATACAAAATTGGCCATTAAGCTTGTGCTTAAGAATAGATAGTGACGTAGGTCTATATGGTATCTCAGGATTATTAAAGATGAATATGGCCCAAAGGCGCCGAAAGCTCCTATTGTAGACATGTAAGGTCTGGAAAAATATTTGGACTGTTTTGGAGTTTGTTACTTTGATTAAAAAAAGTAACATAGTAAAAACGCTATTCCTCTCAGTAAAAACGTCTAGTCCTCTCAAGAAAATTCCCGTAATAATGGAAATACTCAAACTTACAATAAATATACCAAATGAAGACATTTAAAATCCATTCCCCTTTATGACCTATAAGCCTCCTTTCGAAATACCCCAATTTGCTAAACACTTTACTCACCGAATGATAAAACCTGATCATCAATTCTAATGTTCTAGTCAACCTTACACAAATTACTCTGAATTACTGACTACATTGGTAGAGCACTAGAACAAAGACTATATGCAACTGGTGTATTTTCGTCTGTCGCTTAGGCATTCCAAAAATTCTAGCATTATCTTAAACTCATCCTTCAATTTTACTGATTTGACGGATTTTTACTTTCACTTACCTATATATGAAATATATAGTAAGTGGAAGTATTGCGATCGTGAAAATTTTCGACTTCCGGTTTTCAACGGAAATACACGTTTTGGGGTCCCCTGAGTCAAAATAACCAAGTCCCGCGAAATGGTCTGTGTGTGTGTGTGTCTGTGTGAACAGACCAGCTCAAAAACTATAAACCGTCCGAACCTGAAATTGGGTATTTAGAGTACGTATAAGCCCGCGATGTGACAGCAAAAATTTCATAAAATTTGCTCAAAGGGAGGGGGTACTTTATTTAATAACTTTTTAGGTTTTTTTTCGATTTTCTCAAAAACGGCTCTAACGATTTTGATTAAACTGAGTATTTGATGTACTAATATGCCAGAGATGTGACTGTAAAAATTTCATCAAAATTGATTAACTGGAGGGGGGACTTTACTTAAAAAATTTCGTATCATTTTCACGTGTTTTTTTTTATTTACTCAAAAACGACTTTAACGATTTTGATCAAATTGGGTATTTGATGTATTTATGTGCCCGAGATATGACTGTAGAAATTTCAACAAAATTGATTAACCGGAGGGGGGACTTTACTTAAAAATTTCGTATCATTTTCACGTGTTTTTTTTTATTTACTCAAAAACGGCTTTAACTATTTTGATCAAACTGGGTATTTGATGTATTTATATGCCCGAGATATGACTGTAAAAATTTCATCAAAATTGATTAACCGGAGGGGGGACTTTACTTTATAAATTTTGTATCATTTGCACGTGTTTTTTTAATTATTCAAAAACGGCTTTTTCATAATTAATGCCGTTCTGTTCATTTAATGGAAATTATTTGTTTCATGGTAACTAAATGAGATTTTCAACAAGTACATAGAGAATAATAAAATCAGACGACTTGGAGTATTATGCTTGCATTGCCGAATTATTACAAGTAAAAACTTTTATTTAATAATAAAAAAAAGTTTTTTTTTATAGAGCAAATGAAAACGAAATGAATATGGAAAAATGTGTAACTTTGAGAAGTGGCATTAACAAAACGCATTATTTTCTAATCTAATTAAGTTGGTAAGTGAAAGTTGTGTGTTGCGCGCACGCACCAGATTTTTTTTATACAAAATTGGCCATTAAGCTTGTTCTTAAGAATAGATAGTGCCGGAGGTCTATATGGTATCTCAGGATTATTATAGATGAATATGGCGCAAAGGCGCCGAAAGCTCCTATTGTAGACATGTAAGGTCTGGAAAAATATATTGACTGTTTTTGAGTTTGTTATTTTGATTAAAAAAAGTAACATAGTAAAAACGCTATTCCTCTCTGTAAAAACGTCTAGTCCTCTCAAGAAAATTCCCGTAATAATGGAAATACTCAAACTTACAATAAATATACCAAATGAAGACATTTAAAATCCATTCCCCTTTATGACCCTCTAAGCCTCCTTTCGAAATACCCCAATGTACTATTATACCAATATACCAATGTACTAAACACTTGACTGACCGAATGATAAAACCTGATCATCGATTCTAATGTTCCATTCAACCTTACACAAAGTACACTGAATTACTGACTACATTGGTAGTGTTAAATAAGTTCAAAGGGAGTGATCTAATGTAGAAATAACAAATAAGCCAAAAGAAAGAAAAAAACTATCATTTATTGATTGCTTAATATCACATGCTAATTAGATAACCAAACTCCTAAAAAAAACCTCTTCAACCAATCGATTCTATCGATAACTTCTTTACATCCTCCCACCTAATTTTCACCTGCTTGAAAATTACATGAATTTACATCATTGAATCATATAAGGGGCTATCACCCCTCGTCCACTTCTGGTCCTCTTCGTAACAACTCGATTCAGAAGGCCACTCTTCTTGCTTATTCCTAAGCCACAATGGGCCCTCCCACCATTTGGATCCTACCAAAAACTTTATACCACAGCCTCTTGAAGGCAAATCTGCTGGATTAATACCGGTACTGAGAAGCCTCCGGGGTCAAAAACCCGCTGAGAAATCGACAAAACGGTGCGTATCGTAAACTTGACAAATTTAATTTCTTCTTTCAACCAAAAAAAATTTAAATACTGTCTGTCTCCTGGGTGAAATCTGATCTGCAAGAAGACCTTCTCTATGTCTGCTTCAGAAGTATTAAAACCTTTTGCAGTATTTTTACTATTTTTTATATTTTCTAAATTAGATATATTTACATCTTCAACCATTTTGGGATCTTCTTTATCTTTTCCAGAATTAACTTTTCCAGAAATAACTTTCATTGGCTGCTTAAGTGATCGTGAAGACGATCTTCTAGTAGAGGGTCTTCGTAATGGTGCTTCACCATTGGATTGTTTATTATTATCAACCTCACCATTTTGTTTTTTATTTTTTTGTTCTGGTTCTTTATGCCTAAAAACTATTTCTTCTTCTTTGTTCTCTGAATTTTCTTGATCTCCTTTTGATTCCACTGATGGCTGATTAGACATTCCTTCAGTTTCATTTAATCCTTCAGTATTACTTTTCTCAGATTCTTTAATTATATCATAATTTTCTTGATTTTTCTTTTCCTCTGATTTTTCAACTTCCTGTGAATTAGCTATGTTATCTTCCACTGAGGGAAAGCTTTCTCTCCTTTTCGCTTCGCTGTTCTCTCTCGGATTAACTAAAGCTAACCTCTCCTCACTCTCAACCTCTTTCTTTAAAAACAATATAAGATTTCCCATTTGTGTTTTAAAGGAAGCTTCATGGTCTCTATTCGTTCTCTGCCACACCTTTAATATATCTGTAGGTACACACGATTCTATTAAAGGAAATAAAAATACCGAATAACTGTCACTTACTATGTTTAAAGTCTCAAGAGCTCTTAATTGAGTTTCTAATTTGTCATATAGAGAACCTAACCTCTCACCTTTACAATTGTTCACTAATTTGATTAATTCTCTAACGTAATATTCACTCAACAATTCCTTCCTTCCGAACCTCTCCTTCAATGTCTCAAGGGCCTTTCGATAATTTTCACCTGAAGGAGGAAAACTTTCAACTAGACTACGTGCTCTGGAACCAGGTTCTGTAGCCTGAATCAAATATTGAAATTTTATTTCGTTAGGAAGTCTATTATCTTGATCAATACTAGAAAACTGTGCCCAAAATGATATCCATTTCGATATTTCGCCATTATATTTAACAAATTCTAATTTAGGATATCTTATTACCTTATATTCCTCTGATTGAGGGTAACCTCCATTTTCATGAGTAACAATTTTACTTTTATTAAAACGTTCAACCTTAGATTTTATAATGAAATACGTGGTCTCGTAGGCCTGTAAGGTGTTCAGTTCTATGGTATACTTCTCTTCTAGGTGCTCGTCTTCTTCATCTGCTTGAAACAACTGCTCGGCTATTTCTTCATCTAAAAGTATTAATTCGTTGTGTCTTTGTTCTAAAACTGCCCACTTTGCATTGATGGTCTCTATGTCACTTTCTTCTTCCGTCAATAGCTCCTCTAATTGCTCACAGCTTTTGGTAAAAATTATTCTCACAACACCCCTTTTCTTAATCAGCTTATTCATCATTTTACGAAAAAATTTCACTCCTCGAGAAAAATAGTCCTGTCACGGTCGCCACAATATTAAATAAGTTCAAAGGGAGTGATTAATTTCTAATGTAGAAATAAAAAATAAGCCAAAAAGAACGAAAAAAAACTATCATTTATTGATTGCTTAATATCACATGCTAATTAGATAACCAAACTCCTAAAAAAAACCTCTTCAACCAATCGATTCTATCGATAACTTCTTTACAGGTAGAGCACTAGAAAAAAGACTATATGCAACTGGTGCATTTTCGTATGTCGCTTAGGCATTCCAAAAATTCAGGAATAGGAAATTTCTTTAGTTCGTTCAGTCTTGGCGAGGGTACCTCAAGGCCCAATACTGGTTCCACTACTCTACATTGTATACACTTACGACCTGTTAGCAATGGAACACAGACTACTACTTATGCTGACGATACTACATTTCTCAGAAAAAATAAGGATCCTACATATGATTATGCCTTTAAATCACCGAAATAAATAAATCAATCAAACTATGTAAAATACGACTAAATCAGAAAACATAACTTACTCCAAATAAAAATTATTGCTTGTAATAGTTATAGAATATCGAATTCTGTGTAAAACGAGCTCATATTAATATTAAAATTAGCTCACTCCTGTGGAGACAAACGTGAACGTATTTAGCGCCTTGTGGTCTAAAATCCGTGAATGTTTTTTTAGTTTCTCGCAAATAATTTGGCAAATACAGATCACAAAGTATATCTTTCTTCCTACTATAAGAGGCTAAACTATTGCAAATAGAATGATATATTTGAAGTTTCTGTAAAATCTGTACTTTTTACGATTTTGGTGGAAGCCGTGTTCCAACGCCTTTAACTCAAAAACATCTAGTTTAAATGAAAAATGTTTTAGATAAAAGTTGCTGAGCATCAAATCACAACGTGAAATTATTAGTAGTGCTTACTTCCTGATAAGACTTTGTCTCCACAGAAGTGGGCCAATTTTAAAATTAATGATACCGATTTGCACAGAATTCGATATTCTACAACTATTATACGTAACATTTTTCATTTGGAGTAGGTAACCTTATTTAAATTGCAGGCTTTGGAATATGAGTGTAATTCATTTTTCCGCTAAAGTGGCTAAATTGACAATCGGTTTTGGCGAAAAGACTGACCCGATTTTAACTGTGAGGACCTCATCGACGCGAAATTTAATGCCCTTTTATTTTGAAAAGAAAATAATTCCTTCTGCGGTAAATCGTTTCCAGCTATTAGCCAAAAATTGACAAAAGTTCGAAAATGTCGATTTTGATCGCACATGAAATTTAATGGCAACCGATCTAAGGTGGCAGACGTTCACGTTTGTTGTCTATGAAATGAGTACTTTGAGCCCATATGATCAAAAATTTTCTTCAAATCAGGCACCTTTTTGGCCCTCAGCTCCCGGACTATGACAACAATAGAACATGGTAGATAGTGTTTAATTAGTTTAAAATGGGTAATACTTCAACTAGACTAGAAATAAATAAATATTATTCAGTTTATCAATGTCCTTTACAGACAAAAGATCTTCCAAGATTTTTTTAATTTAAAAATACTATTTACTCTATAAGCCTTACAATACGGTTCGCTAACGACATAAAGGAGTTGAGAAAACTCTCGCTTACTCTCTTAAAGGTCTTTGGAACGGCTGAAGCAATGAAGAAAGTGAACGGATCGTGCAATGCGAGTTGTGAGTTATGTTCGCAGCCCCTTCCTAGCCGGCAGTGTTCCTTACACACCTTTACGGTGAGCGAAATTTACTATTCTCCGCCCATAACTCAGGCTATATCTCCTATTAGCATGACGGGATATGTCAGCCGAGAATAATTTTCTGAATAATATATTTAGATTAGCTTGGAATTTATTTTATAACTTTGCCATTACGGTAGAATTTAATGCGTTCACTAAAACATTTTCATGGCGAATATATATATGAGTAGCCCATTTACAAAACGTTCATGTCCATTTTTATTACAAGACGGGTTAAGACATTTTTTATTTTTTTTGTTCAGATTGTTTCATGCTCTATACCAGACCTGGAAATACAAATTAAAATACTTTTTTTGCGCTCTAATTCGCGCTCTAACCTATTTCAATCCCACATAATTAAAGTGATACACCGTATAGTTATTATCGTACAGTACGTATTTAGTGCTTCATGGGCATAGGTGAAGTAAAGAATAGATGTGTTTATATTGTAGATTATCTATTTTTTGAAACATAAGTTTAAGGTATTTACATATTTACATAGTATTTACAGGACCTCTTTGAACACTGTGTTTGAAGTTACGATATGATCCTCTGTGATTGTTGGTGGGTTTCTTTTACACAGCGCGCACTCTGGAAAACGCCACATACTTAAATACACATATCTGTTTCGAGGAAAGCGCTTATTCTATTGACTGAAATCGCATTTTTTTTTTTTTTTTTGCTTGTAACTCGCAAACGATGGCAACAATCGGAAAAGTGAATATATAACCAAAAATGTACGTCTCGACAAACTGAAAAAATGACACCTTCGAAAAAGCCCTGTGACTATTTTCGCTGATAATTGCAGTTTTTATCTTACAAGGTGTTAATCGAAAAATTGTATTTGTTGAAAATATTCTCCTTGAAAACCTGAAAAGACTGACAACATTTAGAAACCTCTACTACCAAACCTCTAATACCAAGCATAATATTTGAGCAACTCGCAATCGAAGGTGAAATGAGTGATTCGTATAATTTTCCGGTGTAGCGGTTAAGGAAAGCTTTAAAATGATCCCATGTTCTTGAAATTTGATGAAGTATTAAGGAAGTTATGGCGTACCGACAAAAAAACAGTCTTTGATAAATATATATATGATGATAAATTATAAGAATTTGGGGTCACCTTTGGTGTAGTGGTTACCATAGCAGCATATAATACTAAAGGTCGCGGGTTCGCTCCCCGTAGCGGCCCTGGGATTTTTTAAAGGGAGTAAAAAATCATTGGCTATGCCTTCCATCGGATTGGACGTAAAATGTACTATGACTCTGTACGAAGTCTATCCTAATTATACCTGGATAAGGCAAAGTTGGGACTTCCACTGTAGCATCGTCCGATTAGCCTTAGTTGCATAAAGGGACGTTACAAAAAAAAAAAAAAAATCATCAGGATCAATTATCAGGATTTTCAGTCAAAAGTTTTTTATTTGAAGAGCCTACATAACGTAATACTTCTCTCTGCATTACTCTGGATTCAACAAGCCCTGATGAAGATCCACATGTTTGGATCGAAACGTAAGCACTCCAAAAAAAAAATCTTATGTGAAAATCATGATAACACAGCCGTACAGATTTTTTTTTTTTTTTTTTTGATGCCTAGAATCTTTTTAGAGGATTTTAACTATGTTTGGGGGCGCTGATTCCAATAATACAATCACATTTTTTCTTTCTGCTCTACTTTTTAGCTTCAGCTAAAATACTCATACTTTAACAGTAGTTTTATTTAAATTTAAACATCTATGATATAGAAAACACAATCCGAAATAGATGTGTAAATGAATTATTTTAGCACGCTTTTCTCCTTATTTTAGAATAATAAACTATTAGCTAAGTGTACATAATCTTCCGTAAGAATTAAAACATAATAACATCTAATAGTAACTTAACAACAGATAAATAAATAAAAACTATTGAGGACCGCTACCAAGGAAATGGGACTCCTAGATTATGGCAGATTACTGCTCGAACTTAAAATGAGACTATTTGAAGAAACATTCAAGAAAGTCACGCGAAAGAAACTTCCGAAGTGTGAGTCTCTTTGAAATGTAATTGGTTTCTCTTAAAAAAAAAAAAAAAAAAAAAATCTGGTGCGTGCGCGCAACACACAACTTTCACTTACCAACTTACTTAGATAAGAAATTGACGTGTTTTGTTAAATATCATTTCCCAAAGTCACACATTTTTCTACATTCATATCTTATTTTTATTAATCGTTAAAGCCGTTTTTGAGTAAATAAAAAACCCCTTGAAAATGATACAAAATTTATCAAGTAAAGTCCCCCCTTCGGTTGATCAATTTTGATGAAATGTTGGCTATCACATATTGACTATCGCATATACATACATTAAATACCCAGTTTGGTCACAGTCGTGAAAGCCGTTTTTGAGTAAATAAAAAAAACACGTAAAAATGATACAAAATTTATTAAGTAAAGTGCCCCCTGCGGTTGATCAATTTTGATGAAATTTTTACAGACATATCTCGGGCATATAAACAGATCAAATACTAAGTTTAATCAAAATCGTTAGAGCCGTGTTTGAGAAAATCAAAAAAACACGTGAAAATGTTACAAAATTTATTAAGTAAAGTCCCCCCCTCCGGTTAATCAATTTTGATGAAATTTTTACAGTCATATCTCGGGCATATAAATACATCAAATACCCAGTTTGATCAAAATCGTTAAAGCCGATTTAGAGTAAATAAAAAAAACACGTGAAAATGTTACAAAATTTATTAAGTAAAGTCCCCCCTCCGGTTAATCAATTTTGATGAAATTTTTACAGTTATATCTCGAGCATATAAATAGATGAAATACGTAGTTTAATCAAAATCGTTAGAGCCGTTTTTGAGAAAATCGAAAAAAACCTAAAAAGTTATTAAATAAAGTACCCCCTCCCTTTGAGTAATTTTGATGAAATTTATGCTGTCACATCGCGGGCATATACCTACACTAAATACCCAATTTCAGGATCGCCCGGTTCATTGTTTTTGAGCTAGTCTGTTCACATACACACACACACACACACACACACACACACACACACACAGAAACACACACAGACCATTTCGCGGGACTTGGTCATTTCGACTCAGGGGACCCCAAAACGTGTATTTCCGTTGAAAACCGGAAGTCGAATTTTTTCACGATCGCAATACTTCCACTTACTATATATTTCATATATAGGTAAGTGAAAGTAAAAATTGGAAAAAAGTTATGAAATAAAGTCCCCCCTCCTGTAGATCAATTTTGATGAAATTTTTACAGTCATATCTCGGGCATATAAATACATCAAATACAAAGTTTGATCAAGATCGTTAAAGCCTTTTTTGAGTAAATAAAAAAAACACATGAAAATGGGACAACATTTATTTAGTAATGTCCCCCCTCCGGTTGATCAATTTTAATGAAATTTTTACAGTCATATCTCGGGCATATAAATAGATCAAATACTCAGTTTAATCAAAATCGTTAGAGCCGTTTTTGAGAAAATCGAAAAAAACTTAAAAAGTTATTAAATAAAGTACCCCCTCCCTTTAAGCAATTTTCATGAAATTTTTGCTGTCACATCGCGGGAATATACCTGCACTAAATACCCAATTTCAGATTCGCACGGTTTATAGTTTTTGAGCTAGTCTGTTCACACACACACACACACACAGACACACAGACACACACACACACACACAGACCATTTCGCGGGACTTGGTTAATTGGACTCAGGGCACCCCAAAACGTGTATTTCCGTTGAAAACCGGAAGTCGAAATTTTTCACGATCGCAATACTTCCACTTACTATATATTTCATATATAGGTAAGTGAAAGTAAAAAAAAAAAAAACTAACAGTGACTTTAGTTAAAAAGTTATTATGTAAATAATGTGAGCGTTTATAATTTTAATTGATTTAAAATATTTTATGTAATAGTTATTTACACCACTAGTACAGAAAGTGGCATTTTACAGTACTAGGTCTGGTTTGAGGTAATTAGACCGAGTACTGTAGAGACACTTTCCGTAAAGCTGATGTAAATTATTTTACATCATACTGAAAAATGAAAAAAAAAAGTAAAGTTAACAAATAATGAATGTAAACGATATGGTAGGAGGTATTGATCACTCGTAAAAAATCTAAATATTTATATTTATATTAAATGTACATTAGCATTATTACTAATATTGAATCCGTTTTGAGTTAGTATACATATTATTATTCATATTATCTAATGGATCGTTTCTAAATAGATCATCAGCTTGTCTTTATTCCTGTAGTTTATTATGTGCACATTCGTATCTGTGTCGTGATTTTGAAGGTGTAGCTTCATTTCTTTGATTAATTTTAGTTTTGGGAATATTTCCAGCACTAACATCAAACATATTAAAATTAAAGTGATAAAAAAGATAATAAGTTCTTTAAGAGTTTTATTAACATGTGTTTTCTTTCTGAACAGTAAAGAAAACAGATTTTTCCTTTACACTACTAGTAGTGTAATGGATCACTTTCTAGGCTAGCTAACAGTCTAGAAAGAAATACTTTCATAAGCAGTATAATGTAAAGAATTTTAATATCTTTGTTTTTTACTTTCACTTACCTATATATGAAATATATAGTAAGTGGAAGTATTGCGATCGTGAAAATTTTCGACTTCTGGTTTTCAACGGAAATACACGTTTTGGGGTCCCCTGAGTCAAAATAACCAAGTCCCGCGAAATGGTCTGTGTGTGTGTGTGTGTGTGTGTGTGTGTGTGTATGTGAACAGACTAGCTCAAAAACTATTAACCGTGCGAACCTGAAATTTGGTATTTAGTGTATGTATATGCCCGCGATGTGACAGCAAAAATTTCATCAAATTTATTCAAAGGGAGGGGGTACTTTATTTAATAACTTTTTAAGTTTTTTTCGATTTTCTCAAAAACGGCTCTAACGATTTTGATTAAACTGAATATTTTAACTATTTATATGCCCGAGGTATGACTGTAAAAATTTCATCAAAATTGATCAACCGGAGGGGGGACTTTACTTAATAAATTTTGTATCACCTTCACGTGTTTTTTTTATTTACTCAAAAACAATTTTAACGATTTTGATCAAACTTGGTATTTGATGTATTTATATGCCAAAGATGTGATAACCAACATTTCATCACAATTGATCAACCGGAGGGGGGACTTTACTTAATAAATTTTGTATCATTTTCATGTGTTTTTTTTATTTTCTCAAAAACGTTTTTAACGATTTTGATCAAACTCGGTATTTGATGTATTTATATGCCCGAGATATGACTGTAAAAATTTCATCAAAATTGATCTTCGGGAGGGGGGACTTTACTTAATAAATTTTGTATCATTTTTACGGGGTTTTTTTATTTACTCAAAAACGGCTTTAACGATTAACAAAAATAAGATATGAATGTAGAAAAATGTGTAACTTTGGGAAATGATATTTAGCAAAACACGTCAATTTTTAATCTAAGTAAGTTGGTAAGTGAAAGTTGTGTGTTGCGCGCACGCACCAGATTTTTAATAGTATAGTCATGACAAAAGTAGTGTCGGCATTGAACCTGCAGGTTCGCTAAGCCTTTTTTATTATAATTATAAAACATTATTATAATAATTTAAATTATTGAAAAAAATATTATTCGCCGTTAATTTTTCCCAATGGTTCGGTGTGACACCAAAGTGAACAATTCTCCAAACGCCATATTTTGAGAAAACTAAACTTAAGCTTGAATTTTGTGAAAGATCCATAGCTTTTGAAGTAAAATATATTTCAATTCGTCTTTTATATTATTCAAACTATTATTTATATAGAACCAAATAAAAAATTAATACACTACGCAATTAAAAAAAAAAAATTAAAAATGTATTGAATTGGTATAGGGCTTATGAACTATGAATGATTACTCGAAAAAGTCTAGACTTTTAATTATTTATTACTATATAGCAGTATATACCGGTTTCACCCAGAGAATTTCCTTTTTTATATCTATAAAGTGAGACTTTTATCGACTCAAACGGTCGATTTCATAAAAAAACAATGTAAAGCGAGATCAAAACGATTTTTATAACAATAAAGAATATACCCAGAGATTGGTTGAAATTATGCAATTTTAATATGGACAGGTGTTCGCACCTGGTATGAAAGAATCACTGAGCAAAATTTGGAGAATTTAGGACAAGCGGTATGGATTTCTATAAAGAACAAACATAATTTCATCTTTATTTACATAGATTATAGCTATATATCCCGGTTTCAGCCGGGGAATTTCTTTTTTCTAATGAAACGGTCGATTTCGTAAAAAACCATTGTAAAGCAAGATCATTACGATTTTTATAACAATAAAGAATATCAGCTGAAGATCGGCTGAACTTATGCAATTTTAATATGGACAAGTGTTCGCACCTGCTATGAAAGAAGCACTGAGCGAAATTTGGAGTGTTAAGGAAAGACGGTGTGAATTTCTGTAAAGAACAAACAAACAAACAGAATTTCATCTTTATTTAAATAAATTTACATTTGGTTTTTATTTATTTATTTACATTGGTTACATCTATAAGAGTTATAGATATACCAACGCGTATCGAAATTAAAAGATTATTAGTAACATAAGGTTTGCCCTGATTTTGACTTTGAGCGCCACTGAAAAACTTTTTTTTTTTTTATTGAACTTTCTTCAGAACCTAAACTGGAACATAAGATCCCCGATACCGGAGCTGCAGAATGTTGTGAGTACCAACCACATCGACACCGAGCAGATGTTACGTGGAACCGGTAAATGGTTTCGAAGATTATCCGCACCTTTCCCAGCACGATTCTAATCCGTTTCTATAATATTCTTCTCACCCCTTTGAAGTATTATGCTTTCTCTATTTTATCTATTAAGGAATATAAATAAATCCTTCGTTTTTTACTTTCACTTACCTTATTTCACATATATGAAATATATAATATGTGAAAGTATTGCGATCGTGAAAAATTTCGACTTCCGGTTTTCAACGGAAATACACGTTTTGGGGTCCCCTGAGTCCAATTAACCAAGTCCCGCGAAATTCTGTGTGTGTGTGTGTGTGTGTGTCTGTGTGAACAGACTAGCTAGTGTATGTATATGCCCGCGATGTGACAGCAAAAATTTCATCAAAATTGCTCAAAGGGAGGGGGTACTTTATTTAATAACTTTTTAAGTTTTTTTGGAATTTTCTCAAAAACGGCTCTAACGATTTTGATTAAACTGAGTATTTGATCTATTTATATGCCCGAGATATGACTGTAAAAATTTCATCAAAATTGATTAACCGGTGGGGGGACTTTACTTAATAAATTTTGTAACATTTTCACGTGTTTTTTTATTTACTCAAAAACGGCTTTAAAGATTTTCATCAAACTGGGTATTTGATGTATGTATATGCCAAAGATGTAATAGCCAACATTTCATCAAAATTGGTAAAACGGAGGGGGCACTTTATTTCATATCTTTTTTTGCAATATTTACCTTTTTTCGATTACCTCACAAACGGCTTTAATGATTTCCATCAAATTCGTCATGTTTAATGAAAATTTGATGTTCTTTAATATCAGGTAAGCTTTATCATTCTTAAAATGTTCTGAGGGGGCTTATATGGGTTAGGGGACTTTCTTGTTTGTTTGTTTCCTATAAAGTACCTTTGTTTTTGTTTATATGGAGAAATTAACTGTCTCTCGTTACGCCTAAAAATAAGAAATGGCTAAATATGAGATATGATAAAACTAAAGAAAACATTAAGAGGAGAAAAAAGAAAAATATTCAGTCAACTCATAAAACTCGTTGAGCCCACGCTTGACGCTTTTAATGACTGACCATTGTTCATAATTAATGCCCTTCTGTTCATTTGAGAAGTAGCAATTAACAAAACGCATTAATTTCAAATCTAAGTAAGTTGGTAATTGATATACCCCATTATATTGAGCCCACGCACCAGATTTTTTTTCAATATGAAAAGTTCCGAGATATAAAAAAGAAACGTTTTCTGCTAGATGCAATGTTGAAGTCCTGAGTGGGAAATGTTTTATTTTTAACAATAAGTAGTGCGGCCCAAATACATTTAGTTGTTACGTATATAACACATATCTATCAATAAATAATTACATATTCATATTTAATAAATAATAACATACGTAAGTTTTATCTTTTCTGTATTTTCATATTATTCTCATTAATTTTGAGGGAGTGGGGTAGCGATGAGTTTCTGTGCCATAGTTCGTCTCGGCGGCCAAGAGACCCTCCTGTGGCAAACCCAGCCACTATAAAATGGTTACTCTTGATTGAAAAATTAAGGGGGAAACCTGGCGGTTGAGCGTGATCATGGTTTTTTATTATGATATTATAATTTGTTGGTTTTTATCTACAGTAAAGTATTTACCCCTAAAGTATTTACTTTAGGGGCGCCAGTTACTTTTCATAGTAACATGATCACTATTTGAGATAACAGTTCAGATTATTCCGCATAAAATTTACTTCCAATATCACTTTGGTGATTACTTCCTTAGTCTTGTTTATGTGGGAGGTTACACTGAAAACCATTTTATTCTAAATTAAGCAAAGATGAATTTAATTCAACTTAGTGGTGCTCTTCAATCTGAAAAGACTGCATTTAAGGCTCTTCAAAGGTACGGTTTACTAAACAAAACAAGGAAGTGCAGAAGGGGACACGACATGTAGATTTATTTTTATGAAACTAGCGGTAGATGATGTTCGTTCTTGTTCTAGTTATGTTAGTATGCAGAAGTATTTCCATCTTAATAAATGTTGTTTACGTTCTTAATTTTTTTATTTTTCAAACATATGGCATTGATAAATAATATAATATCCAAAATCATAGTTACTGTAGAAAGTAACTGGCGCCCCTAAAGTAAAAAAGATCCATTTGTTGTTTTTATCTATAATATTATAGTTCCTTTTTTCTTACAATAAATCTTTTACGACATTACAAAGCAACCGTCTTTATTTATTTTCTTCTTCTTCCCTTTCACTCCTTCTCCTTTTTAGTGAACTAATTTAAATATCTAAAAACAGTTAAGAGCTCACCTGTGGTGTAGTGGCTAGCATAGCAGCCTACAATACTAAAGATCGCTGGTTCGCATCCAGTGGTTCCTCTAGGATTTTTTAAAGGGAGTAAAAAATCCTCGACTATACCGTACCATGGATAGGACGTAAAACGGAGGTCCCGAGCCTGTATGATGTCAGGTACTCGTTAATGATCCATATCCTTATTATACCTTGATAGGTATAATTAGGATTTAGGACTCCCAATGGAACGTTTAGGACTTCCCGATGGAACATGGCCCGATCAGCCTTACTAGCATAAAGTAACGTTATTTAAACAAACAATCAGTCACACATGCAAATATTGCTAAACAAATTCGATGTTCGAGGCAAGACTAAATAAACCACAAGTCCTTATGTTTGAGAATGGAACATCCCGGAAGCCCTAGAACATTCCAAAACATCAGGTAAGGTTCTAATACATAGATGTAACGGTTCCAACAAAAGCCTGGAAATCTTTTCGAATGAAATAGATTCATTAATTAATCATATGATTTTGTTTCATTTTACAATATAAAGAAAAGTCAGCGAACCTGGCCGTGTAAATAGCCGAGCTACTCGTACATACTACATCATACATACTTTCATACAATTTATGAAATAAGTTTTTTATTTATTAATGATTTATTAAATCTGTTAATTTGCAATTAGTCAGTTTAGAGGCATGCTGGCTGTTCTACTCAACCTTGTACCTTACGTTAGTGCCTTTATATTGATATTATGGACTGTTATGGACTCACTATTGCTTCGCTCGTACGTAAAATGGCTTTATATAGTTTGTATATAATTTTATTCCTTAGTTTTAAGTTGTGTATATATGTTTAGGTTGTTCATTTCATTTCTTTCTTTATTTTATAATTGTTATAAAGGTATTAAGGATGGGAACCAATCGTTTACCGAATGTAATTGCCCTCAAAATAATAGAAAAAAATTTAAGTTGGATGAGTGCATTAAAAATACTAGGCAGAAGTTTTGGCATAGATTTTTTAGCCGAAGGGTTACTAGATCAGCTGGAAAGGCATAAAACTGACCTATTATCTAAATTGAGTCAACTAGCGAGGGATAGGTTTACCGAAAGAGCCAGAAATGCCGAACACCATTCATTTTATAAAAAATTGGATTATGAATTAACATATTTCGAGGCAGAGGATATACATTATATCCGACTTATTTTTAAAGCCAGGGGAGAGCTACTTAACCTTAATTACCAACCGTGGATTAATAAAAGAAATAATTGTTCATTATGCAATTTAAATGTTGCTGAGGATACGATGCACTTTATTTCTATTTGCTCGGTGCTGACGCAATTTAGATTAATTTTCTTAGAAAAAAAGGCACTAAATCTAGATGAAACGCTGAAATTATGAAATGGTCCTGATTATGGAAAATTATATTTATATCTAAAAAAAGCAATTGAATATAGAAACGAATTAGTTAAAGAATTTAATTATTAATTGTACTATGTATAACTTTATCTATGTATAGTAATGTTGTACGTTATTGATTGTATTATTGAATAACAAATAACCTCGACAGACGAACTCCTCTAGTTCATTGTCTACAATACGAGATTCAATGATAAGTAGATTGTAAATATTTTTTTAAATAAACGTATTTATCTATCTATCTATCTATCTATTTTATAATTGTATATTAATTTTAACTGTACATATTTGTGAAAATAGATTGCATGTAAATAGTAATGTCCGCTTATTAATAAGATCAAGCCCTATCTCCCTGAGCATTGCATGGAGCTTGTTTGTCTTGAGTTTATATACCTTTGGGTATGACACTTTCTTTTACCTTCATTATAAATTTAGAAATATGGCTTAATAGCCAGGCGCTCAACGATATTATAACTATCCAGCATACCTAGGGTCATAAGTTATTTTTAATATTTCTTGTAAGATTAGTAGCTTTATTTTCTATTTTAAGGATATGTATTAGGCCACTAAATAGAGTGGTCTGCAGGCTAGCTTAGAGAGCGAGAGTTTGTGTGTAAGTGTGAGAGAAAGATAAAGATAGATAGAGAGAGAGAGAGCGAGAGAGAGCGAGAGAGAGAGAGAGAGAGAGAGAGAGAGAGAGAGAGAGAGAGAGAGAGAGAGAGAGAGAGAGAGAGAGAGAGAGTGGCGAGGTGGGGGCACGGGTGGAACAAGTGGCGGGGATGAAAGGGACCGCATCCCGACTAATTTGATCTCTGGGCCGATGCCTTCGATTAAATCTCTCCATCCGCTGATACAGCTCTGTACCATATTCAATATTACCATATTGATCACCCTTGGTGCCGCCACAAGTGGATTAACGAGATTCCCTCTGTACCATATTCCTTCTTATATATTATCTCCGTATATAATATATATACACATATATATAGGTCGTAATATATCTTTATATTTATAGAGGTCCTCGTTCGAATATCGACCGAAAATGAGTTACAAAATCATTAGGTATCTGAATTTATAAATATGATATGATCCATATGACCTTATAGCCATAATTTGAGACTATGTAAACTAAACGAGAGAAATTTTTTATTTCGCTGTGCAAACTATAACATGAACCGGATTCATAAGTTTGTAACTTCGTAAATAATCGACCGAATTTTATCCTTTTATTTTTCAATTTTTAAAACATAAGGAGACCTGCGATACTGACAGAAAAAAATAATATCGCACGTTGGTAAGAAGATGGTTAACACTAAAAAAACTGGGTTTTGGATAATCAAATGTGAAATTTCAACTGCATTTTCAATTTTACCATATACCCACAAACAGCGACTAGGTCTTTGATCACAAATAGTCTACCTTAGGTGCTTTGAGTATGTAAAGTATCATTGCTAAAAGACGAGGTTAATTACAGATAGCAACAATAGAATTAACCAAATTCAGCTGATGTTATGTTTACATGACTATAATTTCTCCATCAGTCTTTCTCATTACTCTAGGTGGAATCATACAAGGTAAATATCAAATTTTATTTTATCACGTTAACCAGCTACATATTCAAATTTTCTAAGTACCCATGTCATGTAAACATACCATCAGCTGGATTTTGTTACTTCTTATTGTTAATATCTGTAATTAATCTTATCTTCTAGCAATGAAGTTTTAAATACAGTAAACCCTCATTATTACGAACTCGGATATAACAAACACCTCGATATAGTGAACAAAAATGCTATCCCCCTAAAATTACCATTATATTTCTGCTGAACCTCTCGTTATAGCGAAATCCCTCGGTTAGTGCGAAATACCAACTAAATTTGATGCCTGAGAATTATTATATTCTGTTATAACGAACTGCTGGAATTGTTATTATTATTTTTTTTTTTTTTTTTACTGTATTACGTAGAATGAGCGCGGGAAGACGAAATAGCACCAGTTTATAAAATTGAGGTGTTTTTTTACTCTTAACTAATCCGATTTGCTTTTGCTCTCTCTCTGATTCCATTGACTTTTTTCTCAAAACTAGCTCAGTTCTGTTTGGAGTTCTGTATTATTCGAATCAGTGTTCTGTAGTCGTTTATACTGTTCGTTTTTTTTAATACACAATGAATTCGTTGGTAGACGAATGTCACAAACGTAAATTCTTATCAATCGAGGAAAAATTAAAAATTCTCCTGGGTATTGAATCGGGAATTCTAAGTAAGAAAACCATATACAGAAAAATATGGAATTCACAAATCAAATTCATTATAAAAAACAAAGATAAAATAGATTCAACCGCAGCCCAAGGATTAACTTCAGCATCAAATAAACGACTGCGCTCTGCGGCTCATGAATATTTGGAAAAAAAATTGATAAATTCCTTTAAACAAATGAGATCTCAAATACCAATCTCAGACCCTCTTATTAACCATTCCGTATTATTCGAATAATAAGTTAAGGCTAAAGAACACTCAAGTGAACTTGGTAGGTAAATTAATGAATCTCATTGTTTATTTAATATGTAGTTTAACTAAAAATAAATTACATAAATGCGTTTTAATTTAACTAGTTCTAATGAATGAATTTCATTCTAAATATGACCAAATTAGTGCGGGCATTGGCTAAAAAAAAAAAAAGAATCCTCGGTTATAACGAACCTCGATATAGCGAACTCTGAATATCAAACCCCCTACCAGTTCGCTATATCGAGGGTTTACTGTATAGCTCATATCTTTGTCTTCACTATATTATACTCACTATAGTCTATTATAACTATCTTGCAATAGGATTTAGCCCCCTCTGTAAACTGAAAACTCATTTCTCGGATAAGTTAAATATATCAAAGTTCGCCATAAGCACAATATACAATAGCCTTTTTAACAAAAATGAAATATCTTTGTCAAAAAAATTAGATGTTTACAATTCTGCCGTTCGTTCAATAATATGTTATGCATACAATAGTTTTGAAGAAGTCGAAAAGCTCAATACATTTTTTATAAAGAAGTTTTCTCCCTTCCAGTAAATTCACCCAATTATATTTTGTATCTGGCATCTAATTTTAATCCGATTTTTTTTTACACCATAGATATACATCTACAATACTTACAAAAAGTACTTTCTTTACCGGAATCAAGGCTACCGAACATTTTGGGCAAGGAAATAATTAGAATGAAAATATTTTGGCATAAAGAAAACACCGAACTTTGTAATAAATTAAATATTCCATTAGAATACCATAATAGTCATATAATTTCCCGTATTCGCGGTCTTTATCATGAATTAAACAGAGACTTAGGTGAAAGTTATTATGATCCAATTTCTGTTTTTATAATTTTATTTATTTATTTTATACAATTATAGTTTACCAGGTGTGTAAATATGAAACCGGTATTCGCCAATGATAGGAGTTAGCAGTCAATATAATCTTCTAACTAATCCGTCAGTGGTGTTATCTGCTTTTGCCTACATGTAATAAAGAGATCCAATTGATACCAACATCAGTTTCATTCTAAAACCGTGTTTTTAGTGGCGTTGAACATGTCGACTTTTGTGCCAACAAATCAAAATTTGCGGACAGCATTTATTTTCCGTTTCCTTCTGAAAAAAATTGGAGCATTATCACATAGGATGCTTGTTGAAGCTTACGGAGAGCATGCCCTAGGCAAATCTCAATGTTTCGATTTGTTCAAAAAATTTAAAGATGGATTTCGATAAAAGAAACAAAGACCGTTGAAAACCACAAAAAAAAAACTTTGAAAACGTTGATTCGGAAGCCTTTGTTGGACAATTATTACATGTGACACCGTCTCCATTTGTTTGAAAGGCTCCAGGAGGTCGGATGGATCCAGAAGGTCGGAAAAGATCCAGAAGGTCGGAAAATGGGTACCTCACCAACTGAATGAGGCAGCAGGAAGCTCGAAAAAACCTCATGGCAAATGCTGCTCGCCAGGTACAGAAAAAAAGTCATTTCTTCATCAAATTGTGACTGGTGATGAAAAGTGGATTTACTTCGAGAATCCTAAGCGTAAAAAATCCTGGGTAACTCCTGGTGAACCATCGGCATCGCTTGGGGAGGATGAAAATGCTCTGTGTCTGGTGTGATCAGATGGGTGTTACCTACTATGAGTTGCTGAAACCTGGGGAAACTGTTAATACGGAACGCTACCTACAACAGATGATAAATTTGAATAAAGATTTGCGCCAAAAAGTCCCAAATTTCAAGAAAGGAAACACAAAGTGATCTTGCTCCATGACAATGCCCCATCACTTTCGGCTAAACGGACCAAGCAAACGATCCAAGTGTTTGGTTGGTAAATTCTTCAGCATGCGGCTTATTCACCAGATTTGGCCCCATCCGATTACCACCTACATATTTGCATCGATGGGACACGCACTAGCTGAGCAGCGCTTCACTTCTTATGAAAATGTAAGATATTGGTTAAGTGATTGGTTTAACTCAGAAGAGGAAGCATTATTTTGGCGGGGAATCCACAAATTGCCTGAATGATGGGAAAAATGCATGGATAGCGAAGGACAGTACTTCGAATAAAAAAGTATGTATCATTTTTACACAATCAACTCTTATTTGCTATTTGAAAAATTCCGGTTTCATATTTACCTGGTATATTCGTTTACCTATATGGAAATATATGTTTAGAGGCAGCTCCTGGCAGACGGTACCTTACCATGCCAATAAAAGCTTTTTGTATATATTTTAAAAAAAGAAATTGTATATTTATGTTTAATAAAGCTATCTATTTATCTACTCACTATAGTCCACATATATATTTTAATATAAGTTTAGAAGTAATACTAAAGCTGTAAAATATACCATGGGAATTCGATTAATAATGCAACAACCAATTTACTAAAATTTTAAATAAAAAAATTAATATTATTATGTCATCCGCAGTCTATAAGAGATTTATGGATTCAATTCGAAAATACCGCTCTGAAATTATAGTCATTTATGAAAAGAAAAAATTCGGAATTATGGAAGGATTAAAGGAATATGTATTCCATAGGGAAATAATAATTACGAAATCCTTAAGGAGCAATGTTTATTCATAACATATTTACGGATCGTAACAACCGGAATGAGGTATAATAATATATTTAAGGATTTGGAACAACCGGGATGAGGTATAATAATATATTTCGTGAAACGGGAGGAACGGTGATATAATTAATTTTATAATAGCCGAATAACGAAACATATTTCCTACACTTAAGCGTATACCATCGCCTCGTGATTTGAAATTCAAATAGTCCCTTGGATATGAAAATGGCTAATACATGCAGACATTTCGTATTTTTATTTTTTATATATTTTTTTTCATTTTATGCTATAGACTACATTCCTAAAAGATATCAAGAGATATTAGGGTGGCCGTGGTCATTATATTGAGGTTGTTATAAAAAGTATTAATAAATGCCTGCGTTCGTTGATTTCTTTCAAATTCACAGATATTATGTTTATTTATTCACTCATTTGATTAAGTATTGAAGTAATTGAATATCAGTTCTTCAGAGACCCAATGCGAAGATAGTTAATGGCAAGTTTTCAATGATCAGTACTAAATAGCGTATTCATAACTCACCAAGGACACGGTCAGTCTCTCACGGATCTCGATGCAAATATTTGCCAAGAGGAAATTTATTACTAATATTTGCATTGAATGGCGAATATATATTTAGTAGAGTAAGTATATAGAGGCAGTGGCGTAAATAGAATTTCTGGGTCTTTTGTAAAAATACATATCATTCATCATTTATAACTGATGAAAGTGAGCTAGAGATGCCTTTACAGTGTGCAAACCTCAACTTTGAACTGTTAATCCCCCCAATCTTGCCATTCAGGCGTACTACGAACAACTATTTACACTGAAACATGGAGTCGAGTGCACCTCTGCATCTTGTTACAATAATTTCTATTACAAAGACAGCTGACTTGGAACTAGAGGCTGTTCTGTCTTTTGCTCTAACTTATTATAGATATTAGTGGCGTCAGAAAAATGGTAAAAGAAGGTCTAGAAACTTATCTTAACTAACTTAAAAGGGACACTAGTGATATCCCCGAACAAGCGGCCGTGCAGGTTGTCATATCAAGCACGGGCGTCACCGCCGGGGGGACAGGGGGGACGCGTCCCCCCCAATATTTTGACAGGAGGGGACTTTCCCCCCCCCCCCCCCCCAATATTTTTGCAGGAGAGGACCCAATGTAAAAAATTTTAAAATTTGCGATTTTACGAATTTATCCGAGTTTAACCAATAAAATATTAGTATTTTGGCACACTCCGTTGTTAAAAGCATATCCGGGCGTATTGTATATTTGATGAACTATATATTCTTTACTTCAGCTTTAACTGTTTTTTTTTTGTTTTTTTTTATTGCTATCCATTTTTTTTTTTTTTTAACCTAGCAGCTTCATCCTACTTTTTATCAATTCGGTGAAGCTTATAGAAGTTGATGGAAAGCAATAAAATTAGTGGGATCAGGATCAGAAGAAAAGTTCGGATAAAATTCAATCAAGAAATTTGGCCCGCATCCTTCAACATTAAGCATTAACGACTCCCTATTTTAATATATAACTGAGGCATAAATTGACAAGTTTAAAGATACTATAAATCCCTTTAAAATACAGCGATGGAGAATGAATTAAATATCCCAACAGTTGTTTTTATGGGTTATTATTTCAACTTTTAGCCCTCGAATTTCTACCTAACCCATCAAGAAAAATATTGAGCCGTCCCCCCCCAATAATTTGGTGCTGGTGACGCCCATGATATCAAGAACGTGTCTTATTTAGGCCGAACACTGTACGAGTTGAGGGTATGGTTCGCTTATATATGCTTACTTCATATATGCTTCCTTGGTATCAGATTTCGTTTTAGGAAAAAAAAAAATAGGTTTATACTTTTGTACTCCAAACGTTTGAATGCAAACACTGTTAACATAGATACGATTTAATTAGAATAATTAACTACTTAGACATACAGCTATCTATAGTGTTATAACTACCCAAGGTGCCTTTATAACTGACAAATGTGCCTTTAGACTTTGAGAGACTCACATTCAACACGTAATCCCCCGAAACCTGCCGTACCTGCTTACCACGAACAACTATTTACACTGAAACGTGAAGTACAGCGACCAATGATGTCTGACCATCACCTTTGTACCTTGATATAACTAAAAGGGTCCCATCTCGTATTTTTTTAACTGGTTTTACTTCTCCAATAAGATTTTTTATGCTTTTATATATAAGGAACGGCGAAACCTTTCTGAAATCTAAGGGATTTCCATCGCTATCCGCTCCGGTCCTCTTAATTATCAAAAAATTTAGGTCTTTTTTCTTATATTATACTAGTTAGGGTGCCCGGCTTCGCTCCGGTAGTTTTAATAACAGAAAAACTTTAAAATTAAAGGAAATATAGAACAAAATTAGCACTTTCTTGAAACATGGTATCAATATTAAGATTCGATAGCTGCAGAGTCCGCCCAAATAAGGAACCCTATATACTTTAAAGAAGGTTGAAAATGGTGAATGAACAATTAATTTTGCTGCAACTTTGTCGAGTCATGCATCGTTTTTGATGGTTTCTGTGATTCTGAATTCTATAAGCCCATCCAAGCAGTCAGCACATAATAAGTTATTAGATTATGGTTGAAAAATATATTAGTTAAAAAACTATATTTCGATTACAACTTAAGCGCCGACTACTGTGATGGTCCTATTAGATCCAGAAGTTTAGAAACTACCGAAGATTCATAGAAACTTTTTTTTTAAGACCTTTCTTCCAGTTCAATCTCCCATAAGATATCCCCCCCCCCCGTTATTTGGCCGGACACTGCACCTACTATTACAAAGTGAAAACCAAAATATCACGAGGGCACAATTTTTTCATCATATTTCTTTTTATCCTGAACTATGAGGGGTGATAAAATCTTATTGAAAAAATGCTGTAATTGGATTTAGTCATTTTGTCAACTGGAATGCTCATCATACATAGTAATAAAACCATTTTTCATAATTACATACAATAAGAACACTTCAAACATTATATTTTCGATTTATAATCAGTCAATTCAGCTCTCCTTTTTTGTTTTATGTCTGTTTTTATTCGCTCACTGTACTACTCAAAAATGTTCACTCATATTGCATTAAATTAACTTAAGTAGGTATATATTATATATTGATTAAATATAATGTGTTAATCAATTAACCTTCTTATGAGAAAATTTATTTTGTAAGGTATCCAGTCGGTTTTCTAAATGATATGTAAAATCATTATTTTATTTTGAAAGAAAAGGTGAAACTAATTATTTTCGCTTGATTTTTTAGTAATTTAAAAAGAACAGCTGAACAAATACATAACCTTTACAACTTTAACGGAATGAATGAACAATAAACATCGAGTGAAACGCACCCTAGCGCTTCCTGGTAGCCTGGAGCTCGAACTAAATTTTTCATTCATAAACTCGTATCTCAATCTCAGAGAGGCTAATTAAATGGTGCTTGAAACTCGAGAGGCTTGAAACTCCAGCCCTTTTTTCTTCAATTTTACACCCTTAAGAGAAAAACAGAAACCTTCTTCTCCATTAGGGGTTATACAGCAACACGCTGACATAACTTCCTTAATCCCACGTGGAGTCGTTTTTGAGCCTTTTCGGCACGCACATTGTACACTTTGCTTTATAATATATATTGATTATAATTTACTAGCATTCCTCGTCGCGGCTTTGCCCGCAAGTCTTTAAAATCAACTTTGTGATCATCATCTTGGTATTGATTTAATATTATATGTGAACTGATGTTAAGTATGATTTAGTAGAATCGGAGCTTCCGTTTCGGTAGAAGAGAGGGAGACGCGCAATGGAGAGAGTTCACTAAAACCGCCGAAACAAAAAATTGCATACTCGTCGTGAACTTTTCATTTTTCGGCTTTAAAACATGGTTTTCGAACGCACTCAGGGGCTTTCGAGTTAAACTCGTCGCATCAAGATCTTTAAAATGAGATCAAATTAGATATTTTTTCTCGAAGTGCAAAAGTCCGCTAGAGTTAAACGACAATTTCGCAATTTAAACCCTTTAGGGGTTACATTTGTGAAATTCCTTTCTTAGTGGTTACCTATATCAGGTTTAAAATCTAAATTCCGAATTTCAAGTTTCTATCATTAGTAGTTTTTGCTCTGCGTTGATTCTGTCAGTCAGGACAAAGCCTCTTATATACATAGAGATATAATAAAAATTAAATATTAATTCTATATTGGTCTTGAGGCTAAGAAATTAGTAGTTCAGTCTTTTAAATTTGATCCTTTATTGGCCTCACACTATTTTTACAATAGTTGGTTCAACGTTTCGGCACTAAGCCATTTTCAAGAAGAAGACCTGTGACCACAATTTTTAAATAAATAAATTAGGCTGACTACCCTTGTCTAAAATTAAAATTTTTATTACTAGTTAACAACTATTGTCACTATTGTTAAGAATCACAGTCAAATGTAAGAATTTGACTGTGATTCTTAACAATAGTGACAATAGTTGTTAACTAGTAATAAAAATTTTAATTTTAGACAAGGGTAGTCAGCCTAATTTATTTATTTAAAAATTGTGGTCACAGGTCTTCTTCTTGAAAATGGCTTAGTGCCGAAACGTTGAACCAACTATTGTAAAAATAGTGTGAGGCCAATAAAGGATCAAATTTAAAAGACTGAACTAATAAAAATTAAATTAATATAAAATTTTAAAAAAAATTAAATTAATATAAAATTATAAAAAATATATAAAATTTAAAAAAACTATTTTTTTTTTGTAACTATGTGTTCTTGAAGCTTCACAAATACATATAACCTAAATTTCATTACAATTTCTTACTTGGTTCTAAAATTTTACTATACCATATTACGTTTTCAGGATATACGTTTTCGCGAATATGTTGCGTCGAGTTGCCGGTAGGTAGGTAACGTCCGAAACGGTGCCGAGTGCAAAGGTTTAAAGCGTTTCTGTCTGTTGAAACATACATACAAACATCCATAAATAGACCCTTGTATGGATACATTATATTCCCTAAGCTTGTATTGAAATTTTCACACAAACTCTTAAGTTAAGGTAAAACACATTAAAAAATGGGTTAGACACAGTCCTCCTTTATTCGGCGAATCAATCTAACGAAGCTTGGAGACGCCGAGGACCACCCAACGAAGGCTATAAATGCCTTATAGGTTTATTATCATTGCGACATCACAACTTATCCAAAGAGCTGTACCATTAGGAAGTTGTGGAGGGTGCCTAAAAGTGACAAGTACAGATGGAGCTACGTGACGTAGTGATGTAGGGAGGGCCCGGCATTATAATTCCCGAAATGTCAGGCCCACCCCCGTCCTCAAAGCATTATGTACACAATGCCTCCAAGGGTCCGATGTAAATGTAACTCTAATGAATGTGTTTGTCACAGCGCTGCGTAGCTGTCCTCGGTCTTTATTATTCCATCTTCTTCTTCCTATCTTCCCTCTGACTAGTTCCTCTTCACGCAGCTAAATCCGTAATTGGGGGAAATGGAGAACGGATCCGCAATCAGGAGAATAAATTACAAATCATTATCGAGAATGAGGCAGTCCTTGAAAAGTTCAAGTTTACAATTGGAGAAAAATAAGTGTTATCCTCTCTGGTTATTCTCCGTACATTTCTGTAATTCCAGCGAATAAGAGGTTAGCTAAAGTCGAATTTGCATTACTATGTATTACTTACTTATGTATGACTACTTGGTAATGTCCTTCAACCCCCCCCCCACTCTTGACTATCGCGACCGACTTTATCGGTCTACAGATCAGGTGATAGCCCGCTCTGTTATTAGGCTTTTAAAAAATTTATAACTCCTTTAAAGATACGTAGAGGGCATTGCTATCACCTATAAGGATGGCAGTAATATTCACGCCATTGTTCAGAAAACTTAAAAAAAAAATCTGGTGCATGCGCGCAACACACAACTTTCACTTACCAACTTACTTAAATTAGAAATTGATGTGTTTTATTAATTGCCACTTCTCAAAGACACATTTTTCCACATTCATTTCTTATTTTTGTTTTTATTTGCTGTACAAAAAACACAATTTTTTATTATTAAATAAAAGTTTTTAATTGTGGGTTATCCTGCAATGCAAGCATAATATTCCAATTCATCTGATTTTATAATTCTCAATGTAATTGTTAAAAATTTCATTTAGTTACCATGAAACAAATCATTTCCATTAAATGAACAGAACGGCTTTAATTAAAAACAATGTTCTTTCTTTAAAGGCGTACTCCGGATGCTTGGGCTCAACGTGTTTTACGAGTTGATGGAACATGTTTCCTTTTTTTCTCCTGTATATGTTTACTTGATTATTTTCATACTTCATATTTAGCCATTTCTTATTTTTTGGCGTAACGAGAGATAGTTAATTTCTTCATATAAGCAAAGACAAAGAAAAACGCAAAGAGACGAAGGGACTTATCTGCCGGAGCTTATATAAGGCCTAGGGATTAGGCGCTGGTAAGGCGCGGCAATGCGCGAAAACTTCGGAAAACCCAAAATACAAAATCTTTAAAATGAAGAAAAATGATAATTATAAGCACGGCAGAAATAAAAACTGGTGATTAGAGGTAGTTTTAGAGTTTATTGAACATAACTAAATAGTTAAAAGTGCTTAAAACGAGAAAAAAAATATATGTAGAAAAAAACTTAGCGACTGTTCAGTGCTCGGAACATGAAAGGGTAACCTGTTGGGAGGATAACCATAAAGAGTGAAAAATGCTTAAATTCCCCCAAATAAAGCGATTTATAGGGAAAAAACTTTGTAAACACGATCTTGGTGGGGTGAACAGATGACACAAGTGTTATTAAAAGAAAAACATCACGGGAAAAGAAAATAGCAAACCACGTTGTAAGTACATGATAAAACTTAGTAAATTAGAATGTTTAGGGAGTTTAATCATTTAAAAATGAAAAATTCACATTCCAAGACTTTTTGTCCAAAAATCAGTCAAATGTAAATACATATGTAATATTTTTAATAGTGTTGTACAATGAATTTATTATTTCATTCGTTATTTTTAAAGATAATTATTCTGAGAAAGTCCAGTTTTTCTTATATCTATCTATCTAAAAGAGAAAAATGATCGATTGTGGAGATCGATTAATCGAGTTGGTCCGTATATGAATAATTGAATTCGGGCATCAATGACAAATGACAGCACTCTGTTACACTTTATGTTTTTTTTTCTCTCTATATTTCCCCGCCCAGGATCTTTTATTTGAATAATTATGACATAATTAGGGCCGTGAAGAGATGGATGGACCTGTTGAAGAAGGTCGTGTGGGGAAGACACTGGTCTCCTTGAATCCCTGCGTCGCTCTATCTTTCACGGGGATCTGTTAAGAATTCTGGGGTATCGGCCCAGGTAGTTCTGAAACACTATCCTTTACCAGCCCTAATAATGTTCTTATAAAGGACATTATAACTTTATAGAGGTATTCGAGTGTAAGTTTTTTTTCTATCAAAGTAGCCATTCTTATCTAGATTGAATTTTTGTTTTCTTTTTGCCGCCAAAACGTAGCGTACCCAATGAAATGGTTCTATAAATCATATCTACCAAATAAAACCTTCTCAACTATGATTTTTTTTCAATAATTAATTCGAAATGTAATAGATAGGGTTAACCGTACAGTTATTGGCAACTTTAAGACTAAATTTCGGTGGTGGCATTAAAAAAAAAATACTTTTTATGAAGGGATGTAATTGTAACATCCTATAACTCCTCTTTATCTATCCTTATACAGACTCAAGAGTGATTTTTTGGGTCATAGTCAATAGTTTTACAATATGGCAATATTTATTTTTTTAAATCTAGTTATTAGCACCCTGTGGATTTAATTGTGAAATCTTCCCTACGGTTAGTTTGTTAAGGTCTTACTCCATAGATGACTTAGAGGACCCTTCAAACATTAGACTCATGTATATCTTGTAATAAAATTAGGACTTGTTTACCTATTTCTTTAAGTTAAAGTTGGGGTGCCAATAACTGTACTGAGTGCCAATAATTGTACGGTTTACCCTATTATAGGTATGATTATGACGATTTAATAAAAGAATATTTATTATGGTAAAATACAATCTTAAACAAAATATTATCTTTTTATTTATTTGAATTCCATAACTTAAGCCCTTTGTACTCAACAAAAAGCAACTTAATTCTTTTTTACCAAGGAAAAATGAACATGGCCCTAAGGGTGTTGAAAAGTTAGGAAAAATCAAATCATTTTTCACAATTATTCAAATAAGAACCTAGGCGGGGAAATATGGAGAAAAAAAAACATAAAGTGTAACAGAGTGCTGTCATCTGTCATTGATGCCCGAATTCAATTATTCATATACGGACCACCTCGATTAATCAATCAACATAACCGATTATTTTTCTCTTTTAGATAGTTAGGTATATGAAAAACTGAATTTCTTTGAATGATTCCTTTAAAAATAACGAATGAAATAATAAATATCTGGTCATTGTACGACACTATTAAAAATATAGCATATGAGGCGTTTGGTTTCAAAACCGGCTACATCCATTTTCAACAATTTTTCAGGACTGATCAAAAAAGGACCGATTGGAAACGCTTTTGATAAGAAATGGAAACTGTTAAAATCGATTTACGAAGGATCTAAACGTTTTTGAAACAAATCCGTCTGACACATTTTTTTAACATTAAAAACTTGAAATATATGAAGAAAAAAATTGTTTGGAAAAAATGGATGTAACCGGTTTTGAAACCAAACGCCTCATATGTATATTACATATACATTTGACTGATTTTTGGGCAAAACTGAAGTTTTGGAATGTAAAGGTTACAGGACGACATCCCAATGATTTTAAAAATCATATCATATCCTAAGGGGAGCGGGGTAGCCCACTGGTAAGGCAGTGGACTGCTGTGCTAAGGTCCCCAGTTCGAATCTGACATGGCTTATGATATCTTTATTATTCGCCACAGTTCGTCTCGTGGGCCGAGAGACCCTCCCCAGCCTCTGTAAAGTGGGTACCCTTAATTGAAAAATTAAGGGGAAAGAACCGGGCGGTTGAGCGTGATCACGGTCAAATCACCTCCTTGCACGACCGCTGACTAAGAAACAGTACTCTTCCTTACATAGTACTGAACCCAAGACCCTTTAAGGGTTGTAGTGGTACAGGTTTTTTTTTTTTTATCATATCCTAAATTTTAAATATTTCTTTATTGATGAATCACTAGATTATTCCATAAAAGAATATTTATTATGGTAAAATACAATCTTATACAAAATATCATCTTTTTATTTATTCAAATTCCATAACTTAAATGCCCTTTATATTCAACAAAAAGCAACTTAATTCTTTTTTACCATGGAAAAATGAACATGGCCCTAAGGGTGTGGAAAAGTTAGGAAAAATTAAATCAGTTTTTTTTTTAATGTTGAAATTATGATTTTATATTTTTTTAAGATGATGAGTACAAGGTAAATGTTGTATCTTTGATTGGAATTTTTTATTTTTTCTATTTTGTTGCATAAAACGAATGCCACGCTGCTTAAGAAGGGCCAAATAGTAGACATATGCCACACTTAGTGCTTATGGTTCAATTGCAGGCCTTTGAAAGGATTTATTTTTATATATCCTAAAGAAATTTTCATTATTTCCCACAAGGATTATTGATATATTAATTAATGAATATTTAATAAATAATAATGATTTATTGATCAATTAATTAATCAAAAAATGCATAAAATTGATAAAATGCAGTTCTATAACGCAACTTAAATGTATTTGTGGTATATTTTTACTTTCACTTACCTATATATGAAATATATAGTAAGTGGAAGTATTGCGATCGTGAAAATTTTCGACTTCCGGTTTTCAACGGAAATACACGTTTTGGGAGCCCCTGAGTCGAAATAACCAAGTCCCGCGAAATGGTCTGTGTGTGTGTGTGTGTGTGTGTGTGTGTGTGTGAACAGACTAGCTCAAAAACTATAAACCGTGGGAACCTGAAATTGGGTATTTAGTGTAGGTATATGCCCGCGATGTGACAGCAAAAATTTCATCAAAATTGCTCAAAGGGAGGGGGTACTTTATTTAATAACTTTTTATGTTTTTTTCGATTTTCTCAAAAACGGCTCTATCGATTTTGATCAAACTTGGTATTTGATGTATTTATATGCCCGAAATATGACTGTAAAAATTTCATCAAAATTGATTTACCGGAGGGGGGACTTTACTTGATAAATTTTGTATCATTTTCACGTGTTTTTTTTATTTACTCAAAAACGGTTTTAACGATTTTGAATAAACTTGGTATTTGATCTATTTATATGCCCGAGATGTGACTGTAAAAATTTCATCAAAATTGATCTACGGGAGGGGGGACTTTACTTAATAAATTTTGTACCATTTTCACATGTTTTTTTTATTTACTCAAAAACGGTTTTAACGATTTTTATCAAACTTGGTATTTGATGTATTTATATGCCCGAGATATGACTGTAAAAATTTCATCAAAATTAATCTACGGGAGGGGGGACTTTACTTGATAAATTTTGTATCATTTTCATGGGTTTTTTTATTAACTCAAAAACGGTTTTAATGATTTTGATCAAACTTGGTATTTGATGTATTTATATGCCCGAGATATGACTGTAAAAATTTCATCAAAATTGATCTACGGGAGGGGGGACTTTACTTAATAAATTTTGTATCATTTTCACGGGTTTTTTTATTTACTCAAAAACGGCTTTAACGATTAACAAAAATCAGATATGAATGTAGAAAAATGTGTGACTTTGGGAAATGATAATTAGCAAAACACGTCAATTTCTAATCTAAGTAAGTTGGTAAGTATAAGTTGTGTGTTGCGCGCACGCACCAGATTTTTTACTTATATAATATGTATTTATATTATGTTAGTATTTATAGTATTTTTTATTGATTTATCAAAAATCTTATTTTCTATTTATTGTAGAGCACAAGACTCACGATATTTTATAGAGATTTTATACTGATATTGTTATGTTAATTTGTACAAGACTTTCTTTGCCATTAACAAATAAATATATAAATAAAAAGTGTTTATAAAAAAGTTTAAATACACAGTGCATAAAATAGGCTTATCTACATAGACCTTTGATCTGCACACGTTTTGGTAAAAATGATTTAATTGTTATCAAGTGTCGCTTTGAATGACTACCGAAAAACAAATATTTCTTGCACCCTTAAGATCAGCCTAATTATATTTCTTAGTAAACTCATTTCGCTTAAACCGATTGACGAATAAAAAAAAAAAAAATAAAAACCATATTTTCATTAATAATAAAGCCCTTTTGCCCATAGGGATGATTTAATATCTATAAAAATAATTTAAGGCTACCAATCGTCGTCGGAAAATTCCGGTGTATGAAGTATCCTAGGATAGGATTAGGTCATTTATAATACCGAAGTTTTTAATGGATAAGAGAAACAAAATGCGTAAAAAGATTGAGGAGAAAAGGTTATCATCGCATTTTGCCTTAAGATATTCTGATTTGTCCAGGCGCTGATCCTGTCCAGGTTGTCCTGAATTGCGAAGCATATTGGGTGCACGAGAGTTGGATCGGAATATTCATTATCGATCAGATTGTGAGATTCGATAAATGCATAAGAATTGTGTTTTAAGGTTGATTTACAATTAAGTTCAATTCCATGCAGGCCACTATAAAGAGGGCATGGATCATGGAGAGCGGGGTTGGTTGGCATAGGGGGTAGGTTGGCCATTGGCTTATAGTTTCCCTCACACCTGCTGTGAAGGCCCCACCATTGTACCATGTGACTCGCTCGACCTCGGGAGTCTTGTCCTCAGTTTTCAATCCGATGCTAACAGTGTAGAGAACAGTGTGCTTCATTGATTGATTTTACAACATGTAAGTAAATCTTTATATTTTCAGTAAATTTGGTTTAAAGGCATGACAAAACATTTGACTGCGATTCTGTTCACATAGCCCCAAACTCCTTCGAAAAACCCTATCTTTCAACCTACCAGTTTCTTGTTTGATTGTTCTCCCCTGTCCTGGCAGCCATCTTTCATATGTTCTCTCCTGTGGGGTTAGTTGGGTCTTTTCAACTGGGGTTTGTTGGCGCAGTAGCAATTCACAAAAGCAACGTAAAAATAAACAAAGGTGAAACTAGCAATTGTCTAGTTCCAGCGAGGAGGACGAGACCTATTTTTCTTATGCAGAAATTGACGACTATGGTCATTCTATTTTCCTTTAAAAGCTGTTAAAAACCGATTCAAAATTATTATACAATTACAGTGCAGCTTTTAATAACAATAATATGTGTCAGGCAGTACTTGAATGAGATGGCTAAATAACCCCACCTTCTAGGCCAACCTGCCCCTCACAGGGGGTTAATTGGCATTCTCTGGATTGAAAAATTCTTCAATTTTCTATGATCTTAGTATTGAATATTATGTGGTGAAAAAAATACTTTATGTACTCTAATACTTGGAGTTTACAGTGGTATCAGCCCTATTGGGATTATATTAACAGGAACGACTCAACAATCAAAAAAGTGAAAACTGTTGCCAACCAACCCCGCTCTCCCCTACTCATATGGGACATTATACAGCGACGTTAAAAGGATTGTGAATTCTGCAGGCATGAGAGAATGAAGAAATGAGTCAGATTTAAGCCGACAAAGTATAAAACTATAAATATGAAGTAGAGGAAGACTAGTATGCCCCGACAGGTTTCGGAATTAATTGTAAGTGAGCTACACAAGCTCGGGGATGGTGCTGCATCCGCAATGATGTGGCAGGGCTTCAAGGAGGAGACGGTTCTCACATTTTAAGCCTTCGACACTACAACACATCCTGTCAGCTTCTTGGCTGAGATTCCTTAAATGTTCGATTCCTTTTTTAAATCGGGCACAGGTCCAGAAATCCTTCCCAAAAGACGTGGATCTAAACAGATGTGAAAAATCTTATATACAAACCATGCATAATACGGTAGGTTGAAAGGTAAATAATAGTCGATGAAGGTAAATGGATGATGGAAAAATGGAAAATTTTTTCTGGGGTTGTTGGGCGCAATTATTATCTTTTTACCGATTCATCCGATTTTAACAAATTTTGTCACATTGTTCGTTGATTATCTGAATACATCTCTAATGAATGCATTTCACATAAATGTTATATAAGTTTTTGGGTGGAGGATTACATATTAACTTTTTAACGCCATATCCGATCGCCATGAAATATGAAAGAATGATTGTTTCATAGGTCAAATAGGAGTATAATAAGGCTGATTCATCATAATTTTTACAATTACATTTTATGGGGAGGGGGGGGGGTTAATAATTGACTTTCTACCGGTTTAAGTGACAAAATCAAAAACTAAGTTGGAGCTATGCACGAAGGTGTATACCTTATTGGCCAATTGTACCCATGGACCATAACTGTACTTAATAACTTATATCTCTGTCCGTCAAGTAAGTTGTAGTCAAATATTAGATGGTCATAAGTTTGTTATGTCTGTCCGTCCCACAAGCGAAATTCGTTTTCTTCTGTTATATTAAATCGACGTAACTTCTTGTTGGTCCGTGACCAGTCAGTACCTGTGTACGTCTACTGTTGATTGTACGTAGCTTTTGTCTCTTTTCTAATTTATTTATGTATTTGTATAAATGTCTACCGTTCATTGTTGACTGTCATTTGTTATCCCATTTTATTTTTTTTAAAACGAAATACCTTCTATTTAAAATAATTTATTTTAAAATAAAAATTAAAATAGTGGAGAGCGGGGTTGATTGGCATAGGGGGTAGGTTGGTCTTTGGCTTATAATTTCCATCACACCTGTTGTGAAGGCGCCACAATCGTACCATGTGTCCCGCTCGACCTCAGGAGTCTTGTCCTGAGGTTTTAGTCTGATGCTTACAGTGTAGAGAAGTGTGTGCTTAATTGATTGATTTCACAACATTTAAGTAAATTCTTATATTTTCAGTAAATTTGGTTTTAAGGCATGGCAAAACATTTGACTCCAGTTCACATAGCCCCAAACTCCTGAAAAACCTTTCGACTAACCAATTTCTTGTTTGATTGTTCTCCCCTGTCCTGGCAGTCGTCTTTCATACGATTTCTCATGTGGGGTTAGTTGGCTATCTTCAACTGGGGTTTGTTGGCGCAGTAGCAAGTCACAAAAGTTAAATAAACATAAACAAGGGTGAAACTACCACTTGTCTGTAGTTCTAGCGAGGAGGAGGAGAGCAATATTTCCTATGCAAAAAGAGACGACAGTCTAAACTTTATGGAATCTTTATGAACAACGAAAAAGATAATAAAAAGATCACCTTCAGCCGCAATCGAAGCTTGTTGATGAACCAGCCACACCTGGCTACCATGAAAATGAAACTAATGCACCTCAGACACTTTCTCATGATACGATTGAAGGGCCAGAGAATATTTATCCTACCTAAAGTTTTTGAAGATGTGTTAAATTTGTTTTGTTTTATCAAAATTTTGTTTACATAGTTCTAACGCAATGATGCTTCTAAGCCATTTCATTTTTTTAATTTCTGCTGTTTGAAATGTTATGTAATTTTGTTCAATTTAAATTAATGCAGCCATTTGGTAAAATGCAGCCAATTGTTATTCTATTTTCCCTTAATAGCTGTTAAAAACCTATCAAAATTATTGTATCATTATAGCGCAGATTTTAATAACAATAATATGTATCGGGCAGTACTTGAATGAGATGGCCAAACAACACTACCTATTAGGCCACCCTGCCCCACATGGGGGTTAATTGGCATACTGTGATCATAGTGTACTTGAAAAAAAAAAATACTTAAAGTACTCTAATACTTGGGGTTTACAGTGGTATCAGCAATATTGGGATTATGTTAACAGGAATCACTCAATAATCAAAAAAGTAAAAACTTTTGCCAACCAACCCCGCTCTCCCCTGCTTTTTGCCCAGGAATGGTGTTATCTTATTGCATCATTCATTTAAAAATACAAAAAAATCTATTAGCCTAAATTTTTGTTGGTTATAAAAGCAAGAATAGTGCATTTTATCCTGTAAGCGCATCTAAACATTTATTTTGTACAAATACAAGTTTTTTTTTTTTTTTTTTTTTTTTTTTTTTTTTTTTTTTTTTTTTTTTTTTTTGCACCATGATAAACCTATACGTACAAATTTTGTTTGTTATCTAAATATAGGTATATTTTATTCCAAATTTCGACAAAGCTTCTCTTTTCAATCGGCTTGAGATTCAACAACGCCTCTGCTTTTACCGCAGGAAGTCGTTAGTCATACAGTCTGACCGAGAATCGCCGACATCGCTGAAACATGCGAAGGGGCTATTATTAACTTAATAATTAGCTTGTACATGGAAGAGGGGGGCGGTGAGCGGTGAGGGGGGAGGGGGGTCAGTGAACAGAATTAATAATTCAGATGAAGCGATGATGACAGGGCTGAGATGGAGGCCCTTGCGTCAGGTTCAGTCTTGCATCATCGTCATCTGTTGAGCCTCATCTGGTTAAAGTTCACTCTTATCTAGGCGGGATTACGACTCGATTAAAATGAAATAGCTATCCACACCAACTCAACTCTGGATCCGTATGCGCACCTACAAGGTATAAGGTACAGGAAGGAATGCTAAATACTTTTGGGGATGGATTTTCTTTTTTTTCAAATTAAACACCTAATATTTTTCCTCCTAAAAATTACTTTTTCATAGAGGCAAATAGTCTTATGGGCACCGCATGGTAATATGAATGAATATATTTTATTTGTAGAGGTGAGAGATAGTCAACTGTTAATCTTTACAACAGGTGAAATGATGATCAGGATTTTCAGTTTGAAAAAAAATTTATTTTCGAAAGCCAACGTTTCGATCCAACTTGTGAATCTTCATCAGGGCTAAAAGAAAACAAATATATGAGTATCTATGCTAGAAGATGACAATAAATGAATATTTTACATTACTGATAATAATATAAAAGATGGTAAGCATTATACATGAATACTTAAATAAGTAGCTGGTTAGCAAGATAAAATAGAATCTGATATTTACCTTCATGAGTCAAGGTAGATACAAAGACTGAAGTTAAAATAAGGTAAGATGTAGTGGTAGGGGATAGTTTGCCGACTTCAAAGGTTAATGATGGGGAAACCCAACGCTTTTGAAGTGAAAGGCTACATGACAACTGAGTGAAAATAAAATATAAAAACTAACAAAATATATGGTACTGTATACAAATTGTTAAGTCTGGACTCAATAATAACACAAAATTGAGATAATACATAAGGTAACAATGCATAAAAAATTGAAAAATAACAGAAGGAGATTATACAATACTAAAGATAATAATAACACAAGAGGTACATCGATAATTGCGGATACCGATGAAATCAAAACTAGAATTTGAGGATGCGGAAGATGTTAGAATAAGTGGATGAAATTATCCTTTATCAGTTTTTACAGGGTTATTTTTTTTATTTTAGCCCTGATGAAGATCCACAAGTTGGATCGAAACGTTGGCTTCCGAATTTTTTTTTTTTCAAACTGCAAATCATATTTTATTTGTTTTCAGGGAATACCTCATACGAATAGAGTTGGCTGCAATAGTTAAATATTTATTTTACAAACAGTATTCTAACTTTAAACAAAAAAATATATGGTTTAGTATGGTTCTAGGCTTGGTGGAACTAATTAATTGTCGGAAAAAACTGTTATATGATAAGTAGTAATATAAATATAAATATCATATGTATAAACAACAAACTTTTATCAACAAACAACTATTTTATTAGAAGATAAAAGATTGCCGGCCATGGTCGAATCTTTTATCTTCTAATAAAATAGTTTAAAAATTATAGCTTAATTATTCAACCAAAAACCATAAATAAATGAATAACATCATTAAATATAATATCACACTATCATAACATAAAGAACCATAATAAGAACCATCTACCTATCATGTAATATAAGCAGTCAGTAAACAAATTGAAATATTATATACAATCCAAATGGATATGACCATTAATAATTAATAAATAATAAAATATAGAACATAAAAATAAATGGTTATTAACGTCAATTAACGACGGTTACATCATAGCATTTTATTATTTATTCATTAAAAATGAAGGATTTTTGCTTACAAAATTGCCTTGTAAAAAACAAAAGGATTTTTAGCAATTCAACATAATTTGAGCTGTTAATGTTGACATGTAATCATGACGAAAAGCAGAATAAATCGGACGGTGGACCAAAACTTTAAAAACATCTTTACGTTCACTTTAGTAGCTTATAATAGATATTGCAGCTTTGCTTTGGCTTAAAGTAATATTACATATTGTTAAAAGTTTATTTAGTAATGTAACTACCGGAGAGTCCAAATACCTGAGGCTCATACGGGCATCCTTAATATTTAAAAAATAAGGAAAAACATTAATATAGGAACGGCCTCAAATTGAAGTAAAAGGTTATCAGAAGGCGTGGGGGAGCAATGATGTCGACCTCTGTTGCAATTTGTGAGTTGTCTTATGTTTTATGTTCATGGCTGTACAAAAACTTAGTAATGTAAGAATTCATTCTGATTTTACCACCAATAGAAGGTATTAGCGCATGATACTAGTTTGTTTTAGTTTTGTTTTTGTTACATTATGTAAAATCATTTACCCGTTTCAAGCCAACCGAGGTGCACCAAATCTGCTCATATGAATACAGATGTCATAGAGCCATCAGAGAAGGAACAGGTTGAAGAAGTTTTGGCATCCGTAAAAACTTACAAGGCCCCAGGAGAGGATGAGATCCCAGCTGAGTTATGGAAGAAGCATGAAGGAGATACATTAGCTGAGGAAATGTAACATCTGATTTTTGACATCTGGATGTCGGAAGAGATGCCAAAACCGCATTAATATGCCCATGTTATACCAGGTGTGTAAATATGAAACCGGTATTCGCCAATGATAGGAGTTAGCAGTCAATATAATCTTCTAACTAATCCGTCAGTGGTGTAATCTGCTTTTGCCTACATGTAATAAAGAGATCCAATTGATACCAACATCAGTTTCATTCTATAACCGTGTTTTTAGTGGCGTTGAACATGTCGACTTTTGTGCCAACAAATCAAGATTTGCGGACAGCATTTATTTTCCGTTTCCTTCTGAAAAAAATTGGAGCATTATCACATAGGATGCTGGTTGAAGCTTACGGGGAGCATGCCCTAGGCAAATCTCAATGTTTCGATTGGTTCAAAAATTTAAAGATGGGTTTCGATAAAAGACACACAAAGACCGTGGAAAACCACAAAAAAAAACTTTGAAAACGCTGATTCGGAAGCGTTTGTTGGACAATTATTAAATGTGACACCGTCTCCATTTGTTTGAAAGGCATGGAAAAGATCCAGAAGGTCGGAAAATGAGTATCTCACCAACTGAATGACAGGCAGCAGGAAGCTCGAAAAACCTCATGGCAAATGCTGCTCGCCAGGTACAGAAAAAAAGTCATTTCTTCATCAAATTGTGACTGGTGATGAAAAGTGAATTTACTTCGAGAATCCTAAGCGTAAAAAATCCTGGGTAACTCCTGGTGAACCATCGGCATCGCTTGGGGAGGAAGAAAATGCTCTGTGTCTGGTGTGATCAGATGGGTGTTACTTACTATGAGCTGCTGAAACCTGGGGAAACTGTTAATAAGGAACGCTACCTACAACAGATGATAAATTTGAATAAAGATTTGTGCAAAAAAGTCTCAAATATCAAGAAAGGACACACAAAGTGATCTTGCTCCATGACAATGCCCCATCACATTCGGCTAAACGGACCAAGGAAACGATCCAAGTGTTTGGTTGGTAAATTCTTCCGCATGCGGCTTATTCACCAGATTTGGCCCCATCCGATTTCCACCTATTTGCATCGATGGGACACGCACTAGCTGAGCAGCGCTTCACTTTTTATGAAAATGTACGAAATTGGTTAAGTGATTGGTTTGACTCAGAAGAGGAAGCATTATTTTGGCGGGGAATCCACAAATTGCCTGAATGATGGGAAAAATGCATAGATAGCGAAGGACAGTACTTCGAATAAAAAAGTATCTATGTATCATTTTTACACAATCAACTCTTATTTGCTAGTTGAAAAATTCCGGTTTCATATTTACACACCTGGTAAGAAGGGGGACAAGATGGACTGTGAAAACTGCAGAGGCATTGCATTGTTAAGCTCAACGTTCAAAGCCTTCTCCATTTTCTTAATGAGCAGCTGGGGAAGTGCTTTGAAAATAATATTAATCTGTACCACCTCTTCATCGACTAAAGACAAGCGTATGACAGTGTAGACCGACGCCAAGTTGTATCAGGCCATGACGAAGATGGGTATCCCAGAGAAACTGATACGATTAGTGAGCACAACCCTGGAAGGGAAAGTAAAAATCCAAAGTACTAAGTCAAGTTGCTTCAAGGAGACCACCTGTTCCCCATCCTATTCAACTTGTTTTGGAAATAGTAATGAGGGCCATTAGGACTAATCCTGGAGCAACCGAATGACAGCACCTTGCTTTTGTTACAGCCTTAAATTCACATACAAAAATCTATCATTTATCGTCGATAAATGATAATCCTACATTATTTATTTATAATATATGTTGTGTAACACTTAAGTTGGTTTAAAATATTCTTACTACAAGAAAATTATAATTCACAATGCCAAACAAACCATAAAAGCTCAAATCAATAACAACGTTACAAAAAGTAACTACTAGTAACAATACAGTGACTCAAATGTAACCTTATGCTTCGATTTCAAGGATAAGCCCCCAGCCCATTGCTCCTTATATTTAGTCCGCAACCGAACAGGAGTGCATAGACCATTCTCGTAACATCCAGAACACGTACTAATACAGTTATGTAACTGTTCCAACAAAAAATCTAGAGCTCTTTATAATGTAACGAACAAAATCATTCGATTCTCTTTCACGTCAAACTGTGCCTATATCTAATAAGATTGTTTTGAACCGTTAGCACTGCCTTCTGTAGTTATCTTTCACCATTTTCGTTTTATCTCTAGAAGCACGCAACAAGAAAATGTGTGCTCTAATGCACGAACACGAGTTTCAACATTTCACTTACACCGTTATTTAGGAACGAGAGAGACTGGTAAGTCTTCGGTTAATTACAGTTCATTCTATATATTGGAATCGCCCTCCTGGGGTGTAGCAAGCCTTTACACTGTAAATTTTCAATAAATACTAGAGAAAAAAAAGGGTATTACTTCGATTAAGCACCTGCAAGACGGCAGCCAGCCACGATTCAGTTCGGGTTTACCGGAGTGTCCCCGAGATAGAAACTTCCTCTGATGGTGCATACTTTTATTTGCACCTTTCACAAATAATAAGCGGCAATCAGCAAATGAGTTGAAAACTGCTGTATGTTGGCATTTTAAGGCATGAGGGAAAATAGTGCCCAGCAGAACATCATCCCGGTCTTGCTTCAGGAGAGGAGGTCTCTCATCCAACTCCTTTTTAGTCGCCTCATAAAAGGCATGTCGTTTGTGGCCATATCATTAATAAGTCTATTGTTATGTCCGTGCAATTTGATATGGAAGCCAGAATAGAGAGTACTTATTTCTTCGTCGATAGTTGCTAGTTAAAAGTCTGTATATAGTGTTTTGTTATTAACGTATAAAGGAGCGTTCTTTATTAGTCGTAAAATTTTGGTTTGAAAGGTTTGTAGTTTTTGTACGTCCATGTGGGTTTCAGTAAATATGTGTATGTACTAAGTTTCTGTCTGATTTTCAATTTTTATTATTTTGAAAATAGTGAGTATAGTATTTTCAGTCGCTTGTTTAATGTCAATATTTTCAAAATGACATGAGGGCCCCAAGTCAACCTTCTGTCAAATATTAGCCCAAGGTATCGTACTTTGTCTGTTTGAGGAATTTTGTGGTCGCCGATATAAACTGGTGGACATGTATCTCGTCAGAGGGTGAATGTTATGTGTTGTGATTTGTCATGGTTCAATTTGATTTTCCAAAGTGAATAATAATGTTTCAAATGGATTAAGTGGTTTTGTAAATTTAATGAAGCCAGTCTTGGGTCATGTTGTTTTGTTATAATTGTTGTGTCATCTGCATAGGTTGGTGTTAATGTTTCGGGGTGTGTAGGAATGTCATGTGTGTATATAATGTATTGCAAGGGAGCGAGTATTGACTCCGGCGGAACTCCTGCTAAGATTGGTCGGATTGAAAAAATCTCTGAGCATTGCCGGATAGAGAAAAATCCGAATAGAGAAAAATTTTATCTCTATTTTGCAAATTTATTTGTTTGTTTTTTTAACAATATTTCATTTTACTCCTTAAATGATTAAATCGGTTCGAGTTAAATGCACATATAAATGCAAAAGATACAAATAAATAAATTAATAATATAAGAATCCGAGAATATCTATCATCTTTTTGTTATTTCAAGAAAAATGTATTTAAATAACCAAAAAGGATATTTTTTTAAAACGATTTGATGATGATTTTAAATTATTTGACTCCATATGAAAATAACAAATTGTATTATAACATGATATTTTAGAATGAAGAAAGGGAATAAAAGGTTTAAGAAATTGTATCTATTAAAATCAATTTAACTATAATTATCGACTGACTTTATCATAATCCATTGATGATTAATTAAATGCAATTAATTGAATTAAATGTGTATATTTTTTAATGTTATACTGCCATAACCCTATTAAAAGTTGCACACATTTAAATGTGGATAAAGGCGACGGATCTCACAGTAAACCAGACTAAATCGTGGATAGGTAGGGCATGATCGGAGTACCTTGTTTACTCACGCCAGCCTCCATCTTGCAGCTGCTTAACCGAAGTACGGCCAAAAAAAGTTTTCAAGTATAGAAATTCTTATTGTTAGTCAAATATTTGAAAAATAATAAATACTATTTAGGCTAAACACATACTTATGGTAACGTACTTAAGGTTGCTTAGATAAAAAAATAAGAATAAAGAAATAAGAATTGAAATTTTAAAAACCCTATGGCTCATTAATTTTTTGCAAATCAATCCATGTAGGAGGGCATAACTTCCATATTAGGAAGTATGGAATTTTAGTAAATTTAAACGGAATTTCAATATCGTTCCTAATAAATTTTATAGGAAAAATTAGGACTTAAACGGAAATAAATGTTGTTTATGAAAATCTGATCGATTTTTTTTTATCCTCGAATCGAAAAAAAAATAGTTGCAATTTAAAGTGGAATTTTCTTGCTACATGTAAAATGTGAAGGTATTATTTGAAAGCAATAAATTAATAGCTATCTCGTCTAAAATGCGTAATGATGGAATTCCAAAGTTATAAAATAAAAAGATGATTTTTTTTAACCATTGTTGGTCTGGTTCGGGATGATTCCAGATGATTCAGAATGCTTAGCATATCTTTTATATATATAAAAATATCGGGGGTAAAATCAGAAACTACTCAACAGATCTTTATGAAATTTGGCTCATTGCGTGTAGTTTCATACAAATTAAAAGATAGGATAGTTTGTATCTCGATTATTGGCCTTAATATTCCTTTCATTGCAAATTAAATGCTTTTTAAAATAAAATTGAGTGTGATTATTTGTAAGTACCAAAAATTTCCAAAAGATAGCGGTCTAAGTTTATTTATTGACACAACTTTTCATTTTCTTTTGATATATCGGGAGGGTAAGCATGAATCTATTTTTTCCGGCTTGCGCTAGCAAAATCCGTGTTTTTCCATTAGGCAATTATGTATCGCCTTTTCACGTGTGGGGAATACATCGAATCTATTTGTTTTAGCAAAAGACAGTTTAACCAAAATCATTTTGCACCTATTAGTGTAACCTCCTGATATGATATCATCATGTGTTATATTCTGAACTAGCTGTATGTCCCGGTTTCACCCGGGGAATTTCATTTTTATAATGAAACGGTCGAAAAACATTGTAAAGCGCGATCATTACGATTTTTATTAGGACAAAGAATATTAGCTGAAGATCGGCTGAAGTTACGCAATTTTAATATGGACAGGTGTTCGCACCTGGTATGAACGAACCACTGAGCGAAATTTGGAGAATTTAGGATAAACGGTATGGAATTCTATAAAGAACAAACAAACAAACTGGAAAATTGCCCTGCAGTTTCAGCTTCTCGCAAATCGGCTTGCCTAAGCCAAGGCGGGCCTTGTATTCCTCGGCAGAATCTGTTCTGCCTGTCTAAGCCTCTGTTGTTCAATCCTATTTTGATGTTCGTCGAGAGTTTCAGCTGCTCGTATTTGACCTTGTTTTTTAGCTTTTGAGCTCACTACTCCTATTGAAGCTCGCTTCTTAGGAGGCATAAAAAAATAAATTCACCATACACGTAAATAAACGTATTGTAATGTTAAAAAAAAAACATATGGTTTGAAAATCCCAGAAATCGACGCCTGCCAAGCGACGGTCTTACCGGGCCTTGCTGGCCTCTTCAGAATCTATAAAATGATTTTTTAGGCCGTTTTTTCGACTCAAACGGTCGATTTCGTTAAAAAAAACCATTGTAAAGCGAGATCATGACGAATTTTATAACAATAATGAAGATACCCATAGATTGGCTGAAGTTATGCAATTTTAATATGGACAGGTGTTCGCACCTGGTATCAAAGAACCACTGAGCGAAATTTGGAGAATTTAGGACAAAAGGTATGGATTTCTATAAAGAACAAATAAACAAACAAACAAACAGAATTTCAACTTTATTTATATAGATTTAGTAAGTATGTATCTTGGCAAAAGATTAATTTGGTACGTTTCTGCTAATTTTCTATTGTGATTGTAGTAAACCCTGTCCAATTATATTCTTTATTAGTTCCTTTTACATGTGTTATTCATTAAGACACTGTGGTCAAAAATAAGATGTAAAAAATGAAAAAATTAGACGCATCGGATTTCTTTACCATACAATTTTGAATTTGGCTTAAAGTTCTTTTTAAAATCCCGTTGGTATTTAGATTTGCTGAAACGTTTTTATCTTTATCAGTGAATTTTGATTTGACTATAATAAATAATATGATATAACTAATAAAACGCATTATAGCTACTTAGCTACAGCAAGACAAGGGCAGACAGGGTCTGCTCGTAGAATTTTTGAAAATTAGATAATTAAATAAAATAATCATTAAATATAAAGTTTAAATGGTTATGATGTCAAGGTCCGGTTTAGAATCATGATGAATACAGGATCAAGCAAATTATGTTCTTAATTATTCATTGGAGGAGTAAAAAAAAAAAGAGCTAATTAATTGTCGTGGTTATAAAGAAATTTTCAATTTATTCACTAATAATACTGCGTTAATTACCTCAATAAATCAGCAGGCGGAATGAATTATTCAGCACCCTTGTAACGGATATCCGTTTACTATTAATTAAAAATTTCTATTATAAAAACAGTAATTTTTCGATAATTAGTAAGTAATTAAGTAAATTAAGGAGTGAGTGAGCAAGTCCGTCATATAGCTCGAAACAAATGCAGGACTGCTCTAACTTAATATCGCATTTAAATTATAAACTTTAGTTAAAAAAAAAAAAAAAAACCTTAGTAACTCGTATAATTTTAACCATTTACTTATTGTATTGATATTATACTCTTGTAAATTTCAATAAGTAAATTTAAAAAAAAAATATCCTAACATGTTTGTTCATTGCATGATATGATTATGAGAACAAAATGGACTCGAAACGTCGCCATAATGCAGTTGTTGGACAGGGGGGACGCGTCCCCCCCAATATTTTGGCAGGAGAGGACCCAATGTAAAAAATGAAATAAAAATGCCATTTTACGAATTTATCCGAGTTTAACCAATAAAATATAAATATAAAATATTAGTTAATTTCAGCACACTCTGTTGTTAAAAAATAGTCAGGCAGTATATTTGATGAATTATATATTTTTTATTTCAGCTCGAAATGTTTTGTTTTATTGCTCTACATTTATTTTTTAAACCAAGCAGCTTGATCCTACTTTCCATCAATTCGGTGAAGCTTGTAGACGTTGATGGAAAGTAATGGAATTAGTGGGATCAGGAATTTTTGGCCCACATCCTTCAACATTAAGCCTTAACAATACCCTATTTTAATGTATAACTGAGGCATAAATTGACAAGTTTTAAGAGACTATAAGTACCTTTAATACATAAAATATAGCGTTTGAGGATGCATTAAATGCCCTAACAGGTGTTTTTAGGCTTTATTATTTCAACTTTTAGCCCCTCGAATATCTACCAACCCTGTCAAGGAAAATATTGAGTCCCCCCCCCCAATAATTTGTAGCTCGTGACGCCCATGCAAGATTGAACAAAAAACTTAATCGTTTAAACAACACTATTTGGTGCAATTTAATCGCTCACTGGCGGTCTAAGAAAGAAGCAACCTTTGGTTCCAACCTTCGTTCCAAAATTTTAACCGTATAAACAGGTCTTGAGAGTTAATATTTAGGTTTGCTTGTTTGACAACATTGCATAATCTCATTCTCTTATTCAAGGGCTTCCGCAGAATGTCTAGGATGTAGAACTATTAATTTGTATCCACTATCGGATATAAAACTATCGATAGTTGAGGTGATACCGTGAGCGGAGGGGGGAGGAGGGGTAGGATAGTTGAATGTTTCATTTGGAACGATAGTAGCTATAATGCATGTTTTCTATCTGTAAATAGAAGATTCCATTATTGCCTGAGGTATGTTTTGTCAATTCCAAGTTTGAAAAAAAAAATTGGGTCGGAACTGCAAAAAATGAAAAAAACTTAATTAAAAACTAATGTATACTGGATTTATAGGGAGTTGATACCACCTCTTCGAGTAACTTCTCAGACGCGAAAGCATTTAGAACGCGATCCTCTAGTGCATAGTGTAGATACGTATTTCTAGTTGAAAAAAATAAATAAAATTATACATTAACATTTCGTTTATTTTTCATTTAAATGAATTATAAAGTAAGAAATTTTGGCCCACATCCTTCAAAATTAAGCCTTAACGATTGTAAGTTTTAAGAGACTATAAATACCTTTAAAATACAGCGTTGGAGGATGAATTTAAATGCCCCAACAATTGTTTTTAGGGGTTATTATTTCAACTTTTAGCCCCTCGAATTTCTACCTACCCTATCTAAGAAAATATTGAGTCCCCCTCCAATAATTTGGCGTGGGTGACGCCCATGGAATCTGAAGAGACTTTTTATAATATGTAATATCAACATTTAGGAAAGCATATCCGATATATATATGTATATATATAGCTGTATATACCGGTTTCATTTGGAGAATTTCATTTTTTAAATCTATAAACTGAGAATTTTATCGACTCAAACGGTCGATTTCCTAAAAACTAGTGTAAAGCGAGATCAAAACGATTTTTATAACAATATAGAACATACCCAGAGATTGGCTGGAATTATGCAATTTATTTATGGGCTATACCTGTCCGCACCTGGTTTGAAAGAACTACTGAGCGAAATTTGGAGAATTCAGGACAAACGGTATGGATTTCTGTAAAGAACAAACAGTATTTAATCTTTATATACATAGATTACAGCTGTCCCGGTTTCGCACGGAGAATTTCATTTTTCTAAAGAAACGGTAGATTTCGTAAAAAAACACTGTAAAGTGAGCTCATTATGATTTTTATAACAATAAACAATATCAGCTGAAGCTGAATGCAATTTTAACATGGACAGGTATTCGCACCTGGTCTGAAAGAACAACTGAGCGAAATATGGAGGATTTAGGGCAAATGGTATGAATTTCTATAAAGAATAAACAAACAAACAAAGAGAATTTCATCTTTATTTATATAGATATATATGATTGTATTTTAAGGCTGAGACAAACTGATTCAGCAGGTTTACAACTGATTATATTCCCGAAACTCTAACTAAGGAATCCCATAATGCTGATAACCATATAATTGTACCTCAATTAGAGGGGGTAAAATTTGGTTAAGAAAAAAAAAAAAGATATGAATGTTACGGATCGATTTGAACTGAAGGGCAGAACACACTAATTGCTGAAATTTTTTTTCTTCTTCAAAATAATTTCGTCTTTACAGTTAGATATGCAATAATCCGCAGATTGCAGAAATGGTCTCGTTAATCACTGACATGCTAACTGTAAAATCGGCCCCCTGCGAATGATTCTTTGGGAACGTTTCCACAATTTAACTGTCGGAGAGGTTTCGAGGCGACTCTCCAAGATCAAAAGCCTTTTCGACCGAAAACCGGTTCAACGGATTTAATAAGAGAAATTGACTGATGAGGAAGGTATTTCTGTCTCGCTGCTCCGGCCCGATACATTTCCACTCCTTCATATAATATATATATATTTATATATATACATATATAGGATATGTATTTCTTAACTGTTTATATTAAAAGTTATAATAGGGTTCCTGAGGTCCAGTCAATAAAAAACAACTATATTATGGCGACATTTTGAGACTACATTATTATCTTAATCATTCCTTACATTGAACAAACAGGTTGGAATACAATTATATGAGTTACATTGGTAAAATTCACACTAATGTTAACATTAATATAAATATAAAAAATCGGACATAGATCCAAAAATCCTTCCAAAAAGACGCGGATCTAAACAGATGTGAAAAATCTTATAGAAACCATGCATAATACGTTAGGTTAAAAATCTGGTGCGTGCTCGCAACACACAACTTTCACTTACAAACTTACTTAGATTAGAAATTAATGCGTTTTGTTAATTGCCACTTCTCAAATGAACAGAACGGCTTTAATTATAAACAATGGTCTGTCATTAAAGGCGTATTCCGCATGCGCTCAACGAGTTTTATGAGTTGACTGAATATTTTTATTTTTTTCTCCTCTTTATGTTTTCTTTATTTTTATAATATCTCATATTTAGCTATTTCTTATTTTTTAAAATCGTTAAAGCCTTTTTTGAGTAAATAAAAAAAATACGTGAAAATGATACAAAATTTATTAAATAAAGTCCCCCCCCCCGGTTGATCAATTTTGATGTAATGTTGGCTATCACATCTTTGGCATACACATACATCAAATACCCAGTTTGATCAAAATCGTTAAAACCGTTTTTGATAAACTAAAAAAAAAAACACGTGAAAATTATACAAAATTTATTCAGTAATGTGCCCCCTCCAATTGATCAATTTTGATGACATTTTAACAGTGACATCGCGGGCTTATAAATACATCAAATACCGAGTGTAAACAAAATCGTTTGAGCCGTTTTTGAGAAAATCGAAAAAAACTTAAAAAGTTATTAAATAAAGTACCCCCTCCCTTTGAGCAATTTTGATGAAATTTTTGCTGGCACATCGCGGGCATATACATACACCAAATACCTAATTTCAGATTCGCACGACTTATAGTTTTTGAGCTAGTCTGTTCACAGACCCACAGACACACAGACCATTTCGCGGGACTTGGTCATATGGACTCAGGGGACCCCAAAACCTGTATTTCCGGTGAAAACCGGAAGTCGAAATTTTTCACGATCGCAATACTTCCACTTACTATATATTTCATGTATAGGTAAGTGAAAGTAAAAATCGGACTTTGATCCAAAAATCCTTCCCAAAAGACGCTGATCTAAACAGATGTGAAAAATCTTATATAAACCATGCATAATAAGTTAGGTTAAAAATCTGGTGCGTGCTCGCAACACACAACTTTCACTTACCAACTTACTTAGATTAGAAATTGATGTGTTTTGTTAATTGCCACATGTCAAAGTCACACATTTTTTACATTCATTTCTTAATTTTGTTTTTATTTGGTCTATAAAAGACAATATTTTATTTCATTATAATAAAAGTTTTTAGTGGCAATGCAAGCATAGTACTCCAACTCGTGTAATTTTTATAATTCTCTATGTAGTTGTTGAAAACTTCCCTTAGTTACCATGAAACAAATAATTTCCATTTAATAAACAGAAAGGCTTTAATTATGAACAATGGTCTGTCATTAAAGGCGTACTCCGCATGCGTTTTTCTTCTTTTTCTCCTGTATATGTTTACTTGATTTTTTTCGTATTTCACATTTAGCCATTTCTTATTTTTAGGCGTAACGAGAGACAGTTAATTTCTCCATCTAAACAAAAACAAAGGTACTTTATAGGATAATCAATAAAGGCCCTTTCCCCATTTAAGCTCCCTCAGAACATCTTAATAATGATAAAGCTTACCTGATATTGGTATACCTAATTTTCATTAAACGTGACAAATATGATCAAAATCATTAGAGTCGTTTTTGAGATAATGGAAAAAAAGGTAAAAATTGGAAAAAGGTTATAAAGTGCCCCCTCCGTTTGACCGGCTGTCACATCTTTGGCATATAAATACATCATCAAATACCCAGTTTGATCAAAATCTTAAAACCGTTTTTGAGTAAATAAAAAAACACGTGAAAATGATACAAAATTTATTCAGTAATGTGCCCCCTCCGATTGATCAATTTTGATGACATTTTAACAGTGACATCGCGGGCTTATAAATACATCAAATACCGAGTGTAAACAAAATCGTTAGAACCGTTTTTGAGAAAATAAAAATAACATAAAAATTAGACAAAATTCTTTAAATAAAGTACCCTCTCCGTTTGACCAACTCTGATGAAATTATTGCTGTCTCATCGCGGGCATATACATACACTAAATACCCAATTTCAAGTTCTCACAGTTTATATGTTTATATTGATGTTATTTCACATATAGTGTTTTCATTTGACCGCACCCCCAACCATTTCCATCTCATAATCTTCTACGGTAAACAAACTTCCTTCATTATGTCTCACAGTTTATAGTTTTTGAGCTAGTCTGTTCACAGACACAAAGACCATTTTGCGGGGATTATTTGGACTCAGGGTACCCCAAAACGTGTATTTCCGTTGAAAACCAGAAGTCCAAATTTTTCACGATCTCAATACTTTCCCTTACTATATATTACATATATAGGTAAGTGAAAGTAAAAAATACATAGGCTGTATGACTGTATATAATTCTGTATGTATATATAAATACTGTATGTATATAATGATGATAGTTTATGAATATAGGTACTTAAAATTTTGCTGACGGATATTGCTATATAAACCATATAGATGTTTTAGGTATATTACTCTAATGTACAACGGCAAGTTCAGAACTGTGTAAATTAGTATCTTATGTAAATTTTACCTATATAAATAGGCAATAGGCGGGTAGAGGTAAATCAAAACAAATAAATAAATAGGGAATATCTATTGGCTAAATTATATCATTTTTTTAAGGAAAGGGATCTACCAGTGTCGATACTTTTGTTCCGATAATGACGACAAATTAGAAAAAGTACCGCATCAATTACAAAGTGATACTGTAACATCCTTATATATGGATGATATTCGCTTAGGGTTCTTTTAAACTGTGCAAACATCACTCTCGAACACTATTCGACTAATCTAAATAAAGCACGAACATGTCGTGGTAGTTTGTTTGTACTGCCGCTTGTTCGGGGAGAGCGCTGGTGCCAATTATGAGTTAATCAAGATAAGCTTCTAGACTTTCTTTTAGCGTTTTTCTGACGTTTCTTATATCAATAATAAATAAGAGAAAAAGCCAGAACACCCGCTAGTTCAACTTCATACTTCTTTGTAACGAAAATTGTTGTATTAGATGCATAGATGCGGTCAGACATCACTTTTCGCTCGTTGTTCATAGTACGCCAGTACGTCAAGGTTTGTGGGATTATCTATTCGAGGGTGAGGTTAGTGACGGTGTAAAGGCATTTTTATGTGTCTTTACACTCTACGAACCTCACCTTCGAACAGGTTCTCCCTCGATCTTTGCCGTACCTGTGATAAACGAACAGCCATTTATACTTCACGTGACGTTAAGCGAACCAATGTGGCTGACGTACCCAACGCTAGCTTATGATAAAGGAAAAATCTCCATTATCAATATATTTTATATTATCTGAAAAATAAAAAAATAGGAGACGAATTACAACGTTTTACAAATTACAATAGTATCACAAACAACTCCTGTCACTTAGGTAAAACCCAAATCAAAAGTGACACTAGCGCTACCCACGAACCCAGGCGAACAGATGAAGTACCTAGAACACCCGAACAGTCGACTTGAAGGCTTCACGAAGGTTGTTCGGGGTTGGTGTTCGAATGTAAAGTTCGTAGAGTGTAAAGGCACCTATACAAGAACCCTGCCCACCTCTACCTGTACCAGGCACCCGCTCAGGTAAAACACTAGATCCAGATCACCTGCCCGAGCAAATATCCCGAGGCGATGACCGTAGGCTAGGCACCGTGCAATTAAAGCCGTCACGCCCACGCTAGAGCCCTCGAGTGGACAGCTATCTTCCCGTTCGGGATCATATCATATTTTAGGTTGATAGGGAGGTTCGGGATGTATGTGATAGTCCTTATAATTCATGTTTTTACCTTATTGCTATATAAAAGGATTTCGCTATATACATACATTCACGATGGCCGATTAGGGAAAAAATTATAAAGGGACCGAAAAATTATAAACGGTAGATATCCAAACAGCGAAGACAATACTGAAGAGATGCGCATATATGATTTGTATAATTTCACAGACCTCAACCCCCACTCGAAAAAAAAAAAAAAAAATAGTCTCCGTTAAGTTTTAACCTAAAATTCTCAGAAGGGACCTTTTAATATTTCTATATTATTATAATCTATATTTTCTAACTGAAAAAAAAAAATGAATAGTTATTTCCATCACTAGTACAGAAAGTGGCTTTTTACAGTACAAGGTCTGGTGAGGCGCAGCCGAGTTCGGTAATTAGACCGAGTACTGTAGAGACACAAGTGAAGTAAAATATTTTACATTATACTGAGAAAAAAAAATTAAGTATATTATACGATTTTTTTTTAAGTAACATTTAATAAGAAGTTTAAGGTTAACAAAATATGAATGAAAATCATATGGTATAAATATTGAATGTAAAATTAATATTAATACTAATATTGAATCCTTCAAATGGTAATTGATTGTCACGTTTGGAGTTAGTATACTTTTTATTATTCATATTATATAATGGATCGTCTCTAAATACAGTAAAACTTCCCTCAACGGACACTTCTAACTTGCGGACATTTCTCATAAACGGACGATTTTAAATTCCCCTTCATAATTTCTAACTTTTCTTTAGTTTATTACTTCTAATAAACGGACACCCTCGTAAGCGGACACGGACAGGGATTTTTCCAATAATTTTACGTAACACACGGTAACACGCGGGCAGAAGGGCCAAAAATCGGGCCATTTCTGCGAACGCAAGGCAGCTATGTTGTTTAGTAAATCCCATTAAAAGTGCAAACAGTTTTCAGAATATAAGTTCCAGGAATATGTGAGCTCTGTTCACTTCGGATTATTATTTTTGATTCAGTTTAGGTTCTCGTTTGAAACTGTTAACATGTTTTCGAAAAGAAAACTGCTCACGATTAAAGACAAAATATAAATAATACACGCGAGTGAACTTGAAAAACTGAGTGCTCGTAATCTTGTGAAAAAATTTAAGATAGGAAAAACGTGTTGCCGAGATTTTAAGAAATAAAAAAAATATTCTTCAAAAATTGTTAGAAAATTGTTGTTGTTAGGAGTGGAAGTAGTAATAAACTTAAAAGAGAATTTCGAAAAAAAAAATTGCCGAAGAAAAAAATGTTAAATAAAAATTACTGATTATTTTATGTAAACATGTTAGTGTTCATCTCGTCCAGAATGATTTATTTATGTATGTAGTCTCGTTTGTTTTTTCTTTCTAAATTATGCATTCATACATACTTATCTTTCTTGTTTTTATTTTTAAAAAATGTTTTTGATTTAGAATAATGTATAAACATCCATTAAACAAAAATATACATCATATATCTATCTACACAATAGTCATGCACATACATTTTTTATTGTTTCCCCCACCCCATGCTTCTAACCAGCGGACACTTCTGATAAGCGGACAAAATTTAATTCCCCACCAGGGTCCGCAGGTGGGAAGTTTTACTGTAGATCATCAACCGTCAAGAATTGATAGACGTTATTCCCGATATTGATGTTATTATGCTTCATTTCTGTGTCTGATGTATGAGGATATTCTGTCTGATGTACAGTATTTTGATAGTCACTAAGCAGTTTACTAGCAATCTCTGACACATTTAAATTAAAGTGATAAAAAGGTTAGTAAGGTTTTTAACGGTTTTATTAACATGTGTTTTCTTATTGTACTAGTAGAGTAAAGGAAACACATGTTTTGTTTACACTACTAGTAGTGTAACGGATCACTTTCTAGGCTAGCTCACAGTCTAGAAAGAAATACTTTCATGAGCAGTATAATGTAAAAATCTTTACTTCTTGAAAAGTTCAGCATATTCAGTTGAGGGGTCACATTTTTTTTTTTTTTTTTTGGGGGGGGCGGGGTGATCCCCAATAACCCACCCCCAGACCATCCATTCATTGATCCCAGGAATACTAGGAGGCGGAAGGGAAAATTATAACTTAGATGGGATCATCTGTGGTGTAGTGGCTAGCATAACAGCCTACAATGCAATCTTCTTAAACTTTTTTTTTTTAATAAATGATTTAGCATGAATTGTCTTTTGTTTTACAAGGATCAAATCTAAAGCAGATATTGACTTAGCGGTTTAGCTAGTTGGTTATAATTACATTAGCTCTTATAAAATAAAACAATGACATCCACGAAGTGTGTGAAATAGGGCAAGTATGAGAAATAAAAAAGCGAGAAAGACGTCCATTTTATGAGAGAACTCATAAAACGAAAAGCTGTTTGTTGGGATTTCGACGAAGAAACTTCTTATGTTCACTTTTGTCCCTACCCGGATCTAATCAACTGGTTCAAAAGAAGCCATTCCGCTCTTCCCATGAGCTGTTGGGGCATCTTTGTAGGCAATTGCTTCTGTGATTATAACAGTTTACAACAGACAGGCCTAATATCGTTTTGAAGGATTTAGTTCTTACAAGATCTTCTCAGATGTGTCTCCCTGTTTTCAACGTATTCGGAACGAATTTTTAGGTTATAATGAGTTTGGAGGTCAAGGCAGTGATGTAAATATATTTATTGTCAATTTATGAAATGAACGTAGGTTACAAGGATTCGAGGAATGGTAATATGAAGAACTGTTTGAACAAGGCTAAGTAAGCGCTGTCTAAAGGTGCCTTTACACTCTACGAACTTAGCCCTCACGTCGACTGTTCGGGTATTCTAGGTCCTTCATCTGTTCACTTGTGTTCGGTGGTAGCGCTAGTGTCATTTTTGATTTGGGTTATTCCCAAGTGACAGGTGTTGTTTGTGATACTAGTGCGCCGTTGTAATTCGTCTCCTATTTTTATTTTTCAGATAATATAAAATATATTGATAATGGAGATTTTTTCTTCATCATAAGCTAGCGTTGGGTGCGTCAGCCATATTTGTGCGCTTAACGTCACGTTAAGTATAAATGGCTGTTCATGGAACGCCGGTTCGGCAAGGTTCGGGGGAGAGAACCTGTTCGAAGGTGAGGTTCGTAGAGTGTAAAGGCACCACGAGGAGGTGATTTCGCCGACATTACAACTTTAGTTTATTTCTTGTTTTTCTTTTTGTTCATCTTCGACAAAACTCTAAAGTTTAAAATGGATAAAAAACGAAGCGTAGTAGCCGCTTTTTTTAAGCACGGTTGAAGTCGAAATTCGGTCTCCACATACTTAACCCTACTTATTGTTATTTAGAGCCGTAATGATATTTTTAAAAACTAAATTGCTGTCACTTTACGTTTACACTGCAATATATTTGAATGTTTCGTCTTAAATCCAAACAGATTACCCGGTTTCATGATTGTATCGGTACGACAAGAAGTGTTTCGCGTAAGACTCATCTTTAAAGACTCTTTCAAGCGAGGAGTTTAACCTTTAGATTATTAATACAAATTAATTCCAAAATTTAACTTTCGTTACGGTCCATTAATATGGTCCGTGGTAGCTCGTTCAAATTTATGGGATCATTGCCGGTTAACGCAATATTTCACTCAACCTAACGCAATTCGGTGTAACAGATATAGAACTCGCTGGCTGGAAAGAGATTTGGAAGCAGAATAAATCTGGACCCCAAGAGCTTTCTCCAACCGAGGCACATAACTTATAATAATGTTACGGCCTGCTCCTCGGAGCACAGGCTAATATAGTCCGCATCTATTAAATTAATACTTTCAAGTTAGCTGTGCAATAATTTATCTCCTGATAGCGATGTGGATTTGCCGAAGGAAAAATTAAGTTATACCATTTATTTAAATTTTAATAATTCGTCTAATTTTCGCAGTTATTTCTCAATGCGCCGGATCATACTTAAAAGTTATGTTGTTGTTCAGGGAGCCCCCCTGAACACTGAAGATATAATTTCAAATTCCTCAACACCACCAGTGGTGCCACCTGTTGGTCAGTGTCAGAACCCTTGATGATACTTGAAAGGATTAAATCAGGAAAAAGTTCTGAGGGACTTAATCCAGAAGGATATGTTCTTCTATGCCTAGCAAAATACCCAATTATGTAATTGGATTTCGAAGAGTTTTTAAAAAAAATTATTGGAAGAGAAAAGATTCGGCCTCGGCCGGAATTCGAACCCAGGTCCTCTGCGTCTCCGTTGCATCGCTCTTACCACTAGCTAACGTGGGGCCATTACCAACAGTGTCCGAACCTTTCTCTTTTGCAATCCCATCCACTAGGTCTCGCCACATTGCAGCTTAGTAAACGGGAAGGGGAAGGGGCTGGACAATTGACATACAGTCATATTTTGAAATATTTGTAATTTGAGTATATGTATGTATATTTATGTGCAATACATCGTTGGAAAGCAGAGATTTCAAGAAAGAATACTATTAGTTTATAATTTGGTAGATGTAAGTAATACGGAATAGATATATCTAAAAAAAAATTATAATTTCTACTCTCAGATTATTTAAAGGAAAACATTGGTTTCCATGGAACTAATTGGAACTGTGTTAAAACAAATTCAGAATATAAAGAATTACAAACAATCTTTTTATTTTCGTTTTACAACGGAATGGAGCATTTTTTTTAAGCGAAGGTAAAGTGCTTGGATGCTCAATTTTTTTATCGTTTGGAAAATTATTTTCTTTGGCGCCCGCTGTATGGTTATGGTTTAACCATTTCCTCTCTCATACATATGCATACATTAACTGTGCATATTCTAATAAATCTTGTAATTTTATTGGTAGTTCTTATTACTTTCACTATATGTGAAATATATAGTAAGGTGAAAGTATTGCGATCTTGAAAAATTTCGACTTCCGGTTTTTAACGAAAATAAACGTTTTGGAGTCCCCTGAGTCTAATAACCAAGACCCGCGAAATGGTCTGTGTGTGTGTGTGTGTGTGTGTGTGTGTGTGTGTATGTGTGTGTGTGTGTGTGTGTGTGTGTGTGTGTGTGTGTGTGTGTGTGTGTGTGTGTGTGTGTGTGTGTGTGTGTGTGTGTGTGTGTGTGTGTGTGTGTGTGTGTGTGTGTGTGTGTGTGTGTGTGTGTGTGTGTGTGTGTGTGTGTGTGTGTGTGTGTGTGTGTGTGTGTGTGTGTGTGTGTGTGTGTGTGTGTGTGTGTGTGTGTGTGTGTGTGTGTGTGTGTGTGTGTGTGTGTGTGTGTGTGTGTGTGTGTGTGTGTGTGTGTGTGTGTGTGTGTGTGTGTGTGTGTGTGTGTGTGTGTGTGTGTGTGTGTGTGTGTGTGTGTGTGTGTGTGTGTGTGTGTGTCTGTCTGTGTGAAATTTTACACAGGCTCTAACGATTTTGATAAAACTGGATATTTGATGTAAGTATACGCCCGAGATTTGACTACAAAAATTTCATCAAAATTGATCAACCGAAGAGGGCAATTTATTTAATAACTTTCTTCCCATTTTTACGTTTTTCGATTTTCTCAAAAATAGCTTTAACGATTTTGATGAAAGTCGTCATGTTTAATGAGATTCAAGTATTCTTTAATATCAGGTAAGCTTTATTATTATTAAAATGTTCTGAGGGGTCTTAATGGTGAAGGAACCTTTTTTGTTTTCCTATAAAGTATCTTTGTTTTTGTTTATATGGAAAAAGTATCTATCTCTCGTAAAAATAATGCTCTCACTTAAAAATAAGAAATGGCTGAATATGAAATATGAAAACAAATCAAGTAAACATATTCATGTGAAAAAATGAAAAATATTCTGTCAACTCATAAAATACGTTGAGCTCACGCATGTGCAGTACCCCTTAACCCTTTGCGGGCCAATGCCGACCTGGGACCGGCATAGACAACTTACTCATACGGTCCGAGAGTGTCTATCCGTCACCAGTCCTTTGACGAGCTGGGACCGGCAAACATGTTTAACACTAGAGGTCCTAGACCGGCTTCTCACCGGCATCGATTTTGTGTCCCTCTAGACTTTTGCCAAGTCCTCCTTGGCATAAGTTGAATACAAAGCGCTATTCTAGACGATCAGCTGATCATTTTGGTACCAAATACATAGTACCCTCAAGAACCAATAGATGCTCTGTAAATGTTCTGTGAACTACAGTACTCTGAGGCTTCTTAGTTTGTTGTTATTTCTTAAACCTTGAACCTTTTTAGTGTCCGTTTTATCATTTTCGTGATAAGTTTTGGTTATTTTTGGAGTTTTAAACTGAAAAATGGAAGGAGAGAAACTAATATTTACTGTAAGACATGCTCCACAAATCCGGTTCTTCTTATTGAGAAATGTTTTGAGAAGTGCCCCATACTATGAAAAATTATCGATAAATTAAATTATATTACTTATTTTTATGTTTTAATTTGATTAAAAATAGATTTTTGAGAACAAATAAGCGTTTTTTTCAATTTTTATTACCCCTAAAACAAAATGTGCTATTTGGCAGAAACATACACGGACCACCAACCAGGGTGCGATGTAAACAGACACTGACTAATGGCGGGGGTTGTTTATGCCGGTCTTGGACCGGGATTGGACTGTATGGACAATTCATGAAATCAAGGGTTGGTCCAAAAAGAGTTAACGACAGACCAATGTTATGTTCAGACAACTTGGAGTATTATTCTTGCATTGCCGAATCATCACAAATAAAAACTTTTATTTAATAATAAAAAGATTTGGTATACTTTAAAGAGCAATTAGAAACGAAAATAAGTAAATGAACAAAACACGCCAACTTATAATCAAAGTAAGTTGGTAAGTGTATGTTGTGTGTTGCGCTCATCGCATCGATTTCTTTATATGTATTGCTATTATAGAAACTAATAAGGGTTTTTTCTTTTCAGTTTTATTATATTATAATGCGAAATTCTTATAACACAAGCGAGAATTTTACTTCGATCTGTACATGATAACATTTAAGAGAGTATATTTTTTCTTTCATAGAATTAGAATAATAATGGGACTAATAATAATAAGGAAAAGTAGGTAAGTTAATAGATGGAGATGAGTTGGAAGAGATAGCGGAGAGAACACTACCTAATCAGCGTGCACCTTGGTGCCTCCAGGGCAGGACCTTACAGATATAGAACCCTGAGCTGTTATTATTGCCTCTATAATTCCTCCAGTTGGAGTCACTGAATTAGTCCATTCCAGACACCCGGGTTCCAGTGAGCCACTCTAACCGTTCAAAGTTGGGCTCATCCAGAACTGTCCTGCTATAACTAGTTTGTGGGGATTTTTCAAAAAAAAAAAGTTACAGTATTCCAAGCAATGAATTATAATGAAATAAAGGTTTCCAAAGTTTTGATGCCCGATTTCAAAACAATGTGAGGGAGATAGGTTGCATCTATGGGACAGGTGGATTATGGATCATAACTTTTTTTTCTATAATACGAAAATAGCAATATACCGTAAAACCAAGTAATTAAGACCTTCTAACTAGTTCGGAAAAAACTAGGTTATAAATAAAAGAATATATAACTTTTTTCCACCATCAAAATCAGCAACTTGAGCTTTGGGACAGGTGAGGGAGATAGATATTGATATTTTAAGTTTAAATTTAGTCCTATAAACGAATGGTTACTGAGATAAAAATTCATGAACAACAAGCTGAGGTCTTCTATTAACCAATGGATGCAATTGAATTATTAGCAGTTTCACACAAATAATATAATCTCATTGGGACATAAATTTGTATGTGTTGGGAGAATGACCCATACTAATTTTCATTACAAAGACGGCGGCAGACTCGGAACTAGCGGCAGTTCTGACTTCTGTTTAACTTATTATGGATAAAAGCAACGTCAGAAAAATGCTAAAAGAAGGTCTAGTACCTTATCTTAACTAAATCAAAAGCGACATCAGCGCTGTCCCCAAAAACACAGGTGAACAGATAAAATAACTGTTCCAGTTCGTGTCTTATTTAGAATAGCCGAAAAGGTGTTCGGAACAGTGTTCGAGGGCGAAGTTCGTAAAGGCACCTTCAAACGTGACTGTAATGAGAAAATGGAGTGGATATTATAAAGAGCGAAAAACTGGCTCTCGAATGATCGTTATGTGGTTAACTCCTAACATTGGTTTCAAATATTTTAAAAATTAAGTCTCCAGAGGATCTTCCAAGAGTAAAATCCCGAAGATGGTTACGGACGGGGGCTTGTTTTGATTGCGGGCCCTCCCAGCCTCCTCGGGCAGGACGGAGGAAGAAAAACAGGCTCATGAATACAACCTTTGCGGCTCAGGTAGTTTTTGTTTGGGGGTGGCATTCTGGGCCAACGGGATAAAGAAAAAAAATATACAAACAAAAAATCGTCTTAAGCTTGTCATAGTACAAAAAAATCTCTTTAATCATGAGATCATTTCTCGATTCTAAGAACGGATTAACATTCTAAAGGAATTATCAGTACATAAATATGACGGGAAAATATATTTAAATCTCAAACTAAACATAATTTCTTGGATGTTAGGATTACTTACAGTAAGTTCTTGTCTTGAGTTTGAAACTTGAAGAGTGTGGTTATGGATTGCATTGATAAACAAGCCATAGCTATCTGGCATGACGTTTACTTTTTCTAATGTAGTTTTTCATGCTGATCATAAATCTGAAAACTTTGCTCTATCACGTCAGGTTTTCAAGATATCAAAAACATATATTTTTTAATCCCCTTTCGTTGGATTTTTTTTTTTCTCGTTGTTTGTTTATTTTGATTTTTTGTTTTTTTGTTTCTTACGTCAATAGAGGACGCCACCTGTCAATGTTGGCTGACTACTGTTGGATGCTTCAGCGCAACATACCGAATTCTCAGCACAAACGCCAGTCTACATCTAAGAAATTCCAACCAAACTAACTATAAACTAACGAATTTTTTGTTAAATCTATGGGTTTTATACGAGTTTTAATCCTTAAATTAGATGATGCTATATAGTTTATATTAATTAGTACTTTATTCAGCATTATGTGCTCTACTAATCTGCTAGTTTTTTGCCTAGATACAATGTTAAACATATATAAATGTTTAATACCAGATATCTCAAAAATGGTGGGTGATAAAGACAAACGGTTTGCATATTTTTGATCGGCATGTCTCAATTGTCCCAAAACAAGTGTTGGATACCAAGATATCCACCGAAATTTTTGTTTTGTTTATCAGAGTTATTATTCCATGTAAACAATATATTGTAAAGCATATACTAACCATAGAATGAGTATTTTCTATGTTCTATATCTTTTTTCCCTAACTCATCATACGTTTCCATCACCCTTTTGTCATATTGTCTAAGGAACTTATATCATCGTAGTAGTATCATATAATATATAATTTTTAATTTATATGACTTTAAATACCTTTAGTCCCACAGCCTACTGTATAGCTGTCATATTCAGTTTAATAATCATCCATCCTTCCAGTGTATAACACTTTCAATAGATAAGTCCTATAATTATTCTTTAATCATAATGCATCCAAAGATCTCTTTGGAGAGATCCAAAGATCTCCCATCATTCAGTGACTTATCCTTTATCATTATATTTTTCGATTTACACAATAATTTTGTATTACACAACACTGTATTTTGTATATTACATGTATAGACATTTCCTGAAAAGACATGCATCACACTTGACAATTTTTTTCAGTCAGCTATCATCTGCTGTTATTACTGTAGAGAGCTATTGGGGCCTGAAAGAGCCCACCTCACCACTAACGGATTTTTAATTTTTTTTTTTTTTCAATTCAAAACTGAAATGTCGGATAATGTGATGTGTTATTTTCTTGACTGATAACCCGGATTTTGATAAACAGATTTTAAAGGAGTTGAATAAGCCCGTAGAGGATGATCTGCCCATTTCCGATTTAGAAGATAGTGATAATGAAGGCTGGGAAGCTGGGGAAGGGGGGACCTGAAACAAGTGTTAGTGAGGTTCAAAAGAAGAGATGTAATGTATGCCATAAAACTAGAGATAGGAAGACTTCTTCGGTTTGTTTGAAGTGCAATAAATATTTTTGTGGTGAATGTTCAGGTTTGGTGTGTAAAAATTGTGTTTAGATTTATACTTGCACCAGTATTATACTATGTATTTTGTTATGGTTTTAATTATATTACTTTTTTTAAAATACATTAAGCTATAAGCCATTACATTTTTAAAGCAAATATTTAAGTTTTTGTATGTTATTTTAAAAATATTGTATGATCAGTGAAAAAAAAAATTTTTGTCGATTTTAATTATTAATTATTTTTTATAAAAACCTTTCTAAACAGGAATGAAAGATAAGGAGTTGTAATATAACATATTCTTAGGTGAAGGTCTTGGATAAATTTTAAAAAGAATACAAAATTAACAAAAGTTGGGGTCTTGCAGACCCCCCTCACCAGTAGTGCTTGTAGAATTCACCTCACCCGTTAAACGTTAATTTACCGAAATTAAGTTTTTTTTTAACGATCAATCCTCAACAACTTTTTTATTAGCTGCTGGCAAGGGCGTCACCACCGGGGGGGGACAGGGGGGACGCATCCATCCCCCCCCCTAATATTTTGGCAGGAGAGGACCTAATGTAAAATAAAAATGCGATTTTACAAATTTATCCGAGTTTAACCGACAAAATATAAATACAAAACATTAGTTAATTAAAGCACACTCTATTGTTAAAAGCATAGTCAGGTGTATAGTATATTTGATAAATTATATATTTTTTATTTCACCTTCAATTGTTTTGTTTTATGAATTCTGTAAGAAAGTTTAATCACCGGAATCGCTCTCCATTTCTTTTTTAAACCAAGCAGCTTGATCCTACTTTCCTTTAATTCGAAAAACTCATATAAATTGATGGAACGCAATGGAATTAGTGGGATCAGGATCAGAATAAAAACTTGGATAAAATTCAATCAAGAAATTTTGACCCAACACATCCTTCAGCATTAAGCTTTAACAACTCCAAATTTTATAACTGAAGCATAAATTGACATAAAATACAGCGTTTGAGGATGAATTAAATGCCCCAACAGTTGTTTTTAGGCTTTATTATTTCAACTTTTAGCCCCTCGAATTTCTACCAACCCTATCAAGGAAAATATTGAGCCCCCCCCAATAATTTGGAGCTAGTGACGCCCGTGGCTGCTGGCTATGAGTATTTTGTTTTCAAGCTGCTGGCTTAAGTATTTTTATCTTTTTTTATTTCTTAGACATCCGGAAAATTCTGATTTAGAAGTTTAAAAAAAAAAAGTGATGTCCTTTTTGTAGCCCTAATAACCACAAAGCTGGTCGTGCTGCTAACTCAGCTACTCAAATATTCTCATAAAGGTATTACAGGTGTTCTTATGGAAGAACAGATGTTCCTGACTGGGGAAAAAAATGGTGTATACTACTTGTAAAACATCATCGTGGATGGCTGACGCGAGCTGAATGCTAAAGAGGACCAGAGAAAACTTCCTCAGTCTCCCTCAGCGAGTCACCATTATTTCCGAACAGTAAATCCTCCAGTTTTATTGAGTATAATTGCGCGAGGTGTGAGGCGAGAGAGCGAGAGAGGTAATTATCCGAAACCGGTCCAAGACTGATATTCTGTGTTTAAAATTATTAGGAGACAATAATGTTTGCCCAAGGGAGATCACTTAACATGACGCCTCGTGAGCTATGACACCTCCCAACAATCGCATATACCTACAAGGACTGTCTGTCAATACCCTGGTCTGTTATTATTGTTTGCCTACTAATTCACAATAGATACTGACATCTTGACATTTACGATTGGGTATTGTAGTCGGAGGAACAGGTTCAAAATTAGTTGACAGAGTAGGTCACACTTTCTCATCGGATAAGACATTAGGACCCTCCTTTTTTTTTTCTGACACACTATCAAGGATCTTGCCTTCTGCTATATTTTAATATAATTCCGATTCCTGAATCTAAGCTAAGTGAGATATTTGAGGCCAACTGAACATGAAACGAAAGTAAAGAACTTAATATTTATTTTTTTTTTTATTAGTCCTCCCCTTCCTCGCCTGTTAGGCTATACGGGGTTTCCCGGGCCAGGGGAGGGGAATTGATGCCGAGTATTATTAAATTTCCCAGGCTCCGGGTTTTGAACTCGCTATCTTTCGGTTCTCAATCGTACGTTGCCATGGGCAACGCGTATTTTAAGCCAGTTTGCCCACTCGGCCATCCCGCCTCCCAAAATACTTTTAGTACTTGTACCCAAAGTACTTGTTTCAGTATTTCCTTCTATATTTTACCTGTTTCGATATTGTTTACTTCTTTGTAAATGATACATGACAGATTTAACTTTTCATTTTTTCGCAATTCATAACGCAAGTGTTAAATTAAAAACAAAATTATTTATTTTGTAATTTTTTACTTCTGAATCTGACAAATTATCTGATAGTGGTGGTTCCTGGTGGGGTCGGAGAAAACCGTCCCACCCTCCCTAATCTATAGTCTTACCTAATAAAGATGTTTGGACTAATTACCTATGCGAGAGGTAATTAGTCAGGAAAAAAAAGCCGTATTAATTACGGTTTGAAAATTTAATTTCGCGAGTACTAACTAGAACTCGCATTGACAAAGTTGTTCGTGGTAGTCAGGGGAGGGAGGGGGAAGTAAAGAACTGAAAGATTAGGTAAAGAACTTGAAAGAACAAACAAGTTAAGAACTTGAAAGATTAGGACCAGTGGTTCTAAAACTATTGAAAACCCTTGCAAAAATCAAGGTTTCCCATCTTTAGCTATAGCTCCTACACCCCCCTTCGATAAACCCTTTCACCTTAACAATAAATAATTTTGATTATTACTTTATATAAGAGGAGTTAGTTTTTTAAAATATAATAATAATAATTTTCCACCTATTGTACTTTTCAATTTTTTTGCTTGTCATAGATTTTTTTTTTGTTTTTAAATGAAGGAATCTCTTCCATGGGTTATTATTTATTTTGTTTAATCTCCCAACGTTTCGGTTCACAACGGCCCATCTTCTGGAAGTATCTATTGCACATTTTTAATATTCCACCAAACATTTTTCTTTAAATATAATTATTTTATATAAAAAAATATACGCCATTTCCTTAATTATTTATAATCAACATTTACCTGTCACCTGTGAGGTCAGCTATAGTGTGGTTAGCATGGCAAACTACAATACTAAAGGTCACGGTTTCGCATCCAGTGGTGGCCCTAGGAATTTTTAAGCCCTCTGATAGGACGTAAAACGGAGGTCCCGAGCCTGTACGATGTCAAGTAATCGCTAAACACCCCTATCCTAATTATACCTGGCAAAATCTAGGATTCCCACTGTAGCATCGTCCGATTAGCCTTAGTAGCATAAAGGGACGTTAAACAAACAAACATCAGCATTTTTAAAAAGTTGTGGACAAGTTCATTGTCTCTTACTTACTATTCTTTCATTGTGGACTTTCATTGTGTTGACGTTGCTCGAAGGACGTTCACATCAACAAAACACAAATTTCACAATAAAAAATTCTTAGAAAAATCACTAATTCATTCTGGATTATTTCAAATCACATTCTACACAATTATATAAACATCTGAAGGTGTTTTTACACTCTACGAACCTTACCTTTGAACAGGTTCTCCCCCAAACCTTGGCGTACCGGCGTTCTACAAACAGCCATTTATACTTATTAATACGTAACGTTAAGCGAACAAACATGGCTGACGCACCCAACGCTAGCTTATGATGAAGAAAAAATCTCCATCATCAATATATTTATATTATCTGAAAAATAAAAAAAATAAGAGATGAATTACAACGGCGCACTAGTATCACAAACAACTCCTGTCACTTGGGAAAAACCCAAATCAAAAGCGACACTAGCGCTACCCCCGAACACAGGCGAACAGATGAAGTACCTAGAATACCCGAACAGTCAACGTGAAGGCTCGTAGAGTGTAAAGGCACCTCTACATACAAGACAACAGTTCCCTATTCAACACTAGACCACTCTAATCCCTGTTATCCGTTCAGCTTCGACGCCGGCTGAAACGACAGTGGCCAAGGAACCTTCTTCAGCAATAGACACAATAATTACCAAATTAAAAAATCTGGTGCGTGCGCGCAACACACAACTTTCACTTACCAACTTACTTAGATTAGAAATTTTTTTCTCCTCTTTATGTTTTCTTTATTTTTATCATATCTCATATTTAGCCATTTCTTATTTTTAGGCTTAAGGAGAGACAGTTAATTTCACCATATAAACAAAAACAAAGGTACTTTATAAAAAACAAACAAACAAAAAAAGCCCCTACCCCCCCCCCAAAAAAAAGCCCCCACAGAATATTTTAATAATGATAAAGCTTACCTGATATTAAAGAACGCCTAATTTTCATTAAACATGACGAATTTGATAAAAATCGTTAAAGCCGTTTTTGATATTCTCGAAAAAAAGGTAGAAATTGGAATAAAAATTAAGAAATAAAGTGCCCGCTCGGTATCACCGATTTTGATGAAATGTTGGCTATCACATCTTTGGCATATACATACATCAATTACCCAGTTTGATCAAAATCGTTAAATCCTTTTTCGTGTAAATAAAAAAAATCACTTGAAAATGATACAAAATTTATTAAGTAAAGTCCCCCATCCGGTTGATCAATTTTGATGAAATTTTTACAGTCATATCTCGGGCATATAAATAGATCAAATGCTTAGTTTAATCAAAATCGTTAGAGCCGTTTTTGAGAAAATCGAAAAAAACTTAAAAAGTTATTAAATAAAGTACCCCCTCCCATTGAGGAATTTTGATGAAATTTTTGCTGTCACATCGCGGGTATATACATACACTAAATACCCAATTTCAGGTTCCCACGGTTTATTGTTTTTGAGCTAGTCTGTTCACACACACACACACACACACACACACACACACACACACACACACACACACACACACACACACACACACACACACACAGACCATTTCGCGGGACTTTGTTAATTGGACTCAGGGGACCTCTAAACGTGTATTTCCGTTGAAAACCGGAAGTCGAAATTTTTCACGATCGCAATACTTCCACTTACTATATATTTCATATATAGGTAAGTGAAAGTAAAAATCGCGCCACACAGCAAGTGCAAATCTGCAAGGCGAATATTATAATGTTAATATTAATTAATTACTTATGTACGAAGTAACAATGTACTACTTTCTATCATCGCGATTATAATTTTTTTCCGATCTAAAAGCTAATAATATATGGTTTTTAGCTCTCATTTGTATTTCAAAAGATCAAAATTGAAATCCCTCAATACCGGATGATTTCCAGGGCGGACATGATTACTAAGCCAACTGTTGGGGGAGTGTCGTGTGTGGTCCTAGTTTTTGGGAGCGGCAGTTATGACCTAGCCTCACCCCTCAGTCCTTCATAAACACACTTGTCTGTCTGTAGTCTTCGCACCTCACGCTGCTCCGGATGTGAGATAGCTCTCTTCAAAGGGGTAACTTCCTATTGCTTTGGGATCTCCCCATAATTCTATGAAACTATATCTTAACTAAAGTCTTCCAACCATCACTGAGAAAAGTATTCGCTAGTTTGTGTGAGAAAAAAATATAACTTTAATATCTACCAGGTCATTCAAAAAGTCCTGTCGTTTTTATACGTTATGAGGAATCCATTTATCCAGTTTTTTCACTTTTCCCAGTTCTTTAAGGTAATTCCAGGCAGTGGTGGCTGAGATATTAAGTTGAGAGGCTATCTCTGAACAACTTTGACGCGGATCCAACTCTACTACTCTTCGAACGTCCTCCTTATCAACTACAGTTGGTCGACCCGAGCGTGCCTCGTCTTCTAGTGTCTCGTCGCCTCCACGAAATTTTGAAAACCAAAATTGTGCGTTCCGCTCAGACAGCACATCTTCCCCAAACACGGAGCATATTTTTCTAGCAGTTTCGGCAGCTTTTGAGCCAAGTTTAAACTCATAGAGCAAAATCGACCTAATTTGAGTTTCAACCGGAATCATTTTAACTAGACAGTTGGATGGTGACTGCATTAAATTAATCCTCCTTAGCCTCCTATTCATAAAGTATAAACATTTGTGTTTACATGGATAAAAGTTGTATTGAACGGAATTAATTAGCAAACACTCTAGAATCAAAATAAACAACGAACAAACGAAAAACGACAGGACTTTTTGAATGACCTGGTATTACGGTGAGGTAAGACACTTTTTCGGCGTGGGGGGAAGATGGATTTTGGTGAAGGAGATATCAAATGAAAGGGAATTCCAAGGAGAGGGGACTAGTCGTAATTCTTACGAGGGCTTATTTAAGAATGTTTTAAAATTTTGACGACGATAAATTCGACGAGCAGTGTTAAAAAATAAGAAAAATTAAGTTTGAACATTTTTTTTTTTTTTTTTTTTTTTTTGAGCAATAATATAAAATTTAGAATCTTCTAAAAGAAAGATCAATATTTCAATATACAAACAAATGCTCAAAGCTAAGGATTAACTTGAATTGTTGATAGAAAAAAAAACTAAGTTTAAAACTGGTTCGGTTAGTACATATTTACTTCGGCTATTACCATCTTATTACTTAAACATTGTAATTCTTTTTTTCACCTGTAAGGCTAGATTAAAGGCGGGAAATGCTTGTTATTTCTCGGTTGCAAAATTACTTGGGTCACGCCTTTTATCCTGAAATTTAAAAATTAGGATTTACGAAACTATAATTCTTCCGACTGTTCTTTACGGTTGTGAAACATGGCCGCTTACAGTAAGGGATGAGAAACGCCTTATGGTGTTTGAAAATAAAGTGCTGCGTAGAATATTCGGGCCGAAGAAAGATGAGTCAACAGGAGAATTTAGACGGCTACACAATGCGGAGTTGCGTGAGCTTTACCCGGCAAATGTAATCGAGTCTATAACTGCGCGTCGGCTAAAGTGGGCATGCAAAATGGCGAGTCTTAGTAGTGAACGAATTCCTAAAAGATTGATAAACGCTTTGCCGACTGGAAAACGGCCGAGGGGTAGGCCTAGGCGAAGGTGGGAAGATTCGGTGAAAGCAGATCTTGTGAATTTGGGATTGGACGGTGGTAGGTGGATGGAGGTATGTAGGGACCGATTGGTGGTGTCGGCGTCGGGCCTTCGGGTCCGTTAAGCCTTATTGTATTGTATTGTTTTTCACCTGTTAAAGTGCCAGTCTTAAGTGAATTGCTCATTGACTAATCTTGACCAAAGTGCAAAAATGGGTAAGATCTATTGTTTAATATTATATAAGAAATTTTCATCAGTTTTTAAACTTTGGAAATGATTTTATAAAAAACGTAAAATAACGGGTTTTCCATACTTTAACCATAAATAGTAAATATCTTCTTATTTTTTTTTTGATACCTAGTTTATCTGCTTCTGGCTGCTCCTTACGGTGATACTGTGGTTTTAGATTTCAAAACCAATTCTTTACTGTACGAAGTCTAGCGCAGTACTGAACCAAGCACCAGAAACGATGGTTTATTTGATAGACTAGTGCAAGAAAATAATTTGTCTGATTGTTCGGATGAAGTTAAGGAGAATATAAGACAATTCGTACGGTTAGTGCATAATCAAAGATCGTCATTAATAATCGAATCTCAGCACGACAATATGGACTAAGCAATTGCTAATCTGAACCCAAGTGAAGTGCGAGTCGACCATGATACTTGGGGAATAGCAAACCAAATGATTTTAACTATGATCGATGGTAGTGTGTATAACATTTCAAGTGACACGAATCGTACACAAAAATGCTACAATTGTGATGCAACTCTTAAGCTCATGAAAAAATAATTAGTATATAGTTTACCACCTAAATCAGAACATTAAAAATATTCATTTATAATTATATCTACTTAATGAAAAGAGAAAACGGTAGTCGGTTAATTGTAATGGTCCCAGGCGGTCAAAAAGCGAAGCAACCTTTGGTTTCAAAGTTCGCTCCAAAACATTAACCAAGGAAAAAGCCTCTACTGGCTAATGTGTAAAGATTGGCTACTCATTAAACCGACTGACTTTGGGGCTTGATTCGACTTAGCCGCTTATTCACTGGGGTGATAGGTTTTTGTTTGGGCCTTTAGCAGAGTATTAGAATTAGAATTTATTGGCTTATTACAACTTAGCCATGGAGTCTGGCCCAATCAGTGTTAGTTTTAGTTATTTAATATTAACATGTTTAATACAAAAAATAAAAAATAAATAAATAAATAATAGCATTATAAAACAACAGAAATTAAATACTAGTGTGGCAGTTGCATGTTTACACAATATAAATCATTGAGAAAAATAAAATAAACTTTCGATAAAGAAAACAAAATAAAAACATAAAAAAATACTAAATACTAGCTCTTTTATTATTATAAATATAGATACAAAGCCAAAAATATAATATTAAATAAAATTAAATAGAACTTTCCAAGAGCCTTTAATATTGAACTGTACCACGAATATGAAACTTTCTCCAAATTACTAAGGCGATGCTTGCTGATTGCTTTTTATTATTTTTTATTGCCATGCTTTTAATTTATTTTTTTCCCCTTTCCCTATCATTTTTTCCCTTCCATTTGTTAAAAACTGAAGCTATGTGGTAGAATATAAATTATCGGAATCGAAAACAAACATAATGTAATGGAACAGAGCATCAAGGTGTTCATGGTTTTTAATATCTAAAATGTTCTCCAACAATATATCCTCCGTGCCAAAGTCAGTATATTTATTGAGGTATCTCTTCCTATGTATCTCCATAGTTGAACACTCTAGAATAAGATGCCTCAAACAATCAGCTATAAGTCGGCCGCACCACTTGCAAACTTCTCCAGCCTTTAGAGTAAGAGTTAGCAGAGTATTATGTATCGGGTAAATAAGCATCTAAGTTAAAGAACCAAAGCATTCACATCGCGATAAGCATCTATAAATAAAAGAACCAGCGATTCTTCTTCTATGGAGAAAATTCCAAAGACAGAGAAACTCTAGGACTGTATAGGAAGTGTGGCTTTGAGGAGAGCTGCCATTTCCTCGAAGGCTATTGAAGATGTAGACACTAAGCCATAAGAAGAAGAAGAGGGCCTTTGTGGTCCAGCTTGTGGGAAGGAAGACCCGACCAGGGCTCCCAGGAGAGGTGACGCCAACTAATCCTGACTTATGGTAATCTCGTCAGGATAATCCGAAATTTACGGTTGCGGGGTTCTTTATTTTTATCTTCGGTACGTGGAAGAAGAGACCAGAAGGAATAGCAGCCACCTCGGAGGAAATTTTATAGTCCGTTATTATATCCAACTTTATGGTTGGTCAAGTTCCAGATTTAAAAAAAAATATATATATATATATATAATATGGTTTCAAAAGACTATAAAATTCTTTTGGATTGCTATTAACAAAACAATTACAAATTTAACATAATAGATATTCTAGATAATACAATTAACAATTGAAATGTATACATAAGTCCATACGTACCAAAAAAATTGATTTTTTATCATTTATTTTTTGAAAAGAAAAGATTGGGCTCCAACGAGAGTCGAACCCGGGTCTTCTGCGGGACCTGGGCGGTATGCTAACCACTGCACCACAGAGCTCGCTTCCAAGCGGAGCCAATCCTTCCTCTTCACTGATACCTTTCCCTCGATCTCGCAAGTTTTGCGAGTATTTAAGGGAGGTGGACAATCTTTGTCCAAATTTGGGCATCTCTTGACGATCGTCAATTTTCAAATTATCATATATAATGCGGTTAGCATACCGCGCATGTCACGCGGAAGACCCGGGTTCGACTCTCGGCGGAGCCCAATCTTTTCTCTTCAAAAAATAAATTATTTAAAATAATTTAAAAACAAGGTGGTTACCCACAAAAATAGATTAAATTAATATAAAATTGATTTTTATATTCTTTTATACAATATTCACGCAAATTAAAATATAACCCTCTAAATTTTCAACAATTAGTCTAAATTATAAGAACATATGTTTTTTAAATATCTCAAACAGTCGCCTCTTTTAGAATTAAGTAACTGGTGTGGCTAAAGTAAAAAAGACCCACGTACTACACATTGTTCGAAAGATGGGTTTTGACTTATCTGCGTACGCATCCTGCATAAAACAACTTGAGATTCAGCACTTACGCACTTAAAATAGGCGTGCCTGGTTCAAACCGTTGGAAACAGTGGCCTTAATTGCTTCCATAGTTTGTTAAAGCCATTTACAAGTTCGGTGTAGCATTATTCCCTGCCTGAGATGGAAACAAGAGGCGGAGTTCTTTTGTTTTGATTTCTTCTTGAATAAAACATGCCTCACCATCCATATTGTATCCGACTTCTGAGCGCACGAGTTAGAAAACAACTTCTTTGTCCGGAGCAATTATTTCAGTGGTCATGAGAAAGAAGATTTGTAAAAATTTAAATTAGAAACGGAAATTTCTCTTCACGTAACGATGGATGCCGTTCGCCCGGAATAACTCCTAGTTCACTCATAGCCTCCTGTGGACAAAATGGTACCTTATTTTAAAAAATTCTTTTCTTTTGTGTTGTACATAATATTTATTAGTGTTATAATAATGTAACGCTTCTGCGGGTTATCAAATATTTATTAAACAAAAATGTACGATTATCGATGCAAAACGAATTAATACAACTCAAATATTCGAGCAAGTTACAAAAATGATAACGTTATAGCACACTAATCATTATGGCTTGAGCTTCACAGCCAAGACACAGACTAATCCTAACAGGTCCAATCACTCGCTCCTTATATATAGTCGTAAAATGAACGTACTGGAAGGTTCCAGGTCTTCATGGAAGCTGGTGGAACGCCTAAGATGGAGCTCGAACAATCTAGAACTAAACAGTTCGTTCCAACCGCTTAGTTGTTCCAACAAACGGTCTGGGATATTAAACCATATGTTTTTATATATATTTGACGATTTAACGTTACAATAATATAAATTTGTATTTTATAGTAATATAAATTTGTATTATACATTTTTCACATAATTTCAGTACATAATAAACAGCTCAGCCAACTATATTATCTATTAACTAAACTATCTACAGTATAACAGAATCTACATCTCGCACATCAGTAAGAAGATGCTGACACTCAAAAAAATGTTTGTTACTTTCACTTACTTAAGGAAAAGTATTGCGTTCGTGAAATATTTCTACTTCCGGTTTTCAATGGAAATACACGTTTTGGGGTCCCCTGAGTCCAAATAACCAAGTCCCGTGAAATGGTCTGTATGTGCGTGTGTAAACAGACTAGCTCAAAAATTATAAACCGTACAAACCTGAAATAGGGTATTTGGTATATGTGCACTTTATTTCATAACTTTTTCCTTCTTTTTTTCGATTTTCCCAAAAACGACTCTAACGATTTTGATAAAACTGGGTATTTGATATTTGCATATCCCCGCGATATAACAGCAAAAATTTCATCAAAATTGATAAAACGGAGTGGTCATTTTATTTCGTATCTTTTTTCCCATACTGGGGTTTTTTTCTCGATTTTCTCAAGAATAGCTTTAAAACTTTTGTTAAACTCTTCACGTTTAATGAGAATTAAGTATTCTTTAATATCAGGTAAGCTTAATCATTAAAATGTTCTGAGGGGACTTAAATGGGGAAGGGGTCGTTTATATATATATATACATATATATATATATATATATATATATATATATATATATATATATATATATATATATATATATATATATATTGTTGCGGCCAGCGGGGCCAGACAAAGCGCCTATGGTGAACAATACGTCCATTGTTCGGTGCGGCACGGGCTGCCGGCAAAGATCAAAGACTTTGTTCTACATGAACCCCGAACCTTCTAGAATCTTCCTAAGGCTTATAATTACCAGCTTTAACAAGCCTCAGCGGAGTTGTTTGGCAACACCCGTGGACTACACTTCGTAGTGAACAGGGATAGGTTAGTGTGATAAGTGGTAAGCCTTATTGTGATAAGTTATTGTGGTGATAGTGTATGTCATAGAAAAGACTCTTGTTTTAACCCGTGCGGTTTGTTATAAGTAATTAGAGTCTGCATACACAACCTGGTTTGTATCTAATAATAAGGCATAATTACCATTGTGAGTATTTGATTAATAAATTATTGTCCTAGCGTTAATTGTTCATTTTATCGAACACGAAGCCCGTAACAATATATATGTATATATTTTTAAGAGATTAGCGTAGATTTCGCTAAAAGTAAATTTAATTTTTATTTATTTTATAAGCTTTACATTATTGATTTTAACACTATGTTTTAAAATTTGAATATAAAAAAAAATTATTGTAAAAACTAACTAGCACTACTAAATTACTAAGACCGACTTCACAGCTAATGGATCGGCAAACAACGAACAAAGTGCCGCTCAGCAAACACCATTTCAGTCCCCTCTTATTCACACCTAGGTGTCAGGGAGTTTTTTTTTTGTATTCCAAGTAGCTTTCTTTGTTTTTCTTAAAAGTAATTATAAAATGAATAAGATTTATTTTAAACAAGGAAATAAATTATTCTTGAATAGAAATAACCCCAACATAAAAGAAGAGTATAGTGGCTGTTAACCATATTGGAGCAATCACCAGGACAATCTCATCTTTACCATTTATTGTTTATTTACGTTTCGGCTATCTCGCCATTTTCAAGTCTAGATCTGAACAAAGATGTAATTAATCCAGCTTTAAACAATGCCTTCATCAACTCAACATAAAACTTCTTTTTCTATAAACTAAATATATATAAACCATTAACTGGTGTCGTCATTTAAAAAGTTGAAAGACTTAAATTTAAGTTTTAACACAATTTAAGTCTTTCAACTTTTTAAATGACGACACCAGTTAATGGTTTATATATATTTAATTTATAAAAAAAGAAGTTTTATGTTGAGTTGATGAAGGCATTGTTTAAAGCTGGATTAATTACATCTTTGTTCAGATTGAGATTTGAAAATGGCGAGATAGCCGAAACGTTGTAAATAAGCAATAAATGGTAAAGATGAGATTGTCCTGGTGATTGCTCCAATACGGTTAACAGCCACTATACCCATAATATAAATATCCCAGGAAATTAAGAAACCAATTATATATTGGATATAATTAAGATAAAATAAGAGGTTAGGATTAGAATTTATAATACAGTTATCAGGATCAAGGACGGATCCAGCCGGTTGTAAAAGGGGGCTGCGGCCCCCACAACCCTTTTTCTGGGCCTGTCCATCAGCTCTTTTCCATAAATGACATGTTACTCATGTTGCATATTATTTATTCTTTACAATACTTCCTTACTTTTAATAAAGTTAACTTCTATCTTTAAAGACCAATAAAATAATAAGGCTGCAACCACAAAACCCTGCTCCTGGGATCCTCCAATGATCAGGATCCAAGTCTGATAAGTTTCTTTCTTATGTTTCTTAAGAGGTATTTACAAATACTAAACTGCGCAAGCGGAATATTCCCTGTTTTCCACAGTTTTTGACCACAATATAAAAGTACTTTAAAATACATCAATCACAGACCTTCAAACTACTGCTAATTCATATATTCGAGACGATTGTCATTTACAAAAAGGTCTACGAACGGTACATCACGATCGGTTATGAATAATTGATTCGCACGTAACAAGAATGATGAGGACAATAGCGTGAACGAAGGATGTATTCAAAAGAAATGCTAAATCTTAATTGGATGCGGGATTACTGTCAATCAAATGCGTTACTATCGTGCGAGTGGAATAGAAGCAAAGCAACATGTTGCGATACGCAATTGAAAAATGCAAATAGGTAAGGAATCAGAAACATTTACCAATCAAGGTATAGAACTAAGGATGACCGAGTTACTTGAATTGATTTACTTGAAACAATCGATCAATCGATTAGCTATCGAAAAAAATTCTGATTTCTTAAAATACAATTAAATCGATTAAAAGATGCTTCACCATACATTTTTATATATCACTGGTCTTTAAATCATCGAATGTGAAACTTAAACAACAATTTACCAAGCTATTAAAAATCATGCTTGTGGAATTGGTTTTGGACTGGAGATTAGTGGCATCGGCATCCTGAACCTTTTATTTTATAAACGAAGGATTAGAATCAGCCATGACTGGATAATGAGGAAGATAAGTATAGAGAGTATAGAGGTGGAGAGAGACTACCTATTGATAAATTAATTTATTGTAGGTACACAATGCACCTCGCTATTTCAGCTTTGACGTTAACAACGCTTTCGATGAAATATGACGAGGGAAAAAACATTGTTTAGCATTCAATTAGCTCCAGCTTGCTTAAACCCATTGTTCAAATAGCGTAACCGCGAATGGGAAAACCGTTCTTTATGAAGCTGTGACCGGGAGTTCTCTATTAGTCACTTCTCTTCGAAAGAGAAAAATAAATATTTAATTTTTTTTTTTTTTATAACAATAAGTAATGCTTGGGTAATAAATAATAAAATATAAATAAAAAAAAAACATTTTATAAAAAAAAAATTAAACCGACTTCGAAACCTTGGAACCAGTAAAAATAAATACACTGAAAAGTATGAAATAATTACCTTCTGCTTTTTATGAGTACACAGCAAAATTGAAAATGTTATAAAAAGCGAAGAAATGCAATAAGACGAATAATTTTACATTTATTTGTACAATTACTAATTTTTATTAAAAATTGTGAAATTAAAATATTAAATACTATATTCAATACAACACAATCTTTTCGGAGGCGGCGCAAATATAGATGACATTTTACCAATACAATTCAATTAGTAGGCATTAAAATGGATAGATGAGAAGAGAAGATCCATTTTACGATTTTCATAATGTCTAGTGTAAAAATTTTAAATTTTGCGCCGCCTCCGAAAAGATTGTGTTGTATTGAACATAGTATTTAATATTTTAATTTCACAATTTTTAATAAAAATTAGTATTTGTACAAATAAAAGTAAAATTATTCGTCTTATTGCATTTCTTCGTTTTTTATAACATTTTCAATTTTGCTGTGTACTCATAAAAAGCAGAAGGTAATTATTTCATACTTTTCAGTGTATTTATTTTTACTGGTTCCAAGGTTTCGAAGTCGGTTTAATTTTTTTTTTATAAAATGTTTTTTATTTCATGCTTTTTAGTTGGATATGATAACAAATGTAGAAAACCGTAAGTTGGGTAAAACAAATTTCGAAATTTTTTACGCTCTACCACGTTCGTCTTTCCCGGGCTTTTTTATTAGACATAATTATATAAACAGTCACCTGTTCAATTTTATGAGTACACACAGAAAAGTTTAAAAGCGGTGCCTGTATAATACAACTTCTACACCCTACCTTCTAAGATTATAATTGGAATTTTTTTTTAATAAGATCAATGTTGAGTCAATTATGTTCGTAATCCCTTTAGATGAATTTTTGACTATATTTAAAAGCGAAGTACTAAGAATAATATCCTTCGTAATAAAAAATTATTTAGAAAATAAATTTCTTAAATTCTAGTGGGGTAGCATTTATGATATTAAGCATTTTCATGGCTGCCAAATTTCCGCTGAAGGGACTTTCATATAAAGACGTTGATTCTGGGAGATATCAACTTTTATTTTGCAGTTTTTATTGATGGATGAACATCAGCAAACATTGAAATTTCAATTTCTTTGTTAAATAGTGTAATGTCTTTATAGGGAAAGTGTCATAGGAAAATTTTCATTAATTGGGAACATACACATTTAATACACAATATTTGTGTTAGTTATTTCGGTACCTGAGAGATGACTACCTCGAACGCGAAAAACCCCTAAACACATGCAAGCTCATTTTCACTGTCTATTTCAATAAAATTCATTCATTCATTATTGGACTTAGGCTCTTAACAACACTCGTAGGCTCTCACGAACCGCAAGCACTGAACTTATGACGGTTTGGCTTTTGAAAATTTCGGCAACCTTTAGAAAATCGAATATTTAAATTTCTTTCGATTTAATAAAAATCGATCGCAACCTCAAAATCAATGGAAATTTTCTTGAGACAGTCTGGCTCTTCTACTACATTTCAGTTAATTCACAGCAAACAATTACAACTCACAATTTAGGCAAGTGGAAAACTGTAAAAAATCGAAAAATCAAATGGAAAATGATTGATGGAAATAATTCCTAATAAGTGCCTATCTTAAAGATTTTTATATCTAGACTCTCCTATCTTTACAATAGCAAAGCCTGTATGCCACCAGCTATAAAACAGAATTAGGCAATTAGCCATCATAGATGAAATTGTTGATGGAACAAACTAATATAGAAATTATTTAGCAGAACTTAAATTATTTCATAACTGCTTTTTTGGACGGAAGGTCCAAAAAAAAAGCTTTTTTGGACCTTCCGTCCAAAATAGCAGTTGAGAAGGCCTTTGCACGTATGGAAGCAGAAGCAAGAAGATTAGGATTGCTGGTAAATGAAGGTAAGATCAAGTACACGGTTACGGATCAACCTGCAGTTCCTGGAGAGAGCGTGAAATTCGGGGAATATTATTTCGAGAAGGTCAACAAATTCACATATCTCGGTTCGGTTGTCAATACCAGCAATGACGTCTCATCCGAGATTAAGAAGAGAATAACAGCTGCTAACAGATGTTACTTTGGACTAAGGCCACATCTTAGAAGCAACCTCGTCACAAGGTTAACCAAAAAGCTTATGTATAAAACCCTCATACGCCCAGTATTGTGTTATGGGTCTGAAGCATGGACCATGACAAGGAGCGATACGCAGTCGATCCTCAGATTTGAGAGACGTGTCCTCCGGAGTATATAAGGGGGAGTGCAGGAGGGCGGAGTCTGGAGACGGAGAACCAACAGAAAAGTGGCTCACCTTTACAAGGATGTGGATGCCGTGTCCTTCATCAGGCTGGGTAGGCTCCGCTGGGCGGGCCATGTTATAAGAATGGAGGACTCTGTCATCCCAAGAAGGTCCTAGGAGAGGTACTGCATGGGACGAGACGTCGCGGAAGACCGAAGCTGAGGTGGTTAGACGGAGTGTCACACGATGCCAGAGAGCTCCTTGGATCTCGAAACTGGAAAGCGGCCGCACTTGACCGGAACAACTGGCGGAAAGTGATTGAAGAGGCCTCGACTCGCTAGCGGGTTTTTGAGCAGAAGAAGAAGAAGAAGAAGAAGACATGCCCCTAATATTTTTTCGAGCCACATTTGAGCTTAGATAGCAGATTTTCGTCTTCTTAAAATAAATGATTTGGCACTGACAGACTTTCTAATTTATTCTAGTTGCAGAAACAAAATTAAAAACCTATAGTAGTAATACGGAAAACATAACAAGTTTCACTCCATGAAGAATCGGCACAAGATTTCATGATTACATTGTATATTAATATGACCGAGTGATTCCGGAAGAAGACAGAGGTGCCTGAATGTTAAGGCTCCCAAATCAACTGAAAATAAGCTTTTCCAGGAATTATTGTATTCCTTTTTAACGTGCATAGCGAGTGAAAGTCGGAAATCAAAATCTGATTTAAAGCAATAAGGGCTACGATTTTAAATTTAAACGAACCTTGGGGAACTTGAAGAAGTCTTAAATTCTGTTTTAAAACGGTTATCAATACTCAGTCTTTCTTGGAATTCCACGAATTGCGTGGTCTTACGTTTATGGTGTCCAACCGTCGACTAGATCTGAATTCAGAAGGTTCACTGTTATCGGTGAATATATATATATATATATATATATATATATATATATATATATATCTAATATGTATACTAATATCGCTACAGAAAACGACAGCGATATTATATTTTGCGGATATTAAATATCTTTATTGAAATCTACTGTTGAAAAATTAGTTAAGGTTATGAATAGGTTGGTTCCAACAAGCACTTAAAACACGTCGATAACTAATAGACTGCTCATGTTCTCCCCCCACTCTTTTGATTCTAAATTTGATTGGTTAGTTTTCCCACATGATTCATCCAGCATTAAAACATTATTGAGATTTGTTAGTTACCAATGAGTTTACTAGCTTGTTGGAGCATACCTTATGTTATATATGCCATATGTTTTTCCAATAAGTTAAAATGTTTAGTGATAATTAAATATTTATTTTCATGTTTTTTCCCGATAACTTCTTAAATAAATTAAGAACAGAAAAAAGGTTTTAATGGGACCAACTTGGGAAAATACTCTACAAGATGCAAAAGGTTTCGTTCCAATCGGTCCGTCCATCTCGGAGTAATCGGTGGACATACATAGAAAAAAAAAAAAAAAAAAAAAAAAAAAAAAAAGTCACATACGTATCGAATTGAGTAACCTCCTCTTTCGTTCGAAGTCGGTTAAAAAAATTAACAAAATTGAACCTGTCATCCCAGTGAATAAGTATGCCAAATTTCGTTACTTTTCAGGGGACGGATTTTAGAGTTTAAACAGTATTCAAGTTTTCATCTTCAGGCTTTGAAAGTTCATCAAAAACACCAAAACAGTGGCTACAGATTACAGATAATAAACCAAATAGATTACAACAGATTCAACTCAAATTATAATAAAAACATTTCAAATCCCCCCCCCTATGCCAAAATTATCTCCTAATTTCAGAAAATTCACTCATTTTTTTTTCAGTTAAGACAGGCGTAAATATATAGAAGTTAAAAAAAAAAAAAAAAAAAAAAAAAAAAAAAAAAAAGCATGTTTCTTTTAACTTGTTTTCATTTATTTATATTGCCTAATAATTATTAATTACTTAATAAAATATTTTGAATACACTACATTGTCAGTCTTCTGAAAATTTGTAATCTTAGAAATTTTCTATGCCTTTTTTTTTCTATATACGACATTTTGTATTAACCCATTAACGCCCAGAACTATTTTTGGTGCATTTTTTTTTAAATCTTTGCTACCACCACTTGCTAAGATTCTATATAACATGAACAAATAAAAAAAAAAAAAAAATTTCTCAATACAAGGACATAATGAAGTGTTACATAAATGTAACACCGGGCGCCTGTGCCCCCGTGTTTTTTAATGAGCTTTTTTTTTTAAATAATTCTGAATTTGAATAGTATAACTGGTTAAAGGTTGCCAATAAACAAAACTATAAATTAAAACTTTTAATATATAAAAGAACAAGTGGATAAATTTTATTAGTGACAACATTCTACTTCGCCGCATGGCTTGCGAAACCAACAAGTTTTGCTCATCCTTTACTTCTTCCCAATACATCCGTTTATTTGGAAGATTATTGTACCCTGTCAAAATTAAAAACCGGATCAAGCATTTTATTTCCCCTAAAGAAAAGTTCTGAGGCTCTTCATTTTTGAATTGGACGTACTTTTCCGTTTCAGTCAAGAGAAGATGGTAAACGTTGCTGTCAAGTAACTTTTCAAAACATTCGACACAGCTGTTTTCGGCTTCATTTATAACAACCTCTTCTTTCCAAGGTACAGGATTGGCGTAAAAGTCACCTGGAATAAATAATGGTGTTGGTTTACCTTTTCTTACACGATTTATTATCCATTGGAACCCTTGATTGAAGTAGGAGCTGGAACTGGATATAGCGCTGACATCGTGGAGGTCGTATCTGAAGCTCCAGGCGGAGCGGGCGTAGAAGGATGGCTAACTGGTGGTTCAGGCACATCATTAATGCCACCAAGACGTTCATTGTCGCACAAAACAATTTCAGCAGGAGCTAGAAGCTGCCCACCCGAAAGGTGAAGAGGATCTCCTAGGTCTTCTTCATTCCCAGACTCCTCGTCAGTAACCGCAGAAGGGTCCGGTGGCTCTGCATAAACGGCCGTTGCCTGGATGTCATCACCGAGTATTAAATCGAGAGCATCTTGAAGAGAAAACCCCGGTCTAACACAATAAAAGAAAAATAGAAAATACAGGGGGTCCAAACGCCCGGTGTTACATTTCGGTAACAGTGGTAAATGAAAGGTTATACAACTCTTAAAGACCAACCAATACGCATGAAACTCAACAGATATGTTGAGAAAGTCTTTCTCTGTTTTGAGTAATAAAATAAAAAATATTAAACGTATGTAAAGGTACTTACTGCTGGAGACTTTGCAGACTTTCGACGTCAACAGGGAAGGACATTTTCAATCTGTTCAAATCGGTAGTCGAAACAATAATAAAACAGTAAACATCGACTCTATCTCTTCTACCGCCTTCCTAGTGTATTATAAACACAACAAAAACCCCGAAGTTCAAAGAAATGTTTCCGTTCTATGACAAAAACAAACTTCACTTTGGCGTTACATAAATGTAACACCGAGCATTAATGGGTTAAAAAAAACAAAAAAAAAAACAGCTAGTAATGAAAGAATCGGAAAAAAGAATGCTTGTAGGAGAAACCATAGACGTTTACCATACCTTTGTAGGAAATTTGAAGTAAAATTACTAGTATTTCTGTAATCTGTAGTCTGTAGTATGTTCTTATCCTATGCCATCCTATAGCACTTATATATATCCTAAATTTTTACATAGGAATATAACATATCAAGGATACACAACAGGATAGGACACAGCCCAATAGAAGCTCCTTTGTTTTCAGATCCTAAATAGTCTGGATACGCATGTATCTGATATGTGTTTCATACCCAAAGATATCCAATTCGAAACCTAGAGTTGACTCCTAATGTCCCAGGAGTCACCTGTGGTTTAGTGGTTAGCATAGCAGCCTACACTACCTAAGGTCACGAGTTCGCGTACCAAGAATTTTTTAATGGGAGTAAAAAATTCTTGGCTATGCCGTCCCTCGGATAGGAAGTCCCGAGCCTGTGCGATGCCAGGTACAAGTTCAAGATCCCTATCCTAATTGTATAAATTTGGACTGCCAAAATTTAGGGATCGCCTGATAAGCCTTAGCGGCATGCGACGTGAGTTAAATAAACAAGCAAAGCCATGGGATATTTAATAATACTCGTTACTACTCCCTTACACCCACTCCACTGACCCGGGAAAACACCCGTATAGCCTAAAAGGGGAGGTATACGAAGAGCAAAAAAAGAAAAGAAAAAATGAATGGATATGCCACTGATGCTTAGTTCATAATTCTAGACAACAAGATATTATTTAGGAAGAAACATGGTTCTTTACCGAACTCACTTCTACACCATATTGATAGTTATGTATGCAAATATGACCGAACGGGGGACGGTGCATCACGATTTTGTAAATGTCACAACCCCGGTCTTGGATCCTTTCATTCCAAGGCGCTATTTATTTACAATTCTAATTTCATTTTCAATCTGTAGTCAGGGCCTTTGTGATTTGACAGGTATCTTTGAGTAATCAGGGGTTGTTTGCTCATTCGGAATATAATTTCTAACTTCAAGGCAAGACATTTTTAATCTGCCACAAGGGGAAATAAATGGTAAAGTTGAACAAGTTCCTTTCTATGTAAAATAGAATATTTCTGGATTGCACCTTGCAATATCTTCAGGAGTGTAACCTCCCTTCAATTTGTTGGCGTTAGTCGAATGTTTTAAACTCTCAAAGAGCTCAAGATAAACAAACTCCAACTAGTCCTTTTAAGATACAGTCAGGACCACACTAAACGTTTATATTACCTCCGCCTAATTTCGAGACACTTTCCTTGGAAGTGTTAAACATGACGCTTGTACAGCCACAATGGGCTTCCAAAGGGGGGGGGCATAGAAATTTTGAGAAACAAAAACTACAGATTAAATAAATTCTTATCCAGTTTCTATATTTATTCCTTAAAATGTGTTATAAAACTAAACAAAAATATATTAAAAATTATATTAATTTCATTATTTTTTATTATATTCAACAAAAGGAATCTTTCGCTAAAAGGGGACAATTGTGAGGGGGGAGGGGTTTGTTATTTACACCTTTTTATTGAACGTTGAAGACAGCTGAGATATAATCATGAGCTGATCAAGGAGGAGGTTCACATGGGTCATGACCCCCTCAAATATTTTGGCTACTTCAATTTTTTTGTATTTTTAAACGAATAATGCAACTAGATAGTTACTATTGTGTCATTATTTTTTTTTTTTTTTTTTTTTTTTTTTATAGGCTCGACAGGTGCCTGAAGCTGCCCTTGGCCCTCTCAACTGCCCCTTCCCAAACATTTCGGTCAGCAGCATGTCTCATGGATACTCCAACTTCCTCAAGTCCTCAGCCACGGAGTCCTTCCACCTTCCCTTCGGTCTTCCACGTGGTCTGACTCCATCCGGGGTCCCATAATATAGTTTCCTCGCGGCTCTACCTTCGTCCATTCTGATAACATGTCCCAGCCATTTTAAGCGCTGAATTCGCACAAAATGAGACACTCGGAGATCGTCGAAAAGGTCGTAGATCTCTTCGTTCTTACTTAATCGATATGCGCCGTTCTCTCTAACTGGCCCCATGATACGCCTCAATATTTTCCTTTCAAACCTGTCAATCTTTTCGGCTAGGTTTTTGCTTAGGGTCCAAGTTGCACAGGCATAGGTCAGTATAGGACGGATAATTGTTTTGTATACGATCATTTTAGTACGTACACTAAATAGCTTACTCCGGAGGAAACTTCTTAGGGCGAAATATGCTTTGTTAGCCCCCATTATACGGTTACGTATTTCTTCTTGTTCGTCCAGCCGGTCATTAACGATGGAGCCGAGGTACTTAAAACTGGATACGCATTGAAACGAATATCGTCCCATGACATAATGCCTTGGAGGATTTATAGGTGTTTTCTTCCTGAGCACCATTATTTTTGTTTTTTCCTCATTTATGGATAGTCCCATCCTTTCAGCTTCTCTTTGCAACCCTTCACAGGTCTCCTTGATCGCCTTGAGGGATAATCCAATCAATGCTACATCATCAGCATATCCAAGTACTTGAGTCGCCTTGCTGAAAATGGTGCCCGACTGATTAAGCTCTGCCCGATTCATTATAACTTGGAGGGCGATGTTAAATAGAAGTGGCGAAAGGGCGTCACCCTGTCTAACTCCTGACTTCACTGCAAAAGCTTGGCCCAGCTTACCATTTATTTTCACTCGACTCGCGCTCTCATTCAAAGTACAAGCTACAAGTCGGATTAGCTTCGGTGGAACTCTCATCTCTTCCATTGCCAGGTAGAGCTCTTTTCTAATAATGGAATCATAAGCCGCTTTAAAGTCTATGAAAAGTATCCATATAGACTTGTTGAATTCTTTCATTTTTTCCATTATCTATCTCAAAGAAAATATCTGGTCAATAGTTGATCGATTCTTCCTGAAACCCCCCTGGTAGTCACCCAAACGAGGCTCCACAAAATCCACAATTCGGTTATATAAAACAACAGAAAAAATTTTATAGGTAGTATTCAGGAGGCTAATTCCTCGATAACTGTTGCAATCTGTGGGAACACCTTTCTTTTCGAGCAAGGGAATAATGACAGACTCTTTCCAGCTCTCCGGGATTTTTTCGCTCTCCCATATATTAACTATCAGATGAGTCAACTCTTCAACCAGTGCTGACCCACCAATCTTCAAAAACTCCGCTGGTATGGTATCATTATTGTATGGTAGTAATTATAGTTATATAGTAGAAATATTAATTATAGTTGTAATTTTTATTACTATAGTAGGGCCAATCCACATCAAATCAACACAAAAATATATCATTTTGAACCTCACCATCTCAGATATTCTTAAAATTTATTACATATGTACTACTTGTATCTACTACAATGAAATATTACTGAGGTATGTCTACCCGTTTTTTTAATTATTGGTCTCTAAAGCCCTCAAAAATAGGTCGAGAAACAGAAAAAATCATGATTAAAAATAGCTGTAGCTGTTTTCCAATTTTGACTAGGACTATGAGATTGGTGTCCTTTAACAGCGCATTTCATGCCATTTCATCTGATATACAACAATGTATAGGTTGGTACTAAAGAAATTTTCTTAAAACTAAATGTAAAATTTTAATTTCAATTTTCTCCAAAAGGGCATTTTTTTAAAATTTATATTTTTTTGACAAATAGGTAGGTCATACAGCAAAATAAAAAGGTGGCATGAGTATTTTCTTCATTACTAAAAAAATTGAGAACTAGTGATAAAATTCCATAAATCTAGCATTTTATGATTAAAAATAGCTATAGATTAATTTCAATTTTCTCGAAAAGAAGTCTTTTAAATTTTTATATAATATTTTTTTTAAAAAAATAGGTCATACTGCCTATACCTATGCATTGTTGTATATACTATGAAACGGCATGCAATGCGCTGTTAAAGGACACCAATCTCATAATCCAAGTCAAATTTGGAAAACATCTACAGGATATTTTTCATCATAAAATGCTATATTTATGGAATTTTATTATTAGTTTTCAATTTTTTTAGTAATGAAGAAATTTTCATCTCACTTTTATATTTTGTTGTAAGAATAGATATAATACTACCTATTTTTTTATATTTAAAAATTTTGAAGATGCCCTTTTTGAGAATAATGAAATTAAAATTTTAAACTTGGTTTTAAGAAAATTTCTTTAGTACCAACCTATACATTGTTGTACGTCAAATGAAACAGCATGGAATGCGCTGTTAAATGACACCAACCTCAGAGTCCTAGTCAAATTTGGAAAACATCTGCAGCTATTTTTAATCATAATTTTTTCTGTTCTTGAACCTATTTTTGAGTGCTTTAGAGACCAATAATTCAAAAACGAGTAGACATATCTCAGCAATATTTCACAATTGTTCTAGTAGATACAAGTAGTACACATATACTAAATTAAAAGAAAATCTGAGATGGTGAGGCTCAAGCCTGTGTTAAATTGACGTGGAATGACCCAGAATGATTAAAAAGAGTTCTAGACTTGTTGGAACAAACGGTTCTAGTACATGTCTGTGACTGTTTTGTAATAATCTAAGCTTGTTGAAAACCTTCTAGCTTGTTCTGATTCAGACTAAATATAAGGAGCAATGGACTGGAGAACGTTGCCTACAATGAAATAGTTTAATACTATTTTAAATTTTTTTTACTTCCACCCTAGACTATTCTTATATTTATTAATCAAATTTAAAATTTTATTTTCCAAGCACAATAGCTTGCGATCTACTCCATCTCAAACCCTTAACTGATAGGATAACTTATTTCTTTTTTTGTTAAAATGGTAAAATGTTAATTAAATCATTGTTACTTTTATCTAGATATTTTTGGTATTTCTATCCTTTGAAAACTTAAGCCTCTCAATCTTAGCCCGATGCAGTTACCTGTTTGGTGCAAACCAGTCCTAGCTCCAAGGGATTAGCTTATTCTTTGATGCGTTAGATATCGTCCGCAACTCAGGACCAAAAAAGTATTAAAGTAACTTGAAGGCAGATTGCAAATCATGACTGAACAAACAAAAGCAGATCTCATAAAATGATATATTTTTCTTTATAATTCAAAATATATATTTTTTAAATGAGTAATAAAAAGAAATTTAACAAGAAAATCGGCAATAATAATTATGTTACATGAAGTACAAAAATAAATTAAGAAAAATACATCATCTTTTATAATACATTATTATATACCTTGTTTACATTGTTTTAACAGTAGGGTATGAGGATTCTTAATTTTATACATAACAAAGTAATTTTTAAAATAGTAGTAAGTATTTAAATTTGCTGAATTTTGTTTATATATTACAAATTCATTTTTAATTAACGCCTTAGGTAAAATTTAACTCTCAATCACAGCCAAATAATAACTACATAAAATACACAATGAAAAACTAACAAAATTATAACAATATTTTATGAATAAATAACAATTTTCAACAATCTATTTCATATTTTGCTATGCTGAAATGTGCTTTGTTATTTTATTTTATTTTTATTCATTTTTGAAGGACCATAACATAATGTAGTATTATACACAATTTTCATTTTTTTAAAACACATTTTAAACAATATTTCATTTGATATTGTCAATTTTATATGTGAGATTTTATATGTGATGTTCCTGCATTAATTTTGTTCTTAAAAAATAAAATTGTCGAAATTGTGAGGTAAGTTTTATCTTCATAACTTTTATTCCACGAATTTCAATTAATTAACCTAAATTATGCAATATTTTTAAAAAATATTAATACACCTCCAAAAATTTTACTTTAAGGCTTTAAAGTCTTAGTTGACTTTAAAATGTCAATTAAGTGGCCTAATACTCCATGATATGGAATTCTTAATTAAATATATGGAAGTGGAACCATTAATAGACTAAAGACATACAAATGACATAATTTGTTATGGGTAAAAACATGAGGAATTTGACTGAAAAATCTAATAGTTTGCTCATACATGCCTTTCAACTTGATAGAATAATACACAAACAAAACAACTGATTCCAAGCCAGTTACTTGGCTTGAAAATTACTCCGTTAATGACAGAAACCAAATCACAGTTCCTGTAACAAGGGATTTTCAACCTCTCTAACTCAACTTCCTTAGAACATTATTCTTTTTGAACTACACACATTTCCTTACGGTACTTTTAAACATATATACTTTATTTACTTCATGTTTTTATCTATCGATTTTCCTCATCTTAAAACATTTTCATTAAAGTATTAAAATCACCAATTTAGCCTTCATGAAAAAGTTTTTTGGGATAATTGTTTCCATAATTTTAAATGTTTATATATTTCTTCTAAATTGTAATTGTAATTGTAAATACAATTTACAAGATGTATCAAAATGAATATGCAAAGAAATTTGGGTTGATTTAGAATATTTTTTGAGAAAAAAATTATAGTTTGGATTTATCAAATCATAAAAAACCTGAAACCTCGGGCTCTATAAGAAGGATCCTCTATACTGACAAACGGTATAAGTGGAATCGATTAAGAAGAAGAAGAAGCAAAAAAATTGACTGAACAAAATTATTCACTTTTCATGGGTTAAAAATCGATTTTTGCAATCCAGCCTATATGAGCAACAATCAACATTCCGCTTCGACAATAAAAATTAATGTCAAAAATTCCAAACTTTAACCAACCAAACCTAACTAACGATTTTCTACGAGAATTGAATTCAAAGAAGAATTGAAGTCGTTACAGTTTGCTCATTGAAGCAAGTTTGTCAATGATCTTATTTGCTTCATCATAATAAGGGCTTGCTTCGGATCTGACCGACTCCATATAAGCTGTTAATCGTGGCCTTCCTGGACGAGGGTCAAAGCCGCACAGTTCTGAAATATGAATTATAAAAATTATGATGTGATGATCAATATTATAATAGTTTATGATGGATATATAGATTATTATTTAATACTTTACATTACATATAGTGCTTAGTAAGGGATATATATAATTATACAAGGGCTATATATTGTATATTAAGATAGGATATATTATTGATTAGTAATTGTAGTTATATATGATTATAGTAATTAATTGTGTGTTAATCAGGGCATAGATAAATTATAAATTATATACTTCATTGCTGCAGGCTTTATTGATTAATTACATTCATTAATATTGTATTAATTAACTTAGTAATATTGCTATAAAATTAGTGTATTAGAGAGTTCAACTTGTGTTCTATAAATTCCCTATACGTAATTTAAAATTTAGAATGTGAAGACAAAAATAATTAAAGCTGTAAAATGTATTAGCAACGTTAAGTTTCGGACTATTAAGTCCCTTTTTGTGTCTGTACTTCAGTGTGCCTTGATCATGTTTTGGCAAATAACTGTTGATACCCCCATCAAGAGGGGAATATAAGTAGAGTTGATCAGGAGGTTAGATTTGTCATTCTAAGTAGACTCACTGAGCTTTCAAGAGCTCCCTCCACTTCAATCCATTTTTCCAGATTAACTATTATATCGCAAATATTTTTTTTAAATATATGTAGGCATATTCAACAAAGAGATCCACAGATCTTTAACTAGTGTAATGATATAATATAGAGAATATTAAAATTTAATACAATAATAGAAATAGAATTTAAATAACCTATGAGACCTGTAAAAAGCCTAAAAAATAAAAAAATAAAAATTTTATGAGCTTTACAACATAAATGATTTAAATGCAACTTTAGGTGAAACGCATAAACATAAAACCGCTTTAGATGGAACTGCCAGAAGCTATAAAATATTCTGATAAAGTAGGAAATAATATAATAGTTAGTTAATCAAGTAGCGGTGTGCAAACCCAAAACATTCAATAAAGGTAGTATTGGTAACTATATTCCCAAGATATTAGCAGTGGGCCAGGATAGCCGAGTGTGTTTGAGCACGACCCGCTTTAGCATGCTCGAGCCGAACAGTGGCGGTTCGAATCCACCCTGGGATGGTTGACTTTTATTTCGTGGAGGCCCGACGGAATAAATCTCGACTTACCCACCATGGTTAGAATAGGTTTGTTACACCTTTAGAGGTATGCCACATATGGCCAGGTAAGAGTACAGAAAAAAAAAAAGAAGATATTAGCAGTTCTTTCGGGTTTAAAATTTAGTATATTTTCACCTTTTCTGAATAATAAAGTGCAACAATATTTAATATTAAAAATCAGAACTTACTTGGCTGTTCTAACTCCATTACTGCAAGGAGATCAGCGACAGTTAGATGGTTTCCAAAAAGAAATTTTTTATCATTATTCAACCAGAAGTTTTCCATTACATCACAGCTAGCTAACATCAAGCCTTTGAATCTCTTTGTATCGCTTTCCAAAGGGGGATTTCCAGTAACCCTTGGTTCCAACCACTAAAACAAAATTATTCTAGTTTTAACATATCACTTGGCAAAAAGGAAATAGATTTATAAAGGACAATATGGGGCTGGGGATAGCCGAGTGTGTTGGAGCGCGGTCCGCTTTAACACGCTCGAGCCGAACGGTGGCGGTTCGAATCCGCCCTGGGATGGTTGACTTTTATTTCGTGGAGGCCCCACGGAATAAAATCTCGACCTACCCACCATGGTTAGGATAGGTTGGTTACACCTGTAGAGTAACCCCCCCCGTATGCCACACCTGGCCAGGAAGGAGAACCGAATAAAAAAAAAAAAAAAAAAAAAAAAATGACAATATGTAATAATGAAAATGCATTAGATGATGTCCACATAAATGGACGGTATAATATATATAAGAAGAAGTCATTTAACTTTAATTATACCGCATGTCGGCAAGAAGAATAAAAAATAAAAGAATAAATCTACCCAACTCTGTTAGTGTAGATTTATAGAATGTATGTTTATTTCTTTCATATTTCAAATATATAAATATTATGCGGAACATAATAAAAATATTATTTACAAGGGGAAAGAAACAAGGATTTTAACACATTTAGACTTGATCATTTTGAACCATCAGCTGGGTGCGTAGCTTTAAAATATTTTATTATTATTTTGCTTTAGAAATTCTGGAAAAAAAAAAATTAATATAATATTAATTGTAACTCATTTTTTCCTGTAAATTTTAATATATTTGCAAATATTTTGTTTAAAATTATTATTTTATTTAATGATTATTTAAAACTAGCTGTATATACCAGTTTCACCCGGAGAATTTCATTTTTTAAATCTATAAAGTGAGACGTTTATCGACACAAATGGTCGATTTCGTAAAAACCAATGTAAAGCGAGATCATTACGATTTTTATAACAATAAAGAATATACCCAGAGATCGGCTGAAGTTATGCAATTTTAATATGGACAGGTGTTCGCACCTGTTATCAAAGAACCACTGAGCGAAATTTGGAGAATTTAGGACAAACAATATGGATTTCTATAAAGAACAAACAAACAGAATTTCATCTTTGTTTATATAGATTATTATTATCCATCTTTCACAGTTACTTTTAGAGAATTCTGCTCCTAACTATTTTTAAAATACAAATCGCTATATTAATCATACAATTACAAGGAAACAAATTACATATATTTATTTAAACTTTAATACCTGAATCTTGAAATAATATCCACATGGTAAACGCAAACCAATATGTTGCCATTCAAGGAATTCGTCCAGTCTGGCTTGAGCTTTACTTTCTTTCGGATACCAGTGATCAGGAACATTCTTTTCTCGGCAGAGGTAACGTAAAATACCAACACTATGAAAAAAGTAGAAAATAATTTATGTTACGTAACTTTTAAGTATTGTAATTAAATGGCACTTAATAAATACTAACAGGAAACAGAGGGGCTTTTGTGCCAAGCTTTGCAGTTTTATAAGGAATGTATAACATCAATATTCAACTTTTATGTGCTAGAAATTGTTAATTGATAGAAGATAAATAATAATAATAATAATAAAACGAATAAATTTTAAATAGTTTCATTAAAATAGAAAAGATTGGCCATGGGCACGACTTGAATCTTTGCTTCCTTTCCTCCAAAGGGGTGCATAAACGAATTACGCTACCAAGGCCATTGTCTCAGCCATATCAATCTATTCTCTTCACTGATCCTTAGTACACAACAATCTAACCAAATTTTAATGAAGTATAAAGGGACTGAACAAACAGTCCAAATGGTAGGATCTAATTGACGACCAGTCAATATATGATACTAGCTAGTGTGCCCGGCTTCGCTCCGGTAGTTGTGTGGCAGTTTCAATAACAGAAAAACTTTAAAATTAAAGGAAATATAGAACAAAATTAGCACTTTCTTGAAAATTTTAACATTGTATCAATATTAAGATTCGATATCTGCAGTGTCCGCCCAAATAACGAACCCTATATACTTTATAGGGTGTTGAAAATGGTGAATGAACAATTAATTTTGCAGCAACTTTGTCGAGTCATGCATCGTTTTTGATGGTTTCTGAGATTATGAATCCTATAAGCCCATTCCAAGCAGTCAGCAGATAATAATTTATTAGATTATTAGTTAAAAAAACTATATTTGGAGTACAACTTAAGCGCCGACTACTGTGATGGTCCCATTAGATCCAGAAGTTTAGAAAATACCGAAGATTCATAGAAACTTTTTTTGTAAGACCTTTCTTCCAGTTCAACCTCCCTTAATTTATCCCCCCCCCCCCACACCCTAATTTGGCCGAACTCTGCACTTCTCCAATCTTACTACTGTTACAAAGTGAAAACCAAAATATCATGAGGGCACAATTTTTTTATCATATTTCTTTTTATGCTGAACTATGAGCGGTGATAAAATCTTATTGAAAACATGTATATTTGGAGTCAATTCATCATTTTGTCAACAGGAATGCTCATCCTACATAGTAATAAAACCATTTTTCATAACTACATACAATAAGAACACTTCAAACTTGTTATTTTCGGTTTATAATCAGTCTATTCAGCTCTTCTTTTTTGTTTTATGTATGTTTTTATTCGCTCAATCATATTGCATTAAATTTACTTAAGTATATGTTAGATATTGATTAAATGTAATGAGTTAATCAATTAACCTTCTTATGAGAAAATTAATTTTGTAAAGTATCCAGTCAGTTTTCTCATTGATTGCAGATATGTAAAATCATTAATTTATTTTAAAAGAAAAGGTGAAACTAATTATTTCACCTAATGAAACTAATTATTTTCGCTTGATTTTTTAGTAATTTAAAAAGAACAGCTGACAAAATATATAACCTTTACAAATATAACGGAATGAATGAACAATAAACATTGAGTGAAACACCTAGCGCTTCCTGGTGGTCTGCAGCTCGAACTAAATTTTTCATTCATAAACTCTTATGTCATTCTCAGGTAGGCTAATTACATGTTGCGAGAGTCTTAAAATTCCAGTCCTTTTCTCTTCAATTTCACACCCTTAAGAGAAAAACGGAAACCTTCTTCTCCGTTAGGGGACCTACAGTTACACGCTGACATAAATCTCATAATCGCATGTGGAGTCGTTTCTGAGCCTTTTCGGCACGCACATTGAACACTTTGCTTTATAATATATATTGATTAATAGATGGTAGATCATCATTTTATTAATTTTAAAAAATTGTTATAGAAGAGAAAAGATTGGCCATGGCCGAGAATTAAACCGACGAACAAACAAAACAATAATTGTTATTGTTTAGCATAATTATTATGCTAGTAAGGCCGTTTTCCCAGCGATGATATGAAGGGATTGGCCGCAAATAGTGCTAACCCACAAAATTATATTTAATATTTCCTATGTTTATACCTTCATAATGACAATAGAAATCAATTTTAGATCAATCAGTTGTGTACTGTAGAAATCAATGTTATGAAAGTGGTTAGGTGTGTTCTGAAAAAATAAACCCATCACTTGCAATTTAGATATATTTTGCCGAGGTTTCAACCCAAGATTCTTCTTCAAGGTCTTCTCCAGGGCTATGTATAAAACAAGAAAAATATATGAAAATATATAAAGAACAATATTAATTTTTTTTAATAATTAAAGATCAAAAGAATATTGATTAATTAAAAATCATATAATATATTATTTCTCAAAGCCTTTTTTTTTTTTTTTTTGTCAGTACGCCATAACTTCCTTAATACTCCTCAAATTTCATTAATGAGGCATCATTTTAAAACTTTCCTTAACTGCTACACTTGAAAAATATACAAATCACCTATTTTGCCTTTGATTGCAAGTTAAAAGCGCAAAAGCGTGGTTTTGGTAGTAGAGGTTTCTAAATGGTGTCAATCTTTTCAGGTTTCCCCTTTTCAAGGAGAACATTTTCGGTCATAGACATTTTTTCAATTAACCCCTTCGTTTGCGATTTATAAGCAAAAAACTATAATTCTAATAAACTATAATTGGTTTTTTAATGCACCCCCAACCCTAAATGACTAAATGATCATATAAATGTATTACCATAATTAATATAAATCTCAATTTCTGATCATTGTTTGGCATTGGTTACCATTGAAATATCACATATATACAAAGACAAGCACTGTCTGCGGCTGATCCCTTCCTCTAGAACCACTTGACAAGTGTCAATCCACATCATTATACATTAGTTTAGTATATAGACCTTGCCTTTCTCTGAGCTTAAATCCATTATCATCAATGGCAGGGATTTGGCCCATGGGATTTATTTTCAGGAACTCTTCACTTTTGTGTTCCACTATACAAAAGAACAACATTTATTATGAAATCTACTAATATTAAATAAAACTAATATTAATTGATAAATTTTACATACTGCTTCCAAGCTTCACAATCTTTGGTTCGAACTTAATACCTGTTAGTTTTAAAAACATATAAATAGCCCGAGAAGGCTGGGACATTAAATCAAAATAAAACTTCAAAGACATTTTCTATTTCAAATATTAAATAACTAAAATAAATTAACGACCGTCCGTTAATAACAAATCATTAAATAACAACGAGTAATGTCCAAACAGTATAACTAACTAACTGAAATTGATTAACTTCAGTTTTGAATTAAATAACAACGGATAAGGTCCCACTGATAAGATAATCACACAAGTAGGACAAAAAAAAAAAAAAACTTTTACAAGTAGGTAGGCATAGCTAAGATAGAAGCCAGAGCTTGAACTAAAGTATTCAATATTAAGGCCAATCTTTATATCATTTGCAAATATTTTCTCTCGAATTCAGTCGTATTGTATATGTACTTGAATGAGTTAACACGAAGAAAAGCTCTAAAGGTTCCTCACAACTGATGTTACTGAACATTTATATTCCTGCAGGTACCTATTAGCCAAAAAAAGAATTCAGAATCAACAAATCTTCTGCTTTTGTCATTCTGTTTTTTATTAAAATAAGGATTATTAATAAATTGTTCCCATTTTAATTTTCATTTGATCTTGCACAATCTTATTTTCCTTGACTCATCTATGCTTCATAAAGGGTTCGTTCGATTTGGAAAAAGTTGGGAATAAATGTAAAATTGTCCTGATATAAAATTTACAAAATATAAATTCAGGCGTAGTAGGCATGCGCAAGAGTATTTTTCTTTATCTGTGTATACATCGTCGAAAACAAGACGGGTGTAACTCCAAATAGCATTTTTTTAAATTTGTTTTCCAGTAATGTTTTTTTTTCACGATTTATCTTCGATTACTCCTACTATCTCTGTCCAAGACCGCTTATAGCCATGATAGCAGCGATTTCCAAAAAATTTACAGTGGGGGAAAAAAGTATTTGCACACCAAGTTTTTTCTTATTAAATAATGAATGTAGGTAATAAAAAAATCCTGTAACTTAATAAATGAAAGTATATTTAAAACTGAATAAATACATATATATATTTTTAAAAAAACTTCTTGCTTAGTTAAATAAAACTTAAATATTTCAAATTTTTCAGGAAAAAAGTATTTGCACACCACACTTTTTCCTCTTTTTCTTTATATTTAATATTTTGTATGGAGTCCGTTAGCATCAATAACGGCTTGTAGACGTCTAGGCATTGGGTGTACAAGGTTTCTAATCAAATCTGGATTGATCTTTTCCCAGTCTTGTACTAAAAGACTCTTGAGGTGTTCCCTTCCGGTTATCTGGTGTTTCCGAATATTTTGGTCTAACACGTGCCATAAATTTTCAATTATATTCAAGTCTGGTGACTGTGGAGGGGTGTGGAGTTGTTGTCGAACATTAAATATCAGCCATTCTTTAGTTTTATAGGCTGTATGTTTCGGATCATTGTCCTGCTGGAAAATAAACCGATGCTGGATTCCTGATTTAGCTGCGCTTGCTAAGAGGTTGCTGCGCGAAATTCTCACGTTCCCTTCTGCATTTAAAAACCCTTCAATAGGTACAAGATTCCCAACTCCATTATAGGCTACACACCCCCAAACCATTACACTGCCACCCCCATGTTTCATAGTAACCTTAACGTTTTGCTTTTTCAGTTCCTCATTTCTCCTACGCCAAATGGTCTTTCGTCCGTCAGATCCAAACAAATTAAACTTACTTTCATCAGAGAATAGCACATTTTCCCCAAAACTGATGGGCTTGTTAATGTATTCTCTTGCAAAAGAAAGTCTTTTTTTGCGATTGGTCTCACTAATGTAAGGTTTCTTCCTCGGGACCCTGCCAGGAAGACCTTTGGAATTTAAAACATTCCTTATCGTTCTCATATTTACACACACACCAGAAGTTGATGCGACCATATTAGCCAGGGCACCTGCACTTATAGTCGGATTTTTCAGAGCTTCAATTGTGATTTTTCTCTCCATTCTTTCACTTAGTTTCCTGGGACGACCCTTGCGGCGGTTATTTGCTGTTGAACCTCTTTCTTCATATCTCTTAATCACATATCTTACCGTAGAAAAATTAAGACCCAAGAAATCTGATATTTCACGGTAAGATTTTTGTTGGTTCCGCAATAAAATCATTTTTTCGCGAGTGGCAGCACTCAATTCACTTGTTTTCGGCATATTTGAGCTGTTAAAATATCCAGATCTTCCACGATTGAAATATTTTAGAAGACTGATAGGAAAGAATAGGATTATACTCTAGGAAGTAAACAACAAGTGAAGCAACAAACCTTTGTACTGATTTACTAAGTGTGCAAATACTTTTTTCCGTGTCTTTAAGTTATCTTTATTTATTTTTTTTACTGCCATCAAAGCTTTTAATTGAATATATATATTTTTTTACAAGTTTTAGTTGTACTTTTTATTGGGTAAACTCCAAAGAATTCTTTTTAATTTTCAATTCATTTTATCAAGAAAAAACTGGGTGTGCAAATACTTTTTTCCCCCCACTGTAAGTCATCGAATAACGCATGCAATGGTTAAAATGAAGGGAACAGAAGAAATTTTAATTGGATCTACTAAACAACGCGTTTTTTTTCTTTAGTAAGACCAGTGTTTGTATCGGACGAGCGATCCAAAAATAGTGTTCCAAAAACGACTCTTCCGAACTTTCAAATAGCTGGAAGTTTAGGATAAAAATTGATGTATAAAGTTTATCAAACTCCTGCCATTAGTTTCGTTTCTGTGTACGCTATTGACACGAATATTTATAAAAATTATCTACTATAAAATTTATTCCAGTGCATCCTCCACATTACCTTAGGGAACATGTGATCGTATTTTAATTGACGTTTTATGAGGTGATATTACCAGTACAAGTAGTGATCCAGCGTTGGTATGGTAAAAATTGATTTCTAAATCATTGCTTTGATTAGAATATCATAATACACATACACATTAAATTACTCTTCCTGTCCTCATTGCACCAATAATAAATTTCCCGAAGACCACATGTTTGTATACAGGAGGCTTTACCACGTGACTAACATATAATCCCAACGCTCGAGCCTTTTTTGTTAAACTTCTCTCTCGGACAAAAGGTTAATTTATCAATATTATTCTGTCATTTTTTGACCCACTTCCAAAAAAATATGGTCACGGGCAACTCTCATATTCGGGAACTATAAACAAAGCCTCAAAGTGTTCAAAGACATCGAACATTTTACATTGAACTAAAGAGAAAAGAATTAAGAACTCATTTGATCCTTGAACCTGGTGGAGGAAGGGTTAAACTTAGGGATGGGTCGTTCCCGATACTTAATGGAGCTGTTCCAACCCGTTCCGTTCCACGAATGGAACAGTTCCAAATTACCGATACAGTTCCACTGTTCCATTGCTTTACACATGGAAATAGAAAAACTCAAAAATGATGACCGGGGGGGGGGGGGTGGGAGGGGGGAGGGTATTTGCGCTAGTTGATCAGGGGGACCAGGTTGATTAGTTAAACCTTTTTGTATAATTTAAAATTGAAAGCTAATTTTATTTTTTCATTAGCTATTGATTCTGATTATTATATTATTTTTATACTTAGGAATACTTTTCTTATAATGTTTGGTGTGCTTGGTGATTTTTGTAATGTACCTTTGCCACAGTTTACAACATTCAAGCAGCTCATTTGGCTTACAAAATTTTGTGTGTAATTATTATGAGCTATATATCTACATACATAAATTTAGGTATAGAGCTAATTATTGGGAGGCCTTTTAACAATTTAAATTTGTTAGGAACAAGTTTTTCAATAATATAATATATACTCTACATAGAACTGGTTAAAAAATCCCAAATCGGCAAGGTCAAAACTTTAAAATGCAAATTTTATATAGACTTTTAATATTTGTTTAGTACTTTATTGTTTTCTCAACATTAACAGTAAGCAATTGTTTGAATTTTTAAATTACCAAAAACTTAATTTCCTCCCATCCCTTCAATTCTACTGCACGAAAATCCAATAAGATGGTGGTATACAAATCGGCAAGACTTTCCATGGCTCTCATCAGTAGCAGAGGAACACCTTTGCATTAATTTTATAATGTGTAAATAATAATTCTATATGAATTAATATATCTTTTAAACTTGTTTGTATATATTGAAGTATTAATATGTATACTTAAATTACTTAAAATTGTATAAATAAATTTTTTTTATTTTTGTACAATTTTTTCAAAATGTTATATTTTATTTCCATCAAGCCTTTCTACTTTTTATACATTCATTACTTAGGAATATATGCATTATTGACCAATATTGGTGTTTTGTTTTGAAATTGTTTTGAATAATGTTGGTAAGGACTGGGAAATAAGAATTGTAATTAGAATTAGGCAAATTTTGTTTCAAAATATAGGTGAGATTAGTTGTCTAATAGCATACAATTATCATTTAGTTGATCTAAAATGATGCTTTAATAATAATTGTAATATTTTATATTCTTCTCATTCAAATATAATCTATAACCAAACAACATTACTGAGAGATAGGTCACTAGGACTGTCAGTTGCCCTTATTAATTTTAAGATACTTTTTACAATTTCCTGAAAAAGATATATGTATATCCTTATCATAACATTGTACTTCCATGTACAAAGTGCCAAAAATGGTAATATGAAGATAAAAATAATCCCACATTTTCTAATTATCATTAGAATATAAATTAATCTCACCACAACACAGATTTTTGAGATCAATGAATTTTATATATATATAATACATCTGTCACTGGTGGTGTAGTAGTTAGTATAGCAAATCCCAGGATCTCATTAGTATAGCAAGTAACAGGATCTCATCCCACCAAGTTGCCCTAGGATTTTTTAAAGGGAGTAAAAAATCTTTGGTCATGCTGTCCTTAGAAGGTAAAGTAAAATGAAAGTTGATAGCCTGTGCGATGTCAGGCACTTTTTAAAGATCTCTATCATAATTATACCTGGAAAGGCAAAATTTAGCTTTGTAGCATCGCCTGATCAATCTTAGTAGCATAAAGTGATGGTAAATAAATTAACAAATATTACAAATCTATTATATGAATTTCGTATTAAACTCCTTCACCAATCTACTTCTATAATGCCAGGCTAATTTACATTATTTCACTAAGGCAGGGAAGTTTTACTTCCTCTCTATTACATTCTCAATGTATAAAATTTCTTCATGATTTTTTTTTTTTTTTTAATTTCAATGAAATGCGACAGGCCCCTATAAAATGAAAATTATTTTTTAATTCTTAGCAACTGCACAGCAAATAAAGTTGTTTTTGACCCTCCTCTGTATATTTTATTGTTTAGTCTAAATGATTCTTATCTAGCTTTAAAATCAATCTTATACCATCTATTGTCATATATTCAAAATAATTTATTTTGTGAAGTATTTTGCATAATTTTACTTTCCTCTAATACATGTTTTACTATATTACCCAATTATTTTACAATACTGGGGTATTTTCAACATTAATGCCTAAGCCAATATTATGATCTTTAATAATTTTAATTAAATCCCAAAATAATATGTTTTATTTTACAATTTCTTTTGCTAAAAAAAGGGCTCATCTTCCCTAAAGATCGGGGAGTATCGTGAGTGGAATGCTAATGGAACAGTCCTGGAGCGGGTAATGGAACCGGCGGTGGAGCAGTACTGGAGCAACTAGTGGAGCCGTAAGTGGAACCGGCGGTGGAGCAGTCCGTGGAACCGTCAGTGGAACGCTCGTGGAGCAGACAGTGGAACCGGAGCTGGAGCAGTCCGTGGAACTGTCAGTGGAACGCTCGTGGAGCAGACAGTGGAACCGGAGCTGGAGCAGTCCGTGGAACCGTCAGTGGAACGCTCGTGGAGCAGACAGTGGAACCGGAGCTGGAGCAGTCCGTGGAACGCTCGTGGAGCAGACAGTGGAACCGGAGGTGGAGCAGTCCGTGGAACCGTCTCTGGAACGCTCGTGGAGCAGTCAGTGGAACTTTTCCTTACCGATCCGGGCACTCCCCACTCCTTACCGATCCGGGCGCTCCCCACTCCTTACCGATCCACCCATATCGGTAAATCCCAGCAATTGGAACAGTTCCATACCGTTCCACAGCGAGATTAGGTTCTCGTTCCCGATCCAGTTCCACCGACCCATCCCTAGTTAAACTAGTAAAGAATGATGTTCACCATCCCAAACTGTCTTTTTTCCTAAACTAGTTCGTTCTTGAACAGCATATCATACAAGTGTCTTAAATATAGACATGTAACTGGAAAACGTATTTTCTATGATATTTACCAAATATCATGGTCACTATATAAAAGTACAAGCTACATAAATTATTAAATCGCTTAACATGGAGGTTGTATTTTAGGAGATGAATGGATTCTTTGGGATAATCATGCAGATTTTTCTTGGCAAGGGTCCCCAGGAGGCAGTAGCCGATCCAGAAATTTTCTCAGGGGGGGCACTTTTTTATTTTTAAAATTTTTGCGTCATAAAGGACCTAATTTAAAATATTAGTGCACATTTAAGTAGTAAATTTCTATTAAATTTTTAAATATAATCCATTTTTCATTTAAGGAGTTTAAAAAATTATAAAACATAGCCCTTTTTATACAGAAATAGTAATAATTGATTGATGTCCAAACCTCCCAGGGAGGGGGTTTGGATGCCCCTCCCCTGGATCCACCTCTGCCAGGAGGAAAATGCAGTGGGCAACTGCTGCTAATTTATTTTGATTTTTTATTAGAGGGAGCTTATACACTTATGGACAATGGGAAACACGAAACACACCTCTTCTTCATGGAAAGTTAAGGCATCTTACTGGGGTACAGGGAGAAAGCCGCATTACTACAAGTCACTGGTCCTATAAGGTGGGAGAACATTTGGATCTACACTAACTCTGATTAATCAAATCAAAACATTTGCACTATAAACAAAAGTGACTAACAACAACATGCTAGGTCATCTTCCCTTGGTATCCCCAGATGAAGAAGCAACTCAATAGACCTTGAGCAGACAGACTCCATCTGAATCAGAGTCACTGAGGGCTAATCACCCCCACCACTAAAATAGAATTTTTAAATTAGAATCACGCATTGCTTTTGGGAAGAAGAGAGCAATTAAATGTTTTGGGAAATAGGTCTTGCGTTATCGCCCTGTAGTTATTGATCACTCCTTTTAATTTATTTGATTTTTGTATCTATTTTCGCCTTGCCATGCCTCTTGAGATGGGATTTTGCTGCGATGGGATGTCAGGCATGTCTGCATAACATTTCCTCCTCCGTCGGGTTGGCCTCGTGGAACAGCTGGTCCCGCTCTTCCCTCGTCAAAGATTGAACTGACAGGGCCAAGAGCAGTTTTCCACCCGTTAACGAAATCTTTAAAATAGCGATAATTATATTTGGCTACTAACTGGTGGAAATCAGACTCTAGGAGAACTTCAAGTTCAATTACCCGAAGCGATTTAGCATTTAGTGCCTCTAAGGCAGTGCAGTAAACAAAGATGTGCTCAATAATCACCAGTACACCACAGTTAGGTCAAAGGAGGTCAAGGTTAATCCCAAGGCTAAGGAACTTTACCCAAAACCCCCGAAGTCCTATGAGCACTGCCTGGCTTTTCTCCATCATTAATTAATATGTTTCTAATAAGGAAATGAACAAATAACTCTCCTTGTTTTTTTTATCCTAGTGTCGTGGTGTGGACCTATGTTGGTTAATTTTGTTTGTCTCTTTTTTAATGTGAGAATTCATTTTTGTTTTATGTTATTTAATCTTTCAACAGACCATGAACAGCAATTAGTAATAATTTCATAATAACATAATTTCATGATTTCATGTTAGCAAACAATTTGTTTTATATTTCCGGTAATGATTTGTTTATATATATATATATATATATATATATATATATATATATATATATATATTTATTTATTTATTTATTTTTTTTTTTAATATAGTAGTAAGCTGAGCATAGCTTAACTGAAAATGAGTGAAGAGGAACCATCGACTAAATAAAACAATTCACATAGTGTTATTATAATTTTTTAAGTTATATATTATTTATATTTATTCTTATTGAAGAACCAATAGAGCAAACAATATAATTTTATTTTATTTTCATGTTTACCAGTAATTACTTATTAACTAGGTTGGTATAAACTCTCAAAGACTAGGTTGCGATACATGGCATTTCGGTAGCTTAGTGTTTATTTGTTTTATACACCCTTGTAAACTTTTAACACCATCTAGTCTCCCAATTTTAAGGGATAGTAAGTTCCTGAAAACATAAATTTTATTATTACATAAAACAATAAAAGTGTTGATGTTTTAAGAATTACTTATGTCACATAATCACATAAGTTATGTGATTTATATTTAAGCTACGTACGACAATGATGTGACATGTAGAAGACCTTCATCAGTAATTTCAGCACACTCGTCAATCTCCAGGTCAATTAGAGTATGAGATAATAAATCAAGCTGCTTTAAGCAGTCATTATCAAAATACCAACATTTTTGAAATTTCATTTTAATGATATGGTTGCATCCTTCTAAAATATAAAAATCAGAAGAAAAACAAATTTAAAAAAGATGGATTTCTATAGTCAAATTAGAGAGATTATTAGGAAATTGATTGGCTCCAGCATAAACTGGTGGGCAAGTCGCATCAAAGTGTGACTGCTATATGGTGAGTTTTTCATCGTTTAAATTCTCTCAGCTCAAGGGGTAGAAGCATACTATTATTGATAAAAATTGGAGAGTCTGAAAATAGGGGGGTAGTTGTGGACTTAAAGGGAATACTAAAAAGAGCTTTTAGTTAGCATTAATATTAGAAGTCAGTTTATTATATTATACATGAAGTTGAGGCTTAGGCTGCAATAAGTGTTCATGAATCCCTAATGACCTTTTTCGGAGAATATTTTAATGACTTCAGCATGACCTCAAAAATAAATAACCTTTGTTAATTATATTTTGTCATCAAATGCTTGTTGAGGTAAGGGAAATATTGTCAACAATGGTCCCGGTGTAGAGAATTATTATAACGCCACAAACAGTGTGTACTTAAGATGACTTGGTACGTTGAAGGGACTAACAATGAATTTCTAGAGGTTTGCGAGCTAAGGGTACAACTCTTCATGAGTATGATAGGATAAGGTAAGAGGTTGTGACGAACCTAGATAAAAATCATTGATAACTATATAATTGGGGTCACAGGTGATGTAGTGGTTAAAATGACAACCTGCAATACCCATGGTAGCCCAGCAGGAGACCCTAGGATTTCGGGCCTAGGGAATAAAAATCCTTAGTTAAGCTCTCCATTCGAAGCGATTTAAACTGGTGGCCCCAAACCTGTTTGTTTGTTTGTACGTCACTTTATGCCACTAGGGCTAATCGGACGATGCTACAGTGGGAGTCCTAAATTTATCCTATCCAGGTATAATTAGGATAGGGATCTTTAACAAGTACCTGTCATCGTACATGCTCGGGACCTCCATTTTACGTCCTATCCGAGGGACGGCAAAGACAAGGATTTTTTACTCCCATTAAAAAATCCTAGGGCCACCTCGGGACACGAACTTGCGACCTTTAGTATTGTACGTTTCTAGGCTACAATACTACACCACAGGTGACCTCCGGTCCCAAACCTGTGTGAAGTCAGGTTCTCGGTTTAGATTCCTTTATTTATACCTGGGTAGGCAAAATTTAGAACTTCTACTGTGGCATTGTTCGATCAGCCATAGAAGCATTGGGTCCTTTTTAGATTAGGCCCGCCAGTTACTTTTAGTAGTAACTGTTACTATTTGCTGTTCCTAGGTACTTAGATAATCTAATCGAACATATGTTATAATAATAAACATTAATCATTCAAGTGAGATTATTTGAAAAAATATACATGTTCACAAATATGCAAAATATTTTTGAACTCTACGAAAAAACCAAAGATGAAGCTAGTGCGCGTCTATTTTACATAAATAGTGGGATACTCCCTCTTTTTTTCCTGTCAAAGACCTGATGTTCCACGAAGCTATGCGTATGTCCTTTTCCATGCCGCGTCGTTTCCGTGTAGACTGTCCAACTCCGAGGCTCGACATGTTTCTTTGAATCGATTTACTCAATTATGGGTGATTGGCCCAGTAAAAGAGATTCCGTTACCTCGGAATAACTGGCCTTCTGTTCCCCTGAAGGAAGGGTAGGAATAAGGATACAGGAGAGGATGATGTTTGATTGATGGGATACAGTTAAGGGTCATGTTGCCCCCAGGAAATAGGATTAAAAGGGCACACAAGAGCTCGCGTGGGCATGGTCGCTAGGTCCCTGAAGTAGATCTGTTCCTCACTGGGTAAGTAAGTATCTACCCACTACCCGCAACTTGTGGGATACTCCCAGAAGTTGTAAAATGTAAAAATGGACATGAAATGAAGTTCTATTATAAAAGGAAAAAATGGAGATGAAACAAGAGGGAATGCCGGCGAGAGGCAGGAAAATATTCTGGAACCTGGCACCGCGAAAGTAGGTTGCCGTTAAATAAAACCCTTTTACTCGTATATTCGTGGGCGAACGAATATTCAACAACAAAGTTCTGTTTGAAAGAACTTGAAATATCGACCGCTATAATTACAGACTGGAAAAACTACCTAAGAGAAGTATGTGCTGTCAGTTTATTAAGAATGCCTAGACAAATTGGAGGATAAGGTCTCACTGTCGAAATAGACAAGTCTTGTTTTTCAAGACACAAGAACCACGTAGGGCGCATTTATCCACAGCAATGGGTATTGGGAGGTGTTTGTAGGGAAACACGACAATGCTTCCTATATGCTGTAGAGGATAGAACTACAGAAACTCTGCATGACTGCATCAAGTCTTCCATCTTACCAGGGACAGTAATAATATCAGACATGTGGAGGTCTTATAATGGGATTGATAAAATTATTGGAATGAATTACAAACAAGTTAATCATTCCAAGAATTTTGTAGATCCCCTCACAGGAGCATAAAAAAGAATGTGGAACACGCAATGAACAATGATAGACTCTTATTTGTGTGAGTTCCTGTGGAGGCAGAGCTACCAAGGAGAGGATTTGTTCGCTAGAATAATATAAGACATAAAGGAATACTGGCCTGCAGAAAGTTAAAAGAAGAAGATGAAGATGTATTACCAATTATTTGTTCTAAATATTATTAAAAATTCATATTTTAATAAATTTAATAACACATGTTTCCAATATGACTTTTTTTTATATAGCAAATAGTAACAGTTACTACTAAAAGTAACTGGCGGGCCTAATCTAAAAAAGACCCGAAGCATTCAGTGACATTATGTACATAAACAAACAAACAATATAATTTTATATAGTGTTGCAACTGGGCACTATTCAATGATGAATGAGGTCTGAGCCGACTCTACTCCAAACGGCATGTTGGAGTTAGAGAAAGAAGTTCCGTGTATTAATAATTTTACACTAGAAAATCTAGTCATTTGTGTCATTAGTTCAACTAGTGAAAATTTCAGCTAGTGGGCCCCATTCAATATAGAATGTGGCCCATAGAATGTGGTGTAAAAGTTCCTTTCGCCAACTTGCAAATGCAAGTTGGTTCATATCACCTTGGCCAGCTCATAGCACAATTGTTGAGCTTATGCCCTTATTGCTGCAACTGCCTAAGCAGTGAAAACAAAAAGGGGGAGAAGGACTTTAAGTACTGTTTATTAAAACTAATGCATACTAAAGTGGTCAAATCCATGATGAGAGATAGATGATTCAACAGCAGAAACCTCTTCTATGTAATAAGGAGTCTTATCTTCAGGATCCAATGGTAGGAAATTATAATGTGTGACAAATCCAGGTTGGTCTTTCCATCTGACAAATGCCCCATTTCTCATAAGCCATTCAGCACAAGCTCTGTCTGGACCAACAAGAGCAACACGCTTTTTCGAAACACTGCAAGAAAATTTTTATCTTAAAGACAATAAATATCGCTAATAATAACATCTCATCATGCAATTACCGATTAAAAATCGCATTTAGAGCCCCCCAAATAGATCTCGTTGAAGTCTTCAATGGCACCACATTCCTGAGCAGATACATTAAATCCAAATTTTATTCAAATTTATATTAACTTTTTGGCCTTGAACCAAAATTTACTATTTTTGATTGTTTCTCCAAATGAAGCAATATGTCAAAGTACAACCTTTCGATAACCTACTACTCAGTTCGAGGAGGTTAAAGTTTTGTTTACAAGTATGACTTGTCATTTATAGAAAATCGCTTTATCGCTTAATGGTTTAAGCTCCCAATATTTTTAACAGCACTTCTTAATTCTTCAACATAATTCATTTCTGACAAAATGGAGCCAGTTCCAATACCTGACAAATTACCAATTTTAACTATTAATAATGAAGTTTTACTACCCGGAGCGCCTATGAAACTTGAAGTTGCGAGTTTTACCAAGTATGATAATTCCATATCAGAAATTTCGTTTTGAAAGAATGGATGTATTTTTTAAATGTCATAATTACTTATTCTAACCAAACAACCTTTCATATTTTTAGTCAAGCTCTAATGAAAGATGTGTTGACTAAAGGATTGAAAGTTATCGGAGTGATTCCTATAAAAGATGATTGCGATGTAAGTCTCATTATAGCTTATTTTTTTTTTTTGTATTTAAAATAAAATCTGATGTGACATCCAGTGTTGATTGACTTTTTTCATACCATCAATTTCTAATTTAAAATTAATCAACTAGTAGTTATTTTGATGAATCCTGCTTATGTAAATTTTATACTAACTAATTCTTTATTTAAGAAACAAAATAACACGAAAACAGTGTTCTTCACATTATATTTTCTGATATAAAAATGAATATTTAAGTAAAACTTATTCCATAATACTCATTGTTTTTTCAACATATAAATGACACCATCATGTCTTCATTTAATGGCATGTTGACAAGCATGGCTATCCTGTTGGTTATATTCTTAAAATTAGTATTTCATTACTACAAAGCAGCATAGCAACTGGCAGTGACTGTTGTCCGTTAATCCCTACTGTTACTGCTTTTACTATTCTTTGGAACTGTGGGTGGCATACGCCACTTTTTAAAATGTAGTTCTATAGAGATGATCATGGAGATTGGTGTGGCTGAGCAGTTAATTGCCGCACTCCCACGCCATGGCTACGGATTAAAATCCCACTCTGGGTGCTTTTCATTGGCAAGAGAAGTTCCTCCTAGTGCCAATGTGCTTAGAAAGAAGTGGCAACCCTTAAGGAGCCAACCCTGAAACGGGTAAAAAATATATAAAGTAATTAAAAAAGTATTTTTAATTTAAAATATGATTTAAAAAACATAAGCGTTTTTGTCTTTTGCTTGCCACTTGCCATTAGTCTGCCAAAGTGTTGATGTATCCAAATGTACTCCCATCGGCCCTTGAAAGCCCCATTTCCAAAAAGGTGGCTATTGGAAAAAATAAAGAAAGAAATACTCCTTTCTTATTTAAGTAGAGTTGAATCATGCCTTTCCCCTTACACCTCTACACCACTTGCTACATTCTGGATAGTGGAATTGGTGGATGTCACAAGATTGGAGAAATTTTCCTGCTGTAATAGACTATAGTAATTGGCAAGTACTTTATGGATCATATGAGGATGGGCCCCAAAACAGGATATTTTTTAAAATCATGATTTAATAAATAAGGAAGATGAACTTCACTTTTTATTTGGAATAATAGAGATACTTATTTATTTTCCAGTACAAATAAAATATTAAAATATTTAAATGATGTTTATTAACGTTTCCCCTAAATCATTACTACAGTAAAGGTTGATACCTATCCCATCACAGTATGTTTTTTCATATTATTATTTTTTACATTTCATTTTTATTCATTTATTTTTTTTGTGGTTGCATCATTTTAATTTTATGTTGGGATATGATCTTATTTTCCATGTTTAGTCATAAATAAATTTAATTTAAGATAATGGTTCATTTCAGGGCATTAAAAAAGGAGGTATTGGAACCGTTGCCTTATTGGTACGGATTTCTAGTTTCAATTACCCTCAAGATACAGTTATCGTCATGACCCTCGGGCTCTGCCGTTTTATTGTAAAAAAGGTTCTTTCTTCTACTCCTTACCCTCTTGCTGAGGTAAAACTTCACAAGGATGCATACGGTAAGCATAGCTTTAATTGTTATAATAGTCATGATTCAACTAATACTATATGTAGTAACGTCTTCTTTATCTTTCAATGATCTGTTTAGAAGAAGAGATTAATGAAAACGTGGGTAACGTTTTAGAGAACTTAAAAGATATAATGCTCCCTATTATTGACAGAATCGGCTTACTTCCTCTTCAATACTTACATCACTTCAAGGTTAGTATTATTTATTATATAAATAATATTTTTTTATTTTTCCGGGAACTGGTCAATACTTTTAAAAATTAGTATGAACTATTTATTTGTTTGTTTAACGTCCCTTAATGCTACTAAGGCTAATCGGACGATGCTAAAGTGGGAGTCCTAAATTTTGCCTATTCAGGTTTAATTTGGATAGGGATCTTTAACGAGTACCTGACATCGTGCAGGCTCGGGACCTCCATTTTACGTCCTATCCGAGGGACGGCATAGCTAAGGATTTTTTACTCCTATAAAAAATCCTAGGTTCAACATGGGATGCGAACCCGTGACGTTTATTATTGTAGGTTGCCAGGCTAACCACTACAACACAGGTGAACCCGGTCCTGAAAAGTAAAAAGTACTATAATTGTAACTATAATTAGAAATGATGATAAAGCTTTAAGATAAAAAAACAAAGAAAACTGCAGTATCTGGAGTAATTGTTAATAAAAATGTTGTGCCTTACATGTTCTGCTGGTTCCTAAGGCAGAAAAAGATATGGTGCATATTTATATCCAGCCCTGGAGTGTGTGCCACTGAAAAAAAGTTCTTCCTTTACATTACTTCCTTTTCCATTTGGCTTATTATGTTTCTTATATTATGATTTAAAAGCTGAGATATTTAGGAATGGGTTTGATCTTTTACTATGAAAGACCAACTGCCATTAACGTTTATTGCTAATCCTTTATACATATGTATTATTCATTATTGTTGAGCCTTATTTTGTGCTTTGTGTTGTGCAGAGTTGGTTAATTTTTATTGAATATTTATTTTATTCATAAGCTTTTTAAAAGTATAATTTAAAAAACAATAATAAAAGATTTATCCCATAGTTTATAATAAACACTGGGTTAGTGATTATAAAATGAAATAGTTTGGTTTTATTTTGTTTCTTGAAAATTTGTTACAGGATTTAATGGATAATTTCCCCCCTTCTTACATTATTGATGTTTGTATACATGCCATAAACGCTTCATTTGAAGAAAAGTTGAAGATTTTAAAAGCATTGGACCTTAGAGAAAGGATTGCGATTGGAGTACCTTTGATAATGAAGTTCTTTGGTTTGTATTTTGCTCTCATTAAAGTGTAACTTTCTATTGTTTTCCTCCGTACCATGTTGAATAAATTAGCAATTAAAATTAATCAACATTCTATAGCATTCTTATTTGGAATTCATTTTTTTCTTAATAGGAAATGAAAATGAATTCAAAACACGTTTATGCCCAAGCCGAGCTCTTCCGACTTTTCCTGGAGTTTCAGTTATTAAATTCAAATCATTACCTCAGGGAAAGGCAATGCAACGTCCCTTCTTAGGCGATTCAGACTTGGAGGATCTGGAACAGCGCTTACAGTAATAATAATTGCCATATTCACATCTTTCAACATTTTTTGTTCTTATTAATATATATTATATTTTTTTTTTATTTCAGAAAAGCAAATCTTCCCGAACACGTGTATAAAATCGTTAACAAGGATCTCGAAAAGTTAAAAAGGTTAAGCCCTTACAGTCCTGATAATTCTGTCCTCAGGAACTATTTAGAATTCGTTGTTGACTTACCATGGTCTATATCTTCGAAAGAAACTTTAGACGTGAAAGCTGCTAAAGTGGTTTGTATGAATCATGTGTTGATTATTTCTCAACAGTTTTATTTGGTGCATTTATGGCAAATGATTTCATACTACTGAATTTGATTTTTGTAGCAATTGGATATAGAACATTATGGTATGGAAAAATTAAAGAAACGCATCATTGAATTTCTTGCTGTGAGGCAATTGAAGACAAATGTGAAGGGACCAATACTTTGTTTTATTGGGCCACCTGGAGTCGGCAAAACTAGTATTGGCCGTTCTATTGCGCACATCTTGAATAGAAAATTTCAGAGGTAATTAATAGTCACATTTGTATTTATTGCATGCATTTATTTTGATTTTATCATAAAATTATCATGTATGTGTGCAATAAAGAAAAATAGTTGTCATTCATACCATGCCACTGACTTTCATCATTGGAGAAAGTGTTAGATTAAAATTTGTAAAGAGGTTTCCAGACATTGTCTATGTGTAAAATATATAATGCAAAAATATCATAAATTAATTTATGATTATATTAATTATTGGTTCCCTCAACCACCCCCAACACTCAGCTTCCAACTGCAGTGAGAAAAGCCCTGATGATGACCTAAAATTTGGGTCGAAACGTTGGCTAGAATAAAATATGTAAATATCACATATTTGTGCTTATTATTTTGACCGCACCCCCAACCAATTCCTGTTCATGTATTTAATAAATATGAATGTGTGTAGAGTTAATTGGAAATTATTTAAATGCATTCCCACATAACGCTCAGTCAGGTAGCATTCAAATATGTTACTAGTGTGACATTTTTATTTTAGGGAATAAGGCTAATTATAACTTATAAGCTTAAATTATTTGTCATTTAAGAGTAAGCTTAAATTCCTTGAAAACATTGATTGTCATTACCAACATATATGCTAATCTGAGCACTGAGGAGAAACTTGTTTGCCTTGTTCCTTATTGGTATTTGAACTACCGGTTTATTTTAAGGAATTAAGCTAATTATAACTTATAAGCTTAAATTATTTTTCATTTAAGAACAAGCTTAAATTCCTTAAAAACATTGATTGTCATTACATACGTATATGCTAATCTGGCACTGAGGGCAGAAACTGTATGCCTTGTTCCTTACTTGGTATTGAACAACCGGTTCATAATAAACCGGTTTTTGTGATTATTATAAGGTCATGAATTTTATAATATTATGCAATATGCAATCATTAATTTTTACACAGTACAAGAACAGTTCTGTTATGTATCTTATACTAATGTATTTTATTATATTTTTATAATTATAAAAGCTAAAATAGTTGATTAAAGTAGCTTTCAAATAGAAGTAGTAATCTTTAAGGGAATAATATAAATAATTTCCTGAATATTAAAATAGTTGACTGATCTTTTGAAGAAATTTATAAGTTATAATAATTTTCCATATTTGTTGCAGAATTTCACTTGGAGGTGTGTCAAATCAATCGGACATAAGAGGTCATAGGAGGACGTATATTGGAGCAATGCCAGGGCGCATTTTACATGCAATTAAAACAGCTGGAACTAATAATCCTGTCATTCTCCTTGATGAAATTGATAAGCTTGTAAGAAGTTTCCGAAAATTATCGTAATATAATTTTTTTCTTTTATTATTAACATAGTTTTTATTTTAAAGCACAATCCAATGTAATTGAATTCAAGTATTTTCATGATTCCTAATAAAAATCATGACATACTTCTCCATAAACCTGTAGTGCTTTTCAGGTTAGAGGGCATCTAACCGGACTGCCACCGCTACCTGTTTTCAGCCGGGTTCATAGGTTGCAGGATGTTTCTAGTTCCTCCAAATCCGAGGCTATTTCTAAATTTTTTTTAATCATGTGTACTTTCTTATGGGTGCTTGGCACAGTAAGAAAGACTGCCATTATTAGTATGCCATTATATCAACAATTGGTTGTTAGGCTATCCAACCATATCTAATAAGCTACCCCCAACCGTGGATCTTTTTTCCCCTGGAAGGTATTCCTGAGAAGACAACTCTATGCATGTCCTTGATCATGATGAATAAGGGTATCATATACTCTTTTTTAAGATTGGTCATACAGGAATTTGTCCTAGGTCTGGGTAGAGGTTTATTAAAAGCCCTCAAGGAATGGGATTCGAAAGAGTATTCTTTAGGTTATCCTTTGGTTGTTGACGGAAAATTGTATTTCAACATGTTAAATATCTAGCCTGCCTCGCCCCATGTATATTATATTGTTCTGCAGTGTAAAGGGAGTGTCACTTAGTCTACATTATACGCACGACATGCATCTGAACCATTGGAGCTTTTAGGGCTGCGTACACTGGCTCGCACATCCCCACCCCATGGGAAGTGTATCATCCGCAGTCTAAAATATTTTAACATGGATAAATAAATGAAATGAAAAGGTTGATTTGGGTCTACCCTATTATTCAAAAGAGGAAAGAGTTCGCAGAATATTTTCCTTTCTCTCTTTCCTGCGAAGTAGATTGGAATAGCCTTCAGAATATAAAGTTCCTCATATTCTTTCACATTGTAACTAATTTGAAAATGTCCATATTCAATGACAAAAAACAAGGAAATGATAAATAAATAGAGGTAAACACAAAAAACTTTGGAACAAATAAAGCGCTCTCTCTTTCTGGAAAAGGACGCACACACAGTACTTGGAATTATCCGAAAATGACATCCATGCCATACAGAATCTTTTGCAGCATTGCCGATCGACAATGTGAGTGGGTGGGCTCACTTACATAAAAACAGTTTTAATAATCTTAAATGTACCTTAAGAGAGCCTTGTACCAAACTCGGCAGCCTTGCACCCTCACAGTTGTACCAGCCCTCGCAGGACTTGAAGTCGTTTACAGGTTTTTCACTCCACTATTAGGTGAAACAAATTGCTATTAGATAAAACCACCTAACAGGAAATAGGATTAATTTATTCCGTGATAACATGTTCTTGGAGGTTTTTCTAAACAGGCTAATTTAAAAAAATGGTTGAACTTTGCAATTGTGGCTCATGGACTGGCTTATTTTTGTGACTGTTTATTTTGGCACCAATCTGAACTGAAAAAGACCTCTTAGGGATTAATGTAACTATTTAAGGAAGAAGAAGTCGAATTTAAGATTATTTAAAACTAATCAATGCCTGAAAATGAAGCGAGCGGAGTTTGATGATATCACGGTCGCATTGAAATAGAGCATGCCTAGGAGTGATTGTTCCAAAGTTTTTCCAAAAAAAATTATTTCAAGTATTATCAGATCAAAATATTAAATTATTATTAAACTTCTTCTATTTTTTTTTGTATTTTCCAGGGAAGCGGAGGTTATAACGGAGATCCCAAAGCTGCCCTGTTGGAAGTCCTAGATCCTGAACAAAACATGCATTTCACAGACCACTATCTTAATGTACCATTTGATTTATCAAATGTTACATTCATCGCGACTGCTAACTCAGCGGGGACAATACCAGCTCCACTTTATGACAGGCTAGAAGTTATTACTGTTGATGGATACACATCGGTAACTACATTAATTGGCATTTGTTTTAGCCTAACACTTAAATAAATGTCATGTAGAAAATACAAAAATTGTTTTGGTTTATTGGCATAACACTGCAATATTCATCAATTACATGTGGGGTAGAAAAGTTAATTTATTGAATTATGTTTTTTTTTTTTTTAAATTACATTTTAATAATGCATATTTTTTAGGATAATTTTATATTTTTTATTTAAATGCGACCTTCGTTCCTTTTCTTAATGATGTATTTAGGAGTTTATTACTGCTTCTGTGGCAGGAAGAATGGCTGGGCTGAGCGGCTGGATCCAATCAAAAATTAAAATCTAAGGAAAACAGAACATTAATAAAAACTCCTATTAATAGTAATAGTAGTTTTAAAAGATTTATAAAGAAGATATTATAAGACATGACTGCTTATTAAACAATGGAGAATTTAAGTACAAAGAATACAATTTTTTTGTGTTAAAATGACAGGAAGCAACAAAGATCAAATAAAAGCTGTTAAAATTTATTAAAAATCTAGAAAAAAAATTTCTATTACAATCCAATTCAACTTTTTGTGTGGGTTTTGAAAAGCAACTTTGACTTCCTGATTTGTACTACTGCTTATGGTCCAGATAAAGCACTTTAAAAGTCATGCTCGGTTGCTCAAGTTTTATCTGGTTCTGGATTAATTTTAGTTATCTGAATAGGAGAAAAAAACTTTTCCACTTATTGTATATTCACATATGAAGACCCCACGCTAAGAACGTGTTCAGTCACATTTTGCAAATTTTACAGGAGAGCAAAAAGATAGGTTAAATCTTGTACAGAACGCAACCTAGTAACACTAAGCCAACGGGAAAAAATAGTGTCTGCCCAATTTATTTTTAAATAATGGTAATGTAAATAAAAATACAATACATTATTTGTTAGTCCAACTAGAACCAATGACCAAAAAAGAATTGTAATTGCGTGTGCCCCCAAAAAAGAATTGTTAATATCTCAAGGACTGAACCTGCTGTTTTCGTGTAAACTACTCAGATTTGTAGTACACTAAATGGTTTACTATAGTGCACTATAAAACAATATTCACAAATAGTGGACTGAACACGTTCTTAGCGTGGGGTCTTCATATGTGAGGAAGAGTTTATGTATTTTTTTTTTTTTTTTTTTTTAAATGAAGGAGTCTATTCTATGTTTCCTTTAAATACTTTATTCACCCAATTTTTCGGGCTTCTAGCCCATCTTCCAGTGGTATCTGTAGTACAAGATTCCACATCAATCAGTTTGTCGAGAAAATGTTTATGTAAGATACATACGTCCTTGTTTAAACAATAATTAACATTTAATAATATCTTCTATGGTTGTGGATCTATTTCCATCGTCACACATTTCTGTGTTCTCCTATTTTTGTTTTTTTTATTATATATATTCGAATGACTCCATTTAATGTGAAGCGAATTTTAAATTGTAATTTTCAATAATTTTCTAATGATTTGTTCATATTATTCTCCTGCTTGCAGGTTGAAAAATATCATATTGCCGTGAAACATTTGCTCCCTAAACAACTCGATCTCCATGGCTTGGGTCCTGACATGCTGCAGTTGACTGATGATGCAATTTATAAAATAAGTTAGTCATTATTTTCAGATTGGTATAATTCTTCTCTTTTTTTTTTTTAATAAAAATTAATAAAATCATATTTTTTTAAGTTAACGAATACACAAAAGAAGCTGGAGTAAGATCCCTTGAAAGAAAACTTGCAGCCGTTTGTCGTTCAGTAGCGGTGAAAGTGGCCGAATCTTCAGGAGATACACTTCCTTACATAATCGGTGCTGATCACATTGAAGATATCCTCGGTGTAAGCGAATCTTCAATCAAATATTTCTCCAGTATTCATACTTACTTAAAAACTGAATTGATTCAACATTATTATTTTTGTCTGTCTCAGATTCTCTTTCTTAAAATAATCAATAACTAAACCAATCAGAAGCATTTGAAATGATTAGGAATTTAAACTCTTCCCTAATTGTCATATACATTCACCAGTTATTAATATTTCTACACAAAGTGTAATTGGCTATTCAATATAAAAATAAATAATAATAATATTAAACTAAATTAAAACAGTCCGAACTAGGAAATTTTTGGTGTTTTGGAATTGAAAATAAAGGAAGAGAAAACTAGAGTAATATCATCCCCGTATAAAAGAGAAAATTCAAAAACAGCAAATGTGGGTGAAGAAATGATTCTTTTATAATAACTATTGTAACATTTGCTGCATTGGAGTGGTAATTTTTTACTTAATATTATTGACTGTTATTTTTTACAGGTGGAAACATGTTTGAAATGGCCAAAGGCCATTATGTTTCATTTTAGCAAAAGTCCTTTGTTAATATATATATATGAAAGAAAAATGTTAGAATTAATGTAAAATGAATCATATATGTAATTACAGGGTCTAAAAAAAAAAAATAATAAAAAAAATGTTGGTAAAGTAGATAACATAAGTCTAAAGTAGATATTAAAGAATAATATAGATTATTCTTTAAAATGGTTCTAATGCTATTGTTAAGTTTTTATCAAACTTAAGAATTTTTTTGTTCCTAAAAAATTTGGTTTTATGTTTATAGAAGAATATGATTTTATGTTTAACATCTAAGACTTATTTAAACATACTAATTTTCAGCTATTCATTCATTTCAAAACATTTAAACCTTTTAAACAGTCTAAGTGAACTTTTAAGTTTATGTTTTTTGCCTTTCTAGATGATTTTGGCTTTGCTTTCTATATTTAAACACGTTAATTTTCCTTAATTCAGCAATTCCAAATGGTTAAAACTCCCAGAGCGTTCTAATTTACTAAATTAAAACATGTACTTACAACGTGGTTTGCCAATTTTATGTTCCCGCGATGTTTTTCTTATAAAAACACTTGTGTCATCTTTTTACACTGTCTAGATTATGTTTCAATAGGTTTTTCACTGAAACCCGGCTTATTTGTGAGAATTCAAGCATTTATCACTATTGATGGTTATCTTTGCGACAGGTTACGTATTCACGTTCAAAAGCTCAAAGCACTCGCTGAGTTTTTTCTATAATTTTTGTTTTTCTCGCTTTGAGCCATTTTGGCTGTCTAATTATGTTCAATAAAATCTAAAAGCACTTCTAAGTACCAGCTTTTATTTTTAATATGCTTATAATAGTATTTTTCCGTCATTTTAAAGATTATATATTGTGAGTTTCTTGAAGCTTTTGCAATCGGCCACCCGACTGCAGAGCTTAATCCCTTGGCCCTATAAAACCCCGGGTAGGGATTTCCTTTCCGTCTTTTTGCGTCTGCCCTTCGCTGAAGCTAGATTTCTCGCGGTCACTCTTGACCCACCGCCATCTTGGCTAGCTTCACACCGCTTTCTTCCGAGGGGAGAAACTTCTTTGGACCACCAAGACCAAACGTCTTTTTGCGTTTGCCCTTTGAAGAAGCAAGATCTTAAGTCTCACGGTCACTGTCTCGACCCGCCGCCATCTTGGCTATCTTCACCGCCATCTTCCGAGGGGAGAACTTCTGTGGGGCAACCAAGACCAAAATTGACCAACTCGCTGTGGTTCCTTCGCTGAGGAGAACTTCTTTCCACTGTCTTCACTTTGCATCAGCTGTCAGCCTGCAGGTGACTCCTCCTCGCAGCCCAGCGATTCTGTTATACCAGTCTTCACTACGGAAGCTTTGTATCGTAACTATATTTCTTAAAAATGTTTCTTTTGTTAATTTTGTATTCATGTCTTTAATTAGCTGGCCAGCTACTCTTTGTAACTTAGCTATAATTAGTTATAGTATAGCAATCTTTTATTTTTATTTAACAGTCTTGGATTGTACCTCAGCTAAAGACTTATTCCATTGCAAATTATTAATTGTCTTTGTAATTTACATGCTAAATTGTGAGCTGAGTTGGGGAACCCTGCAGAGCTGGCAGTTAGCCGAACGCAGAATACTGTTAGCCGGATCACCCGCATCAACTTGCACCTCTCAGCGAAGGACCCAGCATCTTCAGCTGTTTAAAAGAAAACGTCAAGGGTGCAGTAAAGGGCAGAAAGCGGTTCTTCGGCTGTTTCCAGGCGGTCTTCAGGGGTGCGGTTATCAGCTTCCGGCTAAATATCAGGTGAGTGCCAGTTTCTGTAACCCTAGGTTAAGGTCCACCTCCCCAGGCTTCTCTCTCACAATTCATTTCGTTACAGTTCGCAACAGTGTTGGGTTCCCCTTCAGATTAGATCAGCTCACCGCTGTCTTAATTGCAGAAAATTGGGATCACTGGAGGAGGAGAAGAGGAACTTTATTTTTATTTTGTTTTGGACTGTCTTTTATTTTTTGTAATAAAATCAGTTGTTTTCTTTTTCTTTTATCTCTGGTTCTTCTTATCCAAAAACCCAACACTGTTTCTACCAGAGGTCTTTTAAATTTGTTTTGTTTTCATTGGTCCTCCATTGTTTTATTGGTTTTGTCATTTCTTCGTAAATACTTCCTAGTTCTTGTTCAATATGGCCAGGACTTTAGCTCAGTTTCGTACCAAGGTGAACACTGCTCAGCACAAACTAACGTCAATTCTCGACCAGGCTCAGGCTGTGACTCAACAAACTTCAGGGGCGAGGGAAAAGGCCCTCACCCTATTGGCCTTGTTAGACAATACGTTTTCTTCTGTCATGACTTCTATAGAGGGGTGCATGTTTTCCGAAGTTCCAACTCCTGAATTGACTGAGACCGAGTATCAATCAGCGATCCAAGAATTAGATTCCTTATACAGTCAGGCATTTAAGCACCTTCATCCATTAACCCTGACTAGTGCCCTGGTTGCTGGTGATCAATCGAGTTCCAGACCCTTCTATGGGTTTTCTGCAAATGAAACAAGTCGCAGTACATCGGACAACTCCATGGTCCATATGCCCAGGTTGAGCGTCCCCAGATTCACTGGTATTCCCCATGACTGGGAACAATTTCATAGTAGGTTTGATTCATTAATTGGTTCAAACGCTACCTTAAATGCAGTACAAAAGTTTCAATATCTTTTAGATGCTCTAGATGACACCTCTAAGAGGTTGATTTCGCATTTGTCTCTTTCAGAAGTAAATTATAACCTAGCCTACGATATTCTCAGAGAAAAGTATGACAATCCATTGAGAGTCATAACGCATCATGCTACACAACTCCTGAATCTTCCCAGTGTTGCGGAGAGCAATCCTGCCTCAATTTCTGCCTTCCTTGACTGCCTAAATGTCCATTTTAGGGCTATCCAAGTCATGGAAAATGTCAATGCTTATGAGATTTTTTTTGTTGCGTACATACTTTCCAAGTTTGACAAAAAGTTGTTGGCCAGTTTTGAAAATAGTAAGCACTCCTCCAGACCGTTTCCTACCCTGGATGCTGTCTGTAAATTCCTTAATCAAAAACGATTGCACTGGGAAAACACTGAGTTGTACCAATCTAAGGAGCCGGCGGCTTCTTCCAGGCCCAGGTCAAGACAAAGGGGTATGACGACAGCATTACTAGTTTCTTCAACTGATAATGCTTTATCTCGGTCTCAATCTGCTTGTCCGTGTTGTCATCAGGGTTCTCATTTACTGTACGCTTGTAAGGCTTTCATTTCCATGGCTGTACCATCTCGTAACAAATGGATATCGAATCAGAAACGCTGCTACAATTGCTTGGGTACTCATTTTGCCTCGCTATGTAAGAGTAAGAAAAGGTGTAGAGTCTGCTCTAAAAAACATCACACTTTGCTGCATAAGGAGATTACCCCAGTTCTGGGTTCACCAGATTCTAAGTCAGAAGGCCCTTCTCATTCCCCACCATCCGCCTCTGCGATGTGTGCGGCATCAAATACTAGTGAAGTCTGCATTTTGTTGGCCACGGCTCTGGTTAAGTTAGAGGTCCCTAATGCACGTTGTAATACAGTGGTAAGAGCAGTGATTGATACAGCCGCGGCAGCATCCTTTGTTTCTCAGGCGATTGTGGATAGCTTAGACGTTTCTGTTAGCAAGGCTATAACCCCAGTAGGAGGATTGGGTAGGCAGGTATGCAACGCTAATGGTACTGTCAGCTTAAATATAAAGAATTTGGATCAGCGTACTCTGGTCAATCGCCACTCCTTTTATGTTCTCGACCATATCGCATTTAACACCCCAGTCAACAAGGTGACATCTACAGTCAAGGATCAATTGCGTGGTATGAGTTTAGCGGATCCCTGGTTTGATTCTCCTGCACCACTGGATTGCATACTTGGTGCAGATCTTGCTGCTCAAATCTTTACTGGATCCCCTGTGGCACTCGGCTCAGGATTGCCGTCATACGCTTCTTCCTTTTTTGGATATGTACTCATGGGAAGGGCTCCCACTCTTAAGGATCATTCTAAACCTATGTCTCAGGCTACTGTAGCCTCCCCTATTGTTACTCTTTTACCTCAACAGACAGATATTCAGCACAGAGTTTCTCATGTTAATCCTCCTCAATTTTCTGTCTTGCATCAAGATTCTTATCAACAGGTAGTTCAAAGAAATTCTCCATTGTCAATTTCGCAAGTCACTCAGAACCAACCATCTCGATATGAGAACCAACAACCAGACATTCCTAATGTTCTTTCTTCAAATCCTTTTGAGTCTTATTTTGATCGTTATCAATCTATTAGCAGCCAGGGAGTGTCTCGGAATCAATCTCCTTGTTTGACATATCCAGAAGGTCAAAACCGCGTTCCGAGAGTACCTCACGCTATTTCTATGGAAACTATTGTGCCAAAGGGAGAACCTCCAACTACAGGTACTACAACAACAGTTACCCAAAGTAGTGTCAGTTTCGTTTCTTCCAATTCTTTATCTACTACAACTAATGAAAATCCATCGATTTCTGTGTCGCTTCCATCACGGTCTCCTATTCAGCTGACCTCTTATCCCACAAATGTTTACGTTCATCCAGCAGCTGAAAGTGGGAAGCAACTTCTTTTTGCTCAATCAATTCTTGCTCCTGCTTCTCCTTCAATAGACCGTGATAAATCATCTTTGCCACATGCCCCGTATTCCTTCTGGGACCCTCCTGGGTGAGTACTTTGCCTCAGTTTCGGAAAACGATGTAGAAAAACAAGTAATTTTCTCAGTGGCCCTCTACATCGTGGCTATTTGGCAACTCCTTCCAAATTATGGGCTGTACTAAATTTATGTGTTACAACTAATGCACGGAACACATGTTTATAACTTTTTAACCTCACGCCAGTTTTTTCCAAATTACGAGGCATCCCATACAATCGAATTTGCAATAGTCGTTTAAATTTTCTTTTCGGTATAGTTACTTTTTTTTTGTTTTCGTAACTATATCTTTCACAAATTGGGAACCGCTCCAAAATGGCACAGGGGTTGTGCATTCCCCAAGGAACGTGTTATTGGGACCCGCCTACGGGTAAACTTAAACTTTTACGTCCTGTTTCCCGGGCAACCCATATCCCAAGGGATATGTCGGATCTGGCAAATCCGCCCGTAGGTGAGCCGCTCTTCAACTACTTCTGGGAAGTAGTTTGTTCTGGATCGTTGCTGCATCCACACGTTTTCTTTCATTGGATTTGCTTCCAATTGTTTTGCGTTGCTTTCTCACTACTTACACTAAGTAGTCTTTTGGATCGTTTTTGCAACCACACGTTTTTCTTTCATTGGATTTGCTTCCAATTGTTTTGCGTTGCTTTCTCACTACTTACACTAAGTAGTCTTTTGGATCGTTTTTGCAACCACACGTTTTTCTTTCATTGGATTTGCTTCCAATTGTTTTGCGTTGCTTTCTCACTACTTACACTAAGTAGTCTTTTGGATCGTTTTTGCAACCACACGTTTTTCTTTCATTGGATTTGCTTCCAATTGTTTTGCGTTGCTTTCTCACTACTTTTGCTAAGTAGTCTTTTGGATCGTTTTTGCAATCACACGTTTTCTTTCATTGGATTTGCTTCCAATTATTTTGCGTTGCTTTCTTACTACTTGCTAAGTAGTCTTTTGGATCGTTTTTGCAACCACACGTTTTGCGTTTATTGTTTTATAGCCTTTTTCAACCTTACGCTAGTTTTTTCCTAACTACTTTTCCTAAGTAGTCTTCTTTGGGAAAGAGAATCGATCTGATGCAATGAATTCTGGTATTGATTTTAGATTACATTTCTTCACTTCAAACTAGTATTAGAAGTAATCTACTTTTCGATAAGCGTTGTCGTTCATGCCTGAACGAGAATGGTAATGTGGGTTATGAAATTGCCTAATTGAGTTCGGTTGCGTAGATACTGCAGTTTACACTACAGGATCGTTTTTGCATCCACATGTTTTCTTTTAAAATTTTCGTACTATCGTTTTACGTTGCATTTTACTTATGTGTAGATTCCGCCTTTCTACTGCTTCTACCAAGTAGCTTTTATTTTAACCGTTTTTTGCATCCACGTTTTGCTTTCTTTTCGCTTTCTATCATATTTAACGATTAAATGTCTCCTGTTTCACTTTCCATAATAACTCTCTTTTGCTTGGTTCCTATCGTTGTCAAGACTTCTTTTAGGTATTTAATGACTCTTCCTGGTTTGAAGGTTAAACTCTGTCAGCTGAGTGCCAGTTTTTGTAATCCTAATTAAGAGCCTAAGTCTCCTTTGCAGCCTTTTGTCATCGATAGTTTCGTTCATATTTCATCATTTTGATAGGTGCATGTTTTTTAAAGATATGTACGACTGGATACAAGGTAAATCATTGTTTGGTGGCAGCGGTGGGACTGTTTCTACCAGAGTTATTACTACTCACTCTACCCCTTCCTGCCATTGTAGGAAGAGAAAAGCTGATCTATGTTTGGGTTGATTGTGGGAGAGGAGCAAGGGGATTGTGTGCCTGCCCTCCGTTTTCCGTTCCTTGGCACTCACCTCTCCAACTCGGTATTCTACCCCCCTGGGGGTTGGGAGTGTTAAGTTTTTATCAAACTTAAGAATTTTTTTGTTCCTAAAAAATTTGGTTTTATGTTTATAGAAGAATATGATTTTATGTTTAACATCTAAGACTTATTTAAACATACTAATTTTCAGCTATTCATTCATTTCAAAACATTTAAACCTTTTAAACAGTCTAAGTGAACTTTTAAGTTTATGTTTTTTGCCTTTCTAGATGATTTTGGCTTTGCTTTCTATATTTAAACACGTTAATTTTCCTTAATTCAGCAATTCCAAATGGTTAAAACTCCCAGAGCGTTCTAATTTACTAAATTAAAACATGTACTTACAACGTGGTTTGCCAATTTTATGTTCCCGCGATGTTTTTCTTATAAAAACACTTGTGTCATCTTTTTACACTGTCTAGATTATGTTTCAATAGGTTTTTCACTGAAACCCGGCTTATTTGTGAGAATTCAAGCATTTATCACTATTGATGGTTATCTTTGCGACAGGTTACGTATTCACGTTCAAAAGCTCAAAGCACTCGCTGAGTTTTTTCTATAATTTTTGTTTTTCTCGCTTTGAGCCATTTTGGCTGTCTAATTATGTTCAATAAAATCTAAAAGCACTTCTAAGTACCAGCTTTTATTTTTAATATGCTTATAATAGTATTTTTCCGTCATTTTAAAGATTATATATTGTGAGTTTCTTGAAGCTTTTGCAATCGGCCACCCGACTGCAGAGCTTAATCCCTTGGCCCTATAAAACCCCGGGTAGGGATTTCCTTTCCGTCTTTTTGCGTCTGCCCTTCGCTGAAGCTAGATTTCTCGCGGTCACTCTTGACCCACCGCCATCTTGGCTAGCTTCACACCGCTTTCTTCCGAGGGGAGAAACTTCTTTGGACCACCAAGACCAAACGTCTTTTTGCGTTTGCCCTTTGAAGAAGCAAGATCTTAAGTCTCACGGTCACTGTCTCGACCCGCCGCCATCTTGGCTATCTTCACCGCCATCTTCCGAGGGGAGAACTTCTGTGGGGCAACCAAGACCAAAATTGACCAACTCGCTGTGGTTCCTTCGCTGAGGAGAACTTCTTTCCACTGTCTTCACTTTGCATCAGCTGTCAGCCTGCAGGTGACTCCTCCTCGCAGCCCAGCGATTCTGTTATACCAGTCTTCACTACGGAAGCTTTGTATCGTAACTATATTTCTTAAAAATGTTTCTTTTGTTAATTTTGTATTCATGTCTTTAATTAGCTGGCCAGCTACTCTTTGTAACTTAGCTATAATTAGTTATAGTATAGCAATCTTTTATTTTTATTTAACAGTCTTGGATTGTACCTCAGCTAAAGACTTATTCCATTGCAAATTATTAATTGTCTTTGTAATTTACATGCTAAATTGTGAGCTGAGTTGGGGAACCCTGCAGAGCTGGCAGTTAGCCGAACGCAGAATACTGTTAGCCGGATCACCCGCATCAACTTGCACCTCTCAGCGAAGGACCCAGCATCTTCAGCTGTTTAAAAGAAAACGTCAAGGGTGCAGTAAAGGGCAGAAAGCGGTTCTTCGGCTGTTTCCAGGCGGTCTTCAGGGGTGCGGTTATCAGCTTCCGGCTAAATATCAGGTGAGTGCCAGTTTCTGTAACCCTAGGTTAAGGTCCACCTCCCCAGGCTTCTCTCTCACAATTCATTTCGTTACAGTTCGCAACAGTGTTGGGTTCCCCTTCAGATTAGATCAGCTCACCGCTGTCTTAATTGCAGAAAATTGGGATCACTGGAGGAGGAGAAGAGGAACTTTATTTTTATTTTGTTTTGGACTGTCTTTTATTTTTTGTAATAAAATCAGTTGTTTTCTTTTTCTTTTATCTCTGGTTCTTCTTATCCAAAAACCCAACAGCTATGTATCATAGATATGGATGGCATGAAAGAATTAAATATACAGTCGACTCCGTTTTATTGGGACATAAAGGGAAAATTTGTTTTGTCCCAATTAGGCCGAGGACCCAATAAAGCGGAGACCATGATTCCACGTGTAAATGCAAATAAAAAATGCCTAAATACGCCTAATCACTGGGCTACCGTACATGTATGATAATTGATGTCATACATTTGACATATTTGGGGGAAAACCCAGTTAATAGGTGCATTTAGGTGTACCTATTCTCGTCTCGATGAGGTCAAAATAATACGATTACTTTAGCTCTTAAAATGTATTTTTATTAAATAGGTGTTTTAATATAACTAATATACAAGATGAAAGAAATTAAAATAACTATTTGTGTACAATATAAATTATACTGATAAAGACAAAATAAGAAATAAATCAGAACGTTTTTACGTCAATTTTTTTAACAGGTAAGAATCAAGTGTGAATTGTCACACTCATTGTAAACAACGACCAACATAATTAGTGCACTTCTTTAGGACACCTAAGGACTTTCTTCATTTCCTTTTTGTGAAAAAAAGCGATTAACCTTTTTGATGCGGTTTCTTGCTTCTGGTTGAGAAACATGCGTGGTCTCAGATACTTAGGTTATAGTTTTTTACATTAAGTTCCAGAAAGTTTCGGCCCAATTAGCCTATGTTTTATCCCAATAAAGCGGTGATATTTTACCTATATTTGATTCCGTTTTAATAAAAATGGCTCAATTAAGCGGTGGTCCCAATTATCCAATGGCCCAATTAAACGGAGTCGACTGTATTTACAATACTATAAAATACAATGCTAGTTCAAATTTGAAGACTTGTCCCAATATCCTCTTCTCGTTTCGAATTTTATGAACATCAATAGACAAGTTTTAACATAAATTTTTGGTTTAGATGGCTCCTTACTACGGAGAAGAGATACTAACCATTCCCAGCCACCCAGGAGTAGCCATCGGCTTGGCTTGGACTGGAAAAGGAGGGTCGCTGCTGGTCGTGGAGGCAAAGAGGGTTCCTAAAAGCTCGGGGCAAAAAGCCAAGCTAATACTGACCGGCCTGCTCGGGTCTGTCATGAAGGAATCGGCCCAGATCGCTTTCAACTGGGTCAGGTCTGCTGCTTATCAGGTATTGTAATGTAGCTATATTCTGCAATTGTATTATTTTTATTGTACTGTAGCAAGAACTTACACTACCTTTGTTCCCTATTAAATTGGTAGTAAAAGTGATAATTAAGTAAATTTATTTTTATATAAACAATTCGGTATTATCAAGAAAGCATATACAATTCTAGGGAAAGGTTATATACCATTGTACTTAAAAAAAAGTAGAAATTTAAAAAAAAAAAAAAAAAAAAGGTATGAAGGCGACACATCGAGAGCAATCATGAAAAGATTATAAAATTTCTACAATGCAAATTATTAAAAGCTATTCCCAATAATTAAAAAGTTGCTATATAAGCGAGATGCTGTGTCTTCTCATTTCATAAGTACTTATTAATCAATTTATGGGAAAGAAGCGATGTCTAATTCCTCATTTAATTATCAAGTTAATATTAACATTTAGGAAATAAATAAATGCAAAGAACTAAAGAGTAATGTTTTTTCTATTGGATGTATTAACATAAAAAGTAAATATAAACAATATTTGACTCAACAACAACGTTCTGTAAAAGTTTCAGATTTATTAATTCGCTACTTTTTGAGTTTCAAGGTAAAAAACATACGGCCCTTGCAATTTTATATATAAGATTTCTATTGATTTTTTTTTATTTCCGTAACTTTTTATGCTGGTTAATTTTTCAATAAAGATAATTTTGCATATCATTCTCTGCTTATATGAGTCCAACTTTCTTTGTTTTATTATGTCACAAGTTTCTTACCTTCTTAGCAATTTATAATTTTTTACTGACCCATTTTAAAAGAGAAGGATACTAATCTTTAGTAAAATTCTTCAAGATAAAATGATATTATTGTTATGACCTCAAAATACTTTTATTATCATTTAAAAAACATGAATAACCATCTCACCATTATTAAGTCTTATGACTGGACAAGATTCATTTAAATTTTTGTTTTTTCATAGTACGGGATTATAGAAGAGGGTGACGATTTGCTTGAGAAGAGTGACATCCACATTCACTTCCCCGAAGGGGCTATTAATAAAGAAGGACCCTCAGCAGGAGTGACGATAGCGACTGCGCTGATGTCCTTGTTTACCGGAATACCTGTGGCTTCTGGACTGGCGATGACAGGAGAGCTAACTCTCCAGGGGCTAGTCTTGCCGGTATATATCTCCTTAATTTTTTTATTATCTTAATATTTTTAAAAATTTAAATTATTATTTTCACTGTGTAATAGTCATGAGAAGGAATGATCCACATTTCTCCGTATTACGTCCAGAAATTGTTTTAGGAAGTGATTCACATGAGTACTGAGCCAATTCCTAAACCAAACTATTGAATATTCAATAAATTTCGGTCTTGTTCATGTTTAAAAAAAGTAATAGTAATCTGTGCCAGTGTGTTCCATCGATTTTCAGAATTATTGCTTTGTATGACAATAACTATCCACTACTTAGTTGTACAAGGAGAAGTGATTTGACCAAAGTCACGCTCAGCCGCATGTAATTCTAGTTTGTCCCCTTAATTAACTATTTAATTAAGTGTAATAGATACTGGGTGTGGCCAAAGCTCGATTCATGAATGGTTTAAAAGGATTTAATAATTGAAGCTTAGTGGATGATCATATTAAGTTTCAATGACCCGAAGTAGGTTGGATATGAACCATGCCCAAGCCAGGTTAGAACTCGGGGCCTTGAGCGTAGTAGTTGAAGATCTGACTCATTGGTGCTCATTTTACATTTGCCACAAGATAGCTTTAATTTATTCCCTAGCAATGATCCTAGATCAGACCAGGTCATTTATGCACATCCAATATAAATATCCCATTTACATACCTCTGCATGTGGGCTCTTCACATTGTTTGGCAAGCCTTCAAATTAATCTTAAAGCCTTTGTATGCTTTACCAAGCACCATGAATGCTTATGCTTATGATTACTTCAATGCAAAGTTGGATTTAGAAAAACACAAAAACGATAATGGTGCATATTAACCCTTTGCGGACCAACCCTTGATTTCATGGAATGTCCACACGGTCCAATGCCGGTCCAAGACCGGGGTAAACAACCTCCCCATTAGTCCATGTCTGCTTGTTTACATCGCACCCTGGTGGTCCATGTTGTTTTCTGCTAAGTAGCACATTTTGTTTTAGGGGTAATAGAAATGGAAAAAATGCTTATAAATTATCAAAACTCTATATTTAATCAAATTGAAACATAACAATAAGTAATATAATTTAATTTATCGATAATTTTTCATAGTGTGGCACTTTTCAAAACATTCCCCAATGTCTTACAGGAGCATGTCTTACAGTAAATATTAGTTTCTCTCCTTCCATTTTTCAATTTAAAACTCCAAAAATAACCAAAACTTACAACGAAAATGATAAAACTGGCACTAAACAGTTTCAAGGTTTAAGAAATAACAACAAACTAAGAAGCCTTAGAGTACTGTAGTTCAAAGAACATTTACAAAGCATTTATTGGTTTTTGTGGCTACTATTTGGTACCAAAATGATCAGCTGATCTTCTAGAATAGTGTTTTGTATTCAAAGTATGCCAAGCAGGACTTGGCAAAAGACTAGAGAGACAAAAAATTGATGCCGGTGAGAAACCGGTCTAGGACCTCTAGTGTTAAATATGTTTGCCGGTCCCAGCTCGCCAAAGGACCGGTTGGACTGGTGAGGGATAGACACTCACAGACCATACGAAGAACTTAAGAAGACGGTTTATGCCGGTCCCAGGTCGGCATTGACCGGCAAAGGGTTAAGCAACATTATCATAATTATTCATATACCTATATCATTCACATCTTTTTTTGTACCTCCAATATTATCGGACTTATACTGTACATAATTCCTTATTGCATTTTAATATTTTGAAATCACTAATTGCAACTATTTACATTATATTTTACTCTGTTTTTAGGTTGGAGGGATCAAAGAAAAACTTATGGTAGCACATAGGTTGGGATTGAAAAAAGTGATAATTCCTTTCAAGTGCACAAAAACTCTAGCTGACATACCAAGCTGTGTTTTGGTATGTATTTTTATTTAATGTTTAACAGTTACATTTTTATCATCATTCATATTAAATATCTATATAAATAAAGATGAAATTCTGTTTGTTTGTTTGTTCTTTGTAGAAATCCATACCATTTGTCCTAAATTCTCCAAATTTCGCTCAGTGGTTCTTGGATACCCGGTACGAACACCTGTCCATATTAAAATTGCATAATTTCAGCCAATCTCTGGGTATATTGTTTATTGTTATAAAAATCGTTTTGAGCTCACTTTACATTGGTTTTTACGAAATCGACTGTTTGAGTCGATAAAAGTCTCACTTTATAGTTTTAAAAAATGAAATTCTACGGGTGAAACTGGTATATAGAGCTAGTTAATTATATTTTTAAAAAACCTATGTCTGTATACTTCAAAATTCTAGTGAAAATCTTTTACCTCAAAAGTCTGGGGACTGAAATTTTTACTTTCACTTACCTATATATGAAATATATAGTAAGTGATGTAGTAAGGAAGTATTGCGATCGTGAAAATTTTCGACTTCCGGTTTTCAACGGAAATACACGTTTTGGGGTCCCCTGAGTCAAAATAACCAAGTCCCGCGAAATGGTCTGTGTGTGTGTGTGTCTGTGTGTCTGTGTGTGTGTGTGTGTGTGTGTGTGTGTGTGAACAGACTAGCTCAAAAACTATAAACCGTGCGAACCTGAAATTGGGTATTTAGAGTATGTATATGCCCGCGATGTGACAGCAAAAATTTCATCAAATTTGCTCAAAGGGAGGGGGTACTTTATTTAATATCTTTTTACATTTTTTTTGATTTTCTCAAAAACGGCTCTAACGATTTTGATTAAACTGAGTATTTGATCTATTGATATGCCCGAGATATGACTGTAAAAATTTCATCAAAATTGATGAACCGGAGGGGAGACTTTACTTAATAAATTTTGTATCATTTTCACGTGTTTTTTTTTATTTACTCAATAACGGTTTTAACGATTTTGATCAAACTTGGTATTTGATGTATTTATATGCCCGAGATATGACTGTAAAAATTTCATCAAAATTGATCAACAGGAGGGGGGACTTTACTTAATAAATTTTGTCCAATTTTTACCTTTTTGATCGATTATCTCAAAAACAGCTTTAACGATTTTTATCAAATTCGTTATGTTTAATGAAAATTAGTTGTTATTTAATATCAGGTAAGCTTTATCATTATTAAAATGTTCTGAGGGGGCTTAAATGGGGAAGGGTTTTTTTTTGTTTTTCTATAAAGTTCCTTTGTTTTAGTTTATATTGGGAAATTATCTGTCTCTCATCACGCTTAAAAATAAGAAACGGCTAAATATGATATATGAAGAAAATCAAGTACAGGAGAAAAAAATGGGATGAATCCTAATTTAAAACAAACCGTAATCTGGTGCGTGCGCGCAACACACAACTTTCACTTATTTAGATTAGATTAGAAATTAATGTGTTTCTACGCTAAGTTACACATTTTTCCTAATTTCTTATTTTTGGTTTCATTTGCTCAAAAAAAACAACACTAATTTCTTTTATTATTAAATAAAGGTATTTACTTGAGATAATTCGGCAATGCAAGCATAATACTCAAGGTCGTCTGATTTTATAATTCTCTATGTACTTGTTTAATATTTCAATGAGTTACCATGAAACAAATAATTTCTATTAAATGAACAGAACGGCTTTAATTATGAACAATGTTCTTTCATTAAAGGAGTACTCCACAACATGTTTTATGAGTTGACGGAATATTTTTCTCCTCTATATGTTTACTTGATTTTTTCATATTTCATATTTAGCCATTTCTTATTTTTAGGCGAAACGAGAGACAGATAATTTCTCCAAATAAACAAATACAAAGGTACTTTATAGGAAAACAAAAAAAGTAAAAGGCCCCTTCCCCATTTAAGGCCCCTCAGAACATTAATAATAAAGCTTACCTGATATTAAAGAACACCTAATTTTCATTAAACACGACGAATTTGATGAAAATCGTTAAAGCCGTTTTTGCAATAATCGAAAAAGAGGTAAAAATTGGTAAAAAAGTTATAAAAAAAAGTATCCCCTCCGTTTGATGATATTCGATGAAATGTTGGCTATCAAATCTTTGGCATATACATACATCAAATACCCAGTTTGATCAAAATCGTTAAAGCCGTTTTTGAGTAAATAAATAAACACGTAAGAATGATACAAAATTTATTAAGTAAAGCCCCCCTCCGGTTGATCAATTTCGACAAAAAGTTGGCTATCACATCTTTGGCATATACATACATCAAATACCCAATTTGATCAAAATCGTTAAAGCTGTTTTTGAGTAAATAAAAAAAACACGTGAAAATGATATAAAATGTATTAAGTAAAGTCTCCTTTCCGGTTGTTCAATTTTGATGAAATTTTTACAGTCGTATCTCGGGCATATTATTACATCAAATACTCAGTTTAATCAAAATCGTTAGAGCCGTTTTTGAGAAAATCGAAAAAAACGTTAAAAGTTATTAAATAAAGTACCCCCTCCCTTTGAGCAATTTTGATGAAATTTTTGCTGTCACATCGCGGGCATATACCTACACTAAATACCCAATTTCAGGTTCCCACGGTTTATAGTTTTTGAGCTAGTCTGTTCACACACACACACACAGACACACAGACACACACACAGACCATTTCGTGGGACTTGGTCATTTGGACTCAGGGGACCCCAAAACGTGTATTTCCGTTGAAAACCGGAAGTCGAAATTTTTCACGATCGCAATACTTCCACTTACTATATATTACATATTAGGTAAGTGAAAGTAATACTTCCACTTACTATATATTACATATATAGGTAAGTGAAAGTAAAAAGAAAAATATTCCGTCAACTCATAAAACACCTTGAGCTCACGCATGCGCCGTACGCCTTTAATGACAAACCAATGCGTTATTATTAAAGCGGTTCTGTTCATTTGAGAAGTGGCAATTAACAAAAAGCATTAATTTCTAATCTAAGTAAGTTGGTAAGTGAAAGTTGTGTGTTGCGCGCACGCACCAGATTTTTTTTTCCTGTTGAAGGATTTTATCAAAAAAGTTTATGTACTTTAGAAAGTTGAAGAAGAGTACTTTTTATTTGAATGTTATGTATTTATGGAAGCATTTAATACAAAAAAGGAGATGGGAGTGGGATAAACATCATTTGTTTGTCTCCCCGCCCCCATGTCAGGATTTCAAAGCCGAACTAGCATCCTTTCATTTGAAACATAGATCTTATCTCTCTATTGAAATATAGATCGCATTAAAAAACCCTCTTAATTTAGCCACAGAGGCCAGTGTTTTCCTTATCTTTCCAATTATTTCAATCCTCTCTTGTTAATTGATATTTGTTTTGTGTTAAGCGAAATTGAGAAAATATTTATTAGTGTGTTTGGGACAGTTTTATTATCTTATGTTAACCGATATTTCATCTTAAGCGTTTATGTATTAAAAATATTTCACTGTGTGTATGTAGCTTATTCCAGAAAAACTAATTTTTACCAAAACGTTTTTTATTCATTTAAAGTTATTATTAAATTAAATTTTCTAGTTAATTGTATAGGAAAGGGGTCTATGTATGTTACACAACCAGCTCCCTGATTCTCAATTCATTGTGACTGCTTTCGATCATCTTATTCCCAAACCTTTAGGAAGGCATTTACATAATATTATTAACTATATAATCACAAGTATAATATTTATTATACAGGAAGATATTGAATAATTATTTATTAGATAAATTGGTGAAAGTAATCTTCCCAATATCATTTATTTAAAACATTACACAAAAACAATTTATAAACATGGTAAAATGCCTACGTTTCAAGTAGTAGCAGTAGCAGTAGTAGTAGTAGTAGTAGTAGTAGTAGTAGTAGTAGTAGTAGTAGACTAGATAGATGGGACAAGGACATATTAGATTTGTGTATGTGGCAGAAATTTTAATGTGATATGAGTGAAAAATATTTTTTTTCATAAAAAAAAAAAAAAAAAAAAAAAAAAAAAAAAAAAAAAAAAAAAAAAAAAAAAAAAAAAAGTGACCTACTATAATGTAATAGAAAAATGTAAGAAATACATAAAATATGATGTGACCAAACCACCAAAATATGAAAAGAAAATATACAACAAAAGAAGATTGCCCTGAAGATAGATTCATAATCCGAAACATAGGCGTTTTACCATATTTATAAATTGTTTTTGTGTAATGTTTTAAATAAATGATATTGGCAAGATTACTTTCACCAATTTATCTAATATATAAATATTATTAACATAATAGCTCTGATCACAATATTTTACATAAAAATATAAAAGCCTCAAATATTCTCATTCTTTCTAGTTGTGATCTTTGACAATTAATTCTTGCTTTCTTTGGTTATAAAAGTTAAATATAACAAAGGTTGTATTCTATCATATTTATAAAACTGCATATTATATTAATAATCTTGTTTTGAGATATGCTTGTATTTTTTTATTTTTTTTTTGGATTGGTATACCTATATTCAGCAGACAAAAATATCTCTATAGGACTGATAAATCGTTTGAACCTTGGCTGAATTTTATGGAACAATTTATAACAACTTTATAACAATAGAAACATTTTTGCATTAAATATTTCTCTATTGTTTAATATTTTATTTAATTTTTTTAGGATGAGATAAAGATAATTACCGTGAAAACTATGGACGAGGTTATAGAAACTGCATTTGAAGGATTGACCAGCGCATCAAACCATCATCTTTTATCAAGCAAACTTTAGACTCTAGCCATTGTAATTTATGTAAATACTAATTTTAAACCGGTTATCTTGGCACAACATATATTAAACATTGTGATATTTTAGTATTAAAATTGTACTATAATGGGTTGTATGTCAAATTCTTATTTAGACATTTAAGAAAATGTGAACATATTTTTTTTTTTAATGACATTTTTATTTAATAAAACAAATATTATTTTATATAGTTACTATTGTTTTTCTTTGTTAGTTATTATAAAGTTGAAGTTGTTATAAAGTTATAAAATTTTGTTGGTTATTATAACATTTAAAATTAGTTATCATAAAATTTAAAAAGTTTGATTTATTAAAATGCTATTATAAGATTGATTTATTCAAATCCTATAATAAGTTTGATTTATTCAAATCCTAGGGATGGAGCAAAAATTTATATAATTGTTTGAAAATTGTTGGTATAATGATTAGGGTTATCATTTTTTTTTTTAATCTAATGGTTTTGATTAAGTTTATCGGACCTAGTTTATTCCACTTTATTAAAAATTTGTTTTTAAGGATAATAATTTATAATGTAACAACAATATACTTTCTTGAGTAAGTAAAAATTTAATTTCCTAAAATTAACTAAAAAATACTTTTTTTCCTTCTTTCTCATATTTCACTTTTTATTTATTTATTACTCTAATTTCATATTTTAGAAATGTTTATGAGAGTGTCCATTATCTATAAAATCCTGGTAAAGGATTTTTTTTTTTTCCGAAGTTTGGATTGGTTTCCTAATTTCAAAAATTAAATAGAAACCAAAATTTAAAATTAATTGAAAAACTGAAAATGTTGCACAGTAACTACTGATTTAACTATAATTTAATTGGTTTCTCAACATTTTTCACTTTCACTTACCTATTTATGAAATATATAGTAAGGGAAAGTATTGCGATCGTGAGAAATTTTGACCCCCGGTTTTCTACGGAAATACTCCTTTTGGGGTCCCCTGAATCCAAATAACAAAGTCCCGCAAAATGGTCTGTGTGTGTGTAAACAGACTAGCTCAAAAACTATAAACCGTGCGAAGTTGAAATTGGATATTTAGTGTATGTATGTGTCCACAATGCGACAGCAAAAATTTCATCACAATTGGTCAAATGGAGGGGGTACTTTATTTTATAACTTTTTGCGTTTTTTTCGATATTCTCAAAAATGGCTCTAACGATTTTGATAAAACTAAGTATTTGGTGTATTTATATGCCCAAGAAAGGACTGCAAAAATTTCATCAAAATTGATCAACCGGAGGGGGTACTTAACTTGATAAATTTTGTATCATCTTAACGAGTTTTTTCAATTTAATAAAAAATGGCTTTTACGATTTAGATCAAACTGTGTATTTTATGTATGTATATGCCAAGGTGACAGCCAAAATTTCATCGAAATAGGTCAAACGGAGGGGGCTTGTTATTTCATAACTTTTTTTCCAATTTTTACCTTTTTTCGATTATCTCCGTGAAGCTATAAAAAAAAATATATATAACCTGTACGAACCAGAAATTGGGTATTTGGTGTATGATTATGCCTGCGATGTGACAGCAAAAATTTCATCAAAATTGGTCAAACGGAGGGGGCACTTCATTTAATAAATTTTGTCTCAGTTTTTTTTTATTTTCTCAAAAACAGCTCTAACGATTTTGATAAAACTCATCATGTTCAGTCTCAAGTTTTTAAATTCAAATATTGAAACCTCCCGCCAATTGATCCAATGCTTTCCCACTTCCTGTATCATGTAGGTTAAGGTCTTCGTGCACGAGACTTGATGCAGCCGTGACAGCCGTTCATAAGAAAACCATTATATCGTTCCTTGTTCTCAATATTGTTCTATTGTTTAAACTTCTTAATTGTTCATTTGTTCTTAATAATATCATTTGTGTGTTACCTTTCTCTTTTTCTCGAATAGTCTTTAGTCAAACTTAATTCATGTTTATTTTAATTAATGTTGTTTTGTAAGCGTCTATCAGGGGTTGAACATTTATTCCTATTTTTCATCTTATTTTTATCGTATTTCATTTCTCTTTTATCACAACCTTCTATCTTTATATCTAACCTTTTATTTCAGATTAAACATATCATGTTAAAGTCAATCAAGTATTCTTTAATATCAGGTAAGTTTTATCGTCGGAAAAAGGTTCTCCATATTTAATTAAACGGAGAAGGTGCCGTTTTCCTAGAAAGTATCTTTGTTCTGGAGAAATTAACTGTCTCATTATGCCATAAAAATAAGAAATGGCTAAATATAAAATATGAAAAAAATCTAGTAAACATATACAGAAGAAGAAAAGAAAAATATGCCAACAACTCATAAAACACGTTGAGTCCACGCATGTGCATTACGTCTTTAATGACAGACCATTGTTTATATTGCCAAATTATCACAAATAAAAAAAACTATTATTTAACAATACGACTTTTCAGTTTATTTTAGAGAGCAAATAAAAACAAAAATTAGTAAATTTATGTGGAGAATGTGGGACTTTGAGGAATAGCATTTACGTATTTATCAAAATACATCAATTTCTAATTTAAATAAATTGGTAAGTGAAAGTTGTGTGTTGCGCGCATAGCACCTGATTTTTTAATTACTTTTCATAAAAATATCTATTTACATTTCGATATTAGCAATATCGATGGAAGAATTTTGATTTTTCAGTTTATTCCTGTGATAAACTTATTAGGGTGTTAGTCATACATTAGAAGTCTATTAAGTTTAAATTATTTTTGACATTTCGCGTATAATTCATGATAATCATATTTCTAATTCTATGTTCTTTTAAAGTATATTTGTCCAAGAAAAAAATTTACGTTCGTAAAAAACTTGATTTTTCAAAAATGTCAAAAAGACCCATTGAAATCTTAAGTTTCCACATAAACAAGGCTTATCCATGATCAAAACTAAGGGGGGGGGGCAAGCCATGGTGCTTCACATTTAAACAATTTCAGACACAACAGGAAAATTAAACCAAAACTGCAGAAAATTTTATATAATTATGTCAGTGCATTAGGTATAACAATTATTGGCTTGAAAAATAAAATTATATTTATATTTAAATATAATAATAAATATATGTATTATATATTTTTTTCTTGGCTTCTAAGGGGGGGGGGGGCAACTGTCTCTAACTGGGCGTGTTCATGCACATTTATATTTACACATAAATGTTAATAGAAAACACAAATATAAATATAAATTGGATTTTACGTATATGTACATAGACAGTCATGGGCGGATCCAGCCGATTGGAAAGGGGGGCTGCACCCCCTCAGCACTTCCCCAGGATCTCCCAATCAGCTTTTTTACCCTCATTTCCCTTTCCCACAACTAAATTTTTATTTGTTCTGCATATCATTTGTTCTTTAGCTTGCTTCTTTACTTTAAGGAAAATCAAATTCTATCTTTAAATGACGAAAAATTTTCCAAAGGGAGGGGCTGCAGCCCCCACAGCCCCCCCCCCTTTGGATCCCCCAATGTAGACAGTATAATGAATATCAATGAAAACCAGAATTAGGCGAGGAAATCGATAACCTTCCTGGAAAATGAAAGAAGTTTCTTATTAATCGTATTTTGGTTAATGTAAGTATCTAGCTGCTAAAAAAATATTTTTAAAAATTTTATCCATAAATGCATTCCTAGAACTCCACTATGCATCAATGGCGGATTCAGCTAGTTGTAAAGTTTTGTACAATAACTCACAGTTAAAAAAAAAATCTGGAAAACAAGCACTGTGAAAACACACAACTTTCATTTTTTCACTTACCAACTTACTTAGATTAGAAATTGTGTTAACGCCACTTCTCAAAGTTCCACATTTTTCCACATTCATTTTTTATTTTAGTTTTTATTTGCTCTATAAAAAACACTAATTTCTTTTATTATTAAATAAAAGGTTTTACTTGAGATACAATCGAAGTGGGTAACTTTGAATGTGTTTCAAATAATCACACACAGACCATTTCGCGGGACTTGGTTATTTGGACTCATGGGGCCCCAAAACGTGTATATCCGTTGAAAACCGGAAGTCGAAATTTTTCACGATCACAAATCTTCCACTTACTATATATTTCATATATAGGTAAGTGAAAGTAATAAGCAACTATTGTAATTCCCTATTGGCTATTGATTGTGATGGGTTATCAAGGCCATTTGGATCTGGATCTGAATTTTAATCCTTATATATATAAAAATCTAGTGTCCCGATGTTTGTCTCTCTATTTCTCAGAAACTACTCAACCGATTTTAATGAAATTTGGCTCAATGTATATAGTTTTGGCCAACTTACCGGACCGGATAGTTTTTAACTTGATTAGTGATCAAAATAATTCTTATATAGCGAATTATTGCAAATACAGTAGGTCGTGCTTCGATATATTAACATGGCGTCATATGTCGATTTCATAATGTTTTTGTTTATAAGAATGCTATTGAAATACAGGTTATCATTATTATAATTTTGTATTGCGTTATGTGAGTGCAGTTATTTGTTCCTATATTATTATTTTCCACAGACAAATAGTGATACAAATTTATATTTATTGTTAATTTTCATTAAAGAATAAATAGATCAAGAAAAGGTTACATTAAATTCTCAAATGTGTAGGTACTTTTTCTTCCTTTCCTTTTTTTTTATTTGTATTTAAATGAAATTACTAGCTAAGCGCTGAAACGCTTTGCTGTGGCCCAGCCTGTTACCAACTTTTAGTAAAGTAAATACATTTTAATAATTTAGATTAGGCTATTATTTGAAATAATACTCTATAAATGTTGTAACAGCACCTACTGTCATAGGTGTAACCTAATAGAAACCTTACTTGGGGAGTCAGTGTTGCCAAAATTTAGTGAAAATTAGTGAGTGGCTACACTGTGGGTAACCAGTCGTAAAAACTCCCTCACGAAAAGGGTGTGTTTTGATTAGGTGTTGTGGGATACTTTGTGATTTGCTAAAGAACTGCATAATTAAGACTTTAATATTATATTTTCAGTTGATTTATTTAACAGAAGTTTCTTTATTTTCATTATTCGTTTTGTTATTATTATTTAAATACAGTGTTTTTTTATTTTACAAAACCTTTTTATCATGTTTATCCCGAGATCTAAAATGTAAAATTTAAAAAATGTCAGTGAAGATTTGTAATTCCTCCTTTATCAACAATAATTTAAAGTTGAGAAAATCTAATTCCAATCGAATAGAGGCTGTTACTTCCTGTTTCCTTTCGTAAACACAATCAGCCCCTTTTTAATCAAACTACATTGAAATATGAGATGTAAAAAATAAAAACTTTAACTTTCCTATATACTTTACCAAATAGGGGAGAGCGGGGTTGGTTGGCAACAGTTTTCACTTTTTTGATTGTTGAGTCGTTCCTGTTCATATAGTCCCAATAGGGCTGATACCACTGTAAACTCAGAAACTATAAGCCGATGGCCAAGCTACCCCTTACGCCAACCAACCCCGCTCTCCCCTACTTTTAAATGGTGTAATGCTCTATTCGCAATCACGTTGGATTTTGATTAGCTGAAAGGTTTTCATCTTTGTCAATGAATATTGGTATTACTGTACTTGTTTAAAAATATTAGGATATAACTACTGAGCCACAGCAACGCGTGGCCGGGTCTGCTAGTTATTCATAAAAAGTATTGTAATTGTTACAAAAAAAAAATGTTTACTGTAATTTACTAATACATACTCATTAGTTATTACGGAAACAGCAAAAAGTTAACTTTTGTCTTAGAAAGGGCTTATAGGAACTTGTTAGAAAATCAATAAGGCATCATAATTTTAATGAAGTTAATATTTTTTATATTAAATTTGTTTGATTTGTAACATTTTGTTTAAATACTGCTTTGTATTTTAAAATTTTAAATAATCTACTTTTAATAGTTCTAGATCTACGTATCATATGCTTACACCTATTAGTGAAAGTGGAGATTAAAAAAATTAAGAAATGAATATTCCATGGGCTGTGATTTTACGAGTGTTTGTTTATGATGAAGTTTGAAAATCATTTCACCTTTAGACTTAAAATGCTTTCCTTGAAACAGGCTCATATTGGTTTCCATGCAATCAAAAAGAAAAATCCAATGGCCGCCCTGTTTTAGAAATTATTTTGAAGTTATTCGCACTCGCAATGGACTATAGGGTGCGCTAGTAGTTTTGCAAAATGTCGGAAGGAACGGGGATACACATAGTTGATGTGATAGACATAATTTGTAATTTCAAAAGACCATTAATTGAATGGCAAGCTATCCTTGATGTAAACCTTCTAGAAGTGAAAAATTAGTTATTTTACAAGCCTTGTGCCTTCAAACAAGCGATGTTAAAGGGCTACCCCATTAAATACAAGTGGAAATTAAATTTATTAATAACAATAAGCAATTTTCTTGTCATTGTACGTGTAAAGCTGGTAGTTCTGGTAAATGCAAACACATCATTGCAACATTGCTCTACGTTTTTCAGTAAGAAATGACGTTAATTACCTATTCATACAGTCATTGTTATGACAGCTGTAATTTTCAAGACAGCTTAGTTTCTATGTCATATTATTTATTTACTTGTAAATACTTTCAGCCATTGCATTGAAAACTTGGAACAATAAAGCACAACGAGTTTCAGACAAAAATAGGGAAAATTAAAAAAAGAAAAACAAATCTATGACACTAAGGTCCCAATGTTATTTGCATAAAACTAGCATTTTGGAATAATAAAATGTCAAATACTAATATTTACTTGGATAAATATAATCAATTTCTTTAAAATTAAGACTACATACCGTCATATGCTTCGAAACAGGCTTATCTATTCTTAATTTTACAATCCAATCTTCAAGTAGCTTTTAATTTTTTGGAAACAAATGGAATCACACATCTGTTGATTTTCTGATTGAACTTTGAGGGACCGAGCATTCATATTATTCAAATAATTTTTTTCTATCGGGCTTTAATTATGGACAAATAAATTAAAAACTCCCCAAAAAAAGTATGAATCCTGGCCCGGCTTCTTTCCCGTTCCTCTAGTTCCAGTCAAGAAGCAGCACCGTCGCTTGCGATTGCGAATCTGTCGATTTTCGATTTGGCACTACATTATCCAATTTTCAGATCATTTATTTTTTAATTATTTTATTTATTTTTTACCCATTTCAGGTTCATCATGGTTATAGTAGCTAAATAATAATATTTTGGAAATTATAATTTAAAAAAAAAATGTAACGATCACTTATTTTGAGATGTTAAATCATTATGAATATTAATAATTAATAGGACAACCTCCTAAAAATCAAAACGAGGGGAAAACTTATTATGATCATGAAATTAGTACTCCCTTCGGGCAATGAAATCTTGGCGACGAGCCAGCACGTTTAGATAATTGCATCGGATGTCACTGTAATTGAATTTTTTGTCTCTTTCTGAGAAAATACAACAACATTCAAGCCATCATTGTCGTCAATGCTTATTCCATACCCAGAGACTTTATTGATATGGAATATTTAAAATTAATTCGTTAAATATTAAATGTATATAAATAAAGTTGAAATTCTGTTTGTTTGTTCTTTATAGAAATCCATACCGTTTGTCCTAAATTCTCCAAATTTTGCTCAGTTGTTCTTTGATACCAGGTGCGAACACCTGTCTATATTAAAATTCGATAACTTCAGCCGATCTTCAGCTGATATTCTTTATTCTCCAAATTTCGCTCAGTGGTTCTTTCAGACCAGGTGCGAATACCTGTCCATATTAAAATTGCATAACTTCAGCCGGTCTTCAGCTGATATTCTTTATTCACCAAATTTCGCTCAGTGGTTCTTTCAGACCAGGTGCGAACACCTGTCTATATTAAAATTGCATAACTTCAGCTGATATTCTTTATTGTTATAAAAATCATAATGATCTCACTTTACAATGTTTTTTTTTTAACGAAATCGACCGTTTCTTTAGAAAAATGAAATTCCCCGTGTGAAACCGGGGTATACACCTATAATCTATGTATATAAAGATGAAATTCTGTTTGTTCTTTATAGAAATCCATACCGTTTGTCCTCTAAATTCTCCAAATTTCACTCAGTGGTTCTTTTAGACCAGATGCGAACATCTGTCCATATTAAAATTGCATAACTTCAGCCGATCTCTGGATATATTCTTTATTGCTATAATAATCGTTTTGATCTCGCTTTGCATTGGTTTTTACAAAATCGACCGTTTGAGTCGATAAAAGTCTCAGTTTATAGATTTTATAGATTTAAAATATGAAATTCTCCGGGTGAAACCGGTATATACAGCTAGTATTTAATATTTAATTAAAAGAATGAGATTATTAGTAGCATATTTAGTTTTTATGATAATTTTAGATTTATCCATTGGGGATCACTTGTGTTATAATAGAAACTTACAATACTAAAGGTCGCGGAGGATTTTTTTAATCGGAGTAAAAAAAAAAAAGAAGGGGTCACCTGTGGTGTAGTGGTTAGCATAGAAACTTACTTTTAAGGTCGCGTTCCGAGGTGGCCATAGGATTTGTTAATAGGAGTAAAAAAAAATCCTTGTCTATGCCGTCCCTCGGATAGGACGTAAAATTTCCTCCTATCCTCCTATCCTCATCTTAAAAGTCCCGAGCCTGTAAGATGTCAGATACTCGTTACAGATAAAGATCCCAATCCTAATTACACCTGGATAGGCAAAATTTAGGACTCCCACTGCAGCATCGTCCGATTAGCATTAATGGCATAAAGTGACGTTAAAACAAACAATAATGGGAGTAAAAAAAATGGCGCCCCTCAGGTGACATCCTATTTATTACTGCAACTCGAACGGCACCCGAGAGGCGCCATTAGTAATTATGATAATATTGTACCTTAAATTGTGCACTCGTTGTCAATTTTTTTACTAGATGTGAGATTAGTCCGGTTTATATCAAATGGTGGACACTTAAATCCATCAGGGCAGTAAATAAATTTTCAAATTAATACAATTTAAAAAAAAAAAAATTAAATTAATATAATATTATAAAAAAATACATATATAATTAAAACAGATAAAATTTGAAATTAATATAAAATTATAAAAAATATATCAAATAATTTTTTTTTTAAATTGATATAAAATTACTTATAAAAAAAAAAAAAAAAAAAACTGTACCACTACAACCCATAAATAGTCTTGGGTTCAGTTCTAAGTAAGGAAGAGTACTGTTTCTTGGTCAGCGGTCGTGCAAGGAGGTGATTTGACCGTGATCACGCTCAACTGCCAGATTCTTTCCCCTTAATTTTTCAATTAAGGGTACCCACTTTATAGAGGCTGGGTTTACCCCAGGAGGGTCTCTCGGCCCACGAGACGAACTGTGGCGAATAATAAAGATATCATAAGCCATGTCAGATTCGAACTCGGGACCTTAAGCACAGCAATCCACTGCCTTATCAGTGGGCTACCCCGCTCCCCAAAATTACTTATACAAAAAAAATTTATTTTATTTTTTGTAATTATGTGTTCTAGAAGGTTCACAAATACATGTAACCCAAATTTCATTACGACTCCTTACTTGTTTCTAAAATTTTACAGTATAATATCACGTTTTCAGGGTGTACGTTTTGCGAATAAGTTGTGTCAAGTTGCTGGTAGCTAATGTCCGAAACGGTGCCGAGTGCAAAGGGTTGATTGTTAATATTGTTTACTGCTTGTTAATGTACTTGTTAACTGTTGGTTAAAAATTTTTTTAGTGGATCTATTTATCTGATCCGAATATCTAGCAGGGTTACCAAAAAGGGGGGGGTAAAAGTTTTCTAGGGGCATATTTTTACAGGGTTATGAAGTCTTGGAAGGGGTAAACATTTGGTAATGATTTTTTACTTTCACTTACCTATATATGAAATATATAGTAAGTGGAAGTATTGCGATCGTGAAAAATTTCGACTTCCGGTTTTCAACGGAAATACACGTTTTGGGGTCCCCTGAGTCGAAATGACCAAGTCCCGCGAAATGGTCTGTGTGTGTGTGTGTGTCTGTGTGTCTGTGTGTGTGTGTGTGTGTGTGTGTGTGTGTGTGTGTGTGTGTGAACAGACTAGCTCAAAAACTATAAACCGTGCGATCCTGAAATTGGGTATTTAGTGTAAGTATATGCCCACGATGTGACAGCATAAATTTCATCAAAATTACTTAAAGGGAGGGGGTAATTTACTTAATAACTTTTTAGGTTTTTTTCGATTTTTTCAAAAACGGCTCGAACGATTTTGATTAAACTGAGTATTTGATCTATGTATATGCCCGACATATGACTGTAAAAATTTCATCAAAATTGATTAACCGGGGGGGGGACTTTACTAAATAAATTTTGTAACATTTTCACGTGTTTTTTTTATTTACTCAAAGAAGGCTTTCACGATTTTATCAAACTGGGTATTTGATGTATGCATAAGCCAAAGATGTGATAGCCAACATTTCACCAAAAATGACCAACCGGAGGGGGGACTTTACTTAGTAAATTTTGTATCATTATCACGTGTTTTTTTTATTTACTCAAAGAAGGCTTTCACGATTTTATCAAACTGGGTATTTGACGTATGCATAAGCCAAAGATGTGATAGCCAACATTTCACCAAAAATGACCAACCGGAGGGGGGATTTTACTTAATAAATTTTGTATCATTTTCACGTGTTTTTTTTTTTATTTACTCAAAAAAGGCTTTAACGATTTTGATCAAACTGGGTATTTGATGTATGCATAAGCCAAAGATGTGATAGCCAACATTTCACCAAAATTGACCAACCGGAGGGGGGACTTTACTTAGTAAATTTTGTATCATTTTCACTTGTTTTTTTTATTTACTCAAAGAAGGCTTTCACGATTTTGATCAAACTGGGTATTTGATGTATGCATAAGCCAAATATGTGATAGCCAACATTTCACCAAAATTGACCAACCGGAGGGGGGACTTTACTTAGTAAATTTTGTATCATTTTCACTTGTTTTTTTTATTTACTCAAAGAAGGCTTTCACGATTTTGATCAAACTGGGTATTTGATGTATGCATAAGCCAAATATGTGATAGCCAACATTTCACCAAAATTGACCAACCGGAGGGGGGACTTTACTTAATAAATTTTGTATCATTTTCACGTGTTTTTTTTTTTTTTTATTCAAAAACGGCTTCAACTATTTTGATCAAACTGGGTATTTGATGTATTTATATGCCAAAGATGTGATAGCTGACATTTTATCAAAAATGGTCTAACGAAGGGGACCACAACAACGCATTAATTTCTAATCTAAGTAAGTTGTTAAGTGAAAGTTGTGTGTTGCGCACACGCACCAGATTTTTTTTATTAGAAACTTTAAAATCAAGGAACTAAAGAAAACGTGGAATATACCCCAGCTTTTTCTTAAGTAAACTAAAATTTTATCAAGTATTCTTTCGATATAATTATTTTTATAAGTAGAAAGAGCAAGAAAATTTCTTAGGAAGGGGATGCGCCAACGCTCTCGAGGGGGGATGTAAGTATGTATTATTTAGTTACTGGTTTCATTTTGTTTATATATAATATTATATTATTGTTATATAGCATTATATAAGACAGAACAATATATAGAATAAATAAATATATATCTGGGATGTTATCGATTGAGGAGGACTTGAGAAGTAAGTAGGGCAGTAGGGAGGAATGGGGTCGATATAGGTTCGCCATTCTGTCTCCTCCCCCTTCTTCCCAGTACTAGGCGGTTGCTTGCTGTACTAACCACATTAAAATATTTATTCAGTCAAATAAACAATATGTAATTATATAAAAAAATCATTAATATATTTAAAGCTATAAAAATGACCATACTTACTGGCCATATTAATTTTGCCATTAATTAATACAAGTTGTGACGTGGTTGTAGTCCGGGAGCTAAGGGCCAAAAAGGTGCCTGATTTGAAGAAAATGTTTGATCATATAGGCTGAAAGTACTCATTTCAAAGACAAAAAATCTGGTGCGTGCGCGCAACACACAACTTTCACTTACCAACTTACTTAGATTAGAAATTGACGTGTTTTGCTAATTATCATTTCCAAAAGTCACACATTTTTCTACATTCATATCTTATTTTTGTTAATCGTTAAAGCCGTTTTTGAGTAAATAAAAAAAAACCGTGAAAATGATACAAAATTTATTAAGTAAAGTCCCCCCTCCGGTTAATCAATTTTGATGAAATTTTTACAGTCATATTTGGGGCATATAAATAGAACAAATACTCAGTTTAATCAAAATTGTTAGAGAAAAAAACGTAAAAGGTTATTAAATAAAGTACCCCCTCCCGTTGAGCAATTTTGATGAAATTTTTGCTGTCACATCGCGGGCATATACCTACACTAAATACCCAATTTCAGGTTCCCACGGTTTATAGTTTTTGAGCTAGTCTGTTCACATACACACACACACACACACAGACACACACACAGACCATTTCGCGGGACTTGGTTATTTCGACTCAGGAGGTCCCAAAACGTGTATTTCCGTTGAAAACCGGAAGTCGAAAATTTTCACGATCGCAATACTTCCACTTACTATATATTTCATATATAGGTAAGTGAAAGTAAAAATGTGAACGTCTGCCACCTCAGATCGGTTGCCATCAAATTTTATAGGCGAACAAAATCGACATTTTCGAACTTTTTTCAATTTTTCGCTTATAACTTGAAAACGATTTATCGCAGACGAAAATTTGATCTTTCTAAAATAAAAGGGCATTAAATTTCGCGTCGGCTGATGTCCTCACAGTTAAAATCCCGTAAGTCTTTTCGCCAAAACCGATTGTCAATTTAGCCACTTAGTGGGAAAATGACTTACGCTCCTGTCCCCAAGCCTGCAATTTAAAGAGGGTTACTCCAAATAAAAATTTTTATTATAATAATTGTAGAATATCGAATTCTGTGCCGAAGTGTCGAAAACGATCTCATTAATTTTAAAATTAGCCCACTCCTATGGAGACAAAATAATGAAAATGTGAACGTATTTAGCGCCTTGTGGTGTAAAATCCTTTTTTTTTTATTTTTTTTTTTTTTTTATTTAATGAAATTTACAACTGTATTTAAATAAATACATTTAGTAAATGTGACAATGCTAAGAAATATGTCTTGAACAAACATGAAGAGAAGCTACCCACTGGTAGCTCTCAACTGGTGTAAAATCCGTGAACCTTTTTTTTTTTTAGTGTCTCGCATATAATTCGGCAAGTACAGATCACAAATTATTGCTTTCTTCTTACTATAAGAGGCTTAACTATTGCAAATAGAATGATATATTTGAAGTTTAAATCGGTTTAGTGGTTTAGCCGGGTTCGGTACATCAAAAATCTGTAATTTTTACGATTTTGGTGGAAACCGTGTTCCAATGCCTCTAACTCAAAAACATCTAGTTTAAATGAAAAAAGTTTTAGATAAAAGTTACTGAGTATCAACAGTAACTTTTATCTAAAACATTTGTTGTCTATGAAATGAGTACTTTCAGCCTATATGATTAAAACTTTTCTTCAAATCAGACCCCTTTTTGGCCCTCAGATCCCGGACTATAATTATTTGACCAATTGAATTCAGTTACCTATGATAATATCAAGTAAAGAAAAAATTACAAGAACATTTTTTTTTTTGTGGGAAAATAGAGATAATTTTAAAGGGAAAGGATTTATTTTATTTATTATTATTTTATTTTTTAAATAATTTATTTTTGAAAAGAAAAGATTTGGCTCCCCCGGGAATCGAACCCGGGTCTTCCGCGTGACATGCGCGGTATGCTATCCATTACACCACGGAGTCGCTTCCAAACGGTGCCAAATCCTTCCTCTTCACTAACACTAAAAAATAGGCGGTCACCCACAATGATGGTTAAATTAATATAAAATTTTATTTTTTAGGTTCAAGTATTTTAAGAAAAATGTGTTGAGGCAGGACGAACTGGTAGGGCTGCAGAATGGTGGTGATTGCAACGCTTTGTTTTTCTATCATTTTAATGCAATATAAATATAGACAATTTTTAGTTGAGCAATTCAATCATAATACAGGAAATTACTTAAATTACTATTATGTATTATTCTGTTATTATTATTATTTCATTTTTGACTCTAAATTAATTGAGCTTAATTACGATTAGATTATTAATCAAATTAAGTTAATAATTTGTGATTAGTAACTTTTAATTGTGCTAATATTATAATGCGGATGTTGGTTTTTGTATAATTTTATATATCTAAATAATTTTTTCTCTTATTTTGTTTATTTATTTTATCTGTTATGTACTGAATAGTTTTGTTTGTTTATCTTCATTACTATTCTCATCCTGCTTATAATTGTATGTTAATAAGGATGTTTATTTTCTGTATTCATTATTATAAACATTGAAAAAGTGTATTTTGACGGTGGAAACCACGCCGAAAACAATTATTTATTATTTAAATCTAGATAGTCACCTAGGAATCCTTATTCATAGGATTAGCGTAGGATTAGCGGCCTTAATGAAGATTTTTTGTTCCATAATAATCTCTAAATTAAAAAAAAAAATGAAATAACTTTCCTACTCCTACCTGCATTTTTAAAAAATTCAGAAACAGAAATATGACGTATTTTCTTTCGCTGAATGATATTCTTTCGTTCATACATAAAATTTGTTTTCACCAATTGTCAAACAAATGTTTGTTTGATATAGCATTAAAAGCTTGTATAACATTTAATAAAGCAGAGCTCTATGGTGTAGTGGTTAGCATCCGCGGTAACGCGGGAGACCCGGGTTCGACTCACGGCTGAGCCAAATCTTTTCTCTTCAAAAAATAAATTATTTAAAATGGTGGTCACCCACAAATTAAGATTAGATTAATATAAAATAATTTAAAAATTGACGAATGTCAATAAATATCATAAATTGGATAAAATTTGTCCACCTCCCGCTACTACTCGCAAAATTTGTGAGATAGGGGGAGTAGTTATCAGTGAAGAGGAAGGATTTGCTCTGCCTTGAGCCGAGCTCTGTGGTGTAGTGGTTAGCATCCGCGCGTGTAACGCGGGAGACCCGGGTTCGACTCCCGGCGGAGCCAAATCTTTTCTCTTCAAAAAATAAATTATTTAAATTTAAAGAGGAGTTTGAACTGAATAATTCCTCTATATTCGTCCTATATGCGTACAGTTTTAAATAATACAATAATACAATAATACAATAAGGCTTAACGGACCCGAAGGCCCGAGGCCGACACCACCAATCGGTCCCTACATACCTCCATCCATCTACCACCGTCCAATCCCAAATTCACAAGATCTGCTTTCACCGAATCTTCCCACCTTCGCCTAGGCCTACCCCTCGGTCGTTTTCCAGTCGGCAAAGCGTTTATCAATCTTTTAGGAATTCGTTCACTACTAAGACTCGCCATTTTGCATGCCCATTTTAACCGACGCGCAGCTATAGACTCGATTATATTAACCGGGTAAAGCTCACGCAATTCCGCATTGTGTAGCCGTCTAAATTCTCCTGTTGACTCATCTTTCTTCGGCCCGAATATTCTACGCAGCACTTTATTTTCATACAGTTTTAAATAAAATACTATAATTTCGTTCCACCTAGAATACAATATTATTTGTTCATCCATACAAATCATTTTCATTGTTTTCATATTGGATACAGTCACTCCTGTACTTTGAATGAGCCTGATAATTTAGCGCACTGTATTTTAATCTGTCCCTTAAACTTTAACATTTAAAGTAAAATATTTAAACAAATATTTATCAGATATCTGTTGATGAGGAACAGCAATTAGCAGATTTACTTAGTTTCTCGGAGCCGGATGATTTAAATAAATTGAATGATTTTTATATATTTTTTATTAAGCTAGTTGAGGACAGAAAATAGATTCTATTAGTTAACAATTACAAAATATTTGTTTTTATATCTTTTTTCAACGTTTATAATTAAATCTATCCTCAGTTGGAGGATTATTACTGTATTGATTTTTAGTTATGTTCATTTTTAAGTTATTATTGTAATTATTTATGTAAGTACCTATGTTATGTATGTTACTTATTATTTTTAATATCACATGATGTTCTTTTGTTTAATTTTTAAATGATATTCATTTTCGTTTTTTTGTTTAATTCGTTTTATGAGTGAGAGTTATAAATTTTGCCTATCCAGGTATAATTAGGATAGAGATCTTAAACTAACACCTGACATCGTAAAGGCTCAGGACCTCCATTTTACGTCCTATCCGAGGGACGGCAAAGCTAAGGATTTTTTACTCCCATTAAAAAATCCTAGGGCCACCGCTGGGCGCGAACCTGCGACCTTTAGTATTGTAGGTTGCCATGCTAACCACTGCACCACAGGTGACCCCTTAAACTTAAGCTGTAGAAGCTATTTATCGTAAAACAAAATTATAATTACTTGTCAAAGTTTAATAAACAGAAAAATATCAATTTGGCTATCATTTTGTCCCGGACCTCATGTTACTGCCGTATTCATTTCATTCCAAGGCTTGGATAAAATAATGTCTACGAACCGAATTGAATGCGAAGGTTCAAACAAGCATACCTACTCTTCAGTTTCATGTAGTTATAAATGTTTACCTATATTCATCGAGCTTCAATAGAAGCACCAATGAGAGGAAACCTCCCGTGTTCCAACAAAAATTTTACACCCTCCTGAAATATCTCTCAACCCCGATTAATCTTCGTCCTCGTCGTAAGGGTCTATTTTCATCAATACCTATGAGGCTATTGAAAGGACTGAAAGACCACCGATTTTCAGTGGTCTTTCAATAAAAAAAAAAAAAAAAAAAAAACCAATAGGTCATGATCTCAATAAATATCAAAACCGACTTTATATAAACTTATTTAGTCGAGAAATTAATTTCACCCTCGTAAAGCGTTGTTTTTTTTTTATACCAGTGATGAGTACATGATATAGAGTATTTGATTAACTAAATATTTATGTGAAACCTAATTTCATCAACAGTCAAGTTTTTTTTACTGCTTGCTTGTTTTTTTAATACGAGTTGCTTTTTATTGCTTTTGTTGCTTGTAAATACATCGTGAAGGTGAATCGATAGATGTAGTTAGGTCCAGTAGTAAAGTTTGTTTTTTTATGCCTTTCTGGAAATCGACGGTTACTGTTCCTCTAAATTCACTTTATATTGCATTCAGAAATATACAATGTTATGGAACTAAAGTTTCTAAACTAAAAGTTATTTACATCACTAGTTCCAAAAGTTAACTATATTATAGAAAATAGACCAAGCACCGAAAACACACTTCTGGTACGTGTAATGAACAATACTTTTCATCATACTTCTCATACTGGAGTACATTAAAACTCTTTTATATTTCATTCATAACTTACAGATACAATATAAGAAATTAAATTGATATAAGTTTTAAATTAAAAAAAAAATCTATTAATTAACCTATAATAGAATAAAAGTACTTATATATTATTTACATTGATATTTATAGACTAAATATCTGATAATTCATTATATTAAAATCTTTGTTTGGCATTGCCTTTGCCTTTGCCATTGGAATACATATTACTTTGCACTTCAAACATACTACTTACATTAGAATGAAGCACAGTATAGCTACAAGGTAAGGTAATATTCATATATGTATCATATTCATATATATATCATATAGGTCATTAAATATGTGTCTTTAATTCAAATAAATGTGTGTATTTTGACAAAAAACTTAATTATACACATAAAATACACACGTAAACATAAAATTATAATAAAAATTAAAAAACAAGTATCTTTTCATTGTTATATCTATGAGGAGAGCAACGTTAGACAACTACCTATCTTTCAACACGGAAAAATAAGAAAAGTGGTATACTATATCTTTGTACTTGTACACAGCAACATTTCGGTAAAAAATAAATAAAAAATGACAAACTCATAAAAGTGCCCTTCCTTCTGTTTAAATCTGAAGAAAAAAAAAAAGGTTGAAAATAAAGATTCAAATGAATAAAATAGAATTAAATTTAATATTTTATATAAATTCCAACGGCTGTTTTCATCCCAAACTCTCCAGTCACGCATCACACACCCTGAAGAATGTTTTAGAAATATTATAGAAATTTGTAAAATATCCTTCAAAAAGTTATTCGCCATTCAAACATTCTATGTACTCAACTAGTCCTTAAAATCGATTCTATCCACGTCACTAGACCTCAGCTAGCCACAAAATTGACTCTGGATTTGTCTATGTATTTTTATTCTTAGAGGACTGGATGGCACAGAATAAAAGTTATGATACTTCCCAGGATCAAAACTAGGGGGGGGGCAAGCTATGGTCGTTCAGGTTGTAACACCTTACCGCGGAAAAGGTGAATGAAACAAAAATTATGTATAATTATAGCAGTACTTTATCAACTAAGCCATTACAATTATTTGCTTGAAAAAAATGTATTCTATTATTGCTTCCAGTCTTAAAAGCCTAAAAAATTATTGCTTCCAGCCTTCAAGGGGGGGGGGCAGCTGCCCCCCCCCCCCCCCCCCCCCCTGCGCCCCCTGAATAGTTTGTTTCAACAAATAGTCTAGAAAACTTTTCAATCATATTTTTTATTTATGCATGCATAAATTTTATTTATTCGTTCTCGGTATAGTATTTTTATGTCGTATTTAAAAGAGGTCAACTATATTGTTTAATAACACCTTAAAAAAATGATGTAGTGATATCAAGTAGAGTAAATTGACAAACTTATTTTATTTTTGTCCTTTTAAGGTGGTTATTTGGTTTATAATGATTTGATAGTAAATAATCTTTATTATAAAATATTTCGTTTTTGTAAATTTTGATATTATGATAAACTAGCTGTATATACCGGTTTCACCAGGAGAATTTCTTTTTTAAATCTATAAACGGTCGATTTCGTAAAAACCAATGTAAAGCGAGATCAAAACAAGTTTTATAACAATAAAGCATATACCCAGAGATAGGCTGAATTTATACAATTTTAATATGGACTGGTGTTCACACCTGGTATGAAAGAACCACTGAGCGAAATTTGGACAATTAAGGACAAACGATGTGGATTTCTATAAAGAACAAACAGAATTTCATCTTTATTACATAGATTATAGCTGTATATCCCGGTTTCACCCGCGGAATTACATTTTTCTAATAAACCGGTCGATTTCGTAAAAAACCATCGTAAAACGAGATCATTACGATTTTTATAACAATAAAGAATATCAGCTGAAGATCGGCTGAAGTTATGCAATTTTAATGTGGACAGGTCTTCGCACCTGGTATAAAAGAATCACTGAGCGAAATTTGGAGAATTTAGGACAAACGGTATGGATTTCTATAAAGAACAAACAAACAAAATTTCATCTTTATTTATATAGATTATGTCAATATTAAATCATTTTTATTTTGTATATTTTTTGAAAGCTTTGCTCCTTTGAGATATGCACTTTTGTCTTGTGATAATGTAATGCAAACATCCCAAGCTTTTTCGGGCTTTTTGCCAAAGAGCATCTCTCCATATTTTAACTCCTACGGTATACATTTGTTTTCCTTTTTATCTTTTTATTTTTTTATTTCAATCATCTTTTTCATTTAAAATTTCTTCATGATTTTATTGCAAAATAAAGAAAAAACTACTCGAATCAAATTTAAAATTATATATAATAGGTTATTATATGCAAATATATTAATTTAGTGGAATTCATTATTCATTAAATATGTGTCTTTAATTCAAATAAATGTGTGTATTATGACAAAAAAACTTAATTATACACATAAAATACACACGTAAACATAAAATTATAATAAAACTTAAAAAACAAGTATCTTTTCATTGTTATATCTATGAGGAGAGCAATGTTAGACAACTACCTATCTTTCAACACGGAAAAATAAGAAAAATGGTATACCATATATTTCTACTTGTATACAGCAACATTTCGGTAAACAAAAAAAAAAAAATGACAAACTCATAAAAGTGCCCTTTCTTCTGTTTAAATCTGAAGAAATAAAAAGGTTGAAAATAAAGATTCAAATAAATAAAATAGATTTAAATTTAATATTTTATATAAATTCCAACGGCTGTTTTCATCCCAAACTCTCCAGTCACGCATCACACACCCTGAAGAATGTTTCAGAAAATTTATAGAAATTTGTAAAATATCCTTCAAAAAGTTATTTGCCATCCAAACATTCTATATACTCAACTAGTCCTTAAAATCGATTCCATCCACGTCACTAGACCTCAGCTAGCCACTCAAATGACTCTGGATTTGTCTATGTATTTTTATTCTTAGAGGACTAGATATCACAGAATAAAAGTTGATACTTTCTTTCTTTAAAATCCTACTTCCTTTGAAAAATCCGTATTACTCCATATACTCCAGTGGCGAATTCATCCCCCCGCTCCCCCTCCCTGAGTGGTGAGGACACCAATTCACTATTACTATGTCTGTAAAAAAAAATCTATCGTTAGTGATTTTTTCAACTCATTAAATGAATAATCGATTATATATAAATATTGAATAGAAATTTACAACGTAAATATACAGTAATATATTAAATTAGGTCCATGACGCCTATAAATTTAAAAAATAAAAAGTGCGCACCCCCCCCCTCGGAAAATTTCTGGATCCGCTACTGTTTTATCTGCACAGATGTTAACCTTAATGTTCCATTTTTCGTCGATTAGCACAGTTCAAGGTGCCTATTATTTCTTGATAGACTTCAGAATCACCCAAACTCAAATTTTTCCAACCTCGCATTATCTACTTCAGTTTCGTATCCGGTGGGGCGGGGTACGGATCTGTACCAAAATTTTCATCTTCCTTAAAACTTTTTTTATGTCAACCAAAGGAAAAAATACATTTAGAAGCAATGTATTCATTTTGTGGAAGGTAAAGCTTATAGGATATCTAATTCAAATTATTGAATTGATTAAAACAGGGAAGTTAGTGACTGATAAATTAATATTAATATTAATGGAAATGGGACAAATTGAGCTACAGAATGGCCTTACACCTTAGTAAATAGTCATTTGTTGGTTATGCAGTGTTTAGTGCTTGTTCGCAATGTACTGTGAAAATTGAAAATTCTGAATAAAAAGTAAAGATGTGTTAATAGTAATTAGTGAAGTGGAGGGGGGAGGGGAGACAAAAGGCAAGTGATTATTGCCAACGAATTTGGAATTTTCTTGAGTTTCATTTACATGTATATAAGTCGAATAAACTCGAAGTCGAAGTCGAGGAAACTCGATAAGTCGAACAATTTTCGCTGTCACTCGAAGATCTTCTAATCCAGAGTTTAATATATTTAGTTAAGTTTCTTAAAGTAATTTTTGACAATATCTTGTTAATAATAAATCTTCAACGACAACTAATAAAGGACAAAACGGAAATGATTAAGGAAATTGAATGAATGTATAACAGGATATTGAAAAAGTTCTTCGGGGATTCTTGAAAGTTATTATGATCTAACTAAACTTCAAACTGAATAAAATGATATAATAGCCTGTCATGAAGACAGTTTATGAAGTGAGATTAGAAAAAGAAATCAATATAAAAAAAAAAAAACTAAGATAAAACCTTTTAAACTTTCTATGGTTTTTATTTTTAAAAAATTCATTTTTACTTTCGATTTCCTGTGTATGAAATATTCCCAATTCAGTTTTTTGTTGGGGGTCCCATGATTCCAAATAAACAAGTCCGGCGAAATGTTTTGTGTGTGAACCGACTAGCTCAAAAACTTTAAGATATAGCATATAGTCCGGGAGCGGAGGGCCAAAAAGGTGCCTGATTTGAAGAAAATTTTTGATCATATAGGCTGAAAGTACTCATTTCATAGACAACAAATGTGAACGTCTGCCACTTCAGATCGGTTGCCATCAAATTTCATAGGCGAGCAAAATCGACATTTTCGAACTTTTTAAAATTTTTCGCTAATAACTCGAAAACGATTAATCGCAGAAGAAATTGTATACAAAATACAAGGGCATTAAATTTCGGGTTGATTGAGGTCCTCACAGTTAAAATCGGGTATGTCTTTTCCCCAAAACCGATAGTCAATTTAGCCACTTAGCAGGAAAATGACTTACACTCCGGTTCCCAAGCCTGCAATTTAAAGAGGGTTACTCCAAATAAAAAATTTTACTTATAATAATTGTAGAATATCGAATTCTGTGTAAAACGAGTTTATTAATTATAAAATTTGCCCACTCCTGTGGAGACAAAGTAATTACAACGTGAACGTATTTAGGGGCCTGTAGTCTAAAATCCGTGAAATTTTTTTTTCAGTTTCTCGCATATAATTCGGCAAATACAAATCACAAAGTATTGCTTTCTTCTTACTATAAGAGGCTAAAGTATTGCAAATAGAATGATATATTTGAAGTTTAAATCGGTTTAGTGGTTAAGCCGGGTTCGGTACATCAAAAATCTGCTTTTTTTACGATTTTGGTGGAAACCGTGTTCCAACGCCTCTAACTCAAAAACACCTAGTTCAAATTAAAAATGTTTTAGATAAAATTTGCTAAGCATCAAATTTAGCAGGAAATAAGCTCCGTACACACAACAGCTAAATCCTGGAGGAAATACAAATAAAAACGTGAAATTATTCGGAGTGCTTACTTCCGGCTATGACTTCGGTTTTTGAAGTAATAACCATTTTAAACAACCACCTTCCATCTGTTAAAATAAAATATAAATTTTTTCAAGTACCTACCTGTCTATGTAGTTATTTTTTATGAATATTTTATCAAATCCCCCGATACTTCAAAACCCGAAGTCTTAGCAAGAAGCAACCACTTTGTTTTTGTTTATATGGAGAAATTAACTATCTCTTGTTGCGCCTAAAAAGAAGATATGAAAAAAATCAAGTAAACATATAAAGGAGAAAAAGAAAGAAAAATATTCCGTTCTGATAAAACACGTTGAGCTCACGTATGCGGAGTACGACTTTAATGACAGGCCATTGTTCATAATTAAAGCCGTTCTATTTCATGGTAACTAAATTAAGTTTTCAACAACTTCATAGAGAATTATAAAATCAAGCGACTTGGAGTATTGTGCTTGCATTGCCGAATATCGCAAGTAAAAACTATAATTTAATAATAAAAAAGAAAATTAATGGACTTTAGAGAGCAAATACAAACAAAAATAAGAAATGAATGTAGAAAAATGTGTGACTTTGAGAAGTAGCAATTAATAAAACACATCAATTTCTAATCTAAGTAAGTTGGTAAGTGAAAGTTGTGTGTTGCGCGCACGCACCATATTTTTTTTTCTGTTTAAATTGAGTCGTATTATTATTTATTTATATTTTTATTATAAATATGTTCTGTTCATTTAATGGAAACTATTTGTTTCATGGTAACTATATGAAGTTTTCAACAACTTCATAGAGAATTATAAAATCAGACGACTTGGAGTATTACGCTTGCATTGCCGAATATCAATTACAAGCATAGTACGCTTGTATTGCCAAATATCGCAAGTAAAAACTTTAATTTAATAATAATAATAAAAAAATTAATGCACTTTAGAGAGCAAATACAAACAAAAATAGTCGTATTGTTATTTATTTATATTTTTAATACAATCGTAAATACAATGAATATGTTCTGTTCATTTAATGGAAATTATTTGTTTCATGGTATCTATATGAAGTTTTCAACAACAACATAGAGAATTATAAAATCAGACGACTTGGAGTATTATGCTTGAATTGCCGAATTATCGCAAGTAAAAGCTTTTATTAACCCTTTGTTACACGCGCCTCTTAAGACTCATTCCTGCCCGCTAGGGTCACTGCTTGCCGCATTGGTATTTTTCTTTGTTTTTCGACATTTACGTCTTCTTAAAGCTACTATTTTACCCAACATTTTATCAAAATAATAAGAAGATGTATTTATTAGATAGATAAAGTAATATAAACATTTTTATTTTTAAAAAATAAATAATTTCGAACGAAAAGTAATCACCAAAATAGGAACAAAAACAGGAAACATATTAGTACAGAAGAAGACGAATCGCGTACATTGTGAACATCGGGCAGTTGTATTATTGTTTCTATATTTTCCACATTCATGGCCTGAACCTTTCCTAGGTCCATAATAAGTCAGTAGTGGGATTTTGGTTTGTTTCTAATTGGTTCAATGAGGCGTTTTACTATATCTGTCAGTTTGCTTGATGATCTGAATGGCACAAGAGACCCAACCCCACAATATATCTTTAAAATTGAAGACGGAAAAGTTTGCAGAATCCGAACAGTTCGTACACGCTACCAACAACTTATTAAAAAAATTTATTTAATTAAAAATTTTGGTAGAGGCACGGGATGCCGCAAAAATGGACTTTTTCACTTTAACCAATTGCTAGGCACTGCCTGTAAATCACAGAAACTCGGCTCCACCTTTCTCCTATTCTACGCACATCCGATGAGGAATACTGTGGCGCTCATCAAGTTGAATTAAGAAATTAGCGGGAAAATTAAAAATTACAAACATTGCGGCATGGAGTGCCGCTTAGCGTGTAACAAAGGGTTAAATAGTAAAAAAAAAATAATGACTTTAGAGAGCAAATAAAAACAAAAATAAGAAATGAATGTGGAAAAATATGTGACTTTAAGAAGTGGCAATTTACCAAAAAAAAATTTCTAATCTCAGTAAGTTGGTAAGTGAAAGTTGTGTGTTGCGCGCACGCACCAGATTTTTACTTTCACTTACCTATATTTTTTTTTTTTTTTTTTTATTTGGTACCCCTTCCTGGCCATGTGTGACATACGGGGGGTTACTCTACAGGTGTAACCAACCTATCCTAACCATGGTGGGTAGGTCGAGATTTTATTCCGTGGGGCCTCCACGAAATAAAAGTCAACCATCCCAGGGCGGATTCGAACCGCCACCGTTCGGCTCGAGCGTGTTAAAGCGGGCCCCGCTCCAACACGCTCGGCTATCCCCGGCCCTTCACTTACCTATATATGAAATATATAGTAAGTGGAAGTATTGCGATCGTGAAAAATTTCGACTTCGGGTTTTCAACGGAAATACACGTTTTGGGACTCCCTGAGTCGAATTAACCAAGTCCCGCGAAATGGTCTGTGTGTGTGAACAGACTAGCTCAAAAACTATAAACCGTGGGAACCTGAAATTGGGTATTTAGTGTAGGTATATGCTCGCAATGTGACAGCAAACATTTCATCAAAATTGCTCAAAGGGAGGGGGTACTTTATTTAATAACGTTTTACGTTTTTTTCGATTTTCTCAAAAACGGCTCTAACGATTTTGATTAAACTGAGTATTTGATCTATTTATATGCCCGAGATATGACTGTAAAAATTTCATCAAAATTGATTAACCGGAAGGGGGACTTTACTTAATAAATTTTGTATTATTTTCACGTGTTTTTTTTATTTACTCAAAAATGGCTCTAACGATTTTGATCAAACTGGGTATATGATGTATGTATATGCCCGAGATACGACTGTAAAAATTTCATCAAAATTGATCAACCGGAGGGGGGACTTTACTTAATAAATTTTGTACCAATTTCACGTGTACATATTTTTTATTTACTCAAAAACGGCTTTAACGATTTTGAAGAAACTGGGTATTTGATGTATGCATATACCAAATATGTAAAAGCCAACATTTCATCAAAATTGGTCCAACTGAGGGGGCACTTAATTTCATGACTTTTTTTCCAATTTTTATATTTTTTTCGATTATCTCAAAAACGGCTTTAACGATTTTTATCAAATTCGTCATGTTTAATGAAAATTAGATTTTCTTTAATATCAGGTAAGCTTTATTATTATTAAAATGTTCTGAGGGCTTTTTGGGGGGGGGGGGGCCTTATTTGTTTGTCTCTTGTTACGCCTAAAAATAAGAAATGGCTAAATATGAGATATGATAAAAATAAAGAAAACATAAAGAGGGGAAAAAAAGAAAAATATTCAGTCAACTCATAAAACTCGTTGAGCCCACGCATGCGGAGTACGCCTTTAATGACAGACTATTGTTCATAATTAAAACCGTTCTGTTCATTTGAGAAGTGACAATTAACAAAACGCATTAATTTCTAATCTAAGTAAGTTGGTAAGTGAAAGTTGTGTGTTGCGAGCACTCACCAGATTTTTTCTGTTTAAATTGAGTCTTATTATTGTTTATTGATATTATTATTATTATTATTTTTAATACATTTGTAAATATAATAAAGTATATATTTGTATTGATGTATGTTATCCTGAGGTACCGGTACGGGGAGCGGAGAGGGGATGGCGAAGGCTGGGCGGTGGTAGGAGGAAATCGATTCCCAGCTCAGTCCGGGCTCAACCGTCATCCAGGATGGGTCTCCTCAACGTCTTCGGCGTCCTCTTCCTCTTCACCGTCGTGTCTGCCATGCACAACTACACCATCGACCAGAAGATCAGGGACGACTCCGATCTATCTCAGGTCAGTGGATATCATCTTGATCATAATAATAGCCGATATCTTAGCAAAGACGACGTCCAACATACTATCGCGACGATTTGACGGTTCACTTTCTTTACCGGTTATCAAAATAGTTCAGAAGTGTCGCTAATAAGAATCTAAACAAACCTATATTTATAGCCATTTAATTGAAGCCCGGCTTCTATAAAAGTTATATGTACTCTATATTTTTAGTGTTGTAGTGGTTAGCATAGAAACTTACTATAAATACTATTACTTACTATGAATTTATAACAGTGCAAGAATGTTAGAACAATGATGACAACAGAAAAAATAAAAAGAATTCGTCGAACCAACGTCGCGGGTTCGCGTCCCGAGGTGGCCCTAGGATGTTTTAATGGGAGTAGAAAATCCTTGTCTATGCCGTCCCTCGGATAGGACGTAAAATGGAGGTCCCGTGCCTGAACGATGTCAGGCACTCGTTAAAGATCCCTATCATAATTATACCTGGATAGGCAAAATTTAGGACTCCCGCTGTAGCATCGTCCGATTAGCCTTAGTGGCATACAAGTGACGTTAAAACGAAGAAATAACTCTATATATTGGTCCGCATAATAACAGAAAAGAGATTACATTAATTGACAATAAAAATTATATAAGTTAAACGCGGCTAAAAACCAAGTCAATTTATATATTGAGTTTTTTATATTTATTGTGCGTGAATATTTTTTTTTAAATAAAAATTTTCAGCTGATTGATTACTCCACTTTTTCCAGTTATGAACAATTATATCTTGATTCAGGGAGTTAGCAACTTGTGATCCCATGAACTAAAAGTTTGTAACCCTCCCAATATTATTTTCGGCATTTACAAACTTATTCTTTAAAGTACAAACCAGATATATATAGATAGCTAATGTTGATTAAAATTAACTGGTTTTTTTATTTGTAAAAATAGAAATGTTTTATCAGTTTTTTTTTTTTTTTTTTTTTTTTGAACCGGAACTATTATAATTTGAAAAATAACAAATACCTCCATTGATCAAAAAGGTAAACCCTAATGTCCTATAGGAATTATTTGGTAGCGAATTTTCTCTATAATACATTTTTTTTTTTTGGTGTTTATTCGGAACATCATGTAGATCTATGCTTCTTTTTTCATTTTGAAAACTGAAGCATTTAAACAAAAAAAAAATTTAATCACACATTTTTATTCTCTATTACAATATTTGTCATTTATTAAATTTGTATTGACATATTTAACTCTACAAATTGTTTGTTTACTGTGATATAATTTTCAGAGCTATATAAAATTGCTTTTAAGGATATTATATTAGATAGTAAGTTAATAATATTATAAATTGATATTTTTTTCTTTTAATGCAAGCCCATATTAGTTGTTATGTAATTCATTGATTTATTTTAAAAATTTATAGCATGAATTTTTTGGTATTAATTATTGCATTAGTACTTTATTTTTGTAAAAACCGGTGATAACTTAAGTTTTTAAATAAAAAAACATTGGTATGATTCACATTTGTAATAGCGAGTAACATCAAAATTGGATTTTGATTTTAAAATTTCAAATTTCAGGAAATTAGCAAACCAAAAAAAAAAAAGTAATTTTTAAAACTTGCCCCTACGGATTGAGTTAGTATATCATCGCTGTTTCCTTGAAACATTAAATGATTGGATAATAATTTTAAAGCTGATTGATTTCTTTAGTTTTTCTAATAATAAACGCTATATGTTATTCATGGAGTTTCACAAGTTATGATCCCCGGCATTAAAAGTTTGTAATCACCAATATTAATAGGTATTTACAAACGTATTATTTACTTTAGGAAGTAGATAGCTCTCTTAATTACAATGAAGTTGTTTTTATTGGTAAAAAATTACATGTTTTATCTGATTTTATCCAAACCTTATAGGTCATTTTTTGTAAACAAATAAAATTGTAAATATCACAAATACCTCTATTAATTAAGAATAGATGGAAATAAATGTATGATACCTTTATGTTATATTGGTATATAATTTTTTCAGTATTCATCCTGATTTCCGGTGACTTTCAGTGACCACCATTCAGCACTGCTTCTTTGATTTTATATACATAAATAAATCAGTGATAGCATTAAAAAGTATATATTACACTCTGTAAATTAAGATTTTATTTTAATTATAATTCTACACCTAAAAAATATCTACTTTTTTTTCTAAACTGGTTCATGAAAAATTCAACTAAATCGGGTTAAGTGATTAATTTAATGAACTCTCATTTTAATAAATAAAAATAGAGTTAATCAGAGCTCAATATATGTATGACTTTTTTTTTTTTTTAATTTAAGTTATCTATTTCACTTAAAGATCATAAAAGATTTATTTATTATATTTTATCGCTAATTTGATCCAAGAACATAAAAACTCTAATTATTTGACCCATTTTTTAGTTCTCAAGCTTAATGAATATTTTTATTATTACTAAAATCAATCACAAATTTATAATATTATCGCTTTATTTTTAATGTTAATTTTTTTGTTTCAATCTCGTGTTTTAAACTGCCTTAATAAAAGGACTATTTTATCATGTTATTCAGTTTGAAGTTTAGTTGGATAATAATAACTTTCAAGAACCCCATAAGAACTTTTTCAATATCCTGTTTTACATTCATTCAATTTCCTTAAACTTTTCTGTTTCGTACTTTATTAGTTCTCGATGAAGATTTTCTATTAACAAGATACAATAGAACCACCTTTATCCGGAGTAATTATGGGTAGAGGTGTCCACGGATAATCGAATCACAACATTTTATTGACTTAATGTGATAGAAAAGAAGGTTAATTAAAAAAAAAAACTGCAGAAATTCACTTTTATTTACAAACAAACGTTTTAAAAAACAATAACCGAACAAAAGCAACAAATGATGTAGTAGAGTTCTTCATTGTTTTCCCAGGACATGATGTTTGGGCCGACGACTTTTGCTACATTTTGTTAGTTCATATTTAAATGGAGACTAAATCACAACTGAGAATATTTTAATTTGTAGTCAAACAGGCTATAGTAGGAGTTTCCTAGAAAGACTTGAAAACAATATCGTTCCTTTACGAATTGGAGTAATAGTTTCCGGAAACATCTCAGCATACGATACCAGCTTGCCGTGTTTTCCCATTTATTATTTTATTTCATAATTTTTAAGAAAAATAGATAATAACCCATTGTGTAATCGTTAAATTTTTTTCTACGTATTCATTTTTTAAAATAAATATTATGCATAGCAAATAATAAAAATTAATAACAGCTTATTAAAAAAAAATTTTGGCTCCTCGGAAGCCCGGTTTATAGAGCCCCGGATAATGGGGTCCTGCTGTATTGTCTGCAATTACTTCTCAACTCTGGATTAGTAGATCTTCGAGGGACAGTGAAAATTATTCGACTTTCCTACAGAACTTCGACTTATCGAAGTTATCATTCGACTGATCTATTTTAAATGAAAGAAATAACCACAGCACTGGGAATAAAGTCATACACGCATATTTTACAAGTATACATTTTTTCTTGACATAATGCTAATTAACCAGAAGCAGTTGATTAAACGAAAGTTTAGGTATGTAGTATTAACTTTCAAGTACTCCCATAGAACTTTTTTAATATACTGTTCTACATTCAGTCAATTTGCTTAAACGTTTCTGTAAAGTGGTCGTTCCTTTATTATAAGATATAGTACTTTTAGAACTTATTTCAAGAAAGGTTCCTTAATAATTCAGATTCATTTTTTTGGAAACGTCAACATATTATAAGAAAGCTACAGTACAGGATGGAAACGTTGGATTTTTGACTGGAGTATTGGCAAGATTATCACCTATACCCTCTTATGAAAATCAAATGCCTGTTTGAAGTATTTATTAGGAAATATGTTAGAATCATTGATAATAAGACTGTATATAGGCAAACTGTAATGGGCAAGTTTCAGCTGGTTCTATTATTAACGAAGTTCTGTATTAAATAATAATAATAATAATAATAATAATAATAATAAAGGCTTAAAGGACCCGAAGGTTCGATACTGACACCATAACTCGTTTCCTTAATATCTCTATCCACGGACCGCCATCCAAACATGGCAGTTACATCTTACTCTTTTAATTCAAATATCTTGAATCATAATATCTTATAAAATCAGGAGTGACCTGTGGTGTAGTGGTTAGCATTAAAACCTACAATACTAAAGGTCCTGGGTTCGATTCCATTGGTGGCCCTAGGATTTTTTAATAGGAGTAAAAAATCCTTAGCTATGCCGTCCCTCGGATAGGACGTAAAATGGAGGTACCGAGCCTGTACGATGTCAGGTACTCATTAAAGATTCCTATCCTAATTATACCTGGATAGGCAAAATTTTGACTCCCAGTGTGGCATCGTCCGATTAGCCTTAGTGGCATAAAGTGACGTTAAACAAACAAATAAATAGTTCATACTTATTTTTAAAATTATTGACCAACTCCTGGAAAAATAAAAAAATATTATTTATATTATTATTGAATTAATTTTTTATAGTGACGTTAAAACAAACAACAAATTTAAAATCTTAACCATACATTAAATTATATATTTTAAAATAGCTAGTCTAAGTGAAACCAAAAAATCAGCAACTATAATACACTTTCACCTACATAAGTCTAATGATAAATTCGTTAAGTCGAAAAACTAGCTCCCGATTATCCGAGGAATAGGTTGGCGTGACTTCCGAGGTTAATCCGATTTCGTGGATTATCCGAAAAATGACATAGCCGATTGTCTTTTCCCTTAATACATCACTTTGTTTACGCATTTAAAGAAAAAAAAAAAAAGATACCCGAAATCTGAATATATCGGGATCTTTGTTGAATACAATGAATAGAGCGAGACCCTTTAAACTTGTTTTTTAAGAACAATATTGTTTTCATGGGTCTTGAAAGTGTTTGATTTGTATTAAAAGAAAAAATAATACAGGTATTTAAAAAAAAATGGTAGAAATTAAAATAGTTTTGTTTTAAGGTAAACAGAAATTACCAGAAGATACAGAATAATGGCAACATTAAAACGTGTCACAACTTATGTAATAATAGGAATGTATACAACTCAAATAATATTGAAGAAATCGTCAATTGCTTTGTTTTGTTTTTTCAATAATTAAACATTGTTTATTATTATTATCAATATTGATTTTGAAGAAAAAGGTGAACCATGATTTCAAAATTGTTCCAGTGATTGTAGAAAGAGACCTGACTTTCACCCTTTTTCCTTGGATTTACCAAAATTACCTCTATGTACCTGTGTTAGGTCTATTTCAAATTAGCTGAAAAAATTCATACGCGGGACGCGAATAATCCGAAAGGCAAATAAACCGCTCGCGCATAAACGGTAGTTTAAGGTATTCCTGATACATTCTTTTTGTACTCCTAAGTTTTAGATTTACTCTCCTGAAAAATCACGTTTTTTGAAATATGACATTGTTGAAAGGAGTTACTCTGATATATTCCTTCTGTCCGAGTCTCATTACGTCCCAGATAATTAACATTGTTTTTTTTTTTTTTTCAATTTTGAATGTAACAAATAAGTTTAAAACAATGATTTCATAAGAGTGGGGATAGTACTTAGTTTTATTAGTTTCATAAGATCCAAGTTTTAAGCTCCTTAAGTTTGCTTGAGACCCACTAATACTGTGACCCAAGTTTTTTTATTTTTTCTTTCCCAAGCGAAAAGGGACTACACACTAAGTTTTATTCCCCCCCAAGTTCCCCCAACGAAGAAGGGTCTTTGCCTCGAAAGCGAACATCGGCAATGTTTTATTCTCGAGTAGTCAGCGAAAAGAAAGCATGCCCCCCAAGTACACTTCTTTTATATCTGAAGTCTCCGCTCCTTGAAACTTTTTGTTTGACTGAACTATTGCGTTGTAAAGAGTACTCTTCTAGTTTTCGTAATAGTTTGTTTTGTGATGCGTTCTCTATCTATCTAGGAAAAACAATTTTTATTATTCAAAATAATGATTTAATATATTTTATTTATTTTTAAATTACAATTTAATATTGTTAAATATATTCTGTGGAAAAAGAAAGTGGACGATTTCGAAAATATAGGGTAAACCAGACAGTTATTGACCCTCAGATCAGTTATTGACACCCCAACTAAAGAAACAAATAAATAAGTCATAATTTTATTTCAAGATATACATGAATCTAATGTTTGAAGGGTCCTCTAAGTCATCTATGAAGTAAGACGCTAAAAAATTAACCAAAGGGAAGATTTCATAATTAAATCCATACGGTGTCAATAACTAGTTTTTTGCACTTTTAACGATAAATATTGCCATATGGTAAAACTATTGAACTTTTGACCCAAAAAAACTTCTTGAGTCTTTATAAGGATAGATTAACAGGAGATATAGGAAATTTCAATTTGATCCCTCCCTAAAAATTATTTTTTTTAATTTCACCACAGAAATGTAAACTTAGGGGTGTCAATAATAGTACGGTTTACCCTATTAGTACGATAAGACAAAGAATATAAGAGCTTAGGATTAAACACATTGTGCAATTTCTTCGTGGATAACATTGAAACTTATTTTTTGAACTTATTTAACTATATTGAAAGAATTATTCAAAGTTAACAGTTATGAGTGTTCAGAAAAACAGTTTCTTCATACAACAATGTCACCGATTGGTGGACTACATTTCCAATGCTTTAGAATAAAAAAAAAATATTTATCTGGCATTTTTCTTGATATCTGGCTTTTGATGAGGTATGACTCATGGCAATGAATCCTTCATTGCTTTCCAAGTTCAAAATTTCGCTTCCTCCGACTTATTGTTTAATACTACAATTTTAATTAACATACATTTTACTGATAAAATAGGTAAAAACCTATCTAGTATAAAAATGTTAGAACTCGCATTTGCTAATTTGTGTTTGGGTTAAATAATAATAATAATATCTGAATTTTTCGCTCAATGAAATTGTTAAATAAATAAATATGACTTCAGATTAGAATTTAGCGCCCTCAAAAACATTCAAAACCGTATATTTTTTAAATTTCATTGAAGAAATGTTGTTCAACATCATTGGGATTAATCAATTCGAATCGAAAAATTTTCTAAAAAAAAAAAAATCTAGAAGTGTTGGTTTCTTGAAGATTTCAAGGGTAGTTTTTTTTTTTTTTTTTTTTTTTAAGATTTCATCATGTTATTACAATTTCTTTGACCTAAAATAGAATCTATTGGATGGCTGTATTTTTCTCAAATCAACAATCAAAATTAAAAATTTTGATGCAAAAATAATGTTGATACCAATTTTTAAAGTCGGAATATAAATTAAAGTAGTTTAACGTTATTATTTTTTTTCTGTAGGCTTCTAGGGCCCATTAGCGTGAATGCGAAATATTTGCCTAAAAATATAATATTCATTTGAACAGTGAGAGACTGTGCATGTCCTCCAGTTGTTCGACAATTTGTACGAACGATGTCTTCTATAATATCAAAATGTCCAAAACAAATTTAAATAAAAATTTATATAATATTATATATTATTTGAGACTAATTGTTACTCGTAACGTCCCGAATAATGTATACATTTTCTGATGAAAAAAACATTGACATTACGAATTGTTGAATCAGATATGAAATTCCATTTATAGCCTATTATAATGGATGTTGTTGAATGCCTCCTTCCTATTATATGAATCACAATTCAGGTGAATATTGAGCGGGAAAATTGAATGAAGCCTTACAACAAGGGCAGCTCACCGCAGAATTTGCATATTCTCAATGACGATCTTGTGACTAAGAATTTCACCAACAACTTTCCTCTTTAATCAATCAAAAATCGGTTCGAGATTATGTTTGGAATGTCTTATTACCTGTTACTAATTTAAAACAAACACCGAAACAGATTTTTTTTTATTATTTTTTTTTTATTTAACACGTTAGGTCCCCGTGGTCCGATGGCTTACATTCCCATCTTAACAGCCGATCATCACATGAAAATGTCCGTAAGGCCGAACACCTCAAAGACTCAATTCAGTCGATTTTTAATGAGATTATTGCATTTTAATGCAGCAAAAGTTGCTAACAGGTGAAATTCTGTTGTTTATTCGAATCGGACTCCGGGGTCCGATACAGGCCATCAGTAATAAAACAAGACTACTGGACGGCATCACACTTCCGCGTCCGATAATATCTTTAATACTTCTTAATAAGTCTGTAATTATAAATAAAACACTGATATTTGCTTTATTTATTTTATATAAATTCATTTCTTTAAAAAGAATTTTTTTTTATCATAGAGTGAGCGGTTGTAAACCAGTAAAAGACTCCTAAAAATTGTTTTTAACTTTGCAAAAATTATCAATATGAATAGTAAATCAAAATTTCAACAGTTTAATGCTATTTTCGATAAAGTATGGCGTAAATCCTGTATCGGACCCCGGGGGCATTTCCTGCGCCTGTTATGTCTTCGTCTAATCCTTACCAAGAGATAATGCCCTTGAGAAGCTCATTTAAATTACTTTTCAGTAAAAAAATAACACTTTCGTCAGAGCATTCCCACAGGACCCCGACGCCCGATACCGTCCAATTCAGAATACCCCTAAAATACGCCGCCGCACGTGTTAATAAAAAAAATGGAAAAACTAAGCTTCGCATCAGTCAATACTTACAATAAGATGAACCTATTTTCCAAAAATAAGACATTATTAGACGTAAAACCAGTAATTTTGTACAAGATGGAGACAAAATGTCTCCCTAGCCTAGAAAATATGCTCAAAATAGAGAGAAAGATATTGAGGAGAATCTATGGGCCCAAGAAAACAAGGTAAAGACCAAAAGAGGAAATCTACAAGGAGTTAAAGGTCCTCGAAACTGAAATAAGAAGGGAGATAAAACAAGACAAATTTTGACAGAATCCGTTGATACAAGAGTCCAGGTAAGTATATGTAAAGCAAATGAGAGAGGAAACTGAAAAATTGAAAATAACAGACGAAAACTGCCTGGATAGAGAACAATACAGAAAAAAAAATAGAAGAAATCAAGGTTATTATGGAAAATAAAAAAAAACGTTAGGGTACTGCATGGTCGAATGAAAGGAAGCAAAGGCACGCAGAAATGATGAAAAGATACTGGGAGAAAAGAAAATCGAAAGTGAGTAAGGAAAAGTGGTATTCGCGTGGTCTTAAGAGGCCGTTCTGTGGGGGGGGGGGGAGGTCTATGGGAATTAATTAAATAGTTATTTATTATACAAGTGACGAAAGTAGATCATTTTACAACTCGAGTGAAACGTTTACCCACGAGAGTTGTAAATTCTACTTTTTTCACGAGTGTAATATTAAATTTTTTCTGTAATCGTGTAATACATGATCAGATCTAACCAGAATATGAACAAAATTAGGATGTTGTGAAGATTATGGTATGTTGTTGGTAGGTTATAAGCATGGTTGTGAAAGGTTATAAAATGTTATAACAATAAATTGAAAATGTTTAATTAAATAAAAAATAATATAATAATAATAATATTTAATCAAACAGTGTTTTTTGAAGTTTTTTAGTAATATCAAAGATGTCTGTTTAAATTAAAATGATTGTGAAGTATTGCAGTTATAAACAAGGAAGGTAATTATTATTATATTTAAATTTTAAAATATATTGATTATTTCCACCAATAATTCATTCACATTTCAATTTATTTTGTTGAAATAAATTCTTACAATGTTAAGAAACATTTAAAAGCATTTAATTTCCAACTTCAAATTATTTTTTAATTTATACTTATTACTAATTAAGAAGGCAATTCACTTTCTTCACTCTATTGCAAAATGTTTCACTTTCTTCACTCATTTCAGTTTAGTAATGTCACCATTATTCAACGATTACAGAAAAAGATATTATTATCACTCCACACTCGGTTTTTTAGTAATTGTGGATAATAAACTCACTCTACAAAAGTTTTTAAGAAACATTTATTTTTCAGTAAAAGATAAGGATATCTAGCTGATGGTGTAATAAACGTGGAATTGACCGTGTGTTAACTATGCTATATCCATACCTAAAATTCAGATGCAGACAAAAATTCAAACTATCGTTTACTGAATTATTCATGTGGTCAACTATCGATACATCATATAAAAATATTAAATCAAAGAAGTCTGGGATAAGAAATGATTTGTATTTATATCAATGTCCCATATCACAGAGACTCACAGGTCAAAATGAAAAACGATGCTCTAACATAGCAAAAAGACTCTGCTCCCATTTTGACGACTCTTTTGAATTGAAAATTAGACAGAAACTGAATAAATACCCTTATTTACTTAAATCCATTTGGACATACGCCCAAGAGATTTTCAACTCAACTAAAAAGACGGACTGACAAAAATTACGAACGTTTCAATCTAAAATTTTATAACTAATAACAGACGCTCCCAGGTACGTAAATAACAAACTATATACAGACTTACAAAAACCAACTATCAAACAAAACAAAATAATAATAATAGCCTTTTATTATGTACATTTAAGGAATAAATACAAAACAGAAATTAACATAAATTAAATGAACAATCATCTTCTTTGTTCATATGCCTTCCCATATCATTGGTTTTAATAAGTAAAAATTGTAATAAAATCTTTGCTATTTATGGGAGTAAAGGTGCCTTTACACCTTACGAACTTTTCCTTCGAACACCACCCTCGAACAACCTTCGTGAAGTCTTCACGTCGACTGTTCGGGTGTTCTAGGTACTTCATCTGTTCGCCTGGGTTCGGGGGTAGCGCTAGTGTCACTTTTGATTTGGCTTTTCTTAAGTGACAGGAGTTGTTTGTGATACTAGTGTAATTTGTGAAACGTTGTAAATCGTTTCCTATTTTTTTATTTTTCAGATAATATAAAATATATTGATAATGAAGATTTTGTCTTTATCATAAGCTAGCGTTGGGTGCATCAGCCATATTAACCTTAACGTCACGTGAAGTATAAATGGCTGTTCGTTACCGCCGGTACGGCAAGGTGCGAGGGCGAGGTTCGTAAAGGCACCTTAAAAGAAGTGACTCAAAATTTAACTCAAAAGCGAAACTAGCGTTATCCCCCGAACACACAGGCGAACATATAAAGTACATCTTCATGTTTGTCTTTTATTTAGATTGGAATAATAATGTTTGGGACAAACTGTTCGAGGGTTAGGATCACACTGTGTAAATGCACATTGAAGAAAACAAAAGGATACTTCTGTAGTGAGAGTTTATGTGTTTCTGTTGTGGTTGTAGGATCCTTTAGCCTTTTAGGGAACTGTTTACCTGCGGGCAGGTAGCGAGAACACCTGACTGGGTTCGCTACGGCTGTCGGTTGTCCTTCCTACTGTCACTGCAACCTATACCAAATTATACCACTTTTGTACACCCGATGAAGGTTAAATTACCTCCATAACCACTTCTTCCCCTTTTAAAAAGATTTTTAATACTTTCAACATATAATCGTTCCTAAACTTGTAAATTAATGAATGATTGAGGGTATACAATTTTTTTTAGTGATTTTGATTGATTGTTACAACTACTCCATCAAATTATGAGCAAGGTATCATGCTACCACTCTTTTGATGCTTATAGGTTTGTTTTACAACAAAAGCCATTCGAACAGGACAAGCCACAAGAATCAAACGTAAGAGGAGTGGCATGGCATTTAGTCCGGCACTGCTCGTTTGATCAAACTTATGGACCTTAATTTTTTTACATTAAATTATCTGACTTCATTCTAGACTGTGATAAACGTTCAAAATTACCTCTGACTAGAGAGAGAGAGAAACATTGAAAATAAGCGTACCAATCAATAATTAAATGGGGTCACCTACGGTGTAGTGGTTAGCATAGTAACTTACTATGTTAAATGTCGCGAGTTCGCGTCCCGAGGTGGCCCTAGGATTTTTTTATGGGAGAACAAAATCCTTGTCTATGCCGTCCCTCGGATAGGACGTAAAATGGAGGTCCCGAGCCTACATTTTATCTTATATCTATTATAGAGGTGATAAATAGTCAACTGTCATTCTTTATGATAGGTTGATTCAATTCAACATCAACAGTCAGGATTTTTAGTTAAATTTTTTTTTAATTTGAAAAGCCGCTTTGATACCAAAGACTGGTCTTTGTATTAATCTGGACTCAGAAGCCCTGATGAAGATCCACAAATGGGATTGAAACGTTGGCTTTTCAATATAAAATTTTTTTAACTGAAAATCCTGACTATGAATCAACCTATATCTATTACAATATCATAATATTTTTCTCTCTCTATATATGGGAATGTTTTTTTCCTTTATATATTACCATTATGTTTTTTTTTTATTATTATTTATTTTATCATAATCATAGTCCTTTTCTCTTCCTTCTCTTTCACTTATAGGACTGCTAGAAAAAAAAAAAATATAACAACAACAACCTTGTGTGTATAAATATGTAAATAAATAAATAATACATTCCAATTTCGTAAAACAGTGAAAATTCACATTTTCCATTATGATATAGGTGTCTATTTTTTTCAATACATTACAACATTCACAACGTTTCGAGGCTTTAATGCCTCATCTTCAGGTGTACTCCTCTCAAATCCCAATTAACAATATTTTAGTTAATAATTTAGTTCCTCCTTACTGGCCTAGGAGAGAGGTGTAATTTGACATATTATCTATTGACAAGATTTTTAAGAAATCGATTAGTTGTTTAACTAAATTATTAACTAAAATATTGTTAATTGGGATTAGAGAGGAGTAAACCTGAAGATGAGGCATTAAAGCCTCGAAATGTTGTGAATGTTGTAATGTATTGAAATATATATACGTATCATAATGGAAGATGTGAATTTTCACTGTTTTAAAAAATTGGAATAATATAGACCAAGTCTTCCAGTAAGTTATAAACTATCAAAAATAAATGATACATTTGTTTATAAATTTTTATAAAATTAAATTACTGTGGACATACGGAATGGAATTATAGTGAAAAGCGAAAAATGATATATACAATATATACTGTCATTCCTATCAAAAGTACTAAGATAAAATCGTAAAAGCCCCCTTTTATGTCTCTAATGAGACCTTCCACACTTTCCTGGGAGTTCCTTCATAAATTAAAGAGTTATAAATCATTACTCTAACTTTCACGACAGACGTACTCTTCCAACCCACTAACTCAAGCTCTAGATATTTACTGCATTAAACAGTAAACTTTTTATTTTATTTTTTATTCTTTTACAATTTGTCATTCATTTATTTATTTTTTATGCCGATCGTTTTTTAATTTGTTTATTGTTTGTTGCTTCGTCTTTTCCTGTTTTTTTTTTCTTGTTTTTTCTACCAATCCTTTACATTCCTATTCCTGTCAGCCTATTTACTTATTACTGTCAAGGAAAAAAGCAGTAACTAAAAAAAATTGAGATAATGCTATGGTTGAATTCGTTGTGAAATTTTCCATTTGATGCTCTATATGAAAGCATTAAACAGTTTATTCTAGTTTAAGCTTTCCTTATTTTATTTATTTTAGATTTTTTGGTGCTTTTCTATGTAGCATGGAATAGAATTTCACAACTAATCCAACGATACCGACATCTGATAATTTTTGAGTTACTGCTTTTTCTCTCTGCAAGGTAGTATAGTACATAGCAGATTTTAAAAATGCCAGATGCGATGTACATCAAAATAAATAAAATTGTGTGAATATTACTCAAAATTATTTAGAACGACTTCACTTGCCCGTAAAACGCATAAAAGTTAACATTTACAAGGAGATGTACCTTTAGTTTTAAGATGTCGATACCTCTAGAGCAATAGATGGCCTTCCATGTTGGATAGGATTTGATCCACAACTCTTCGGCCAACTCGATGTCGCGCACGCGAAGTTCTTTCGTTCGTTGACCTTGCCTTTTCTAGGTCAACTCCCTTTTTTTTTTTTTCAATCGACTTCTCTGTCCAAAGCCCACCCGAGGCATTCTTCATAATAGTTCTTTATTAACTCCTTTCGCTTCCAATGATGGTATATCGTGTTTTAGCAATGTTTGTGAACTGTACCTTGTACTTCATATTCATTCTATAATATGGTAAAACCTATTATGGCTAAAAAATCGTCCCTTGCGATGTAGTCAGTGTAATTATATACTATCAATTACATTTATTGAAAAGCACAAATATATCAAAATTGAAATTTTATAACATAGGTTGAAAATTTATAACATTGTAAGAATGTTAGAACAATGATAACAGAAGAAATAAAAAAATTAGTCGAACCAACGTCGTGTATTCGCATACAGCCAGGGAATTTTCAAAGGGAGTAAACAATGCATTGGCTATGCCGTCCTTCGGATGGGACGTAAAATGGATCCCCCAAGCCTGTGTGGTGTCAGGTACTCGTTAATGATCCCCATCCTAATTATACATGGATAGGCAAAATTTAGAACTCCGACGGTAGCATCGTCTGATTAGTCTTAGTAACATAAACTGACATTTAACGAAACAAACGAAATATAACATATTTATAGAAGTATTTGTAGTTATTCTTTCCCCGAACCATAAGATTATCTGAAATTAATGACTGAAAAGATTAATATGAAATTTAATGACTCCTTAGGAAAAAGGAGTCTTGTATACTAAAAGTGGTAGTGGAGTGTCAGTTTCTTAGTACTGAGTGCCTAAAGTTGGATCATAAATGTATTAACCCTTCTATTAGGGCAAATGATGATTTTTTTTTTGGGGGTCCTCCTCTTCCACGGCCTTTAGGCTATACGGGGTTTCCCGGGCCCCTCTCAGGGGAGAGGGTGGAGGATTAATGTAATTAATGTATTATTAAATTTCCCCTGGCTCCGGGTTTTGAACTTGCTATGTTCTGGTTTTTAATCATAGATCTGGTTGTCCTCGGCAACGCATATTTTCTAACGCGTTTGCCCACTCGGCCATCCCGCCATCCGACAGATGATTGTAAACGGTGTAAGAGTATGATTTGTAAACGTTTAAATCTCTTAAGGCTTGTTTACACGATTAAACTGACAATTTTTTTTTCCTGTTATATACGAAAAAATAGTTAGATCTATGGAGAGGATATAACGTTAATAAACAAATATTTTAATGCATTTCTTGCATTAAACTTACTTAACAAGATGATGCATTGAGCGTAATATTAAAGTTTGGGCTCCTGTCAAAGCCATGACAGATATTGCATACAAAGTTCCCGACCGCTTCGTTAACTTGGTCACAGTGTGGTCGCGGGCTCGTTATGTAGAAGCAGCGACTGCTTAGTGGGTCCGTATTTAGGTCCCTACTTCGAATTTACTAAAGCCATCGAGTTTTCAACAATCGTTTAGGTACAATGTACAGAAGAGAAAGTTAATCGGGGATGTTCAGTCATCCGTTAAATCAACTTTATTAGTTCATTGTTATTTCATTAAGTTTCTACGTTTCCTATATATTTTCCCTCCCGTATGTATATATATATATATATATATATATATATATATATATATACACTCTTCTTTTTTATTGGTTATTATTATTTTTCTTTTGTACCTTAATAAGATTAATCGAAGAATTTAACGTTTACACTACGACGAACTGAGCGAACTGGTATCCGGTAAAATTGCAAAACTCCGTTGTGAGCGAATCCCTAAAATATTAACCCTTTGCACTCGGCACCGTTTCGATCTTTACCAATCGGTAACTCGACGCAACTTATTCGCGAAAACGTATACCCTGAAAACATAATATGATACATTAAAATGTTAGAACCAACTAAGGAATTGCAATGAAATTAAGGTTATATGTATTTGTGAAGCTTCAAAAACACGTATTTGCAAAAAAAAGAAATTCTAAATTTTATATATTTTTTATAATTTTATATTATTTTTTTTTAATTTTATTTATTTTTTTATAATTTTATTATTATTATTATTATTACCACTATTGTATATAAAAGCATAAAAAATCTAATTGGAGAGGTAAAAACAGTTAAAAAATTACGAGATGGGACACTTTTAGTTGAAGTTTTCTCAGATATCCAATCAGAAAAGCTCCTAAAATGTGAAAATCTACTTTCCGGTAAAAGTAGAAGCACAAGGAAAACTAAATCAAAATAAAGGGATTATTTGGTGCCCCGAACTATATTATTGTACAATTGAGGAAATAAAAGATGAATTAAAACCACAAAATATAACCGATGTTAAAAGATTAACGTACTAAAAAAAAATGAAAAACACCGCGAGCCTCGACCGTCATTTATCACCAAAAGCGAAATATCTTATAAATAGTTTTTACGATTTGTTTATGTGCTTATATGTTAAAAACTGAAAATTATTTTCATTGTCTCCTTAGCGGAGCCCTCGATTTTGAAGACAAATTTTAAATGGCTCCGCTCCGGAGACCTCGAGTGCAAAGTGTTAATAAGCACGGGGCCGAGACGGAGATGGGAGTAGTTTGTTCTGGATGGCGGTCGGTGGATAGAGGTCTGCAGAGTTGTGGTGTCGGCATCTAAACTTCGGGTCCGTTAAGCCTTTATTATTATAATTATTATTATTAACTTAATTAGAAGAATAATTTACTTAAATACCCTGAGTGACAAAAAAAAATAGTCTATTTATTCGTGAGATTTAATTAATGACCATACTCGAAACTATTTCCCCTTCTATCCCTACCACTTTCTATACAATGTATATATATATATATATATATATATATATATATAATATATATTTAATCTGTATTTCGTTGCTTGAGGAACAATAACATTTAATTGGAACTGACATCTGATCCTCCCTGCGTTCATTAGCAGTCTGATTAATGAAGGGTTTGTTTACGTTTACATTTTCGTAATTAGTAGCCCAAGTATCGTTGTCATTTTATTGAAATTCAATATTCTTTATATACATATATATATAAATAATAATATCGAGACCTTCAACTTTTATCCTTATTCATTCCTCATCAGAATTAAGGGTATTTTTCTATTCTTCCGTTAATTTCGTTATCTTTACCTTTTATAGTACAATAATTAGAAAGAAATAATGTGTGATCCATCATATGCGAGTCATATGCAAGAAACCGAAAGAAAAAAAATATTACAAACTTTTTGCAGATTTGGGTCCACTAGGAGGTAGGAATAGTTTCACTAGTGAGCTGAATGTTTAATTAAGGAATATTTAGAGGTATATTAAATTTGAAAATATACTTTTTTTTAATGTTAAAATATTCATTTAGAGTCTAATGTTCGAGTTACAGGCGTTGGAACAACAGCATTCATTCATTCATTCCCCTAAAAAATGAAGATTTCTTATTCTTGAAATTCGGTTTTTATAGGAACGAATTAGCGATTTTAACTTTAAATAACTCATTTTGATGCGAAATTTTATTTCATCTATCTCTCATCTATCTTAAAGAGAATTTAATTTTTACTTTCACTTACCTATATATGAAATATATAGTAAGTGGAAGTATTGCGATCGTGAAAAATTTCGACTTCCGGTTTTCAACGGAAATACACGTTTTGGGACCCCCTGAGTCGAAATAACCAAGTCCCGCGAAATGGTCTGTGTGTGTGTGTGTGTGTCTGTGTGTGTGTGTGTGTGTGTGTGTGTGAACAGACTAGCTCAAAAACTATAAACCGTGGGAACCTGAAATTGGGTATTTAGTGTAGGTATATGCCCGCGATGTGACAGCAAAAATTTCATCAAAATTGCTCAAAGGGAGGGGGTACTTTATTTAATAAGTTTTTACGTTTTTTCCGATTTTCTCAAAAACGGCTCTAACGATTTTGATTAAACTGAGTATTTGATCTATTTATATGCCCGAGATATGACTTCAAAAATTTCATCAAAATTGATTAACCGGAGGGGGGACTTTACTTAATAAATTTTGTATCATTTTCACATGTTTTTTTTTATTTACTCAAAAACGGCTTTAACGATTTTGATCAAACTGAGTATTTGATCTATTTATATGCCCGAGATATGACTTCAAAAATTTCATCAAAATTGATTAACCGGAGGGGGGACTTTACTTAATAAATTTTGTATCATTTTCACATGTTTTTTTTTATTTACTCAAAAACGGCTTTAACGATTTTGATCAAACTGTGTATATGATGTATGTATAGGCCCGAGATACGACTGTAAAAATTTCATCAAAATTGATCAACCGGAGGGGTGACTTTACTTAATAAATTTTGTATCATTTTCACGTGTACATATTTTTTATTTACTCAAATAAATTAACTTTAACGATTTTGAAGAAACTGGGTATTTGATGTATGTATAAACCAAATATGTAAAAGCCAACATTTCATCAAAATTGGTCCAACTGAGGGGGCCCTTTATTTTATGACTTTGTTTCCAATTTTTACTTTTTTTTCGATTATCTCAAAAACGGCTTTAACGATTTTTATCAAATTCGTCATGTATAATGAAAATTAGGGTTTCTTTAATATCAGGTAAGCTTTATCATTATAAAATGTCATGAGGGGGCTTTTTTTTTGGAGGGGGGGCATATTTTGTTTGTTTGTTTCTTTCTTATAAAGTACCTGTGTTTTTGTTTACATAGTGAAATAAACTGTCTCTCGTTACGCCTAAAAATAAGAAATGGCTAAATATGAGATATGATATAAATAAAGAAAACATAAAGAGGAGAAAAAAAGAAAAATATTCAGTCAACTCATAAAACTCCTTGAGCCCACGCATGCGGAGTACGCCTTGTTCATAATTAAAGCCGTTCTGTTCATTTGAGAAGTGTCAATTAACAAAACGCATTAATTTCCAATCTAAGTAAGTTGGTAAGTGAAAGTTGTGTGTTGCGAGCACGCACCAGATTTTTTATGCGACGAATTGTTTTTTAATAAGCTAAGTATGTGTTATCAACCCCCAAATTTAATGCTTTTCGCTCTATCGGGCGGAAGCTATTCCAGGGCATTATGCAGTATTGGCAATCCAACAGTAATAAAATAACCAATAAAAAATACTATCCTACTAATTATGTTTATAATACGGTATTAATTATAATTGTTATTAAAAATAATGGTCAATACGTTTATAAGTATATGAATATAAATAAATACAAATAGATATAAAAATAAATGAATTTACTTTAAACTTTCATTATTTTAATTTTCAGCTATATACAAATTACTTCTACTTTCTCATCGCTTGGCTGGCGATGTCACCTGAAATCGAGTAACTGTTCTCTTGTCAGAGATTTAAATATTGAAATTGTGTCGAAACTAGAGCGTGACTCTCAGCTATTCTTTTTCGGCAGTCAAAGTGTTTATGATCTAATTATTTGGCAGAGGCGGCATTCTAGTTTGAGCCACCGGAGGTACACGCCGCTCAATGAGGCAGTCAAGTGTGAGCCACCGGTGGTACGTACACGCCGGCGTGAACGTATTAAGCATTTTTCCGACGTTACTTTTATTCATAATAACTTATCAATCAATCAAAATTAATGTATTTGTAAGAATAACAATTACAGGGGTCTGGTGGCCCAGGGATATAAATAAAAATAAAATAATAATAATAATAAGTAAAACAAAGTTTTTCTTCCTAGTTTAAAATAAACATTACATTTTAACAATAATGAACAAAAGTACTTATGTCGAAATCTATTCAAAAATAATAAATGACCTAATCCTCAAGGCCCCAGTTAGATAATAAAAAATATTTGATAATAAATGTCCTTCTTGAGGGTTAAGTAGGCAAATTAGCTGTTCTTCATTATCAGAAGATTTGAAGCCTTGGAGGTATTGGGATCTTAGAAACTGGTAGACAGGGCACTCGAAGATAAGGTGAGTCAACGTCTCCAGTCTTTGCAGGTTATTCATAATAACTAAAAACAAAAGTCAGAACAACCGCTAGTGCAAATCAGCCGTATTTGTAATACAAATTGTTATATTAAGGTGCATACGTTCGGTTAGACATCGTTGTTCGCTCGACTTAACTTTCAGTGTAAACATCTGTTCGAGGGTCAGAGGTCGCTATTTGTACAGATACCGTACAGACTCTGAATGTACTTTTAATGACCTTACTATAAGTAATTTAAAAATGTCTATAAAACTCATATTTAGATAACTTCGATAGTCTCTCACTTGTTGTTGTTAGCGAACTACAATTAGAAATACCCTTCGAAAATTGAGCCAGGGTAGCTGCTGACAGCCGGTGATAGATTCGGTTCCGGACTAACACGACGACGCGGCGAGCTTTGTTGGATACGTAACCCGGAATTAGGCACCCCGCTAAGTTACACGACTCCCCCCCAGGCTGCAACCAGAACGTTATCCCTTTGTGGCTAAGTTTGCGGTTTGGAAGGGGTGCCTACTCCGACAATGCCCATCGCACTGCGCTACACTGTTATTACGTTCTGTTATAAGAAGTCACACCCATCCGGTAGCTCTCTCCTCACGGGGTCCACATGTCATTCAATCCCTAATTGCAGAGCCCGTATACCGAGCCGATGGGGGATGATGTGGAGCCTTTCAGAGGATGGGGTTCGCCTTGTTAAGGCTCGCTAGGGACATCGTAACTCTGATTGCTTGGAAGTAATATGGTTAAAAATGTAGTTTCTCTTGGCTATAACTTTGAACAAAGAAGTCAGATTGGGTTTATTTTTACATCTTTTTTAATCAAGACATATTCTAACATATTCATGTATTACATTCTATATTTTATACTTTTATATATTTCAATCCGTACTATGAGATGACTAAAGCTAAAGGAAGCGTAATATTTATTTTGACAAATATTTTCTAAAAACAATAAATATATAATATTTCTACAGCGTATTTGGAAATTAATGTTCTGCCAAGGACATCATCTGTCCATTAATTGAGTACTACTTAATGTCGCAACGTCTTAATTATTGAAAACCGCCGTTGGAAATCATCGCAGTAACAATGTAACCTTGAATAAAACTTGATAAAATTAAAACTTAAGGAGTTGATTTTTGGTGCTCCATTAGGCCGATGTTTACGATTCAACATCCTCCCAATACTCGTTGAAATTCCTTATTTCCTCTCTATTATAATCATCGAAAAAGAAGACCTTAATGTTCTAGTAGTCGGCGAGTCAACTTAGTTCAGACCTTAAACTTTAAAAAACCTGTAACACTACAACCCACGAAGGGTTTAGGAAGTATTGTTTGTTGGTCAGCGGTCGTTCAAGGAGGTGATTTGACCGTAATCACGTATTTCCATTACTATCGGTATTGGAACGTTTCAAAAATGTATCCGTGTATCTTAATACGGATGCTTATTGAAAGTATTAATAGCATGAATTATGTACAAAAAAAAAAATATTGATTTCATTCCAGTTTTCGAAACTTATAATAATTATTTAAATCTGACTTTGTATGCATTTACATTCGACACCACGGACTTGAATAGCTTTATAATTGACACATCCCCTCCTTCACAAGTAGCAAAACACATCAAACACCTACCCAAAAGAAAAGCCCCAGTTATGATTTAATAATAGCCGACGTGTTACAGCAAATGCCTAGGAAATCTGTAGCGTTTTTTACGACATTATACAACTGTATGCTCAGGACAACTAAATTCTCCATACAATGTAAATATTCACTTATCAAAAAGATTTATTAAAGATAAAAAGACTTAATAATTTTTCATCATAAATCATAGTCTTCTTCCCATTTGTTCCAAAGTTTGCGAAAAATTATTATACAAAAGATTAGTTGACTGACAAAAAACTTACCCGACCATCAGTTGGGATTTCGTACCTAACATTGACAACAACACAACAACTACACTGAGTTACTGACTACATTGCTGGAGCACTCCAGCAGCTCCAGCAGAGCAAATAAAATCAACAAACAAGCATTCGATAAAGTCTGGCATCAGGGGATTCTCTTCAAACTCAAAACTGTACTACCACACTCATGCTATCTCATACTCCAAACTTACCTCCAGGACAGATCCTTCTCTATCCGGCAGGGTTCAGAGATTTCTTCAATCCGACCAATCTTAGCAGGAGTTCCGCAGGGATCAATACTGGCTCCGTTTAACTTTTCATCGTAAACACCCACGACATACTTACCAACTCAAAAATTTTGACAGCAATTTTAAATAAACACCATTTATTATTAACAAATTTACGGAACCACTTAAAATTAAATCATGACAAATTACCATACATAACTTTCACCCTCAGGCGAAATACGTGCCCCTCAGTTTATATTCCTCAGGCAGAAACCGTATGTTACCTTGGACTTCTGTTCGACAGAAGGATGACTTGGGGCACGCATCCAAATGAAAAAAAGACCCTGCCATACGTTTAAAAATACTTTACTATCTTTTTTCCAAATCTTCTAAATTGAAAATTAGACTAAAACTGAATACATAAACCTACTTACTTAGTCCCATTTGGACATATGCCTCACAGATTTTCGGCTCAGCTAAAAAATTTTAAGACTAATTACGGACGCTCCCTGTTACCTAAGTAACCAAACTCACATACTGACTTACAACAACCGACTATCCAACAACACATACGGACTCTTTACTCACGCTTTTTTGTTAAATTGGAAGGACATAACAACAGATTAATTCACGACATGGCCACGGTTGACTTGATCGTTGAAAGGCGGCTGAAAAGAAGATGGATGAGAGACCTCTCCTGAATTAGTCAAGCCCGGAAAGAGGAGCTGCTGGGAACTTTTCTTTCCTCATCCCCTAAATGCCGTACATATTATTACGTTGCAGCTATCACATTCACTGATTGTCGGAGGTTGCTGACAAGTGCGAAACAATGTTTGAAAAGAAAAAAAATCGGACATTTAGATGTTGAGTTGAACATATTCCAAATCGCATATTTAAATAATAGTAAGACGGTGAAGATAATATAGTTGGACAAAGTATTTCGCTCCTCTCTTTTGTTAGAAACTATTTCTAGAAATAACTTTAGCGGCATATCAAAATGATACAAACCAAGTTACTCCGCAATGTTTTCAAGTTAGCGGATATTTTACCCTCGACAGTTCTAACTCGCTTCCTCTCTCTCTCTTTCCTTCTCAGTTCCTACTATCTTCGAGATATCGATTGTTTATTTGATCCCTTGGAATATCGATTGTTTGTTGTATCCCTCCATTCAGGGACTAAAGTTGAGGAACAGCCTACGCCATATTCTCTATTCCAGGTCTTCCCTAACCCAATTTGCCCGGCCGTCAACCTCCCCCCTCTTCTTTTATGTAAGAGGGGTGAGGGGGCGCCATTTTATTTATCCCCTGGCACAGATTCAGCTGCTCCCCCCCCCCCCCCCCCCACCTTTCAAGTTATATTTTTCTTAATGGAGTCCTCTGGTCGTTTTGCATTTTGTTTACTTTGTGAATCGAAGGCGTTCGTATTATTTATTCAGAGTCTTCTATTTGCTTTTTTTTTCATTTTTAATGTTTTCTCGATTTCTTACTTATTCTAAATTCAAAAGCTCGAGGTTTCCAGCTTGTTAATACTACAGGGCACTTCTCAAAACTTATTTATATGTTTATCATATGGTGAATCTGAACTCTTCCTGTATTTTATGTTTATTCAAAAAAAAAAGTTCAATATTATAAACAACGTTTTCGAAGTTTCTTTATTTTCCAGGGCTAATTCCTTAATTAAAATTACAATATGGTAAAAGTATAGCCCAAAAAACTATTCCAAAAATGCATATATATCACAGGTGATTAGTCGAAATGGGTTGTCATCGAATGTGAAACTTATACAACGATTTACCAAGCTGTTGAACATCATTATAAATTCTATCTCATTGTATTCCTTTATTCCAGAATAATAAATGAAACTATATTCTTTCAACAGAGAATGTAATAAATTGTGAATAACGAATAAATTGTATTCAGTTATGAATTTTAAGAAGACGAGACAAAAAATTTATGACTTAAGCCCTTTTGCCGAAACATGAATGATATATCAATATTTTTTTATCTTTTGAACCTAGTGTTCTCTAAATTTCATATTTCAGCACACCTGTTGCTAATAAATGCTAGAATATCGTATATATTTTTTTTAAATCAAAATAGGCGCCATATTTTAAAACTGGAAAGAGAAGTTTTTATTTTTTTTTTAAGATATTATATTTTTAGAATATGGTCATGTGACATATCAAAAGAAACAGCACCGAATACTGAAAAATGTGATACTCATTTCAGCTTTCTACCTCAAATAGATTTTAAAATATAATCCAAAACTGTCCGAAAAATATTTCGAATGTTTTCTTACACTAATGCATGCAACCAAAAATTATTAAAATCCAAGACCTAAAAGTTTCTTACACTAATGCATGCAACCAAAAATTATTAAAATCCAAGACCGAAAAGTTCGGACCCTCGATGATTTGATTGGGAATGATTCTAAGAACATTTCAGCCGTGGCCATGTCGTCTAAAAGTCTTTTGGCCGAGAAATTTATCCATCAATGCTATTTAATTTTTAAAAAATGTATGATTCGAATATTTTTTTTTTTGTTTGTTTAATATGTTTTATGAATCATCAACTAGTTTTTGATACATTAGAAACACTTTACATTGCTCTATAACAAATTTAAGGTCAGACGAAACATCATATCACCGAGGAATCCGTTTTAACCACAGAAGTGACACGTAGCTCCCTGACTCACAAATTGATGGAACAAAAAAATAAGTGGTCAACGGCAATTATAGTGAAGTGAATCACACCAGGAAAATGATTTTTAGTCTTAGGGTTAACCAGAGTTAAGTAATATTGATTCTGTCTTTTATTTATTTATTTTTAATTAATATTATTTTTTTTGTACTAACCGATATGTCAGGACTTGTTTTTAAAACAATTTTATTAATGTGAATATCTTTAATAATTAATTATTAATGAATAAGTTATTTATTTATAGTAAAATTCTTTTAAAAAATAATCCTGTACATGTTTAAGTGGGACTACCCGTTCTCAAGATAATCCGGTATCTCAGTATAGGAAAATTAGCCTAATAACAACAAAAGGGTAGAATAATTTATAAACTTTGTACATATAAATAAAATATATAAATTTACACCTTTATAATGACAAGGTGTGTCAAAATAACAGTTTTCGTTATAATTTTTTTTTTTTAAACTGTTCGTGGTTGTCTATCCCATACTGCATATCTCACAATTTCCTCTACGTTCTGAAGTTACATTTTGGCCGCAAAAAATACAATACCCAATAATTTACAGATCAAATTCACAAATTAGTACAGAAAAAATTGACCGAAATGGACCCTGTACAGAAAATCATTTGTAATCAAAATTTTAACTGTTGTACTTAATGAAAAGATTATTGTAAATGAATTAAATAAGTTGATCAATCTTAATTGCTAATTTTTGCTTTGTAATTAAAGAACCATATTTTCAGACTTATTATATTTCTCTATAAGAAACTGTTGTTCTGTTTTTAAATGTATTTTTGAGTTTCCTAACTAGCTACGAGAGTTTTGATGAACTCATATGATTCAGTTTTATTAAAAGTCGATAAGTTACTCTTTATTAATGTACAACAAATAATTAAATCCTTCCAAAGCCGTGAGATCTAGAAGATTGTGTAATTTGGAAAAAAATCGAAAAATCTAAAGAACATTCGTGAAAACTACGCAATTTTTAAGGTTAATTGGGGTAGTTTTCATTCAAAAAGAATGAGGGAGGAGAATGTTGAATGAAAACTTACAAAGGATTTTTTTCATATTTTTTATATTTTTATATCATTCATGTTTGGGCAAAAGGGCTTAAGTCATAAAACATTTTTTTGCCTTGTCTTCTTAAAATTCATAATTGACGACAATTTATTCGTTATTCACAATTTATTATAGTCTCTGTTAAAAGAATATGGTTTCATTTATTATTCTGGAATAAAGAAATACAATCAGAAAGATTTATAATGATTTTCAATGGCTTGGTATATCGTTGCTTAAGCTTCACATTCGATGACTTAACCCCTTTTGACCAAACACCAGTGATATTATATTGTATTTTTTTTCATATTCTACGGCAAAAATAACTGGGGAACTTAAAATTACTATACCATTAAAACTATTCCCCGAGGGGCTATAATTTTTTCCAGCTAAATTTAACGATTTTGCCCAATTGCGCCGTAAGGAGTTATGTAGTTCACTTGTTATTTTACAAATTAATTCTCAATGAATATTTATTTTGCACTTTATAATTATTGTAATGGAAGGCTATTGGTTGATAGCGCGACCTTGAACCTCCCCTTCTCCTCCCATGCAATTAATAATAAGAGCAGAAAGTTCATGCTGCACGTAAAAGGCTAAACTTACCGAGTCACGAAACTTTCGTGTAAACGGGGGGAAAGATTTTAAGGGAATTGCATAGGATGTGTCCAATCATCGAAATAGAATAACATTGTACGTAAAATGATTAGAGCTAAATATTCATTTATCCATTCTTATTGATACAACAATACAATACAATTAATACAGAACACAGCTTTGTGAAAATGATGCCAATAAAAAACTGTGAGATCCAAGGGCGTCCGTGATATTTTCGTCCAGAGGCCAGGCTGGTAAGTTCCTTATGACCGAAAAGTTATTATGACTACTGTGGTATTGACTAAAAGTTACTATTTAAGGCTCTATCAATTTTTCAAACAAAACATATTGATATAAGAAAATTTCAATTTTTTTTACATAATCTATATAAATAAAGATGAAATTCTGTTTGTTTGTTCTTCATAGAAATCCATACCGTTTGTCCTAAATTCTCCAAATTTCGCTCAGTGGTTCTTTGATACCAGGTGCGAACATCTGTCCATATTAAAATTGCATAACTTCAGCCGATCTCAGGGTATATTCTTTATTGTTATAATAATCGTTTTGATCTCGCTTTACATTGGTTTTTAAAAAATCGACCATTTGAGTCGATAAAAGTCTTAGTTTATATATTTAAAAAATGAAATTCTCCGGGTGAAACCGGGATATACAGCTAGTACTTAATAAATATAGTAAGTTCAGACAAATCTTCTTTCCTCCATCTCGGTTTACTCGAACCTATACTCACCCAAAGTTAAGTACCATCGTAATACATTCTGAACCTGTCCAGGGGCGTTCCAGTAGAGGTGTTTTGGGGACCGACCACAACCCCCTAAACAATTAGTGTAATAAACTTCTTCATCTAATTTTTAAAAAAACATTTTACTATGTTAGTATTTATATAAATTGATTTAATAAAGTGAATTTTGTTTTTTGGCTTCTTTTTTTGTCTACCGAACAAAAATATAATTAAGGTTATCGTTGGCGTTCTTATTATTATTTCATTGTATTTTACGATAGATTGATTGATAGTCAGGATTTTCAGTTCAACATTTTTTAATTTGAAAAGCCGACGTTTCGATCCCACTTATGGATCTTCATCAGGGCTAAAAAGAAGACAAATATATGAGTATCTATGCTAGAAGATGACAATTAAATGTTTATCATGTAATTAATAATTATAGTTAGTAACCACTAGGAGTAACAGAATCTTGAATCTTGAAATCTAACTGTCAAGTTTATATGGTCTCTGTGTTACTCTGGACTCAGAAGGTAAATATCAGATTTTATTTTAACATATTAACCAGCTATTAATTTAAATATTCATGTTTAATGCTTATCATATTTTATATAATTATCAGTTTTCATGTCAGGTAAACATGAAAGTTAGATTTGTTTTAAATTATTCTGTTACTCCTTGTTGTTACTATTTAATTAATAATGGTTCTGTTTGCGACGAGACATCCAGTTACTTTTAGTAAACAGTTACTTTCAAAAATCTGTAGTGGTTATAAACAGTGATAACCTTAATTTGTTATTTCAGTGATGATAAAAATGGGTCTTTTGAAATTAGCTCAAGAAATTTCTGACAAAAACAAGGCATTTCAGTTTTTGCAAGAAAATTACATAGAACAAGGGTGTGTTCTATTATAAATAAATATTCATAGCTGAAATATATTCTTGTTATTCTCATCTAGGCCATTATTTACGAATACAGTTTATTCACAGGTTATAAATATTGTTATCAAAATAAGGGTAAAGGTACTGAAGAGCGGCTGATGGGCGTGGCCTGTTTTGAGAGGTTATGTGACCGTCATGTTATCGAATTCCCATCCCCTTTATTTCATTTAAAAAGTGCCTTGATTGGCTTTAATAGATTCTAGCTTTCGACTCCCGCTCGCTGCGCTCGCTCTTCAGAGATAAATAAACCCCAAAAGGGTCCTTTTCAGTGGAGATCGGGCCTTGATTTGAAGCCGCACTACAGTACTATTGCTAAAATAAGTGTTTTAAAGAAGTAACTGTTTACTAAAAGTAACTGGATGGTCATCTTCTAGCATAGATACTAAAACATTTGTCTTCTTTTAGCCCTGATGTAGATCCACATGTAGGGATCGAAACGCTGGCTTTTCAAAATAAAAAATGTTTAACTGAAAATCCTGACGATCAATCAACCTATCCTAAAGAAAAACAGTTGGCTATTTCTCACCTCTTCAATGTATTTTATTGATTTTTATGTTATTTGTTATTTCTACTGATTATTTGCTCCTACTTGGAACTAGGTACTTGCCTATTTCCAAATATAATCTAGAATTTTAATGAACAAATTGGGATAATTCTAAATCCATTTAAAATTTTTTATAACACTATACTTTTTTACAATAAGTACTACTTCAAAGGATTTAATAATAAAACTAAAATTTTGACTAAAAATTCTTAAATGCATTTTGAAAAATCTTAATTAGAAATGGGAAATTTTATATTTGGTTTGAAACATTCTCAATTTTAGAAAAATACTAATCCGTTTGGAAAATTCTAGACTTGAAAATGCTATATAATGCATGTATAAGCTCTATTTTTTTTTTTACTTTCACTTACCTATATATGGAATATATAGATAGTGGAAGTATTGCGATCGTGAAAATTTTCGACTTCCGGTTTTCAACGGAAATACACGTTTTGGGGTCCCCTGAGTCAAAATAACCAAGTCCCGCGAAATGGTCTGTGCGTGTGTGTTTGTGTGTGTGAGTGTGTGAACAGACTAGCTTAAAAACTGTAAACCGTGTAAACCTGAAATTGGGTATTTAAAGTATGTATATGCCCGCGATGTGACAGCAAAAATTTCATCAAATTTGCTCAAAGGGAGGGGGTACTTTATTTAATAACTTTTTTAGTTTTTTTTGATTATCTCAAAAACGGCTCTAACGATTTTGATTAAACTGAGTACTTGATGTATTTATATGCCCGAGATATGACTGTAAAAATTTCATCAAAATTGATCAACCGGAGGGGTACTTTACTTAATAAATTTTGTATCATTTTTACGTGTTTTTTTTTATTTACTCAAAAACGGTTTTATCGATCTTGATCAAACTTGGTATTTGATGTATTTATATGCCCGAGATATGACTGTAAAAATGTCATCAAAATTGATCTACAAGAGGGGGGACTTTACTTGATAAATTTTGTATCATTTTCACGTGTTTTTTTTATTTACTCAAAAACGGTTTTAACGATTTTGATCAAACTTGGTATTTGATTTATGTATATGCCAAAGATGTGATAGCCAACATTTCATCAAAATTGGTCAAACGGAGGGGGCACTTTATTCCGTAACTTTTTTTCCAATTAATTTTTTGATTATCTCAAAAGCGTGTTTAATGATTTTGATCAAATTCGTCATGTTTAATGAAAATTAGTTTTTATTTAATATCAGGTAAGCTTTATCATTATTAAAATGTTCTGAGGGGGCTTAAATGGGGAAGGGGCCTTTTTTATTTTCCTATAAAGTACCTTTGTTTTAGTTTATATTGAGAAATTAACTGTCTCTCATCACGCCTAAAAATAAGAAATGGCTAAATGTGAAATATGAAGAAAATCAAGTAAACATATACAGGAGAAAAAAAGATGAATATTTCTTCAACTCATAAAACAACTTGAGCTCACGCATGCGCCGAACGCCTTTAATGACAAACCAATGCGTTATAATTAAAGATATTCTGTTCATTTGAGAAGTGGCAATTATCAAAACGCATTAATTTCTAATCTAAGTAAGTTGGTAAGTGAAAGTTGTGTGTTGCGCGCACGCACCAGATTTTTTTTCAATAGACATTAACGCTTTTGACATTATTTGAGCTTTTTCTCCTTCAATTTTTTTTTTTTTTTTTTTTTGTTTAATCTTTTTAAATAGGTCTGGATCCTGGAAAATAAAAGTTGTTTAAATAGCCACGGAATTTCTCCGAACAAGCGATTTAATTTGAAGTGTCATTGTTTTGAGATATGTCAATCTAATTTGTAGATTCTCGGTAGGAGGATATTTTCAGAACTTTCTATTAACCCACTGCCTCGGCATAAATCAGATACCGCGAGGACAACACATATATCCCTCTTCGGTTCTTATCACAAAAATTACGTCAGCTTTGTTTTCAAACACGTTTCACGGTCACGTTCATATATTCCATAATTTTTCGTAAAAATGTAAACGATATTTTTATTATTTAATTCTTTTGGCAAAAATTACAAATAAATGTAGCAAAAGCAAATATTAATTGTTTTGGCAGAAATTACAAATAAATGAAGCAAAATTTAATTGTTTTGGCAAAAATTAAAAATTAATAAAGCAAAAGCAGCAAAATACATTTCATTTAGTTGAAATTTGCTACGACTGTGTCGCTTACTTCTACCATATTTGTTCATAAGCCCAAGTAATCTGATCTTTTTTTTTAATCCTATATTTTTGTTCCGTTCTACATGCAATGGAACATCATGGGATTAAAGGATTAAATGATGACAAGATTCCAACTGTAAGGAACTCGATGCGATTTTGGTCATCCATATTGAAATACTATTTGATAACACTATTGATGTTAAATAGTGAGTATTAAATAACATTTTAGAAATTAGCATATTATGCAAATCCAGATGTCATCAGGATAGATATTTAACGAATACCTGACATCGCATAGAGTCTATACCATAGCCATTCATATCCCCTTCATAGCCAAGAATATTTTTTAAGTTTTTTCGATTCCTGGATACTTTCTTTATTTAATAAATAATTACCAGTGAAATCGAAAAAAACAAAAAAAGGGAACCAAATTATCGATTTCAGATCCGTCTTATAAAAACATTCAGGCTGGTTTTCCACAAGGCTCGGTACTTGGTCCGATTCTTTTCAATATTAGCGACTTACTTTTCAATAAAAGAAGTCACAGAAACAAAAGGTAAAGCTGAAATTGCTCTCTTTGCTAATGATACTTGTTTTTTTTTAATTTATTTTATTTTATTTATTTATTTTATTTATCTTCATAGAGAATTGACATTATGCCGAAACGTTTAAATAATTTTATAAGTAATGAGTTTGAAAATGAGATTGTTACCTGTTTAACAGGAAGAAGTGATTTATGTTTAACAGGAATTGAAATAACTTCGTTAAAAAAAAAATGTTACGACCCTAATGATGATTAATCAATGATTCGATTTTATTTTTAACAAACCAAGACTGTTAATTCTGCCATCTAATTCTGATTCAGTCGAATTAAAACTATTTCACCCTCACTCAACGGAAAATCGTCCGCGAGGGGGTTCTACGATCGGTAAGCAATTAACACAAGGGAACCTGTCAATCGTGGAAGGCGACAGTCACGGTTTCTGGAACCTCTTTGGAAATCACCAATTTCAACTTCCTCCGAAGGAAATGAGTCGCTGCTTTGGCAACTTGTGAACCCGCTGCGGCAGATGAAAAAAGTTTATCAAGTTCTTCCAACCCGTTCATAACTAACGGTAGGTTTGGAAAAAAGAAAAGAAATAAAGAAGTCTATAGAAGAATGTCATTAAAGATTCCAAACACTGAAAGTTTTTAAATAATTTTATTAGGAGAGAAAAGATTGAGTAATGCCGGGAATCGAACCCAGAGCCTTTGCAACTCTGTCTCAGCGCTCTTTTTTACTTTCACTTACCTATATATGAAATATATAGTAAGTGTAAGTATTGCGATCGTGAAAATATTCGACTTCCGGTTTTCAACGGAAATACACGTTTTGGGGTCCCCTGAGTCGAAATGACCAAGTCCCGCGAAATGGTCTGTGTGTCTGTGTGTGTGAACAGATTAGCTCAAAAACAATAAACCGTGGGATCCTGAAATTGGGTATTTAGTGTAGGTATATGCCCGCGATGTGACAGCATAAATTTCATCAAAATTACTTAAAGGGAGGGGGTACTTTACTTAATAACTTTTGACGTTTTTTTCGATTTTCTCAAAAACGGCTCTAACGATTTTTATTAAACCGAGTATTTTACTATTTACATGCCCGAGATATGACTGTAAAAATTTCATCAAAATTGGTTAACCGGAGGGGGGACTTTACTTAATAAATTTTGTAACATTTTCACGTGTTTTTTTAATTTACTCTAAATGGTTTTAACGATTTTGATCAAACTGGGTATTTGATGTATGCATATGCCCGAGATATGACTGTTAAAATTTCATTAAAATTGATTAACCGGAGGGGGGACTTTACTTAATAAATTTTGTATCATTTTCACGGGTTTTTTTATTTACTCAAAAACGGCTTTAACGATTAACAAAAATAAGATATGGATGTAGAAAAATGTGTGACTTGGGGAAATTATATTTGACAAAACACGTCAATTTCTTATCTAAGTAAGTTGGTAAGTGAAAGTTGTGTGTTGCGCGCACGCACCAGATTTTTCAGATAGACAAGAGACAATTCGTATTTGTTCCCCACATCTGATTGGAAAGAGAACTGCTTGAAGTCTTCACGAGAATGAATAGATTAGTTCAATATACGACTCCGACAGTGCCAACTGTCCGATTAGCCATTGTAGCATGAAGTGACGTTGAAAAAAATGGTCAAGTGGAAATGATAGGGGAGGTGCGGTCAAAATAAATAACACTAATCTGTATGTTTATATGTTTAATTGTGCTGACGTTTCGACCCAAATATCAGGTCCTCTTCAGGATTGTTGGCGTCAAAGTACTATTATGTCAAAAAAGTGATTTTTTTTTCCTAATCTTTGACACCACAATCCAAAGAGCCCATGCATGATAAGGACTTGATATTTGGATCGAAACGTGGGTACATTAAAATAAATAAAACATATGTATATTAGTGTTTTTTTTTTGTTTTTTTATGGCACCCCAAACCACGATTCCTTTACATTATATCTACGGTCAACTATCTATTAACATCGTTAAAAAGTAATAATAAATTTTTAGCCGTTCTTCCAAAGAAAGTAAATGATGGTCTCGATAATCCGAACCTCCTGGTAATCCGAAACCCCAGCTAATCCGAACAAAGAATAAATAAAAAGTTGAAATTTACTGATGAGAGACGGTCTTTAGAAACGTTCATGCAAATCGCCAAGATTAAATATAAGGAGAAAAAAAATTATTAAGAAGCTTTTGGGTGTGATATTGCAAGCATTAAGAAAATAAATTTATAATAAATTTTTAGGGTGTTCTTCCAAGGAGAGTACAGGACAGTACCGATAATCCGAAGCCCTGTTAATCCGAAACCCCAGCTAATCCGAACAACCAATAGGAATGAAAAAAGTTTAAGTTTACTGATGAGAGACAGTCTGTAGAAACCGTCATTCATAACGCCAATATTAAATATAAGAAAAAAATAAAAAAGCTTCTGGGTGTGATTTTACAGCAAGCATTAAGAAAATAAATTTATAATAAATTTTTAGGGTGTTCTTCCAAGGAGAGTACAGGACGGTACCGATAATCCGAAGCCATGGTAATCCGAAACCCCAGCTAATCCAAATAACCAACAGGAATGAAAAAAACTTTACAGTCTTTAGAAACCGTCATTCATAACGCCAATATATTCCAAGCAGAGTACAGGACGGTACCGATAATCCGAAGCCCTGGTAATCCGAAACCCCAGCTAATCCGAACAACCAACAGGAATGAAAAAAAAGTTTAAGTTTACTGATGAGAGACAGTGTGTAGAAACCGTCATTCATAACGCCAATATTATATATAAGAAAAAAAGTTGATAAAACGCTTATGGGTCTGATATTACAGCATGCATTAAGAAAATAAATTTATAATAAGACGCAGCCACGATGTCTTAGTGTTTGAAAAACCCGACTCCAGGAAAGTCAGTAATGTCTGTTAAAAAATTATTATCTTAAGTGTAACAGTGGACATATCTAAGGCATACATAAAGTCGAAAACATTGCTATCCGAGATAAAGTTTAAAAAACCGCGTGTCCTTGGAGAAACTTGCTGGTTGGTTTGGTCTAAGAATGTATGCATTGAACTTGGATATCGCCAAAATTGTTTAACGAGTTACTAAATCGTATTACTGTGACCTAGACACAGAGCCTTCCATTAACCATTAGTGCATTTTGCAATTTTCCCATTACTTTTAAACTTAACTTTTAATAATCCGAATATTTCGATAGTCCGAACATGTCATGTCCCCTTTCATGCCATATCCCCTATGTTTTGGGATTATCAAAACCATCCTGTATTTGACTAAAGCGCTATGAACTCGTTTTTTCGCATTTTTATTTATTTGTATGCTCACATGTCATCAGTGTATATTTAAACAAAATATATATATATGAATCCAAACTAACATATCCATATCTGCTGAGGCTATAAAAAGGCCCAAGATAAACAATGTCAAACCGAAGGAAGAGAAACTGTAAACACTGGATGGGAAAGGGGCCATCTGTAACCAACTCAGTAAAGAGGAGACGTTCAATTTTACGGATTAAAGTGTGATAAACCGGCGATATCCAATTCCCACATATACGCCAGCAAAGGAATATCAAAGCCTACTATTGATATGAATATTTTGGTTTGCTGAACGGATCGAGAGTGAAGGCATGATGACATATCTAAAAATTAAACGTCCAAGCGTATTCCATCATCCAATTAGTTTGGTAAATCTTCCTTCAATAATGTGGGTTTATCTTTCCTATGTCAGCGTTATAGAATCGAATTTTGAATTTTGCAGGGAAAAAGAACTCCGAGGATTTAAGTTTTAAGTATAAGAAAAAATGAAACATTAAATTATACTGTGATTTCGTTAATACTTCTGAATCGCAACTCTCTGATCGCAGGTGAGCTCATGATCACATCTAGCACATTGCATATTGCGGAATGCCGAAATAACCCGAATGTACCTCTGGAGTATAATTAGGTCCCCGATCCTCAATCATTGTTTCTGAATGTTGAGTATTGTAACGAATGGTAAAGTTTCGATATTCATTCTCAATAGTCAACATACATATTTTGTTATATCGATATTGAAATAATCACTCGAAAACCATTCGTCACTCCTAAAAAAAAAAAAAAAAAAAATCTTCGAGGAAAACCAACTCACTGTTGAGAATTGCGAAATTATATTATTTAATGCAATATTTTCAAAGGTTATTTATCATCTTTGCTTTATTCATATCCCTACTTTAATAATGAGGAAATAAAACAATAGTGAATAAATTGAAGAGAAAAATTAAATTATTAATCTATTTGTCTGCGTCATGTAATTATGTCTGTTAAGTCTGTGTCATACATAATTGTTAATAATAATTAATAAAATTCTATATATTGTTCATTCAATCCTATACTGGACCAATGCAAATCACAATTTGTTTTAAATATATATTTTTTTGGATATGATATTTCTGCGGAAGACCGCTTACGTACCCTTTATTTTAAAGACTCTTTATACATTTAAACAATTGGATGGGAGTCACCTGTGGCTTCGATTAGTCTTAGTGGTATAAAGTGACGTTAAGCAAACAGACAATTGGATAAAGCAGGTGATGGATATCAAAGCAGAAGAAATGTTAATTATCTTTTCTGAAAAGTCTTGCATTGGATCTGCGATATTGTTAAAACTGCGAGGTTGTTTACACAAAAAAAAACAAAAAAAAAAAACGGTTATCAGTATTTTTATTTTTTTTTAAATCGCCTTCAGTGTTTTTAAGTACAAATAATTCGATGGAAGGTGGAAGTGAATATGATTCTCATTATTGGTTAATTTCTTAGGAAATTCTTCGCAAGTAATTGATAAGTATGCCCACAGTGAACATGAAATCAGACGCCATTTTGGATGAACCATACACGAAGCTGGTATGTGTATACAAATGATGAATAAAATGATAAATATGTTAATGAATAAAATAGTTTCAAGGACCTGAAAGTTGATGAAAGGACATTTATCTATTTAGTGTATTTGATTTATACCCATGATCACACATGCGTTAATGGCGGTTAAAGCAAGAGGCTTCCGACAGGCAATATATAGAGGAGAGGAAACACAAAGAGGATGGAATACAAAGAGGTAGAAGACAAAGGAGCCCCAAGCACAAAGCCAAGTCAATATGTCACCAGGCGCAATCTGTGAGCGAGTTCAAAAACAATAAAACACCCATTTCCCTCTCTTCACTTCTATGATATACAGTTATATTTATGTAATTATGTATTATTCATTGAAGATAAATTGAACAAAGCATTAATATTTTTAAATAATTTTATTAAATATGTTTTACATATAGTGAATTGACATGAAACAACCTCAGTAACACTTACTTCTACAACACTTAATAAATAAATCACTCTTGCTATTTGTGTTAAAAATTATAATCTATGTAATACAAGTAAAAATGTCTAGAATTTGGTGCGTGTAATCGACAAATTCGAACAAGCGAAGACCTGACAAACGAGTTTTTACTGCATTGGATATTAGGTCTTCACTAAAGTATAGATATTAAATTTGTTTATAGATATTTCCCTAAATACGTCGAACCTACATAACTGGAATCTCTTGGTGACAGGATTTTAATTCCACTTACAGAGGTATTCCACTTAAACAAGGTTTCACTTATCCAGGGTGCAGCTATCTTATTAAGGGAGCATGTACCACTAAAAGAGGTTTCCAACTTTCAACTTAAAAAATATTACAGCACACACTTTAAAACCATAAATACATAAAATATTGATACAATAATTTCATATTTTTTGTAATGTGAAAATAAAGTAATGCAGATTACAAGATACCTATGTACAAATGTATTAATTTCTGTACTTCACTTTGGCACTTAAAAATGTTTTTTTCTATGTATAATTTATCGATTTATCATTTATCGAAGTGCCATCACCTTCAGCCTCTTTATTCGTTTCAAAAAAAGTCTGCAACTCTTCTGAATTGTCATTTCCGTCTGGCGTTTTAGATTTTTCAAGGATCTCTTCATCATTCAGCTCCCCTTCTATTATAATTTCATCATTCATGTGGACATACTGTTTGAATGTTGGAAGTTTTTCATTGGTACCTCCCATCACATTTTCCCAATCCTGTGGCTGAACTTGATAACTCTCCAGGCTTTCTTAGAAATGATGATTCCACTTATAGAGTTGAAAACAAAAATCGTCCCACTTACAGAGGTAACTCCCAAAAAAGTTGATTCCACTTATAGAGGTAAAAACATTCCAGTAAAAGAGTTTATTCAAAGGAAAAATGAAGGGACAAGTTTTGTACCACTTATAGCGGTATTCCACTTAGGCAAGTCCCACTTAACCAGGTTCGACGTAAATGTAGATCTTTCATTTCTGAAATCCACGTGTTTTGGCACTCTAATCTGTTTGCTATCTTCCCGAAAATTCCATGAAATTGTCCGAACGATACCAAGGCGTCCAAAATAGAAATTATCATCTACATGGTTCCAATGGGCAGTTGATTCCATTCGGATCACACGGGTAATGATCCCCTTAAATCGTCTAGCTTCTTCAATTTTTTTTTGTATTTTTAAAGGAATAATCCAATTAGGTCGTTACTATTCCCTAAGCATAACATATTCAGTTGTTTAGAACGCAGTACTTCTTTTTTCATCTCATACAAAAATGGTGCTGTCAGCCACTTGATTATGAGGAAATCTTCCCCTGGTCGATTCACAAAGTTTTAGATCATTTATGATTGTATTTTTGTTGACAGTTGTTGGTTTTAATGAATTAATCCGTTTTTTCGTGAATAAAGAATAGGGGACATACTTGTTAGTTGATTGTTGTAAGTATCGATGTCAAATTATATTATTTATGTCCCAAGGAGCGTCTTTTTAAGGAGTCATTCCATGTCACATCAACACACTTTTTTCCCTCACCATCTCAGATTTTAATTAAATTTGGTACATAGGATACCTTCCTGTAGACAATAAAAAAAAAAAATTACCAAATTTCAGCTCAATATCTCAACCGGTTTTCAAAATATAGCTATGTGAACCCATGGAAAAACGCAAAATTTTGTCCTGTCGCTCATCTGGAAATTGAAATTGCAGCTCTTCTAGGAGAGATAGAGAGTTGAAATTGATGTCATTTTAAAACTGAATCTTTGACCTTCCTTATGATAAGTAACTCATTAGGGTTTAAGAGAAATTGGTTTTTCAAATCAAATTTTAAATTTGAATTTCTCAAAAAGCCCATCTTTTAAAAATATGAAAAAAATCAGTAGAGTTGAAAAGGTTGTCATTAATATGTGCTATGAAAATGATGATGGGACAGCGCTGGGTTCATGCTTAAAATAATTATTGAAAAAATGGAGTTTTGCTTATTAGCTATTAAGCTTCTCAAACTGAAGCCTATCTTATCAAAATAATTTCTTTCCTACACTTGTCACAAACCCTTGAAACACTGTTTTGTTCTGGATATCGTGATTTGACACATCCATTTTGTCACATTTCTTAGTATTTTTTCATCTTTTACAGAATGCTTGTCTTTTTTCAAAGGATTGTAGTATTTTGTATCTTTCCATGTTTATCCAAACATCGAATTTGTTATGTTTGGTACATTTTTAAAAATGATGATGCCAATTGGCTTCTCGCCTCAAATTGAAAACCTCACACATGCGGCATTTTTCTGCGGTCCGGGCTGGCTTGCGGTCAAGGGTACCTGGAGTACAATGGACCGACCGGATTATACCATTATACTCCAGGTACAGATAGATACACCTTACCGCAAGCCAGGCCGGACCGCAGAAAAATGCCGCTCGTGTGCATCGGCAGAGTTAGGCAAAAAGAAGTTGAACTACAAATTACAAAACTACTGACACAGTAGTTGGGAAGTTGTTGAAACTACAACTACTTTTATAATTTGTAGTTGATGGACCACAACTACAACTACTGTAGTTTCAAAAAATTAGTTGCATTTTTACAACTACAATTAGTAGTTGAAACTGTAATTATGGGTCTGAAACTACAACTACTTTTATTGATAACGAGTAATTATCGATATCTAGTATTATCGATTAGGAGTATATCGAATACAATTCAGCTAATATATAAAACATGGGATTGATCGAGAACCTAAGGTTAAAAAAAATAATTGACTGCCGGAAATCATGGAAAAAAAATTGTATTACGTATATGTATTGTACTATTTTTAAAACAGATTATCAACCATAATGGAGCCCATTTATCTATGGAGTATTTATCTAAACACAAAATAAAAATAGCAAAAACATGTGATTTAATTAGACGTTGCTTAGCAAATGTAGTTGCCGCTCTAAACTACATTTACAACTACTTGTTGTATTTGCCATTCCCAACTACTGTAGTTGTAGTTTTAAATTACAACTACTTAACTGATAGTTGCAAAATAGTAGTTGCGCGCTTCCAACTACAAACTACATGTAGTTGTCTGTGTAGTTAATTACAAATGTAGTTAACTACTGCCCAACTCTGTGCATCGGGCCCAATTCGTTTCTAGTTCAAAACTTGTAAAATATTTTGACGTTATTTTGCCTAACCCTCGAACAGCCTATCCAGAACACTTTTCCGTGTCTTTTAATAAGACTCGAACTTGAAGCGGTAATTTGTCACTACGGCCGCTTGTTCGGGGATAGTGCTTGCGTCCCTTTTGAGTTAGTTGATATAAGCATCTAGACCTTCTTTCAGCATCTTTCTTCTGAAACTAGAGAAAAAGTCAAAACAGCCGCTACTTCGTCGGACGTCATTGTTCGTTTAACCTAACATTCCATAGTAAATAGCTGTTCGTTGTATGCCGGTTCTGCAAGGTTCGGGGGATTATCTGTTCGTCACGTTGTTCGACGCACCTCTAAACCATAAGAGGAGGGGATTGTCCCTAAGAGTGACGTACTTATCAATGAGTTGTACTAGTCTCTCATAAAAGATGTTTGGCGGACTTGGTAATTTGTATATTTCTGATTAAGAGGCGATGAATGTTCATTAACACGTTAGGTGCGGCGGAATTTTTTAGGTGTATCCTGAATTGAACGGTATCGGTCCCCGGGGTCCGACTGCAGGAATGAGCCACAGACGATATCGGGCGTCGAGGTCCGATGGGAATGCTTTGACGAAAGCGTTATCTTTTGATTAAAAAGGAATTAAATCAGCGTCTCAAAGGCATTATCTCTTGGGAAGGATTGGAACTAGACATAGTAGGCGAAGGAAAGGCCGATACATGATTTACGCCATTCTTTATCGAAAATCGGACTTTGGAGTCCGATTCTAAAAAACTTCAAAATTTCAGCTTTTAGCAACATTTTCTGCACTAAAATGCAATAATCTCACTAAAAATCGACTAAATTGAGTGTTTGAAGAGTTCGGACATTTTCATTTGAAGAAGGGAATGTTAGGCATCGGACCCCGGGGACCGATGCCGCACCTAAAGCGTAAACCAGTATAGTATAATATATTCGTTGAAGGTAAAATATGTTGAAACTAAAATGTGATTTTATCTTATTTTTAATTGTAATGTTTGGTCCAATTTTGAAGAAGCTTTCCATTATTTTTTTTTTTTTGGTATTTCGTTTAGTTGAAACGAAAAATTCCCGCTCACCCTTGACGATATTGGATGCGCAATAAACAATCGCCTTAATGAGAAGAGCCAAGACAAACGAACCTCCCCCAGAATTTACCGCCTGAGCAGTGTTGTTCTGTTTCTAGTTTAATTTGTCGGGATTAAGGTCGTTAGGGGGACAACTATTAAATTCCCCTGCGCCCCCCGCCCTTCAGATTCAATTTTCACCCTTCTCCCAGGGGCGGCTTCCTCGCCGCCTCCTTTTTTATCCTCACCCTCATTGTCACTTGATCCGATTTGTGATCGTCCAGGTCGGAGTGATTCTTCGGGGTCCTCCCCTTGGCGTATCGTCCCCTTGTGTAGTCCGTTCGTGTTTCTCGTCTCAATTTCACTATAATCATACATACAAATAACTTATTGTTGAACCAAAAAACTGTATTAATTGGCCTAAAAAGTATCGGTTTTCAGTTATTCGGTTCGAAATTATATTTGTAATTCCTTTTCTTAAAATTGCACCAAGTGATTGCGGTATTTAAAAACGTTTTTTAGGATGCCTTTTTGTCCCTTAGTCCCTCTATCTTTCCTAAAGAATAATTTACCTGGATCCCATGTTAAGGGAATCCCATCACCATTTTTATGCTAAAGTGTTCCTTTAGTGAATTCTAATTTTATAAACATTCCTTAACAAAATATGCCTTAAAAATTTGCAACTTTAAGGACAGCTTAGTAAAAGAACATAGGCGATAGTATAACATAACTAACTTTGGTACTTTAGTCATTCTAAGCTTGGCCTGTATCTACCTATTAAGGATGGAGCTTGACTGGCGTATTTGTGAGTTACTTACAGGTTGTCATCGTGACTAAACTTTATAAGTCACAGATCCTTTAGTTACTAGAAGGTATGTCATCCTAAGAAGTCACACATTCACAGTGACTTTACCATAGGTGACGTGTTACTTTATCACTCTTGACGTATTCTGTTCTCAACAAGACGGGGATTCTCAGTCGCTAAAAAAAAATCTTTCGGGCGTTAATTCACAACTTACTTTTAACATATTTGACTCTTATTTGCAATTCAAACAAAAAAAATTGGCTTTCTGTTGTTAGGTTAACAAATAAAACCAGCTTAATGTATCCAAACTTCCCCAACTTGGTTAGGTTAAGTTGTTTGATTACCTGTAGTTTAACTCTTGCTATCTGTTCGCTTTGGATTTCAAAGGTCATTGACCTCCAAATAAACAAACATTTCGGGAGACTAGTAGGCTTGTTGACGTTAACAAGTCAATATTGTTTTCTTTTCTTTTTTTTTATCTTTTTAATTTTCTTTTCGAACATATCCTTAATCTTGCCGATTGTTTTTTGTGTCCGCTGTTTTAAACATTCCAATTTGGGGAGAAAGATGGCATTTTAACAAATGTGAATTTCGATTTTTTCTGTCATAGATTCACTTCCTGTTAAAAATCAAATGATATCACGACATAAGTTTCACTTCTTGAATTTTTTTGGCTTTTATTATTTATTCGCACCTGTCTGCATAATAATGCTTACAATCAGCGAATGTGGTGGCCGGATGAGAAAACAATGACATGTTAGGCATGGAAAAGAAAAGTGCTCAGCAGCACCCCCTTCCTGGGTTAATTACACTTAAATTACTAGAGCTGTTTAAGTAAGGAGATCTCTCATCCAACGCCTTTTTAATAATCTCCTCGTATTTATTGGGATATCAGCTGTTGCCATTTCCATTATTAGGCGATTGTTATGTCCATGTAGGTTAGTGTGAAAACGTTTATAGAGTTCGGTTTGTACTGGTCAACTGTTGGCTGGTGGAAGTCCGTTGGTTGTGAGTCGTAATAGTTTTGATTGAAATCTTTGAATTTTATTTAAGTGTGTCGTTTTAGCTGTTCCGTATATCTGTGATGAGTATGTCCATATTGGTTTAAGTAAGTATGTATATGCCTTTAATTTCTGTTTTAGTTTCAGTTCTTCTTGAATAATTCTTAGTTCATTTGTTCAAGTTCCTAACCTTTTAGGTTAGGTGGAATAACAAGGGGAAGTCGAGAGCTGCGATCTAATTAAGAAGACTCAATTAAAGTCCATATTGTACCTGAAAAGGACCCCCGTTGGGAGTTTGCAATTGTCGCCAATCGCGATTTTAATGAAGAAATGTCTCCCTCCTGGAGACGTTAATATTCGGCCATTCTCGGAATTCCATTCATTTTACGGACCCGAAATCTTGTGTTGTACAACAACAAGAAAGAACAAATTTATTCCCTATGCAAAAGCGACAATATTTAGGATGCCACAACAAACATGCTAAAGAACAAAACTTTAGCAGACATTGTGATTGATGTTTCGTAACTATTTCTGTTCACTCTCGGTTACTATTGTCAATCAAACCAAACCTAGTAGTTTACGAACCTTGGCGTAGTAATGACTAAACCAAACAATCCCGACATCCGATCCTCTGGAAATGAGGCAGTAGTACGCGAGTGACGTAACTGAGAGGCGTGACTTTCACCTCTACTCCAAGGTCATCATGTATTCCTCCGCCGTCCGTTAGATGCCAACTGGCTTCCCGCCTTAATAGTCCCCTCTCTCTGCAATAATTTACTCAAATTGAAGAACTCTTCACTTGTTTTCAGTTCAAAACTTCTGAAATATTTTGAATATCCAGTCTCTGTTTAGTTTATTCAGCGTTTAAATTTAAAAGAAAAATATTAAGTTACGACTAAAGGATTACTGGTTGATCCAACATGGCGAACGCGCGCTGAACCTACTTGGCTTGTTATGGTTGTTGTTTTTTTACGTTCCATTTAAGAAGAGGGGACTGCCCCAAAGAGTGATGTCCTTATCAACACGGATTTATTTTTTTACAAGTCCATTGTTGGAACTCATAAAAGGATTGTTTATGTTTGGCAGAGTTGGTAAATGTATTACTTTTATTATATGAGTGAGAGGAGGTCGTAGTATAAATAGATGATTAAAGGACAAATATATTAGTTAAAGATTTTATTTTTATTTATTAAAGAATTTATTAAATATTATAAATTATAATATAATAAAATAAAATATAAGTAGCATTACAACCCAAGGAGATTCTCTGTTTACAAATAATACGTTGCTTATCGCACACTAACTTACTAACCACGTTCCGCATCCGTAATGGGTCGTAATAAGGACAATAGTTTTGTTAATTCCAGTTTTTATGTATCGGGGTAGATAGAAATAATTTTGCTACTGAAGAGTACATTTCTTCAACATTTCTCGCCTTAAGGCATTTAAATGTTGCGTCACCACGGGAGGACGGAGAGGACGGCCCCCCCCAATATTTTGGCAGGTTGCAACTACTTACACTCTAACTGTGACATAAATTTGCAAGGTTTATGAATACCTTTAAAATACATTTTTGGAAAAGGAATTAATGTTCCAACAGTTCTTTTTAGGCGTTGTTACTTCAACTTTTAGTCTCTCGAATTTTTACTATCTATGAGAACATTGAGTCGTCGTACTTTGTGCTGGTGACGCCCATCTCTATTTTCATTTAAGTTAACACGGATCCTAAATACATATCTGAATTACTTTAAGCGGTTGAACGTATTCCCCTCTATATTAACATCACTGTAATCATTCCAATGCTTGCAAATGACCATACTCGTATATATTTAAATTCTTGTACAAATCAAGAATATAGAGCACAGATATAAAAATCACATTAAAAGTCAGTAAAGGAACTTTATGCAATTATAGGAGAATACCTTCTTCTGGAAAGCCACCATTATGGATGTTTTAAATAAATAGGAGGGGGTAAAGAAAGAAATTGATATTTTATTTATTAAAAATTTAATGATGTTATTTATTCATGGTCGTTGGTTATAGATTAGATTAGATTAGATTAGATTGTTTGGGCGATCAACAACGTGGTCATTACGCCCTTCCATTACTCTATAATATTATTGCAAATTGCATTCATACTTTTTTATATTACTGTTAATTAAGATGTTGTAATATTACTTTAATTTTGAATGAATTATATTTTTTCAAATATGTGGATCTCTTTCAGGAGTTTTATTATGTTATCCGCAGCTTTGGTAGAATCCTTTAATGCCTCCGAGGTGTTACGTGGAATATTAAGTTTTGTAAAATGATCTTCGTATCTGCTGCATTCTTCTATAATATGTTTTATTGTAAGAGGAGTTTTGCATATTTCGCATGTTGGTTCAGATTCTTTTGTTATGAGGTGAACGTGGGTGAGGTTCGTATGACCTATCCGAAGCCTTGTCAGTACTACCTCTTCTCTTCGGTTCCCTCGAAGGGAGCTAATCCAGTTTCTAGTTGTACGCTTAATGGGTTTTAACTTGTTAGAGAGAGGGACTTCGGACCACATGGATTGCCAATAACTCTTTATTCTCTTTTTGAGCCATGTTCTCACATCATTTGCCTCATATATTTGCAATGCTGGGCCAGTCATGATTGCTGCTTCCTTTGCTGCCCTGTCTGCTATTTCATTGCCAGAAATTCCTGTATGCGATGGCACCCATAGAAAGTTTATCGATTTGTTAAGATCCGATAGAATATCGAGATAATTAAGGATTTTTTTCATTATCTGACCTTCCCTCGTGCGTTTTTGAATTGCTTGTATGGCTGATAATGAATCCGAACAAATTAAAAAACTTCTTGCATTGCAGTCAATAGCAAGATAAAGAGCAGTTGCAATCGCCTGTAATTCTGCGGTAAATATTGTTATGAAAGGAGGTAGTTTGTATTTTTTTATTGTATTTGTTTGGACTACTGCGTAACCAACATAGTCATTGCTTTTTGAGCCATCTGTATAGATAATCTCATAATTGTTGTATTTTTCCTTGATAAAGGAATCAAAGCTCAATGTAGGTGGGTGGATATTTCTTAACGAGTAGTCTATTTTTGGTGGAGGGTTTGTCCAAATCGGCTTATGAAAGTCATAGTCCATTAAGTCTATAGATATACTATGGATTTCGCTGATCATATCTCTGTATCTGATTGCTAATGGAGAAGAGTTTCTTGGTTTGGAGTTATATAATTGTATATGCTGTGGATGAAAAATGTGGTTGTATGCAGGATTGTTAGGCTGGAGTTTAATTTTTGCAAGATATGAGGAGATCAGCTCCTGACGACGAAAAACAAGTGGTGGAATCGAGGCTTCTACGCAAAGGCTAATTATAGGACTGGTCCGAAATGCTCCAGTGGCGAGTCTTATACCTGAATGATGAACAGTATCCAGGAGTAGAAGGTGATTCGTTTTCGCTGATGAATAAACAGCACAACCATAATCGATCTTAGATCGGACGAGGCTTCTATATACCATAAGCATGCTTTTGCGGTCGGCACCCCAGGATGTCTTAGCGAGCACCTTCATTAATCTAAGCCGGCTGGAACATTGCTCGCGTATATGTCTGATGTGGCTCAACCAAGAGAGTTTCCTGTCTAAAACCAGACCAAGAAATTTAACTTCTTCTGTGAATCTCAATCGTTCACCGTACATATAAACCTCTGGACATTCGGATGGATTTCTTTTCCTTGAAAACATGAGGCATTTGGTCTTACTAGTTGAGAAGCGGAGATTATTATTATCTGCCCATCTTTGTAAGTTGTTGATGACATTCCTAAGGATCCTCTTCATCCAGTTACTATTCCTGAATCGTAGTAAAATGGTAAGATCGTCGACATATAGAAATGCTTTGATTGGCCGGGGAATTACATTGACTATTGAATTAATGGCTATTGCGAATAACGTGCAGCTTAGTACACTTCCTTGTGGTATACCGTTTGCTGTTGTCTTGGAAGCAGAGATGTATCGTCCTATTCTTACTGTTATGCACCTCAGTTGAAGGAAGCTTTTTAGGAAGTTGATTAGGTGTCCACGAAAACCCCATGAATACATGTTTTGTAGAATGACATTCCTATTGATTGTGTCATACGCTTTTTCTAAGTCAAAGAAGACTCCAACTGCCTCTTTTTGTTGTATGAACGTGTTTAGCACTTCAGCCTCCATAGTTATTAACTCATCAATTGTAGATCTGCCTTTGCGGAAGCCGCATTGGATATCCGTTAGTATGTTGTATTTTTCCAATATCCAAGTGAGTCTTTTATTAATAATTTTTTCTAGCAGTTTTGAGAGACAGCTAGTTAATGATATGGGCCTGTAGCTATTTATTATGTATTTGTCATTACCGGGTTTTAAAACTGGTATGATAATTGACTCTCTCCAAGATACGGGATAATAAGAGACTTCCCAAATTCTATTATATACGGATAATAGTGCGCTTTTTGCTGTGGGTGGTAGATTTTTAATCATTAAATTATGGATATCGTCCTTGCCTGGGGATGAAGGTTTTAATTCGTCAATAGCCGACTGAAGCTCCCAAGAGGTGAATGGTCGATTGTATTGCTGCTGGAGGTGTTCTTCGTGGCCAGAGTTTCCATCACTTTCCTGAACATCGCTATCATCCTGGTGAGGTATTGTTTGATGGTTGGAAATACTTGCATAATGATTCACAAAAGCTTCGGCTATTGTTTTTGTGTCAGTAACTATGTTTCCTTGCAGATTAATAGCGGGTGTTTCTGGATTAAATTTGCCTGCAATACTATGGATTTTCTGCCAGATCTTCTTGATAGGAGTGTGGACATTTATGGACTCGACATAAGAGATCCAGGATCTCTTCTTTTTGGTTTTAATAATGCTTCGAGAGATAGCTTTTTCTTTTTTATACTTTATGAGATTTTCGGTTGTGGGGTTTCGCTGAAACAGTTTTAGGGATTTATTTTTTATTTTTAGAGCTTTTCGACATTCCTCATCAAACCAGGGAGCGTGGTTGGGTCTAGGGAGGCCTTTGGATTTCGGGATGCTATTAATGGCAGAGTCTATTATTTTGGAGTGAGAAACCCTATTGCTTCGTCTATATCGACTGGCAAGTCTTGGGATTTTATCTTTATAGAGTTTTTAAAGACTTCCCAGTTTGCTTTTTCGACAATCCATCGTGGTTGGCAGGTCAATTTGGGTAACTCATGATTAAAGTATAATTTGATGGGGAAGTGGTCGCTTCCATATTGGTTTTGGCATACTTCCCACGACAAATGATTTTCTAGGGCAGGTGAGGAGATGGCTAAGTCAATAGCCGAAAATGTTCCAGTTCTAGGGCATAGGTGAGTCATATCTCCTGTGTTGAGTACTAAAGCATCAGTAGTATCTATAACTCTTCTGATAACATTTCCTCTTGGATTTTTTAGCCCGTTGAGACTCCAGGAGCTGTGGGATCCATTCATATCCCCAACAATAAGATAAGGGCATGGGAGTCTATTAATAAGTTGCAGTAGCGCAATTTCGTTTATGGGTTCAGTTGGAGGTAAGTATATGTTGCATATAGTAATCGAAAAGGATAGTTTGACTTGGATAACTATAGCCTGTAGTGGGGTGTCTATGTGCAGTTCTCTAGAGAAGAGGTGCCTCCTAACTGCTGTGGCAACTCCTCCATGAGCTCTTTCTCCTTGCTCTAGTTCCTTGTCTTTGCGGTATACCGTGAAATGAGGCATCGTCAGATCTGAGTTTTAGGAGAGCTTGGTTTCTTGAAGGCATATGACGGCGGGGTCGGTATTCTTCAGTAGAACTTTCATTTCAGCATGCTGAGTACGAATTCCATTACAATTCCATGATATAATGGGCATCTTAATTAGTGACTTTATGAGCACCCAATGGAGTCATCTGCCATACAAACTCATCAATACCTACTATTACTAAGCCTGAATGATATATCCCATAATTATTACGTTTCAATCCGTTAAGAATTGATTTTATTAAAAAACAGAGGGGGATTATGAGGCGATTATTTTGAAATAGTAAGCGTGGTTTTCTTGGGTTGATTGAGATAATTAAATTTCTATTAGGACAAATTGAGATAAATATTATCAATAAAATTTTTGTTTCATTTATTTCTAATGAACTATTTTTATGTGGGATATTATCGAACTTGGTAACACTAAAAATATATAGGGAACGGCTATGTGGAAAGATTAGGTCTATCTGATTTAATGAAAAACTTAAGACGCATAATATGAGTTTGTGGTTGAAATTAGTTCTAGTAAAAGAGTTTCCTCTACACCGAAACAGATACATCGTCATTAATAGAAAATTAATTAGTATCCATTTCACTTTCATTTTTAGTTTCATCATCACTTTGTTTTGTTTTTTTTGGGTTCCGTTTAAGTGTGTTGCGTTTTGGAAGTGGAGGAGTTTTAAATTTACCATCATTTTGTTCATCCGGGCTGGGATCCGGAGGATTAGTTTTTAAAACTATTTTGGGTGTTACTGGGGGGGCGTTCGGAGAGGGTGAAAGTAAGGGGGTTTCAGGGAAAGGTGTAGAAGACGAAATAGCGGTGGGGAGGGAGGGGCCCGGTGGCGGGAGAGAGGAAGGCGGGAGGGGAGGTGGTGGGGCAGGAGTGGGGATCTGAGGTGTAGGAAAAGATAGGGAAGTTAATCCATTACAGTAAGTACCAGTCGAGCAAGACGCTACCAACTCAGTATTGGAATTAACCTTAGACTCAATAAAGTCGACTGTCTGGCAACCGACTTCTATTCCTTTGCCTCTATTCCTAACAGCCTCAGCATAGCTGATAGATGAGGTACCATGTTTTTCTCTGTACATTCGTCTCGCGGTTCCGTAAGGTACTTTATCTTTAAATTGAATGGCCTTTATTTCTTTTTCTTCAATAAATCGAGGGCATTTGAAATCTAGACTGGGATGGTTTTGTTTACAATTGACACAATTTGGAATAATTGTGTCGCACTGTGCACCTGGGTGGGCGGGCTTGGCACAGAATTCACAAATAGGCTCTCTAGAGCATGTGTCTGAAAAATGTCCAATTTTTAGACATTTCCGACACCTTATAGGATTAGGTACGTACATTTTAATTTTAATTTTATAAAACCCTACATCTATATCTTCAGGGAGAGTGGGGAGTGAGAATGTTAGTATATATAAACTAGTTTTCCTTTCAATTCCTGCTTTTCTAGAGATAATTCTTTTAATTTCTTTCACGTTTTGGTCTTTCAATTCTTCTAATATTTCGTGTTCATCTAAATTATCTAAATCAGGACAAAAAATAACACCCTTACTTAAATTTAGTTTTTCATGGGTTTTGACCCGAATTTTAATTTCTCCGAACTTGGTTAATTTTAATAGTTTCTCAGATTGTAGGTTAGTATTCGTCTCTATTAGAATCGTTCCATTTTTTAATTTTTTTACATTCTTAGGCTCATCACATAAGTTTTTAATGGTTTTATGTACCAAAAAAGGAGAGATTTTCTTCAAATCTCCCTCTCCTTCCCTTTCAATAATTAAAAATCTATTTTTATTTGGAGGTAATCCAGATTCATTATTTTTATTACCCTCACTTAAATCACTTCTATGCCTTTTTAATCGTTTACGATTTGTAGGCTGTATGTCAGGGGGTCTATTCATGATTGATAGGTTAAAGTATATTCCCTATGATTTAAAGTAATATATCTATATACAAATAAAATTCAAACGGACGAAATTAAACAATTAAAGACAGAAAAAAAAAAAAAAAAAAAAAAAAAAAAAAAAAAAAAAAAATTCTTCTGAAGAAAGACGCTACTGCCGTCTTTTGTTAAAAAAAAATAATAATATTATAGAATTCCTTAATAATTTTAAATAGTTAATTAAAGTTAGATAAAGAGAATTATTTAAATAAACTAAAATCTAAACACTTATCTGCTGGGCAAGAGTAACTTGCCCAGGTAATCCAATGTTGTTCAGCTCACGATGTTTACCCCACGGCGTCTCCTTCAATACTCTCGTTGGTTATACAATTTATATATAAGTTTTAAACTATTTAATTAGAAGAATCTTTTATCTTCTAATTAAATAGTTTAAATATTAAAAATTTACTTTAACACGCGGCGGCGTATTTTAGGGGTATCCTGAATTGGACGGTATCGGTCCCCGGGGTCCGACTGCTTGCATGAGCCACAGACCATATCGGACGTCGGGGTCCGATGGGAATACTTTTACGAAAGCGTTATCTTTTGATTAAAAGGGAATTAAATGAGCGTCTCAAGGGCATTATCTCTTGGTAAGGATTTACGCCATTCTTTATCGAAAATTGGACCTCGGAGTCAGATTCTAAAAAACAACATAATTTCAGCAAAGCAACATTTTCTGCACTAAAATGCAATAATCTCATTAAAACTCGACTAAATTGAGTATTTGAAGTGTTCGGACTTTAGGACATTTTCAAAATCGGCTGTTAAGAAGAAAATGTGAAATGAGAATGTGTTAAAAAACAGAAGTAGAAATAATCGAACAATTAAGAAAATCTTGACACTTGATGTTAATTGTCCAAAGGAGACAACCTAAACTAACCTTTCGAACTAAGTCGAAATTTTCAACATTCAAATTGATCAAAAGAAAGATTTAAATTTCATTTTATTTAAACTTTTATTTATTAAAAACTTACTTCAAAAATATGTGTAGAAATAAAACCATTGTGAATGTATTAAAGAAATAGGAGAGGAAGAAACTGATATAGTGGAACGAAAGGATCTGAAGCGAGAAGCTTTATATTTTTTTCTTTATGAAGAAATGCGTTTTAACAGGCTCATATAGATCGTTATATGTTAATGTTGAGAGTTTACTATTATTAATACTAATTTTTATTGATCATGTTAGTATAATCGTTTATGCTATTTTAGGTAAGCATCCAAGACATGAGGTTGGAACAAATCAGCAGACACAAACATCTTGGCACAATGTCAACTTATACATGGTCATTTCGTTCTGAATCACCTCTAGTCATGGAAAGAATGAGTTAGTAACAGTGTGCGTCACAGGTGCTTAGGCTGGGTTTTAATGGGATCAGTGTGTTTAGCTTTTTGTCGTTATTCTCTCAAACTGGGCTTTTTTTTTCTTTTCGTTCATTTCACCTTGAAGTGAGGTGTATTTGTAGTAATGTAAGGTAATGAATCTGAAGAGTTTTTTATTTTTAGCTAAATGCCTGCTAGATTAAAAAGTTATTTATGTAGACTATTTATGAACTCTGTCAACCCGGTCAAGTTTTTGGAAAGAATTTGGAACCAAACATTGCTTCGGTATTTAAACGCTAGGGGCGATTACGATTACGAAATAGACTTGTTCACACGCTCATCAAAATTTATTAAAAGAAACATTATAATTTTTGTTTATTTAAACTTGCTTCAAGTATAAGTAGAACGAACAATTAAGCAATTTAAGTACACAAAAGACGTTTGATAGTGTATTACAATGTACATAGTCAACACCCTAACCTAACCTTTAAATTTTCATTGTTTAAATTCACATATATTTATGCATAGTAAACTGTAAACAGCTAGTGAATAGTTTGTTTAACGTCACATTATGCCACTAAGGCTAATCGGACGATGCTACAGTGGGAATCCTAAATTTTGCCAATCCAGGGATTTTTTACGAGTACTTTTCATCATATAGGCTCGGGACCCCCATTTTACATCCTATTTTTCTGCATAAATTTCAATTAATGCGATCCACTTGTTCTTGAAATTTTGACGTACCGTAAAATGAGGTGACATTGTGACTAATGGGGTGACTTTGTGACAAGCCTATTTTTCTACAGTTTTTGAATTTCCCTCCATAAAAAGAATCAGGTTAGGCAATTCAGTGTACTTGTCAGTTGGTGCATAAGGTTTCAACTAAATGATAACAATCAAACATATATGAAATAAAGCACCATGGTAAATGGAATGAAAGAAGTTATAAGTGGCCAGTAGGTTGCAGCACATTACTGACTACCTGAAAGGTATACTGAATTGCTTAACCTAATTCTTTTTAAGGAGGGGAATTCAATAACTGTAGAAAAATATGCTTGTCAAAAAGTCACCCCATTAGTCACAATGTCACCCCGTTTTACGGTATATGAAAAAGTAGCCTATATTGCAAATTCATTGCAAGTGGCATTGTACATCTTCATGTTTTTTTTGTTTTTTTTGTCTTTTATCTCAGCTCGTTACAAAAACATAAATAGAAATATATAACGTAAATCAATGGCATATTCTGAAATAATTTTACTGCCGCTATATTATGCGTAGATTCGGCGGAAGTAAAGATGTTTTCCAAGGTTAATCACCAAAAATATGCGTTCATAACACTAGTAGAAGGCATTGAAAATATCGTCAAATAATTTTAAAAAAAATTAATTTTGTTGTATACCTGAAATTCGCCAATATGAATTGATCAAACTACACATTTTTCTGTACTTATACTGCAAACAATTTTCCCATAAAATTTTATTTATGGACCATGTCAGAGTAGCCATTTACTCTTGAAGAACTTTACTATTGAATGGTCTATTATTAAACTTTACGTTAATAGTAAAAAAATAACTTTTTGGATTATAAAAGAAATATATATCATCCTTTTAGAGGAAGTATTAACTTTTATTTTTATGATCCTCTGATCTCACGAAATTCTAGACCGAGTTCAGCTTAAGAGTATCCCAGGTGGGGTGACATGTTTTCAGGTTTCCTAGGCAGCGTTGAGTCACACCTGAGTCATTTACATCGATTTTTATGAACGTTTAGCCTGTTCGATTTATCATCATTCATTTATATTTTTATATAAAATTTACATGTCTGTAAGTTGTGCCAAGATCGATGAATCTAATCCGTAGTCTCTAATCTAAAAGTGTGGATAGTCAACTAGTGAACTTGTTGATTCGCAGCAGAATGCGATTAATTTTGCGTGTGTGGAAAGCCACCGAATCAGGTGCGCAGTGTAATGTCTGCATCTATCCAAAATTTAGTAACGATACAATACAAGAGACTATGATTAGCATAAATAATATAATAACGCAATATACATACAACTTGATTTTATTTAAAGGATTTTTTATTCTCAAATCTGGCATGATTTTTTTAACATTAATATTTTTTTTTTCCCTGAGGGATCATCAAATAATACTATGCCCAACGACCCATTTAGATTAAATATATCATATTTCGCCGAATACCTGATATCAGTAAAATAAATAGAATGCTGTTAAGACTTTTTAAGAAAATAGAAATAGAAAACTAAAAGTAATATTCGATTAGATATTTTATGTTAGTCTTATTATTGTTATTTTAAGGATGTAACAAGAAAACAATTCTTATCTTTAGGTTTTTCATTGCTTAAAGACAGCATAAATTTGACTAAACGAAAAAGAACAGAAAAAAATCCATTGTCCCCCCCCCTTTTTTTTTAATTACATTTCTGTGAGACTACTAGGTCGATTCTTATTGAATGATGACAAAATCATTCTTATAATAATTCTTATAATGCAAGCTTCTGATTTTATAATTCTCTATGTATTTGTTGAAAACTTCATTTAGTTACCATGGAAACAAATAACTTCCATTAAATATCTATTTTCCAAAACACGTCGAAAACTCTTTCTCATGAACAGAAAGTCTTTAATTATAAACAATGGTCTGTCAAGGCGTACTGCGCATGCATGGGTTAAACTTATTTATAGCTTGTCGGAATAGTTTCTTTTTTTTCTCCTGTATATGATTACTCGATTTTTTTATATTTTTCCGTTTCTTATTTTTAAGCATAAAGCGACATTTAATTTCTCCTTATAAACAAAAACAAAGGTACTTTATAAGAAAACAAAAAAGGCCCCTTCCCCATTTAAGCCCCCTCAGAACATTTTAATAACGGTAAAGCTTGTCTTATATTAAAGAATACTTGATTTTTATTAAGCATGACGAATTTGATCAAAATCGTTATAGCCGTTTTAAGAAAATCGAAGAAAAAAAAATTTAAACCAATCTTGTAAAACAGGTCTAGAGTTCACATTAACTAACATATTCTGATTTAACCATGTCAACATCTTACAACCATTAGTAAAACTTTTTTTATTTTAACAACAAATAATAAGCATAATATATAATAAATAAAATTGCTTAAAATTCATGGTGAAAGTCACAAGTAATCACCAGTCGTTGTTCATCAGAATTCTTCATTACCAGCCCATGCATTATTTTTACCAATTCAGTTGGACTTTTTATCAAAATACAGATATAATAAATATAGAAAAATGTAAGGTTTTTCATTATGCTTTAGCTGAAAGAAAATAACAAAAATAATTTTTAATAGATTTTTTTACACATATGTGAAATTATAAAGGGAAAGTATTGCGATCGCGATTTCCGGGTTCCATTGGAAATACACGTTTTTTTTATAAATAACCAAATCCCGCGAAGTTTTTCTTTGTGTGTGTACAGACTAGCTCAAAAACAATCAAACGCACGAAAATGAAATTGGGTATTTGAAGTAGGTAGGTATATGCCGATGACGTGGCAGCTATGATTTTATCAAAATTGAGTGTACGAAGGGGGCACTATATTCCATAAATTGTATCACATTTTTGATTTTTTTTTTTATTGATTTTGATATATTTTCTTAATAAGTACCAATTAATATCAAATTTATGTTGAAGGACCACCTAATCATGCAGATTTTTACCCGATTACTGTAACGATAGGGTGTTTTTTTCAAACTAAGAATGACCTTTTTTTTTTTTTTTTTAAAAAGAATGGTCGATGCTTTTGTATGATATTTATTATGTATTTGGTATTTTTGTAAATATGAGCTGGTGAGATTTTTTTCTTTCTATATACTATATACCTCAACAGTACCTTGCCGAGTCACCCCGGTGAGACTACTATTATTCAAATAAGTATAAATAAATAATGACAGACAATTACCCCGTCATCGACCCATAGTTCCGGCTACCTGCCAACTTGCCCCAACAGTTGCCCTGACCGTTGGGGGGGGGGGTAGCTTGGTGCCCTGGTACTGATGGTAACTAACCCCTCAGCCTGCCTGTCACTCAGCATTACCATTACATGACAACAGTTACACTCCTGTTATATAGGAGGGTGTTATATGGTCTACCGAGCAGAAATAGATCGGGTCTCCCAACCCCATGACTTCCATTCATGTTTATGCCTAATCCTTCCATCCCTTGTTAGCAAGAAGTCCATTCATTATCCCCTGAAGTCTCCGATGACAAGCATAAAAAACTGTAACTGTAATGCTCTTTGTAAAAAATGTTTATCAGCTTTAAAATAGTTGCTATTCCGTTTATCTTTGTTAAACGGATCCCTAGAGGTCACCTGTGGTGGTGAACTGGTTAGTATAGGAGACCACAGTACTAAAGGTCGCGGGTTCGCGTCCCGCGGTAGGCATAGTATTTTTTAATCGGAGTAAAAAATCCTTGGCCCTGCCGTCCCTCGGATAGGACGTAAAATGGAGGTCTTGGACCAGTACGCTGTCAGTTATTCGTTAAAGATCCCTATCCTAATGATACCTGGATAGACAAAATTTAGGACTCCCACAATAGCATCGTCCGATTAGCCTTAGTGGCATGAAGTGACGTTAAGTAAACAAACAAATAGATCCCTATACTTCGAATTACCTTGGAACCCTCGTACAAGACTAATAAGAAGGAGTGTCTTTTATCTGCCAGCCGAAGCAGTTTTCATGTTTTGATATCAATAATAATATTAATGTGTCATTAACTACTAGTCATGTAATGATGATATTCTGAATATCGTTTTTATTTGTACGCGATCACAATCTGTGAGAAAATAGTTTGTTAGCTTGATGTACTATCTGAAGTGCTATGTTCAGTATGATGATATGACAAATGTTGTTTTGTTTTTTTAGATTTTATTAAACTATGTTTGGTATTTTTGTGAGAAGTGTAAAATAAGTAATTAACCAACTTCTAAACAGGTAATTAATTACTTTTATGTTCTAATAATTAACTGTTTAGAAGTTTATCAATTAATTATTTTACACTTCTCACAAAATAACCAAACTTAGTTTCATAAAGTCTGAATCAAACAACATATGTCACATCATCATATATAACATAGCACATCAGATGTTTAAATTGTAACACTATACAGAAGTCTTCTCAGTGATATATTATGGGAAATAATGTCAAATATGTATTTAGTTTATAGATTCATTGTTAATAAGTTAGCTTATAGTTAAGATAACTAATTTATGTCATACGTTAATCTAATTCTTTTCATATGTTGCTTTTTAATTATTTAGAATTGGTTACATAACATAATTTAATTTGAATTAATACTTTCCATTATGTAATATTTTCTTTCATCTGTTTCGTTTTCTTCTATTGTAGCCCTGAGGATGTCTATAAAATAGAGGAAACGTTGGCGAGTAAAAAATAAACCTTGATTAATTTTTAAGACCTCGACGCTCACGAAATTATTTCATAACTTAGGTATAATTAAATAGGTAACTTCAACTAGGCCCGACATCGATCTGCCTCGGGACCTCCGTTTTTCGTCCTATCCGAGGGACGGCATAGTCGAGGATTTTTTACTCTCTTTAAAAAATCTTAAGCCCGCCGCGGGATGCGAACCCACGTCCTCATTATTGTAGGCTGTATGTCGCTACATCACAGGTTAACCATATTATCATGATGTACGTTGGCTTCTTGTATTGATTACTTGGATTCGATTTATATGTAAAATAAAGAGGGAATTATGTACGTACTTAAAGTATTATATTTTCTCGAAATTCTCAAAAGAAAATCCAATATAAAAGCAAAGGCAGCAATGGAAGTCCTTATATATTTATTTTTAAAACTATATTATTAATAGTCGCACTTCAAATAATTGAGATAAAAGATCTTTTTTATCAACATCTCTGGCAGTTTTCCCATCACCGTGAGATTAAAAAAAAAAAAAAAAAAAAAAAAAAAACTAATAAGGGACAAATTTTTTGAATATGTATTGGTAAATTGGAAAATTTTGGTTTTATTTGTCTTTTGTACAATTAATAAAATAATATAAATAGATGTTTTTGAAGCATTTGCTTTTTAACTCAAAATTTTACCCATTTTCTTATATATTAAAATTAAGCAAGCTCATTACATTTATCAGGGGAAAAAATGGAAAAAACCCCACATTCTTGATAGAGTTAAACAAAACCAACTTAAATTAATAAGTATAAGATAACTGTGGACGTTATTACAATTTAATCAACATATAAAAAACTTACAATTAGATTAATATACTTGTATTAAACTTGGAAATTTAAATAAAATAACATTTAGAATTAAAATTAAAAATGATTAGGTATGTATCTACAGAGAGAGAGTCAACATGAAAAGATTTTCTTAATTGTTCTATTATTTCACCTTATATGTAGTGAGCCAAGTTTTAATAAATTAAATAAAATTTTAATCTTTCTTTTGATAAATTTTAATGTTGAAAATTTCGACTTCTGTCTCTGTCCTCGGCGACCCGTGATCATGATGTGATGGATTTATATATGTATATGGGCAATCAAGTTGCGATTTAATAAGGCGGAAAATGCTATGAACCTTTCGGTAACTCAAAAGGTCTTCCGAAGTAGTGACCTTTATCTCCCACTCTTTTTATGATATATGTAGATGCGGCCCCCCTGCGAAATTATTACCGCTTCGATAGCTCTTGGGTTATCTCTTTATATTTTTTGTTAAAGAAAAAATATTTCCCCTCTGCTTTACTAAACTGTTACAAATAATGGAGGTTGGATCTTCACTTCAAGTTTAAGCCAAAGTTTATTTTACGGTGAGAGAGCAAATTTGCTCTGGGGGGACATCAAACTCTCAATAGCACCCATAGGTAAATGAGTCATTTAAGTTCTGTAAAAAATACTTGTAAAATTTGTATGTATTATTAAAACCTGTTTAAGGCCGAATATAAAAAGGATGGACGAGATAGAATATGCAAATAGATTTTTACAGGTAGATAAAGTTTAAAAACATTAAAAGAATACCCCGAGCATATGAAGGAAGAAACAGTAAGGTCTGGGGAATGGACTTCCAAGACCGAGAGAGATTTAGGAAAGTATACGGGGGGCAAGATCCTTTTTAGGTGTCTTTACACTCTACGAACCTCGAACAGGTTCTTCCCCAAACCCTGCCATATAGAGGTTCGACGAACAGCCATTTATACAAAACGTGACGTTGAGCGAACAAATATGACTGACGCACCCAACGCTAGCTTCTGATAAAGAAAAAATCTCCATTATCAATATATTTTATCTTATCTGAAAAATAAAAAAATATGAGACGGATTACTAACGGCTCAGTTGTATCACAAACAACTCCTGTCACTTGGGAAAACCCTTATCAAAAGTGACACTAGCGCTACTCCCGAACACAGGCGAACAGATGAAGTATCTAGAAACCCGAACAGTCTTCGTGAAGGCTGGCCGAGGGTAAAGTTCGTGGAGTGCAAAGGCACCTTTAGTGGAGAGGAGGAAAAGATGGGTAGGAAAAAAATGGATGGAGGTGCTTAGAAAGGAAACATGGGCGGATCCAGCCGGTTGTAAAGTGGGGGCTGCAACCCTACAGCCTGCCCCCTGGATTTGCATATCGTCTTCTTTACCTTTTCGTTCCTTTCCGAAAACTAAAATTCAACTTGCCCTGCTAATGAGAGATGAAGAGAAAGAAGGAATAAAGGAAAAAAATAATAGCCTAAAAAATAATGTGGTCCTCAACAGTAGCGGATCCAGGGAAGGGGCGCGGGGGGTGCCCCCCTGAGAATTGAGGACACTCATAAAGTATTACTATTTCTATATATAATGAGCTATATTTAGTCATTTTTCAAGTCCACTATTTGAACCCGGGGCCGGGATAGCCGAGCGTGTAGGAGCGCGACCCACTGTTGCACGCTCGAGCCGAACGGCGGCGGTTCGAATCCGCCCTGGGAGGGTTGACTTTTATTTCGTGGAGGCCCCACGGAATAAATCTCGACCCTCCCACCATGGTTAGAATAGGTTTAGCATACCATGGTTACACCTCTAGAGTAACCCCCCGTATGCCACACATGGCCAGGTAGGGGTACCGAACAAAAAAATAAAGTCCACTATTTGAAAATGAATTGTATTTAAACATTTATATATATATTTTTTTCTTCTTGGTCCTCCCCCTCCTCGCCTGTTATGCTATACGGGGCTTCCCGGGCCAGGGGAGAGGGTGGGGGATTAATGCCGAATATTATCAAATTTCCCCTGGCTTCGGGTTTTGAACTTGCTATGTTACGGTTCTCAATCAGAGGTTGCCATGGGCAACGCGTATTTTCTGACGCGTTAGCCCACTCGGCTATCCCGCCACCCAACATTTATATTAATTTACAACGTCATTATGTATTTTAAATTAGGGCCTTCATTACTAATGAAATGTAAAACAAAAAAGTGCGGCCCCCCTCAGAAAATTTCTGGAACCGCCCCTGGTCCTCGACTGGCTTTTAAAGCGATAAAGAAATAAAAAATATTTATGCACACGTTTGCTTAAAACTATCTAGAATGGTCCGCTTTTCTAAGCAGTACATTATTGGTATTTTTCCTACATTCTTTAGTACTTGGATCACGAAACGCTCTGATAATGATTCGGAAGATTTTCTCTTCGTAGAGTATCTATCGAATTTCAAAGTGTTATATCAGTAGTATATATATATACATAACAAATTGTGGACCCTTGAATTAGGACTTTATCAGAAGAATTTTCGGAATTTTAGTATTAATTAAAGACATGGGCGGATCCTTCTGGTTGTAAAAGTGGGACTGTAGTCCCACACTCCTTCCATTTGATCTGCCAATGATAGAAGAAGGCTCTATTTAAACTTGTTTGTTTTCCGGTTTCTGACCGATTTACATTTATTGTGTTCAATAATTTATTTTTATTTATATTTACTATAAATAAATTAAATAATTAATAATAAAATATGCAAAAGTAATTGTCTAATCAACTGTGTAATTCCTCAATTTCAAGGAACAGTTAACGCATAGTTAATTTTCGGGCATTCATTAGTTAACGTTGCTTTGTCACGCGACGATCGATTTCTTGTAACGGGTGTCATTAAGTCTGTAAATCAATTCTGATTTATTATCATTATCACTATGGAAGAATTAAATGCTATTGCTGTACCCGCCTATAATTGTTTGTTTTAAATGATTATAAATAAGAATTTATCTTCATTTTTTCCACAACAAATATTTATTTACTACATCATAACATTGTTAACGTTTGTAATAGATTTTACAATACCATATCAATATGACATATAGAAAACGCATAATAGTGTATTTTAGCATACATGTATTTTAGGCATTGATATGGGATTGTAAAATTTATTAAAGACTATCAATCATACAATTGAGAAATTGTTTATTTTTTGAGAATGGATACACAGCCCCGAAACGTTAACAATGTTATGATGTAGTAAATAAATATTTGTTGTGGACAAAAGGGAAGATACATTGCTAATTTATTTAAATTTAGAAGAAAAGAAAAATTATTTGTTTTGTTTTTTTAAATAACGATATAAGTATAATAAAATATTTAATTGAATATACTCAAGTAGGTTCTCAAGGTAAGAACTTTTAAAAAATATTTTTACATCAGCAAATTAATTTATAATCACCTGCTATAATTTTTAGCGTCTATTAAGTACATAGTATAATAACCTTCAGGATTTTATGCCTTAAATTAAACATTTTATAATATTTGTTTTAATTTTAATTTTATGGCATATTTATTTTAAAAACGAAATAAAATAAGTACAATCACAATTTTTATTGCGTTAGTAGAGGTATCGTCGGTTAAACTACCAAACCACGACCATCATATTTTCTCTTTCCTCCACTATTTAGCTAAACATATTAACTAACCTTGATTTTTATTTTTACTGGGACCGTTTTTGACTAATGTAGATACAACTAAAGCAGAAATTTTGTTCCGAACACGTAGGATAGAGAATTATTAATTTTCTTTAATTATTTGTATTTGTGTGGTTACGAACTTCAGAGCGATATATGATAGTTTTACTGGATATTGCAATATTTTATTTTTGATTGATTTTGGGTGACTTTTCTACTTTACTCCCCCTATGATTACTTGTATGGAACAGTTACCTTGGAGGTTTCTTTCAAATTATTACACATGATCAATAAATATGAATTCATTGTAATAAAGTTAAAAGGTTAAGTGCATATATTTCTCATTTATTGTTTAAAAGTTAATAATGAACGGATTTGAATTGTATTCATACCTCGGAAATGATAATAAGAAAGCATTGCACAAGTTATAATACATACAGCTAGGAAGTATCAGAACAACCACGACATGAAGCTTCTTTTTAGTGAAAAAAGAGGATTTCGTTGGCGGTGTTATAATTATAAATGTCGTCGTTATAAATTATGATAATTTGTATGGAGAAGGAGAGGATTTATTCAAGGTTTTGTTTAAAAAAAAAACAATGAATTTTATACTATTTAATTCATTTGACAAGTGTAATTTGTATTTGGTTATGTATTAATAAAATAATTTAAATATACATGTGTTTTTTTATGTATGATTAATTAAAAAGTAACAGATATAGAAAGTAATCATAGGGGGAGTAAAGTAGAAAAGACCCGGGTTTGGACATATTTATTTATAGTTATGCGGTTTTCTAAGGAAGCCATTGTTAAGGACGACTGAAGTAAAATCAGTAGCAAGTTATTAAATTTTCAACAATTTTTATAAATTTCATCAAGATTACTTTCCGAATGCAAATAGTATGAGAACAGAAGGGTACTAATTCATGATAAATCGTATGCAAATATGCGTTACAGGTGTATTTTAATTTTATCAGAACTGTATTATATTTTTAAAAAGATAAATAAAAGAATCATTCGCAATCATACTTGCGCTATTTTAAAAGGTTTCTGATTTCAGGATAACATATATTCAAACTATATATGTAATTATAAATGCGTACATATTCAACGAACTAGTGAGTATGTTTCGTTAAATATATTTATGATGAGTAGACATGGGCCTAAAGAATATGTGCTGTATCAGATTGATCGAACGTGACAGGAGAATAACCGAAGCTTGTCACGTTACGTAAGTAACGAATACTTGACAGTACAATAGAAACTGTTACACCCGTTTTACATGCTTCTTCTCAACTATAAATTGTATTCGTCATCACGTTCTTCTTTGGTTGTGATATATCATCGTATCCCCGAATCCCGTGAGTAGTGACATATGGGTTTTATCGAAGTACCGATACCTAAACAATAGTTTCCGCAATCATTCGTTATATTGTGTACTTAATGTTAAAGGAACCGTCAAAAGTATTGCTTATCATGGCCAGATACAATAGCTTATTTGTTTACTTTTTAATATGAACGGTTTTTACAATTAATGAATGATTGGAGGCATGAATCATTTTAAGTTTACAGCATTGTATGAATGTTCGATCAACCTACCGAAAGAAAAAATAAATAAAATCAAACCAAGGTCGCGGGATGGTCTTGCAGTTAGTTAGGTCTAGGATTTTTTAAAGGGAGTAAACAATCCTTGGCTATGTCATCCTTCTGAGAGGAAGTTAAATGTAGGTCATGAGACTGTACGATGTCAGGTACTCCTTAAAGATCGCTTTTTTAATTATACCCGGATATGCATAATTTAGGACTCCCACTGTTTTGTCCGATTAGCCTTAACTTTTATTAATCATATAAATCGAACAAATATTGCACAAAGTCATTCATTTTTACATTATATTGTTTTATTATTGATATAAATATAATAAAGATGCCCCTACCTCCTGAAACACTATACTAAACTATACAAAAAATCCTAAAACGAAATATTGGAAATTGAAAAAAAAAAATTGTTTAAATTGATAATAATTGATAACTAAAATTATTTTTAAATAAATTTTAAATTAGTGGATAAAATTGTTTAAAAAATTGTTGCTATTCTAACAGCGCTTTTATCTAGTAATAGTTTTTGATCTTAATTAGTAAATCTATTTTTTTTTTTTTTTATGTTCAATTGTAATTTTGTACGTTTTGTTGTGTATATTTTAATACTTATATTTAAAAAAAAAAGTCATCGGTGACTCATCTCCTGGACGTATAAAAATGAAAGAGTCTGTTTGCGAAGACCATATCCAGTTACTTTCACGACGCGACATCCAGTTACTTTTAGTAAACAGCTACTTTCAACAATCTGTAGTGGTTACAAACAGTGTTAACCTTAATCTGTAATTTCAGTGATAATAAAAATGGGTCTTTTGAAATTAGCTCAAGACATTTCTGACAAAAACAAGGCATTTCAGTCTTTGTCAGAAAATGAAATATTACATAGAACAAGGGTGTGTTCTATTATAAATAAATATTCATAGATGAAATATATTCTTGTTATTCTCATCTAGGCCATTATTTGCAAATACAGGTTATAAATATTGTAATCAAAATAAGGGTAAAGGTACTGAAGAGCGGCTTTTCAGTTAAAAAGGGCCAAGATTAGCTTTATTAGATACCAGCATTCAACGCCCGCTGCTCTTCAGAAATAAATAAACCCCCAAAAGGGTCCTTGTTAGTGGAGGACTGTAAAACATGTTGGCTTTGCCCAGGAGTAACACTAGTAACTTGATTTATTTTTGTATTAGAGAGAAATCTTCAGGTTTACGACGACGACCATGTGACAGGAAAAAAGCAAGCCCATGATTTCCATTGCCCTCGCTATGACCCGCCAACACAATCTTAACTTAGATGACAGGATCTTGTCGCATTACAGAATAACAAATTTCGGGACTATCAATATTTTACTTTGCTTATGTATACTAATAAGAAACTAAAGAGGGAGAGCAGCAGGTTACCAACCTATTCTCAGTGCCAAGGGAACGAAAGGGTACAACTTCTGAAGACTGGCTGATGGGCGTGGCCTGTTTTGAGAAGTTATGTGACCGTCATGTTATTGAACTCCCATCGCCTTTATTTAAATTAAAATGTGCCTTGATTGGCTTTAATAGAATCTAGCTTTCGACTCCCGCTCGCTGCGCTCGCCCTTCAGATATAAATAAACCCCCAAAAGGGTCCTTTTCAGTGGAGATCGGGCCTTGATTTGAAGCTGCACTTCAGTAGTAGTGCCAAAATAAGTGTTTAAAAGAAGTAACTGTTTACTAAAAGTAACTAGATGTCGCGTCATGAAAGTAGCTGGATGTGTTCTTCGCAAAAAGACCCAAATGAAATTATATAAGCAGTATATATATCGTAAATAAGCAGTAGATATTGATCTTAAAATATATTATTTTAATTAATGAACCTTTTTAATGAATCTATTAGTATAAGAGTCCTTTCATATCCCACCAGTCAAAGAGCCCTTATGATGAACTAAAATTTGGGCCGAAACGTAGACAAAAATAAAATATGTAATTCTCACATATTAGTGCTATTTATGACCGCGTCCCCAACCGTTATTTCTACTTTACATCTACGGTCAACTTTTCTGAACTTTTTTGTTCAACGTCATCCCAATTCTAAAAAGGGAATCAATAAAAAGAAATCCGTTCGTCCACGCATTTGACGTTTTTTAAATCACTTGAAAAATCTTATTGGACTGTTAAATGTAGGATTAGAATCAACACCTTTCAACTAACAAAAAAGAATACAATAAGACAGACTTCTGCTGTCCCTTTTGCTAGTCTGCCAGCTACCTGGATTTATACAGTTTTGGATTGGCACTGCTTTTTATACCTTTTTTTTTTTTATACCGACTCCTGCGCAGGTAAGCTACCTTTTCTACGCTTCATCTGTTCACCATTCGATGCCTCAACTGTCTCTATAATATAGTTCTCCGTTTTATATTTTTCCACCGTTCTCAAAATAATCACCTTCAAACTTATAAATAAAATCATTCTAGAGTTGGTTTCCCAAAAAAAAAAAAAAAAAAAAAAAAATAGTTTAATCATATGGCAAGTTTTTAAAACGTACAATTTAACAAAAATGAGCGAATAAGGGTCTGGCCACACATGTCCGCACCGTAGCAATAATACAGGTTATGTTCAGAATATTTTTAATTTAACTTACATATTACCTTTAGTTATGCCTAAAGTGGCCTGTGACTGACATGTGTGGCTTGAACTTGAGACATATCTAAAGGTAATATGTAAGTTAAATTAAAAATATTCTGAACATAACCTGTATTATTGCTACGGTGCGGATCCGGTGCGGACCTTAAGGGTCTGGCCACACATGTCCGCACCGGATCCGCACCGCAGCACTAATATAGGTTATGTTCAGAATATTTTTAATTTAACTTACATATTACCTTTAGTTATGCCTAAAGTGGCCTTTGTCTGACATGTCTGGCCTGAACTTTAGGCATAACTAAAGGTAATATGTAAGTTAAATTAAAAATATTCTGAACATAACCTATATTAATGCTACGGTGCGGATCCGGTGCGGACATGTGTGGCCAGACCCTAAAGCGTTCATATGTTTTGGTTGATAGTTGGATAGGTAGTTGTAAGTCTGTATATAGGTGTTACTTACGTCCCTTGGAGCGTTTGTTATTAGATAAAAAATTTTAGATTGAAAGGTTCGTAATTTTTGTCAGTCCGTCTTTTTAGCTGAGTTGAAAATCTCTGGGGCTTATGTCCAAATGGGTGTAAGTTATTAGGGGTATTTATTCAGTTTCTGTCTAATTTTCAATCAAGAAGATTCGTCAAAATGAGAGTAGAATAGTTTTATTCCTAATTTAGGACATCATTTTTCATTTTGACTTGTGGGTCTCTATCATGTGGGACATTGATATAAATAATTAAATATTGCATTCTATGGATTCATTTCTGTCCTAGACTTATTTTAATTTAATATTTTTATAGGATGTATCTATTGACCACATGAATAATCCAGTAAACGATAGTCTGAATTTTCGCCTGAAAAATATAGGTTAAATAAATGGAATTATTTATGACCGAAATTGATTTAATTCCATTTAAGGAGATGGTTTTCAGTCCTGGTGGAGGGTTAAAAAGTGTGTCAAAAAGTCGGTCATATAAATCACTATTTATTTATATGACCGCATTTATAACTTTTTTCGACCGCAATCCGGACGATACTTTACTGTAATAATTTTTATCCTCCTGTTTTTTTTTTTTTTTTCAGCTCAGCAGAAAAACCTGAGCCGAAACGTTTTCCCTCATTTGCCTCAAACTTCTTACTTTACTTTCCTCTGAAGAAAATACAAAGTGGAAAAAAGAACCCCGTACTTTGTTTTTAGTTCTTTCGCTGGGGAAAACCGAAAACTTCGAGGCCTCTTGCCCAACAAACCACCTGCAGGGCTTCCCTAAATCTTGTTGAATTGCTTTATTCCATTGATCGGACCTACTTTCTTACCTCCCTCTCAAAGCCACTTAAAGAGGTTTTGAATATTACGTAAGATTGAGTAAAGATGCGTAATGTATGATATTCTATATTTGTCTATTTTAAATCCTTCTGAAACTGTTGCAACACAATTACGATACGAAAAATTATATTTCACAGTGTCAGACAAACAAAAACAGCTCTATTTATTAACATAGTTATAAAAAGTAACTACTATCGACAAAAACAGTTACAAGAAAGTAACCTTATGATTCCATCTTTAGAGCAAGCCGAAGACTGTAGTCTGCTGCTTCTTATATTTAGTGCGAAAGGGAACATTCTAGAATGGTTTAGAAGATCCAGAACAGGTACTAAAACAGTCATGTAACTGTTCCAATGAAAAGTCTAGAATTCTTAACAATTTAACAGACAAAATTATAGGATTTTCGCAATAATTACATATATGCCTAATAACATTAAATATATACCTACAGTTCGACCTCCTGAATATCGACCTATCGATGTTAACTTATCCCATTTTTATAAATGGGAAAAATGAACCTAACATTGGAACTAAAATCATCTACATTTATTTCACACAAACGCAACATTGTACATAAATAAAATGGTGGAAAATAATTGACCGTAGGTATAATGGAAAATAAATGGTTAGAGGTGCGGTCAATATAAGTAGGACATATATGTGACATTCACATATTTTATTGTAGCCGACATTCCGACCTTTTCGTCTTCCAACTGTCGAAGAGCCCTGATGACGACCTAAAATTTGGGTCGAAACGCCGGCTACAATAAAATATGTAAATCTCACATATTTGTACTATTTATTTTGACCGCACCCTCCAATCATATCCTGTTTATTTTTATGTATTTTTTCTTCCGCAGACTTGGACTCGGAAATCGTTTAAAATTTGTTGCGCGGAATTCTAAATCCACTAGCAAAATCGAAAGAATTCTTTCAGGTTTATCTTCTTCCCAGTTTTAACATGTTGTTATTTCACAGAATTAACTACTTTCGCGGAGTCATTGCTAACAAATGCTCGACTGAATTACCTAAGAGTGGCGGGTGTATGCAAAGGAAAAAGTTAAAAAAATCACTGAAAAAGTTCAAATTCAAATAGAAATTTCAGATAGAAAATTCAAGTTAGCAATTTCATTTCGAATTATAGACATGACGACTTTCATCTTCTTCGAAACATGATGGGCCATGTTTCGGGATGCAATCGATTTTATTAAGGTGAAATTCGAATGTGAAACGATTGGCGATTTCACATTCAGTTCGACATATATTAGTAATCCAGTTAACGAAGTTCGACACATTGAGAGTTGACTGTAAATATATGCATATGAAAAATTTTACAGGATTAAAATAATTATTTAAAAGCTTCTTAAACGGGAATCCCTGATGGAATGAAAAATAACTACAATGCAACTATCTACATTACCATTACATATTATAATTACCATTAGATTATATTACCTATTATACTACACTTATACTTACCTACACTTATACTACCTAAACTTATAATTACCATTACATTACATTACCTTTATACTACATTACCATTACACATTATAATCTCATACAGGAGAGAAATGACTAAAATTCTCCCACTGTAATAGAAGAGGATGTGAAGCTGAGACAGTGGCATTAGTGTAAAGATGCAGGCTTAGAGTTTAGGCGGTCATTACGCAATTAGAGCTGTTTGACTCAGTCTGCCTCTGCTCTCATAGAGATGTCACATATGAGTCGCTGTATTCTAAATCTGCTTTCAGAATATTCAGTGTATTCCCCATTCTATATCTAGTAAATCGCAATTGAAGGATTTATTTTTATTATTTCAGAAATGATAAATAATATGAAAATAAGTTAATCTCCTTCTACTGGAAGACTGAGAAAGAGAATAAAAATAAAATTGATTATGAAAGGAGATTTTTCAATGTGCTTAAAAGCAAAACGTATTTAAAGCCATGCGAGATAGTAGAAATCTCCTGTGGACCAAACATGGAAATTATAAATCGACCCAGGAACTTTAAGAAAAAAAGGAGTGAGTTTTCCCTAGAGATAAAATTAAAAAAAAAAAAATTAATTTGAAAGTAGGTGACAATTTTAAATTTTAAAATTTTAATTTGAATGTTCTTAACGGGGTCATCGGTAGTGTAGTGGTTAGCCTAGCAACCTACAATACTAAAGCTCGCTGGTTCGCGTCCCGCTGTGGCCCTACGATTTTTTAAAGGGCGTAAAAAATCTTTGACTATGCGGTCCCTCGAGGTATAGACTAATTATTTGTATATGTTTTTTTTAATCTAGAACCATCCAGCTTCAATAAAAGACCAGTTATGGCGAAATTAAGCATAATGGTGAATGTCAGTGATTTATTGAAGCTGGATGGTTCTAGATTTGAAAAACATATAAAAATATATATAAAGACCAGTTATGGCGAAATTAAGCGTAATAGTGAATGTCAGTGATAAAAAAAAAAAAGAACTCAAATCAAATTCATCATTCCGCCATGTTTGAGCGCCATTTTGGGTTTGTGCGGCCACTTTTTTTCTGGGAACATTGGCTTTTTCTTTTACCACAAGGAACAAAACACCATAACTAATGGCTTTTCATTAAAAATTAGGTATTCTTTCCCCTTGTCCCTCACATACATAGTGAATGTTTAAAAAATTGAGTAAATTAAATTATAGTCACCTATCCTAATGGAATTAGCTATGTACCCAGGGATGTACTGTGGTTGGTCACAATAAATTAATTTATTTTATTTTGTAAACATTTACAATGTATGTGAGGGGCAAGGGTAAAAAAAAAAAATACCTAATGTTAATTTTTATATAAATTTTTTTTAATTTATGGAAGAATATAATTTCCAATCACATTTCAGCATAGAGAATGGCCGAATAGCCGAGACTTATGCTAATATAAAATAAATACTTTGTGTTGAAACTAAATTAATGGCCACCATTAATACCACGTTAAATACATTTAAAATATTAGTGCAGAGAAATAAAATAAATATAATATAATCAAAAGTTTGGACAACTAACTGGTAATAACAGTTGGAAAGATGATCATTAGGAATTATAAAAAATATAATTAGTATGTGTTAGAAATGTAATCTTGCTTATTCCATGTGTTCTCAACATACTTTTTTTATTGAATTATTTTTTGTATATATTCATCATTATACACCTTTGTTTCGTATTAATGTATATCTTGGTAGTTGATGCAAATCATATTTTTCATAATTTTAAAGAAAATTATATATGTATTATGATTAGTAATTTTTTTTTTTTTTTTGGAAGAAACTAAAACCTTTGGTAGTTGAATAATTTAGAATGCATTAGATAGACTATTCTGAAGCGTGCTTTTCAAAGGCATTCGTCCTCTATTAGGGAGGAAATGTAGGAGCGATAAATATGATTTGTTCCGCCTGCAATGCGCTGCCGGTAACTCGAAAACGTTCAACACTGATAAAGTATGCTCAACAGCCACATTAGGAAATCTTTAGCATGTTCTAGTTTCATGTATATTTTCATATTAAATTTTATTTAGGCAAAGTTTTAATCAAGTAGGTTTTATGAGTTTTACATTTAAATTTTACATACATGTCACACATAAAAACCAGTAAATTTTATCCCAATTAAATATCTACATTTGGTCGATTTGGTCATAATCTGTAGCCAGTATTATTTTTTTTTCTTTTAACGAAAAAAATTTTTTTTTTCTGAAAAAAAAAATCTTTTTATATTGTTAGTTTTAATAATATTAATATGAACTAGAATCAACCTTCAAACAAACACGCTTCTAAGTGATTGGTTGATGCATTCTAGAGATTTCGTTCTGCAGATTGGGTTAATGTTCGTAAAATTAATGTAAAAATTGTAAAATTAATGTTCGTATTTTAAGGTAAAAAAGGTGTATTTTTAGGCTTTCCTTAACCACTACACCGGAAAAATATACAAATCACTTATTTTACCTTCGATTGCAAGTTATAAGCGCGAAACCGCGGTTTTTGCGCGAAAATCAAAATGGTCGAGGTTTTTAAATGGTGTCAATATTTTCAGGTTTTCAAGGAGAACATTTTCGGTCCTATCATTTTTTTCGATTAACTCCTTCGTTTGCGAGTTCTAAGCGAAAAACTGCAATTCTCAACGAAAACTTCAAAATGGTCGCAGGGCTTTTTCGAAGGTGTCATTTTTTTTCAATCTGTCGAGACGAACATTTTTGGTTATATTAATTTTTCCAATTGTCGTCTTCGTTTGCTAGTTACAAGCAAAAACATGTGATTTCAGTAAACAGAATGAGCGCGCTCGCTTTCCGTGAATCCAACATGTGTATTTGCATACGTATGCGGCATTTTCCAGGGCTCTTTCAGTGACAACAACAAAACAAACCCATCAACAAACAATCACAGATGACCATATCTTAACCTCAAACATAGTGATCAAAGAGGTCCTGTAAACACGTAAATACTATGTAAATATGCAAATACCCTAAACTTATGTTTTAAAAAATAAAAAATCCACAATTTAAACACATCTATTGTCTACTTCAACCCTCACCTATGCCCATGACGCACTAAATACGTTCTATACGATACTAAATATACGATGTGTATATTGTAACGATATTAAATATTACGTAAATATTTAATTATATACAAATAATTAAGTTGGATTTAAGTAGGTTAGAGTGCGAATGCTGCTAGTATTGTATAAATTTGACTTTATCAATTATTCAGTATTTAATAAACGTACACAAAAAACTTTGTTTAGAAAAATTTCTTTTGAATAATAAATATATTATTATTAATAATTTATTTTGTGTTATTTTCATTCTGAATATTGAGTTTGATAAAATAATAAAAAAAATAAAATACATGGTTGTGTATTGATAAGTTATTAAAAAAAATTAATTCGTGAAGTGGATGAAAAGTTGATCTTCGTGAAGTGGGATGACACTTTTGAAGTGGAATGAATTCATTATATGAAGAGGCTCCACTTGAGTGGTGATGACAAACCGCCTAGCCATTCATGTTCGTCCCGAATTTTTTTTTTTGTTGGTTGATAGCTGATATTTAGTGTGGCTTCTATTTCTGTTTTTTTTTTTCTTCTAAATAAATGAATATTATGATTTATTCGATGGAATAAATAATTGTTAAAGTGAGAAAATTATTGAGGTATCGGCATCGAAACTTTGGAAAAAATCTTCTCTTCTAATCTCATCAACGAATCATGTAAATGAGAAAAGAGGATAGCTTATGAATTTAACTGTTTTAACCAATGCATTTCTCATTTACATGTAGATAAGTTGAATCATTAAATAAATGGTAAGTCCATAAGACGATGTCCTGTCCGTTGAACTATCGATTATTCGGAAAAATTTTTACAGTCCCTCTAAGAACGACTTACCCACAGTTAGACTTACAGAACATTGTCTGATGGACTTATCATTCAGTCAATGATTCAACATACTTCCAAGTAAATGAAAAAAGAGGATAGCATGTAAATTTAACAAATGGAGTTTTCATTTACATGTAGATAAGTTGAATCATTGAATGAGGATAAGAGGATGTTCTGTCTGTCGAAATCTCAATAAGTTAAACGATTTTTCAAGGTCACTTATGAAGAGATTACTAAGATCGACTTACCTACATTTAGACTAGCAGAACATTGTCTTATGGACTGATCATTCATTCAATGATTCAAATTATCTAAACCTAAGTGAGAAAAGAGGATAGCTTATGAATTTAACTGTTTTAACCAATGCATTTCTCATTTCCTTGTAGATAAGTTGAATCATTGAATGAATTTATGATAAGTACTACAGACGATGTTCTGTCCGTCGAAGATCGACTTATCAAAAGTTAGATATAAATAGATAGATGATCATGTTTTATTATATAGTAAAGTTATATAAAATAATATATTACAATAACTACACACTATGACAATGCTTAATACCGTCTGCGGGAGTTGCCTCTTTAAACATCTTAGGATAGAATAAAATAAGATAATAAAACAAATTTACAAACTCTGAATTAAAAAATAAAAAACTTCAAAATCAACATAGAAAAGATACTTTAATACACTTTACAGATAGTCTATTATTAATCTAAAATTTAATTAAAATTAAAATCTGAAATTTAAAAATTCCGAAAATTTTCTGTAGCTTCAAACAAATTTCATAAACCAATATAGCCTGCGCCAATCCTTCCCATTTAAAAACTCTAAAATTTGTCGTTTACTTAGCTGATTAGAGCCAAAATATTGGTTTCTATAAGAATTGAAGATATGGCACATGGCTACTATGTAATATGTATCTTCATCCTCATTTAAATTACACATGGAGCATGTATAAACAATGTCCTCCAACTAAGGTTTACGATTGAATTTATACAATTCACCTCTTGTTTTAAATATTGTTTGAATTAAATCCATATTATTTTTATTGTTAATGTAACTTACTTTAAAATCTAATTGTTTGTACTTTAAATGATATTAAGTCGCTAAGACCGATACCATCTACTCTTTTCTAAAGAATTCTTTGGCTTTACCTATTTCTTATACATTTGGTCACGCCAACATTCCACTGTTGCAAATCAACTACTAAACTGCATTCCAACATACTTGCTAGTTTTTGCCATTCCTTAAACCAAAAATTATATTCTGATTTTATACATTCCAGAGCCATTACATAAGGGAGTCGTGTACAGTTGCAGCTCAGTATTTCTCAAATGTAATTTACATGCAACTTCAAGGAGTTGTGGTACAATAAATTTCTACCTGTCTCTAATTACAAAATATAATTAGATGTGTTAGGTGGTAGAAGAAATAGCTTTTTAAAAAAAAATTTGTAGACCCTCGAACTCCTGATAATTATAATTATGATAGACTTAAGCTCCATATAATAATACCGAATGAACAGCTGAGTTAAAGAGATTATACTTTTCACTAATGGGCACCTTATTGTTGCAAAATACATCTAACCAAACACTGTTGATGACTAGTTTGGCGGATTGCACTTTCTCTTTTAAGTGATCTTTCAGTGAGAGATTATTAGTAAGTGAGTTACCTAAATATTTATATTGCTTCACAACCTCAATCTTCTCCCCTTGATATAACCATTTGTATTTAAACCTATCTGCCCTTCCTTTGGCTTTTTTTTAATAACATTATTTTTGTTTCGCTATTATATCTGCAAGCTTGGTTGGTGTGTCTGAAATCATAACTATACCATCCGCGAACATTAACTCGTTTACTTAAGTGTGGCCAACTTTTATCCCCCCTCCTATTTCTTTTCCTAAATCAAAATGCGCAGAGGAAATATCCTAACCAATGAAGGTCTACTGAGGTGCGATTATTGCTAGTTGAAAACTTTTACCAAAAGTTAGATATATAACGTTATATGGTTATAAAGTTCTTAGCCATCTTTGCTAAGAAAATATAAATTGTTTTCATAATTAACTACTTAAAGTTTGTGGAATCTTTTAAAGAATGGGATTCGGGTGATCCAAAAAATAGTACGCTACCTACCCCTAAGGAAATTCCATGATCTGCTGCTAGCTCGCAATTATTTAAGTTCTGTTATGTAGTAATTAGTTATCGTTAGATAATTAATTTATAATTTTTAATCTATTTTAGTAGAAGATAAAAGATTCGACCACGGCCGGGAATCGAACCCAGGTCCTCTGCATCTACGTCGCAGCGCTCTTACCACTGAGCTAACCGTGAGTCCGTTCCGATCGTGATCGAATCTTTCTCTTCTGTGATCCCTCCCTCCAGGTCTCGCCACATTGTAGCGAAGTACCGAGGGGGCTGAACAATTGTCCAGAAATTTAAAATTTAAGTTCTGATACCCTTTACGAGAACTGATATTGTCTACAAACCAGGCTTGTAAATAAAGCGTAGCTATAACCATCTACTACTTCCTGAAATTTTCTTGCACTATATAATTTATCGCATAAACCACTTTGTAAATTGGGTTCACAGTGCGAATAATAAACGAGCAATTCTTCGCATTTTCCCCTCAAAGCTATCTATCCTCTTAAAGACTAAAGGGACCGTCAAAGGCAGGTTGGGTGGCCTTTGTACAGGAAGTCGGAGAGGGGTAGGCGGAAGTGGGACCACTCTTGTGTGCAGTCCTGCCACCCTTAGCTCCGAGCGGAATTGTGTGTGCCTAACTGGGGAATAATGTCCGCTCGATAATTTTATGGCTTTTATTTCCGACCGCCCTCTCTTCTCTTTGAGGAGGGGGGGGGGGAGCTTTTCTCTATTCACCGCGGCAAAGCTACAAACGGATCTCGTTCCCATGTTCTATTAATCACTAATTGAAACCTGTTTCTTTCAACCAATCTTCTCCCCCTTTTTCTTTTTAATATACCTCGTCGAAAACATTTCACCATTTGCCCTAAAGTTGTATTGAATAATTTTCCACATGCTCCTGTTTAAAAGATCCGCTAAGCATGACCCCACTTGGTCAAACGTCTAACTTTGAATCTTAATTCAAAACTTAAAACGATATGAAATCGCTCAAAGTTAGCGCCTACTTACATCTCAGACAAACGCTCATGCCAACCAATCTAGTACAAAAGACTCATTAAAGGTCTGGCCACACATGTCCGCACCGGATCCGCACCGTAGCAATAATACAGGTTATGTTCAGAATATTTTTAATTTAACTTACATATTATCTTTAGTTATGCCTAAAGTGGCCTGTGTCTGACATGTGTGGCTTGAACTTTAGGCATAACTAAAGGTAATATGTAAGTTAAATTAAAAATATTCTGAACATAACCTGTATTATTGCTACGGTGCGGATCCGGTGCGGACATGTGTGGCCAGACTCTAACACGTTCACACCGGGGCTGTAATTCATGCTCTTTGCCCATTGGCGACTGAACTTAATGATTTTCTCTCTATCGGATGGGTGTTACTCAAGGGCGTTATGCAATATTGTTAATCCAACATTAATAAGATAAACAATACAATCCTACCTCGTTATATATCTCCGTGGAAAGTTTTGTGATTGAATAAAGTGTCCGATGCGGCAGTCTAGTGTGAGCCACCAGTGGTACACGCCGGTGTGAACGTGTTAATATGACAGTAATAAGATCTTTTTGGACTTTTTTTTTGTCCACCTCTACCTTGTTTTTGATGCTCTATGGTGTTTTATCGGGCCATTATTAAATGTCCCACAGTTCCGAGTTTTGAACTGTCTTTGGGTTGAAGAGGCAACGCCTATTTCCTAACGCATTAGCCCACTTGGCCAGCCTGCCCCGAATTCAGCATTGTGGCTCCACCAAACCATAAAATTCCTCCCGCATCCAATCTTCCTAAGTTAAGTTAGCTTCCAGAACTTCTTAGTTAGAAATACTAGTTAAGTGCGACCAATTGATATCTCTCTCCGCATGCCTTTCCCTGACATTAGTTTTTCTTTATTTATTATCCATTACATTTACATAAAGCAAGGACTTAAAATTCGTTTGAATGTTGTAATATTTTTTCTTCGTATCTAAATTCTGTCACTATATAGTAAGAATTACCAAAAAATATTTATTTTTTTTTTGACTTTAATTATTAATTCGCACCTGTCTGCAAAGTGCGGACCATCAGCGAATGTGATGGCGGTAAAATGAAATAATGACATGTCAGGCATGAGGAAAGAAAGCACCCAACAGCACCCCCTTCTTGGCTTGAGTCAATTACCTTGGCTGTCTAAGAGAGCAGATCCCTCATCCAGCGCCTTTTTAGTCTTCTCGTATCCATGCGAATGTCAACCATATTGCTTATTAAACTGTTGGGATGTCCGTACAAATTACTAAAAAATCGGTTGTAAAGTGTCGTTATGTGTTGGTCGACTGTCGGCAGATGGAGGTCAGTATGTAAAGTGTAGTTAGTCACGTACCAAGGTGCTTTTGTGATGAGTCGTAACAATTTTGATTGAAATGTTTGAAGTTTTTGTAAGTGAGTCTTTTTAGCTATGCCGAATATCTGTGAGGAATATGTCCATATGGGTTTGAGTAAGTAAGTGTACGTATTTAATTTTTGTTTCAGTTTTAATTTTGAAGATTTAGAAAGTAATGGATACAGAAGTTTAAGTCTTTTGGTAAGCGTTCTTTTTTTTATTCAAAAAATATTTAAATTTATTTTTATTGAAACGTACAAATGTTTTTAAAATAATAGTTATTTTTAACAAAATTTATTTATTTACATATGTTAGCTTGAGACATTTTTATTAAATTTGCCATCTACTTGCGTAATAAGCAAATATGCTGACATGAGTTATAATATGAACGAATGAAAAACACTAAACACAAAAAAACAAACACACACAAAAGAAAGAAATTAACAAACAAATGAAATACAAGAATAAATCAAAATCGAATAAGTTGACAAGTGTAAGAGAAAACTGTAAGATATCTGTTTAATGCAGAAAATCTCTTGGCCGGATTATGAGGATTTGTGGGAATGTGTAGAGCTTGTGTTAGTGGGTTGGAATTTAGAGTAAGTCTGTCATGAAAGTTACGGTAGCATTCTGTGGCTGTTTCTTCGACGTAAGGAATGTCAAGGTCAGTGTGTAAGGTCTCATTGGTGACATAAAATAAATAAATCTAGTAAATAAGATAGTAATTCTATTCTATTCATTCTGCACGACAACCCGATGCCGAGTCTTGGCCTCCTGCAGCAGCCTCCACCAGTTGTTCCTATCCTGTGCTGCCGCCATCCAGCTGCTCACTCCCAGCCTGGCATCACCAGCCACACAGTCACTCCATCGCAGCCGAGGTCTTCTACGTCTTGTTCCGTGTATTACTTCAGTAATCATTTTCTTCGGAATGTCATTTTCAGCCATTCGAGCAACGTGCCCAGCCTATGTCAATCTATTTACTTTCATAGAATGAATCACATCTGGTCCCTTAAGTGGTTTGTCTGGTCCTTAAATGGTGTGTCCATACCTGATCGACCAAAGATTTTACGCAGAACCTTCCTCTCAAAGACCATTAGATTCTGCTCGTCAGTCTTGCAGATAGGCCATGTTTCTGAACCATAAAGGAGTATCGGCCGGATTATTGTTTTATATAATAAGATTTTTGTGTCTATGGACAAAGCACGGCTCCTAAAATGTTGGACGAGACCATAATAACAACTATTGGCACATAGGACTCTTCGCTTAATTTCTGAATCCACAACATTATCTTGAGTTACGAGGGGTCCGAGATAAATGAATTCTGAAACCTTCTCAACTGATTGTAATACTTTCGCCAGGTCTAGGATTTTCCTCAGTGACCAAATATTTGGTTTTCGCGGCGTTGACTTAAAGGCCCATTTTTCTTGCTGCGTCAGCTAGTCTCAAGAATTCATCAGAGACTGCCTGGAAAGAGCGTCCAGCAATGTCGATATCATCGGCATAATCAAGACGCTGTACTAAATATGATAGTACTAATAAAATAAAATGAACAAGCATGAAGAGGAACTATCCATGGGTTGCACACAACTCTTACATTTATGCTAGAAGGTCCTTGGGCCATCTTCTTTTCTAACTTCTCAGAGGATTGTCTAGAATAGGGAAGCTTTCCAAATCGTGTGGTTCAAAGTGGGTGGAGATGGGTCCGAGACTGCTTGTACCTGGATCGGGCGATATATTTTATAAAATAACTTACTAAAATTATTAACGATGGAGGGAGATCATATCATAACTTTCGTATTACGACAAACACTATCCACCAGTAGATTTACGAAAAGTACATATGCCTACTTCAACCCAGATGTGCATGAGCCAAACTGATGACCTCATATTCGACGTAATGCTAATGTATATGCATATAAACAAATAGTATATGTATATGTTTATATGTGTATATTCATGTACATTTAAACATAAGCTATCACTAACGGCTGTTATATGCTACTCAATGGTCAATTGACGCTCCCTCATCTATGCAAATGCAGTTCCGTTTCGGTTGAATGTTCTTCATGCGCCGTTCGTCAGGAGAACAATTAATCTTCCTCCATTCAGTCATATCTTTTACCTCCATCAGATATCTCAGTCTCTATTAAATCATGATAATATCATTGTGATTAATTTAAAACACACTTCCACGAGCATAAAGACTAATGAAACCACCTATTGAAACTTGTTAGCTCTAAGTCTGTACTTCATGTCATTTGTTGTACCCGAATTTTCTCGCAGTTACTGTCGAGCTAGCCTGTCACGACAGCGAATTTATGCTTGTTTACACGCTGATTATAAATCTGGTTCAAAAATGTGGTGTACAGCTGATTGAAGACTATATCACTAATCCTTATTTTAACAAAGGCAACTCATAAAAGTTACTGTTTAAATGAAAATAAAATTAATAAAAATAGATTTACATATTTACAGTACACTACACTCTAAAGACTAATCCTCTAAATGCGATCCCCAAGAAATTTTATTTAAAGAAATCAATTCAATTTCATCACAGTTGAAATGTAACTGGCGCACAATTAAAAAAACAGAAATCTAATTGAGAGCAATGTTTGAATATATCACAATCACCATTTCAGCTGGTTGGGTTCGTGTGACAGTTATCTCTTAGCGCGTCTCTAAATGGCTGTGAACATGATAACCTGTCTCTCCCGTGACTGATACTGTTAATTTCAAGCAAAACCTGGAAGCGCGGCAGTACTGTCGTGACGGCATATTTCATTCTGTAGTACATGTAGCACACTTTACTACATGACATGACGGTATTTGTATTAACTTTCACGTTTGAAGTTGGTAGGTTATTCAGTAGCTGGGAGGCTAAATATAATTATCATTTTACATCGACTTAAAATTAATTTAAAAAAAAAAACATTTGTAGTTACTAGCACCTGAGGTTAAAATGGGCACCCTTAATATTAAGAAAACACCCTAAAAAATATAATAAAAACGACCTAAAAAAGTAAAAGTTAATAAAAAGGCGTGTGGGAGCACTGGTGTTGACCTCGGTTGCAGTTTGTGACTTGACTTGTGTGTTTACGTTTATGCCTTTAAAAACTTATGAAATATAAGTATTTATCCTGATTTTACAGACATTGACGTTTAAGTGTAGATAGCTGTTTGTAGTATGCCGGTTCGGGTGTTTGCGTTCTTGGATGAGGTTGGTACAGTGTAAAGGCACCTTCACGGCCTTCTTTTTAGGATGCCCTATATTACAACTCTTAAAACGTAATTTTTATATTTCTTATTGATTACCATGAAAACTAATCAGCCTCTTCACTATCGTTTCTTTGCATAGATGAGCGCATGAGAGAAATTATTATGCCATCTATGATTGATTATTATGAATCAATAAAAATAATTTTATTATCCTTGGACTGTTGTCCCTTTAGAATAAATTAATTATTCTACATAATAAAGGAATCTAGCCAGTGTGGCCGTATGTGATAGTAAATATTTACAGATACAATGTCATATATATACATGTGAATAAAATATATAAAAGTAAAACTAAAATAAAATAAAAACAGAAACAGAGATAGTGCATTAGATAGTGCGAAACTTTGTAGTGAACGAATTCCGAAATAGTTATTTTCATCAATAGTACCAAAAGTGGTTGTTTTCGGTGCACGATCGAGTTTAACTCGATTTTGGAAATAAAACCAAGCGCCGAAAAAAAACTTTTGGTACGTGTTGTAAACAATACTTTTCATTATACTGCTCATACTTGAGTACATTAAAACACTTTTATATTTCGTTAATAACTTACAGATACAATGTAAGAAATTAAATTGACACATTTTCTTTTTTTTTTTCTTTTTTTAATATGTTTATTAATCTATAATAGGAGAAAGTACTTAGATATATATTTACATTAATATTTATAGCACTTGTATGGAAAAGTACTTGTATTATAGTACGATTTAGCTGGAAGTAGTTGGTTTAAAGCTTCTTGGGCTTCTTCTAAAACATCTTCTGGTATATTCATGTAATATGATGAAAAGAATATTATATGCGGTTGCGAATGGAAAACTGTGGGGTAGGCTTAGAAGGAGGTGGGAGGATTGCGTTCAGGCAGACATATCAAAATTTGGTTTGGACGGCGGTAATTGGTTGGAAGTGTTTAGGGAGCGAGTGGTAGTGTCGGCATCGAACTTTCGGGTCCTTTTGTTATTATCATTATATATTATCTATATAAATAAAGATGAAATTCTGTTTGTTTGTTTGTTTATTTGTTCTTTATAGAAATCCATACCGTTTGTCCTAAATTCTCCAAATTTCGCTCAGTGGTTCTTTCAGACCAGGTGCGAACATCTGTACATATTAAAATTGCATAACTTCAGCCGATCTTCAGCTTATATTATTTATTCTCCAAATTTCGCTCGGTGGTTCTTTCAGACCAGGTGCGAACATCTGTCCATTTTAAAATTGCATAACTTCAGCCGATCTCTGGGTATATTCTTTATTGTTATAATAATCGTTTTGATCTCGCTTTACATTGGTTTTTACAAAATCGACCGTTTGAGTCGATAAAAATCTCAGTTTATAGGTATTATAGATTTAAAAAATGAAATTCTCCGGGTGAAACCGGGATATACAGCTAGTATTATATAATGATAATAATCTATTATGTTATACATTATATTATTTTATTATTATAATATACCTGTTGTCAAGTTTTTCCCTGTTATACCAATCTTTTTTTTTAACCTTTGTGGTAAAGGATGTGGATAGGGAACTTGACACTGAATTCATAGCGGAAGCTGCGCCCACATACTGCGAGAGAATAAGATTTTTTCATTCGACTTATTTACTATAAAAATTATTATATTATTATTATATTATATTATAAATATAAGAACAAATTGTTTAAAAATTATTTCTTTTTGTCTATCTAATTATGTCAATATTAATTTTATTTAATATTTTTTATTGTTTTTTTCAGGTAAGACTTCAAACGACACAAGCGTTGAATTTTTTTCCATTTGGTGAGTTTACATTGCATGTTTTTTATTTATAAATTAATCCTTGGCGAGACATATTGAAATATTTCTCATAACCTGCAAAAAATTGCACTTTTATTCAAAATTCATTCAAGTCTAGTTTAACGACACTATATAAAAATTCCAAAATCAAAATAAAACTTCTAAATTTATGTGCTATTAAAGTTACATAATTAGTTCAGAGAAGGTAAATAAATGAAAACAAAATGGATTTTTTAAAAGATTTTTTCTATTTTTAATCCTATCAATGTAATTGCAATACTTTCTTGATTACAATAAAATATAATATCAAGAATATGTTTTGGTTTTGTTTTACTATTAAGATTAGCAGTATGTTTGTATGGCCAATCCTATTATTATTCTTAATGTCATACCCATATATAAGTATCTTTTGAGAACAACTTTGGTGGGGCTAGCTTTGGAAGAGGATGAGAAGGCATTTTGGAAATATTTCTCATAATCAGTCAAAAAGGCTTTTTGATTCAAAATTCATTCAAGTCTATTTTAACGATATTGTATGATGGGACAGCTGGACAAAAATTGAGGCGTGGAAATGCAAAAGGGTGTAAGTGCCTCAGGAAGTTTTTACAGAAATGATGTGACTTATACCCTGTAGGGTAAACAACGTTCGACGCTTACACCCTTGCCATCTTTCATACTAATGAACTATTCTCTAACAAAAAAACATTACTTGTACCCCTTTCTGAAAAACGGTTTTGGCACATATAACAATTTGGCAAAAAAACTTTTTTTTTTTGGCACTTAGGCCATTTTGCATTTCCGCGCTTCAATTAACTAAATTTACAACTTTATGCTTATTCAAAGCTTCAAAATTTGTTCAGAGATGGTACGTTAAATACATAAAATCAACATGCTATAGATTGATTTCTGATTTAATCATATCGATTTAATTGAAATATTCCCAAGATTACATACAATATGACCCATCATATTATTGTTATTTAAAAAAAAAATAATATCCTCATCTGTCTTTCTAGAAGTAACTTTAATAATCGTTTTTTTTTAAACGTCATTTTTGCTGCAGTGAGAGTCATAAATTTTGCCTTATCCAAATAATACAGGTTAAATTAGAATAGGAATCTTTAACAGTGAATAAGTCACTGTTCCTCCGTGTATCAACGTTCCAGGTAACTGGTATAATATTACTCTGTTACATTGGAACAGAAGACCCTGCTGTTGCTAACATCCTCTATGAATTATATAATTGTAATTGATTATTAATTACCTGAAAAAACCAGTCGGTTCAGCTTTGTTTAATGTCCTTTTATGCCACTAAGGCTAATTGGACGATGCTACAGTGGGAGTCCTAAATTATGCCTATCCAGGTATAATTAGGATAGGGATCTTTAACGAGAACCTGACATTATCAGGACCTCCATTTTACGTCCTATCCGAGAGACGGCATATCCAAGGATTTTTTACCCCCATTAAAAAATCCTAGGGCTACCGCAGGACGCGAACCCTCGACCATTAGTATTACATACCGTACGGTAAACCGTACAGTTATTGGCACCCTTAAGACTACATTTCTGTGGTTAAATTAAAAAAAAAAAACTTTTTATAAAGGGATCGACTAGAAACTTGCTATAGCTCCTCTTTATCTATCCAAATACAGACTCAGCAGGTTTTTTAAGGTCAAAAGTTCAATAGTTTTACAATACGACAATATTTATTGTTAAAAGTGCCAAATCGAGTTGTTTTTTTTTTTTTTTTTTTTTTTTTTTTTTTTTTTTTTTTTTTGTTCGGTACCCCTACCTGGCCATGTGTGGCATACGGGGGGTTACTCTACAGGTGTAACCAACCTATTCTAACCATGGTGGGAGGGTTGAGATTTATTTCGTGGGGCCTCCACGAAATAAAAGTTAACCCTCCCAGGGCGGATTCGAACCGCCGCCGTTCGGCTCGAGCGTGCAACAACGGGTCGCGCTCCTACACGCTCGGCTATCCCGGCCCCGTGCCAAATCGAGTTATTGGCACCCTGTGGATATAATTGTGAAATCTTCCATATTGTTAGTTTGTTAAAGTCTTACTTCATAGATGTCTTAGAGGACGTCCTTCAAACATTAGACTCATGTATACCTTGTAATAAAATTAGGACTTGTTTACGTATTTCTCTAAGTTGGGGTGTCAATAACTGTATGGTTTACCCTATATACCTGGAGGTTGAGTGTGTTTTTGATCAAATCACCTCCATGTATAATCCTTTGAATTAAAATACATTACTTCTTACTTGTTGATGGAGTTGGCACTTTCCAAGAGCGTCCACAGGATTTCGTTTTAGGGGTGGCGAGGTGATAAAATTCTTTAAATTATGGGAGGGGGTTGAGATATTCTGACTACTTAAAGTTATTTATACGAATTTATTTGATTTTAGACTTTTGTTCCATAATAAATTTTTGAAAACGATATAAAGCGATTTTAGAGGAACAGTAATCGTTCTTGATTTCCAGAAAGGCATAGGAGACGTAAATACACCTATCGATTCATCTTCACGATGTATTTGCAAAAAGCAACTGTTGATGAAATTAGTCCCCTCATAGATAAATTAGCAATAATGAATCGAAAAGTGCTGAAAACTACCAAATTTTGCTATACAGATACTCTATAATTTATGGAGATATACAAATATAAGTACATACTTAAATGTGGAAAAATGAGTGAAGTTGAGGTATGGCGTTTACATATTATCGAAACACGTCGATTTCTAATCTAAGTAAGTTCGTAAGTGAAAGTTTTGTGTTGCGCGGATTGCACCAGATTTTTTATTATGGGTATAGTGGCTGTTAACCTTATTGGAGCAATCACCAGGACAATCTCAACTTCACCATTTATTGCTTATTTTCAACGTTTCGGCTATGTCGCCATTTTCAAGTCTCAATCTGAACACGGATGTAATTTATCCAGCTTTAAACATTGCCTTCATCAATTCAACATAAAATTCCTTTTTTTATAAATTTAATATATATAAACCATTAACTGGTGTCGTCATGCTGATAGACTTAAATAGTGTTGTCACATTGTTAAATAGTGTTGACACTATTTAAGTCTATCAGCATGACGACACCAGTTAATGGTTTATATATATTTAATTTATAAAAAAAGGAATTTTATGTTGAATTGATGAAGGCATTGTTTAAAGCTGGATAAATTACATCCGTGTTCAGATTGAGACTTGAAAATGGCGACATAGCCGAAACGTTGAAAATAAGCAATAAATGGTAAAGTTGAGATTGTCCTGGTGATTGCTCCAATAAGGTTAACAGCCACTATACCCATAATATAAATATCCCAGGAAATTAAGAAACCAATTTATATATTGGATATAATTAAGCAGATTTTTTATGTTTCTTATACTTTCTAGGGGAGGGGAGCTGACCTCCCTTATATACCATCCCTTGCGGATGCCCCTGCTCGTGCCTCATCTAATAAAGATGGTACAGGTTGGAAGATCTTTGCCAATAGCCTTATAAAAGATATCTTATAAACCTGCGGATGTACGAAATTTTAGCTTCGTAGTTTCTTAGTTCATAGAGTCATTTTGTTTTCTTTTTATGCCTTATAGATACACAGTAAAAACCTCGCTGTAAATTCTGTTATTGTTTTTTGATGGCGTAGACATAACACCGAATCGTAAATAAGAATTCGGGTGGGCCATGCGCCACCACGGTGAGAACATAAACAAGGCAGTTTGTCCTCCCTCGCCTTGTTTTTGGATGTATATGTTTTTTGCACCTTTCCTCGTTTTGTTAAATATTGTGCTTGAAAAGCCTCGGTGGTGATGAATTAGACATTGTAAACCCTTAAAAGGGTTTAAGTAAGATTTATTAAATTATAACTTACCATTATATAAAGAAATCATAAAAGAAAATGATAAATGTTATTTATATTCTTTTTTATTTACAAAATAATGTAAATACAAGTTTTACAAGCTTTTAGACTTTTCTTTTTTAACTTACAAATTTACCTTTAATTTGTAATAATTTAAACCTTTTCAAATATATTAAAAATAAACAAGCTAATTACAATACGGAAAAAAAAATGAGAAACCCAACATTATTGACAGAGTAAAATTAAATCGACTTAAATTAAGAAGTATAAGATAACTGTGAACGTTTTTACAATTTAATCAACATATAGAAAACTTACAATAAGTTTAATATACTTATAGTAAACTTGTGTTATATGTTGCTGCCAACTCCTTGTTATAAGGCATGTGCCTTAAAAACAATAAATAAATCTATCTATCTATCTATCTAGTAAACTTGATGATTGAAATAAAAAAAATAAAAATAACATTTTGAATTAAAATTAAAAATAAATATGGCTTAATCTAGATCAAAAATTATAATGTTAAAGTACCACATGTTTCAGTCGTTCGTGCTTGTGTTTTTCGCAACATTTATAATTAAATAAATAAATGTAATACACAATTGAAGCGTTTGCTATCAAAACCAGCTCGTTCCATTTTTGGAAATTTTACAGGAGAGACAAAAAACTTCTCACTAATTTTTTTTTTTTTAATTTTCTAATTGTAGGTATAACCGCCTAGAATTTGGTTAGTTTTTCATTTTTATTCCAGGTGCATTACCTTTGGCGTAATTACACTTATTAGGTTGGAAAGAGCTGGTTTTGATGCAAAAACACGATTTTTCATGTTGTTTTTTTCAGTTTTTTTGTTCAATTAAGTTGTGTGAAATTGTTGCTTTTTTTCCAGTTTACCAGTTAATATTTGTTTCTTTACGAGTTTTAAATAAATGACATCCAGTTAACGATCTGAAATTTAGCAGTTGAGACGTAAACTGTGGTACGTCAATATGGTACGTCATACATAAATTACAATGCCAAACGGAACAGAATGTTTTTCTTTTTTTCCAAAGAAAAATGATATTGTAAATAAAATGGAGAAAGCAAGGAGAGAAAGGAAAAAGAAGGCTCGTTATTGAAATGAAATTGTTGTCGTCGTAATACATCGGCTCACATTCTTGGTTTTCTTCATCTGGCCTTCCTTCCTGGAATGAGCTGGATTTGAGCTATATCCCATCGTCAGGTTATGAAGGACCTTCTAAACTTTCAAAATATGCAAAAATGTGGATTTCATAAAAATATGGCATGAGCTGGTTATGATAGCAAAAGCCTCAATTATAAAAGAAAAATTTTAACTCACAATGTCATACAAACAATAAAAATTGAAAAAAATCAACAAGGTTACGAAATGTATTAACTTGTAACAGAAAAGTAACCATATATGAGCAATACAATACAAGTAACCAGATACGAGCTTCAGAGCAAGACTAAAACTCTCGAGTCCATTGCTCCTTATATTTTGTCTAAATTAGAACATTACAGATGCTTCCCGACAAGCGTAGAAGGTTCTCGAAAGTCAGGTCACAAACATGTAGAACAGTTAGTAATGGTTCCAACAAAAAAAGTCTTGAACTCTTTTAAATCAAAGTTTTGTGTTTCGTATTACACTATCAAACATATATGTTTAGAGGGGCCTCAACATAAATATTAGTTTACGGTTTTCTAACTATATTGATCTTAAATGCCAGTCTCGGTAGAATCCATTATAAGTAGGATCCACCCACAGACATTAACGGCACGTGGCCGAGTACAGGGCGCTTGCTGTGTGTTCTTCTTGAGTGATGGCCTCTCTAAACGGCTTCTTCCTCCTTCCTAGCTGTAGCTGATACTGCAGTCACTGTTACTGTGGCTATAGAGTATCCATGTAACTTCATCCGTTAACGTAGGTCCGAATCATCAATTTTATGTAAACTTAACAACCCATGAACACGTCCAATCGGCAACTGAGAGCCCTGACTGTTTCAAAAAAATTCAATCAGTCATTCAACACTGGATTTTTGAATGAAGAAATGAATGAAAAATAATTTTATTATCTTGGGGCCGATGTCCCTTTAGAATAAATTATACTACATAATACAGAGATCTAGCTGTGTGGCCGTATATGAATGCTATTAAATATTTACTAAAAGAATTTAAAGAAAATATTTACAAAACAAAATAAAATATAATGGATTTAGAAATGTCTGGCACTCAGGTGACGAAAACACTAGACTGAGGAAAGTAAGACATTTCGACTGTGAACCTTTAATGATCGATTATTTTTTTATTATCAATGGATTTTATAAAGCTCGACTTTATGTTTCGATTCTATGAGATGGACCCTCAACTAGAAATCGATAGTAATGAACATAATACCCCCTACCTCTTAGGTAACTAAATAACCATGTGTATCATTGTTAGTTTGTTTAACGTCACTTTATGCCACTAAGGCTAATCGGACGATGCTACAGTGGGAGTCCTAAATTTTGCCTACCCAGGTATAATTAGGATAGTACCTGACATCGTACAGTCTCGGGACCTCAATTTTACGTCCTATTCCAGGGACGGCATGGCTAAGGATTTTTTACTCCATTAAAAAATCCTAGAGCCATCGCTGGGGGCGAACCTGCGACCTTAGTATTGTAGATTTATTCTTCACTCTATATTAAAGTTTTAAATAAAACCCTAAATAATATAAAATTGCTGGCAGTAGACAAGGTCCTGTAATAATGTAATAATAATAACGCTTACATTTGTATATTAGACCTGATATTCACGATTTTCTTTTTAAATTTTGTTTTGATTTATAATAAAATCCGGTTATAAAGATACTGAAGGAAACGATGAAAATACATCATTATATCCGGAACCGAAATTTTAAAAACGCCCAGAAAATAAATGGCGTTTCGGACATTTCGGTTTATTTGGATATCAAACCATTTAGAAACGGTTACTAAGGCGAACATTACTCCGGATTTCAGGTCTTGATGATGCCTGATTCTTTTTTTTTTTACCTAGTCACATATTTTTCAAATTTCATAATTTCAGTTAGTTTCTGGCATGCGTAGAGTGGGAAATTCGAAGCTCCACACCGAATACTAAATTTTGTCCATATCAAATAAATTTATTATTATTTTTATATTTTCTTTAGTAGAAAACCTCTTTAGGTATTTAAATTCCCTTAAAATTTAATATTAGAGTAAGCCTTTGCAAAGCGTTGATGGATTTAGCTATTATTTTTATATGGATTATCCAAACTTAAAATTAAACAGAACACAAAAAAACATGTAATTAAAAAAAAAAGTTCAACTTACAGACTTGTTGGAACCAACTGTTCGAGTACCATCTACGTAGGCCTAGAACCTTCCAGACAGCTTCTTCCGACTAAATATAAGGAGCGATGGGCTGGAGAGTTAGTCTTGTTCTGAAGCTCAAGTCATGTGGTTATTTTTGTGTTACTGTGTACTTACAAAGTGATACTTTTTGTAACATGGTAAATTATTTGTGTTTTCATTGTAATTTATTATTTTCCTTTAATAAAAATTGTTTAACCCACATAAGTGTTGCAATACTATAAGTTCAGTTCTATTATGTTTAGACTATTGAAACAATCCAGAAAGACGCCGTAGATTATGTAAATGAGTCCTTCAAAGAGCAGATTTGCAGAATCACATCAGACCGTTTGGGTAATAAGGTGGTTCCGGCTGGATCTTCCTAGGTTCAAGGATGATACCAAAATTTTTTGATGGACCAGACCCATTTAAAAAACTGCTTTCGTTCATATAAATCAGTTATCTATTACTTTTAACTGATTAGTGTTAATATCAAACGTCAAGTACTTAATCATACATTATTTTAGTAAAAGTTATTGCATTCATTATAGGATTTTTATAACTTACATTTTTTTTTTGTCCTTACCCCTATCTGGCCATTTGTGGTATCCGGGGGGGGGGGGGGGGGGGTTACTCTATAGGTGTAACCAACCTATTCTAACGATGGTGGGTAGGTCGAGATTTATTACGTGAGGCCTCTACGAAATAAAAGCCAACCATCCCCAAGGCGGATTCGAACCGCCACCGTTCGGCTCGAGCGTACTAAAGCTGGTCGCGCTCAAACACGCTCGGCTATCCCGGGCGTGATAAGTAAGTTAATCTTCTATAATTCTGTTATTTCTAAAACTTTAAACTTCACTGCTTTATTGATACTTGATCATATTCGAAGATTGAATATTAAAGGTTTCCTTCCCTTCCGGGTGGGTAAAAGTAAAATCAGATCCTCAGAAAACGCCAGGAGAATAGCTACGAGTAATAAAAAAAAACTTTGTCGGCGCATAACCAAAAACTATCGATTGTTTTTCGATTATGTAAGTTTAAATGTGAACGTTCTCTGTATTCAGTACCAATAGAAAAAAGAAAATCTGATTTCTTTTACTTTCACTTACCCATATATAAAATATAAAGTAAAGGGAAGTATTGCGATCGTGAAAAATTTCGACTTCCGGGTTTCAACGGAAATACATGTTTCGGGGTTCCGTGAGTCCAAATGACCAAGTCCCGCGAAATGGTCTGTGTGTGTGTGTGTGTGTCTGCCTGTGTGTGTGTGAACAGACTAGCTCAAAAACTATAAACCTAAAATTGGGTACTTAGTGTATTTGTATGCACGCGATGTGACCGCAAAAATTTCATCAAAATTGTTCTAAGGGAGGGGGCTCAAATGGGGAAGGGGCCTTTTTTGTTTTCCTATAAAGTACCTTTGGTTTTTATTAATATGAAGAAGTTAACTGTCTCTCATTACCTCTAAAAAAAAAGAAATGACTAAATATGAAATATGAAAAAAACCAAGTAAACCTCTAGAGGAGAAAAAAAAGAAAACTATTCAGTCAACTCATAAAACACGTTGAGCCCACACATGCGTAGTACGCCTTTAATGACAGATCATTCTTCATGTTCAAAGCCGTTCTGTTCATTTAATGGACATTATTTGTTTCATGGTAACTAAATGAAATTTTTAACAAGTATATAGAAAATTATAAAATCAGACGACTTGGAGTATTATGCTTGCATTGCCGAATTATCACAAGTAAAAACTTTTATTTAAATATAAAAGAACTAGGGGTATTTTATAGAGCAATTGAAAATAAAAATAAGAAATGAATATTGAAAAATGTGTAACTTTGAGTAGTAGCATTAACAAAACGCATTAATTTGTAATCTAAGTAAGTTGTTAAGTGAAAGTTGTGTGTTTCGCGCACGCACCAGATTTTTTTTCGATAGACAGTAGCCTCATTATGGCTTTAACCATTAAATGTATCCCTGCAGAAATATTTTCTTCTTTGCCAAAACCACTATCTTCTTAATACTATGGCGTGTTTAGGTACTTAATCTCAAATTAAGGCAATTAGGTCATTGATTGATCAATATGGTATGCAAATTATTCCCACGGGCCAACTATTACATGTGTACTATTAAAACAATATGCACTTTTAAAATTTTAAATCGGTAACTACCCTTAGATAACCCCCCCTTCACAAAATCAATCCCGACATATTAGTTATTAGACATATTAGACATATTGTTAGCCGATGTTGACCACACCCAGCATCATCACCAATCAGCTAATGGCGTAATAGATTTTTAATGGGAGGGTATATCGTATAAAAAGTGTATTAAGGGCGTCGCATCTGCCTAATTCCCCTCAGGGTTTATGGACGCAAGGGAAGGTGTTTCCGTCCTAGATAGGGCAGTACGTGTGGCCCTTCTTAGTGCCGTGTAATCTACCTTGTGATTTATGGTTCTTACCTTACTTACACCTCATTAAATCGAAAAAAATAGGAAAAAACTTGAGAAAGAGATGTACAATAAAAAATATTTAAGGTTGGTTTTATAAGAAGGAAGGGATGGGGCACCTCAATGATAAGACATCGAACTGTTGCGCTCAAGGTCCCGAGTTCGAATCTGACTGGATATCTTTAATATTTTGTCACAGATCGTCTATGGTACCGGGATCCCTCCCCATCCATCATATAAAAAGAGTGTTCTTTGTTCATTGTTGACTGAAAACCTAAGGGGGAAAGCATGGTGGTTGAGGGCGTACGGTCAAATCCTGTTCTTTTTCGTAATTCTTTCTGTTACGTACGCTGGCCATGAAACAGTACTTTCTTGCACAGTAATGATGCCAAGACTCCTTATGGATTGTAGTTGTACAAACTTTTTTTATTAGACTAAACTATACTAGTTGCTTAATATAAATCGGCTTATAAATCTTTTATTTATTTGTTGAAATTTACAAAATACATGTAGTAAATGAGCTAACAATAAGAAAATAATATGTCATGAAGTAGCATGATGAGAAGCTATCCATTGGTAGCACTCAACTAGTACACTTAGCATACAAGATCCGTTGGCCATCTTCGTTGGCCTAGGAGAATTGTCTGGAATATAGTAGGTAGCAAGGCTGGAAAGAAAAGGATTCGGCTTGGCTGGGAGTTTATTATAAAAGGACTGGTGTATCTTGATCGGGCTCAATCGGCGATATATGGAAAATTAAGGTCTTTATGGATGAGTTTATTTGTGACGAAGTAAGGAGCATTAAGGATTTTTTGAAGGATTTTGGATTGCAAGGATTGGATTCGAGAGGAATGCGATGGTTTAGTAGAGCCCCAAAGCTCGATTCCGTAAGTCCATATCGGTCTTATTAATGTCATACAAATTAGCCTTTTATAATAGATTGGGAGTTTTGAACGTTTGTCAAGTGTTGAAGTAGTCGGAAGCGACGAGCAGTTACTTGTTTCTGTCTTGTGTGGGGATTCCAAATAAGGCGTTTGTCCAGGTGAAGTCCCAGGTAACGAATCTGGTCGACAGGGATAAGTGGACTGTTATTGAAGGATACGGTTGGGCAAGAGGTCGTATGTTTAAGACGAAGGGTAAAAGTGATTTGATGGGATTTTTCGGGGTTGATTTTAATTCTCCATTTCTGACACCATTCTTCAAGGGTTGTGATGTGAGATTGGAAAATTTGGAATGCATGAAATGGGTTATTACTAACTGCTAGCACAGATGTGTCATCGGCGTACGTGGTGATAACAGTGTTGGGATGGGTTGGAATATCAGCTGTATAAACTGTGCAGAGGATAATACCTTGAGGAACACCAGCCGACTGAGAAAAGATGGATGAAAAGGCATTATTGTGATTTATTTTGAATACTCTGTCTGAAAGATAGGAGAGGATAATAAGAAAGTAGATAGGAGGAAGGAATTTACGGATTTTGTACAGCAATCCTGGGTGCCAAACTCGATCAAATGAGAACTGCTTTAAAGCAAAAAACAATAAAAAAATTGTTCCACTCATCTATTTCTTCATAGATCTTCAGGACGTTCCAGTGTAATTCATTTGGCAGTCCTTAAATTCGATTCCATTCTTTAGAAGAAAAACTCTGTTAAAATCGCATTTTCATTCATAGTGTAACGTGAAACAAAACACAAAACATGGTTTAGAATAGTTGTAGACTTGTTGTTACAACGAACTAACAGTTGGAACAAACTGTCATAGTACATGTTTGTGACTACGATGTTCGAGTACTATCAACGATAGCACAGAACCTTCGAGGCCTGTCCTCTAACGACTAAATATAAGGGGCGATGGACTGGAGATTAAGTTTTAGAGTTTTATTTAAGATGAACAAAGAAGACAAACAAGAAATAAACAAATAGCACAAACAAAACAATTTTATTCACAACACGCTAGGCAACAATACCAGATCGCTAATCCAAAATAAAAGTCCATATCCAAATTCCGGGTCAATGACAATTATAATTATGATATACAAGAAATAACACTTTACTAAGGCCGAATAACTCACAATTAACAACTGACTTTTTTTAACCAACTACATTAACACTTCACTTGTTTGCTAAGACGTATTTACCACTGATCAAAAAATAAAATTCTTTTCAATAAAACATGTATAAAAAAATTTATTATGATTAGATAAAATAATAAGATTAAATAATAAAATAATAATAAGAATATATATAAAACTGTGGTAAATTAATTAAACTGGCCTTTAACATAAACAAAAAGTTGGTCGTTCGCTCACGACCCATTACAGCACTAAAGTTGTTCGTTCACTCGCGACCCGTTACAAAGTCTTGTTCTGAAGCTCAAGTCAAATGATTATTTCTGTGATAATGTTTGTAACATGTTTAATATATGTGTTTTCATAATTTGTGTGGCATTGTGAATTATTAGTTTCTGTAAATAAAAATTGTTTAACCCACAGAAGTGTTACAATATGAATGAATTCTAAAGGGTATTCGAACTTATCAACAAGCGGTTGCCTCCTAAGAAAACATAACTTCAAAAAGCGAGAGGTAAACTATTTTAAGTAGTATGTGGATAAAATAGATACAATTTTACTTTCAAAAGTCATAGTTAACTACAATAACACGGAAAAGCCAAGAAGAGGTTTAGCGTGGTTGTGCAATCAACAATAATGTTATCTACGCTCCTGGGATATTTAGCTCAGAGTACTTTACGGTGGTTGAAACTCGTCTATTTATATAACATTGTTGCTGATAGAATTCCTTCAAGGTTTCATCTGACAAGGAAAAACATAATCGATTTATCTATGGAAAAAACCTCTAAATGAACTAATATTGGATGATGGATATCAGGAGTTTAAGTCAAAAGTTTGTTATTTGGGGAGCCTAAGTTTCGATCCAAACATGTGGATCTTCATCAGGGCTAAAATTAAGACAAATATATGAGCAACATGTAAAGTATCATTGCTAGAAGATGAGATTAATTACAGAGAATAACAATAAAAAGTAACAAAACCCAACAAAATGGTATATTTACATTTCATAGTTAATTACGAAATCTAATAATTATATGAAAGATCGGCAGAAGATCTTTTTGCTTGCTTCTATCATGCAAGTGGCACTATATAACTACATCACTACATCGTGCATCGATTTGACCTTGATCACGCTCAACCGTCACGTTTTCCTCCTTAATGTTTCAAATAAGTGTACCCACTTCTTAGAGGCTAGGTTTGCTGGGGGCCTAAGAGATTATATATATTTTTTAATTTTATATATTTTTTTATAATTTTATTCTAAAAATTGTTGATAATTAAGAGAACCGAAGCGGATAACGATGGAAATCCCTTGGAATTCACAAAGGTTTCACCGTTACTTATATACAAAAGCTTAAAAAATCAGAGAAGTAAAAACAGTTAAAAAATTACGAGATGTGACCCTTTTAGTTAAAGTTTTCTCACCTATCCAATCAGAAAGCTCATAATAAGTGAAAATCTACTTAATAACTTTCCGGTTAAAGCAGAAGCACATGGAAAACTAAATCAAAATAAAGGGATTATTTAGTGCTGCGAACTAAATTATTGTACAATTGAGGAAAAAAAAAAGATTAATTAAAACCAATAAAATATAGCCGATGTTAAAAGATTAACGTGCTACAAAAATAATGAAAAACACCGCGAGCCGCAACCGTCATTTATCACCAAAAGCGAAATATCCTATAAATACTTTTTACGATTTTTTTATGTCCTTATATATTAAAAACTGAAAATTATTTGCATTATCTCCGTAGCGTAGCCCTCGAGTGCAAAGGGTTAACGATACAGTGCAAAGCCAGATTCCAATTCGGGATCTTGAGCAAAGCCACTTAATGCCTTACAAATGAGCTCCCCCGCTCACGAATTATATAAAAGATAGTAAGAATAATTATGAAAATTCGAATAAATACCTTATTAACATGATAAAACAAAATCTGATATTTACCTTGTTGAGTGCACAGTAATACAAAACCTGAAGGAAAAGTGATAAGGCTGGAGGTGGCAGTGGTTAGTTTGCCGACTTAAAAAGATTTATTTTGGGGAAACTCAATGTCCATTAATCTGACTAATGTTTGTTAGTTTTTCTTAAAATTATATAAAATTCCCGAATTCACATAGGAACCTTCTTGCGAAATATGCAAGTCCTTTGTTGATTGGTGCTTTACGCTTCTAAGTACAGATTGAATTACTAACATTATTTCAGCGACTTTATTTTACATCACATTATCCTTTGTAATAAAAACTATGAAATGATCATCCGTTGTACATACTGATCCATTTCAACATATTTTTTTTTGTATTTCGGTATTATAGTTTAAAAAAAATATGTTGATGTTGCTCATATATTCAAAATAACTTTTTTTTTATCAATGAACCCTAGCGAACGGGCGAAGCATGATATTATAATGGCTTCGCTTAAACCAATCATTATCAAACCCAGCTGCCCCCCGTGGCGTGTTTGCTTCATGTTATTACTTCCTCTCATTTTTCACCCCGTTATAGTAATCGATTTATCGATTTATTCATTTCTTGTAAGATCACATTATAAAAATAAATTTTATAAAATGTTATTATAATACTATCGGATTTATTTATTTTTAACAGCCCAGAAGGTACCTTGGGATCTGGAGATAAGGAAGAGACATCGAAGTCAATGCTCTGAAAATATCGATTAATGGGAGCCAATGTCTTAGTTTTTGGTTGATGTTTAGGTATGTATTTTTACCATCGATGGCTTTGTTATTAGACTTCGATTTCGAAAACATCATTCAGATGTTCAGAGTGTATGACGCATTCCTACCCATAGGCTACCCAGCGTATGCAGAGTGGGGACTCTATAATTTAATAACTAATTCAAAAGAAAAACCTATTTTCACCATACTACGATGTAATCACCTGTTTTACACACCTAATTTGCGGTCCGAAAGCTACACTTCGCCGCCGAAAATAAATATTTCGCCCTAGGGCCGCAAAATCAGCTGTTTATTATTTTAATTCATTCATTTTGTTTGTTTTGTTTTGCTCCAACTTCGACATCAAATATCGATTTTGGAACTATTGAATATGAAAATCAGTCTCTCTTTACAATTGATGATTTATTTGAAGATTGTCAAGAGGATATTTTAATCAGAAACAATCCAACTACGAGTAAAAGTGTGAATGTGTCAAACAAAAAACAAGTAATAGAATCTTCAAATGGTATTATGTTTTCAAACAACCAAAATTGTACTTTTAACATTTCTATAAATCAAAAATAAACGAACTAACTTTTTGTAGCATTTTGAAATATATCAGTTGTATTAAATGAAACACACATAGGGTATGTTCATTTCTCTTTATTAACTTACATAATAACATAACATAAAACAATCCATACTTTAAACATTCATCATGTCCCCATAACCACAAGATAACCTTCTAACGAAGAGGTACACTTAACCAAAAGAAAATCTTGTTTTTGATTAATGTTATATCGTATTAATATTTATTGTAATAGTGTTCGTGCCTCGGGCCAAAGTGCTTTTGCAGGCCCTCGAACTTTTCATGACCTCGGGCCGGCAAACGCCCACTTTCGGCCCTTGGTACGAAATATACTATTAATTAAGGGGAGCAGTGGGTTACATGTTTTCTTTAGTTATTTAGTCATACGTAGTTGTGGAAATTGGGGAAGTGAAGTTAAATAAAAATTAACTTTTTTTTTTTTTGGGTCGATTTTTATGACTTCTTCGATTATTATTACCGCCATTTTAAAGTCTTCCAATATTTCGCTATGTGTCGATATTCTTCATTATTTTCCTCTTCAATCTTTCTATCCCATGTTCCTATGGTCCCATGTTCGATTGTGGCTGAGTGAAGGTAGTTTTGTATTGCTGAATCGACTTGGGTTTTTTCTAATAAACCCTGCTGGGGGCACACCCAGCCTCTCTAGGAACTCCTGATGACAATTTCGCAAAAAATTTAGATGTCGAGCTTGATCTCGGTCAAATCACCTCCATAAACATCCGTTGACCAAGAAACAGTACTACTTCCTTGCAAAGAATCGAAGCCATAAACCTTCAAGGGTTGTATTAATACTTGTTTATTTTATTTTTTGTAGCTGTATATCCCGGCTTCACGCGGAGAAATTCATTTTTCTAATAGCGTGAAAGCGAGATCATTTTGTTACAATAAAGAATGTAACCAGAGATTGGCTGAACGACTGAGCGAAATTTGGAAAATTTAGGACAAACGGTATGGATTTCTATAAAGAACAAACAAACAAAATTTCATCTTTATTTATATAGGTGTTGCGATATTTTATATACAAATACACCGCATTCTCAATGCAAGACTTACGAACAAATTTTTATTTTATTTTTTATCTCGAAACCACTGCAAACTAGCCTACAAAATGGGAAGCGTACATATTTTAAAATATAACCTTCTTACGTTAAGATATTTATTAATATTTGTTTTAGATCATTTTTATTAAACTTAAGGATGCTACAGTAAAACATTTGAAAAAATGTTGTTCGAAGTTTGCTCTTTTTACCTTCTAGTGCTTCACGGTAGATTTTAAAGATTATGAAACAATAGAAATATCATTTTTCTGTAATCGTTGAATAATGGTAACATTACTAAACTGAAATGAGTGAAGAAAGTGAAACATTTTGCAATAGAGTGAAGAAAGTGAATTGCCTTCTTAATTAGTAATAAGTATAAATTAAAAACTAATTTGAGGTTGGAAATTAAATGCTTTTAAATGTTTCTTAACATTGTAAGAATTTATTTTAACAAAATAAATTGAAATGTAAATGAATTATTGGTGGAAATAATCAATATATTTTAAAATTTAAATATAATAATAATTACCTTCCTTGTTTTTAACCTGCACTTGTTTATAACACATAACCTTTCACAACCATGCTTATAACCTACCAACAACATACCATAATCTTCACAACATCCTAATTTTGTTCATATTCTGGTGAGATCTGATCATGTATTACACGATTACAGAAAAAATTTAATATTACACTCGTGAAAAAAGTAGAATTTACAACTCTCGTGAAATTACCACACTCGTTTTGCTCGTGTGGGTAAACGTTTCACTGGAGTTGTAAAATGATCTACTTTCGTCACTTGTATAATAAATAACTATTTCACTGATATAGGTCATTTGCGAGTTATTTTAGTCTTGCATTAAAGGTGATATATATATATATATATATATATATATATATATATATATATATATATATATATATATATATATATATTTATTTATTTATTCTATTCCTTACGTGGTACCCCCAAATAAGGACCATTTATTTGTCATTCAATCATGTTCCATGCCTTAAAGGCATACTACATGATATTACAATAGTTTTAATTGTTATTTATAAAATTTACAAAATTTCAGAAATGAATGTAAACAAATAATTAGAAAAGAATAACAAAAACAATAATGAAAAATGAAAAAAAAAATAATAATGAAATAAAAATAAAATAAGTAAAAAAAAGCCAACAAGAAATTACCTACGTTGCCCGTCTCTGGTAAGTGAGTCGAAGTCGATAGTTCTAATAAATTTAAGCAAGTCAGTCTTGAATTGAGAAAGTAATGTTTGTTCTGTCTCTGGTCAGTTTCGGTTTTTAAACATAATACTTTTTATAAAATTAAACCGTTGTCTGTCAAACAATTTGCAGTCATACAGTATATATTTAAAATTTTGAACTTGACCATCTTTGTCACATAAATCTGTTTGTATAATGTTGAACCGTTTGAGATACTGTTTTGTGTTTCCGTGTTCCGTCAGTACTTGCGTCAGTCTGTAATCACTGCTGTGTATTCGTTTGTATTGTCTAGTGTAATTTTTGGTAAAAATCTGTGCAAAGTTGGAGATTTAGGGGAGATGGCCCACATGTCGTCCCATCTTAGTACCATATCAATTGTTAAGTTTCGCATTATAAACGATAATAGGGCTTTATAATACGAGGGCAGCAGTTCTCCCTTAGCTGCCTCTTCAGCTAGGTTATATATATATATTGACAGCTTGATGTTTGCTGCGACCAAAGAAAGAGGGCGCAGAAGTCAGTATTGCTCCAGATCATTAGCTTCAACCATTTGTCACCGGAACAACTTCCTTCCCATTGTGAGGCCGCCCTTGGATTGGAGGAAGTACGCAGGGAGAATGTCCTCCTTTGAAAACATTGTTTTTGTGTTTTGTTTAGCTCTCTTTTTTTTTTCTACAATGGTTTGGCGTTTTAATTGTTTCTGCTTTCCGTTCCCATCTTAAAAAATTAATGGCTAAGCGGTCTCCCTTTTGATGATCTTGGGTTACGCTCTTTTGTTCTCAAATCTTAGCTCTACCCAAATAGTATGGAACGGTTTCGAATCATATATAATGCTTTCTCATCTGTTTGGGCTTTAGATGTTATTCCTTCATATTCACATTCGTCTTCCATTAACTTACCACGGAGGGAGTTAATATCATACTTATAAATAAACGATCATACAAATTTAAAAAATAATATGCTGTAAAAATTGTGTAAGTTGAAATAATTTTTATATTATATTAAACGAAAAAAATAATTCGCAATGTCAGACGAACAATATAAACTTGGTTACAAAATGTATCAACTTGTAAAGACATAGTTACACAACTGTAACCGTATGACATTAACCATTTCTGCAGGGATATATTTTGTGGTTAAAGCAATGATAAGGCTACTGTCTATAGAAAGAAAAAGCCAGATTTTCTTTTTTCTGTTGGTAGGAAATACAGAGAACGTTCACATTTGCACATCCATAATCGAAAAACAATCGATAGTTTTCGGTTATGCTCAAAGTATATTTTTGTTAATAGCTCTTCTCCTGGCGTTTTCTAGGGATCTGATTACTTTTACCGACCTGTGGGTCAAGTATAAATAAGTTATGGTGTTTAAAGTCTTAGAAACAATATAAGTATTAGAGAAGTATGTTGTAGAACTGTTCTAGAATTAATGCAAATACTGTTCCTAAAATAATGTATGAATAAGAACCTGACTTTTGATATTGACACCAATCATTTAAAAGTAATTGAAAACAAAGCCATCGAAATGGTTCTAGATTTTATCATTTGAAAGTTTTGGTATTATTCTTGAACCTAGGAAGATGAATAAATAAATTACATAAATTAACAAGTATATTATCGCCCAGCTCTGCAGTATTACTCACTTCAACCCCTTGTTCTTTTTGGACGTTCCTTGTTCCGTTTGTAATCGTTACGCGATAGTGATGTAAAACTATAGATAGTACTATCATTTTGAACTATCGATAGTTTTTAAACTATCGATGGTGTTATCGAAAACATTTTTTTTAAAGGATGAATTAATAGCCTCTGCACCTAAGCACCCTTGTGGTGTAAGATTCATGGAAATAAAAAATAAACAAAATGTAACAGTGAAATTTTATTTTTTACAAAAAATGCTTGTCTACTATGAAAAAAAATATTAACTTCACGTAGAAAATATAAGACTGAAAAATTGAATGGTTTACTCATACGAGGGGTGATCAAAAAGTTCCAGGACTGTTGAGATTGCGCGGCAATGGAGTGTCATAGAGCAGTGCGGTTGGCAGCATTGTTTAGCGTGACTCTTACTGAGCTCAGCTGTTTATTCAGTTTGTTGATAACCTTCTTCATTGCAAAGTTACTGCTGTTTTCGTAAAAAAAAGTTTTTTGTGTTCGGCGATTTTGTGAAATGAATGTAAAGGAAGAGCAACGCGTTTGCGAGGTTTCATGACACCTTGACCGACTCAGACATTCATGACCGAAAGCCACTTGCAACATTTGAAAAGTTTCAGTAAACATTTTACCCAACTTCACACAAAACTTTGTGTTGTTGCGTAAAGTTTTGTGTGAAGTTGGGTAAAATGTTTACTGAAACTTTTCAAATGTTGCAAGTGGCTTTCGGTCATGAATGTCTGAGTCGGTCAAGGTGTCATGAAACCTCGCAAACGCGTTGCTCTTCCTTTACATTCATTTCACAAAATCGCCGAACACAAAAAACTTTTTTTTACGAAAACAGCAGTAACTTTGCAATGAAGAAGGTTATCAACAAACTGAATAAACAGCTGAGCTCAGGAAGAGTCACGCTAAACAATGCTGCCAACCGCACTGCTCTATGACACTCCATTGCCGCGCAATCTCAACAGTCCTGGAACTTTTTGATCACCCCTCGTACATGCCTTCCAACTTGATGGAATAATATGCAAACAAAAAAACTGATTGCCTGCCAGTCCCTTGACTTGAAAATTACTTGGTTAATGGCATAGAAACAAAATCATAGTTTTTGTAACAAAATATTTTCGACCTCAATAAATCAATTACCTGCGAACATTTTTTTGCATATGCAGTTTCCAAGGGATGTCTAGACAAATGTCACCGAAACGTTCTATTCCAGGATTGCGTTCTGAATGTTGTAATTTCAAATCAACTACTTTCATAACTTGGAATCCTGGTTGCATGGCTACTTGAAGAGGGTCGGTATAGCTTTCCTCTGAATACAGTTTCTTTGACCTTATGATAAAGTTTTTATTCTTTGCAGTTAGGACTAAGCTTGAACCTGAAAAAAATTATTTTAAGGTATAATGGAAACCTCACAATAATATTTATCTTATTCCCTAATAAAAAAGGAAAGAAAAAAGCTCAAATGGAAACGTGCATTATAGCTCCTATCGGTCCAAATGAAAAATTCTACTAGCCTACCCCCCAGGTCATCTGATCTTTTATGTTACATCATGATCTTTTATGTTAGTCGGACATAGTTTTATATCCGATATTATCGAAAATATCGGTAGCGGATATAGTTTTACATCAATATTACGCGATTTCTTAACCATTAATGAATTTGCATTTATTCTTTTTAATGTTTTTCGGTGAGATTGAGTACAAAGATCTCTAATACCAAAAGCTCATTTGATACTATCACTTACAAAAATAACTCCAGTATCTGTGTGCGTCGCCATTGACCCAGAGAAGAGTATCCTATTTTAATATTACAGCTACAGGCAGATATAAATCAACTATCAAGAGAGGCGATGGGAAAAAAAAGAAAAAAAAAAAACGTAATTTGATATTTGTCTGTTGGGTAGTGAGGTAGGAAAATGTCAGGATCGGAGGGTTTAGAAAGGGCATGCCATGCTTTTCGACGTTTATTAGGCTAGGTCAAATAAAAAACCCTCTGTTGGCTTCAATTTCCTTTTTCTGTTCATTTTTTTACCAAAATGTTCCATTTTTTTTTCTTAATAACAGTTACAATGAACTATCTGTTACTATGGTTAAAATAATCCAAGTAACTTTAAAAAATATTATTAATTTTTTTAATTAAACAATTAATTGAACTTTTGACCTCATCAAGAATAATTTTCGTTTCAGTTACTTTACAAAAAGATTGCATAATTTAAAAATGTATCTATTACTCCATTTTTTTTTTAATTCGTAAAAGGATTGTTGGTAAAATGGAAGAAAATATTTATAATACCACGAAAATTAAACCGAATTATTCTTATACTAAAGCTTAATTGGTCCTCCGGTGAAACCATTAAGTTCAATATCATCCCGTTTTTTTTTTCTGTTTTTTTTTTTTTTTTTTGCAAACTCAAGTGAATCTTGGTGAATCATTTCTGGCCTAGAATACACCCCGGCTATCATGAACAACTTATTCGATGTGCGATTTATTCCTAACTTCCCGGATTAACAACATTGTAGAAATAGCAGAAGCTTACGCCAAGTTATGAAAAATCATTATATATTAGCAGAAGCTTATACGGGGCATGTTTTGGTTACTAGTAAAATTTTTGAAATTTTATTGAAGACAGTAAAAAAAACTGCGAATTTTTTAGAGATTAATTTTCTGAGCAATTAGGTACATAAATCATAATTTTTTTTTTAATTTTGAGTTTATATTTTCATCGATATTTTCATTTTAAAAATGGTTTACTTCCATGGTCTAAAAAGTTACTTATTTCTATTTCGTTTTTACCTTTAACCAAAGAATAACTGAAATTATTTGTAACCTAAAACATGGCTTATAATTCTTTTTTTTTACTAAGAGTGTATGATCTTTGACCTTTATTTAATCTGTAGGTATACTCGTTAAAGGCACCTGTCCTAATTATACCAAGAAATTATACCAGGATAGGCAAAATTTAGGACTCCCACTGTAGCATCGTCCGATTAGCCTTAGTGGCATAAAGTGACGTTAAACAAACAATCTGTAGGTATTAGAGTTTATATAAAAGTTTCCTGTTAGGTAGTGTAATTTTGGGTTAAATAGCATTTTTATTCTATACAAAAAAAAAAGATTTATTTGTAATAGTGATTTTTATATCTAGTCATGAAACTTATAACTATGACCAGGAAAATATGTGCTATGAGATTTTAATCGTAGAAATAAATTTTGAAGAAGGAAGAGATTTTTCCAGTAGTTGGTTTTTGAATAAACAGAAATATATAAAGTAATCGTTTATTCACCAAAAACACCTACTAAACGTGGTTTATAATTTTTTCCCTGCCGTGTTCATCTTACATGAGATTTTCAAAATTGTATTTTTATATATTAACATCTGCATGCTAACCTAAGTATCTTCCTCACTCTTTATCATATTTCACATCGCAAATTTGTTTACGACTTTTCTTGTTTAATTTTATTTTTAAATAGTCGGTAGATATGAAATTCTGTTTGTTCTTTATAGAACTCCATAACGTTTGTCCTAAATTATCCAAATTTCGCTGAGTGGTTCTTTCATACCAGCTACGAACACCTGTCCAAATTAAAATTGCATAACTTCAGCCAATCTCTGGGTATATTGTTTATTGTTATAAAAATCGCTATGATCTCGCTTTACATTGGTTTTTGCGAAATCGACCGTTTGAGTCGAAAGAAAAAGGAAATTCCCCGGGTGAAACCGGGATATACAGCTAGTATATCCTATCGGGATATACATCTATATAGTATATAGATAAAAAAAGGAAAATATGGGAAGATAATATTTTTTGTAAACCTCAAATAAATGTTGTTTTCACCAGTTCTATTCCATCTGCATTTCTGGGTATGGAATTAAGTGAAAACCCATTTTAATCAACCGAAACTCCGACAGCATTCTCCAATAACATTCCCCTAAAACAAATACTCAATTTAATTACATTTTCCTGGGTGAGAGATGTGTGTTTTCTACAACAGGAGATTAAATAATGCACGTTATTTATCTTCCATTAATATAGGATACATAAATTAATTCTACAGATAATTTGTTCGTTGTCATAAGTATTTATGTACATATAACAGAATTGGGTACTATCCGATTAAAAAAGTCGGACGACTACGGACACGAGTAGTACCCGTATCCGTCAGCACGGATACCCCAGTACCCATGAGTACTTTCGGTATTTAGTTACATTTTAACAGATACAATTTCGGATACTTCTACTTCTTAACCTTTATCGGTCTTTTAAATGGGCTGAGAATGTTTAAAATTGTTTTTAAAATTTTTATTAGGATTAAGCCGTCAACAATTTATCTTTTCGAAATAAGGGTCCATTATACACAGCACAAATTTTGAAAAAATAATTATTTTAAAAAACGATCGGAATATTCCTCTGCGAAAATTTAATTTTTTTCCCTTCTTGAGTCCAGAGTAATGCAGATGCTGAGGCAAAAATGATAAGGTTAGTGGTGCTAGCGGTTAGTTTGCCGACTTCAAAAGGTTTATTACGGGGAAACCCAACGCTTTTGAAGTAAATGGCTGCATTACGACTAAGTGTAAAAATTGAAAAGGAATTTTAATTAATCTTATCTTAATTTGTGGCTGACCACCATTTTAAATTATTTTTAAATAATTTATTTTTTGAAGAGAACAGATTTGGCTCCGCCGGGAGTCGAACCCGGGTCTCCTGCGTTACATGCGAGGATGCTAACCACTACACCACAGAGCTCGGCTCAAGGCAGAGCAAATCCTTCCTCTTCACTGATACCTACTCCCCCTATCTCACAAGTTTTGCGAGTAGTAGCGGGAGGTGGACAAATTTTGTCCAATTTATGATATTTATTGTCCACCTCCCGCTACTACTCGCAAAACTTGTGAGATAAGGGGAGTAGGTATCAGTGAAGAGGAAGGATTTGCTCTGCTTTGAGCCGAGCTCTGTGGTGTAGTGGTTAGCATCCTCGCATGTAACGCAGGAGACCCGGGTTCGACTCCCGGCGGAGCCAAATCTTTTCTCTTCAAAAAATAAATTATTTAAAAGGAATTTTTGAACTAACGATATAGATGGCAAATTTTTATTTTTTTTCCATATCCCCTTATGATATGATAAACATAAGCAAATAAACGTCATCTCTATTTAAATTGTTTATATAATACTAGATGTATATCCCGGTTTCACCCGGGGAATTTAATTTTTCTAATGTCTATGAAACGGTCGATTTCGTAAAAAAAAACCAATGTAAAGCAAGATTAAAACGATTTTTAAAACAATAAAGAATACACCCAGAGATTGGCTGAAATTATGCAATTTTAATATGGACAGGTGTTTGCACCTGGTATCAAAGAACCACTGAGCGAAATTTGGAGAATTTAGGACAAACGGTTTGGATTTCTATAAAGAACAAACAAACATAATTTCATCTTTATTTATATAGATGTTAATTAAGATTCCTAATTAGTTCTTGCTTATAGCGAGTTCCCGTCAACGCGTAGAGGAAATGAGCCCATTCTTTATTTACTCAGGTGTACTTCAGTTCCGTTTCGGTTGATATCCTTACTTTTTACTGAATCATCCCACAGGTCGAATTAATTATCAGAATAGTTGGGTTAAAAAAAAAAAAAAATTGTATCACTTATTTCCGCCGGATCGTATTGTCGTATTGTGTATATGATGGAAACAGTAATGAAGCTCAACAGACATATTTCTTTTTTTTTTTTAAATCATTTTATAAACCTGCGAGTAAACAAGCAAAGAAGTATTTTTTTTAAATCATAACGTTTTCTGAATTAAATTGTTTCACCGTAGTGAAAAGGTATTTTTTATATCTAGTGACGAAGCAGATAATAGGGATACGAAAGAAAAGTTAAGGAAAAACAAACAATGTAACCATCCCAGTGAACTTTAACCCCACCTACCTTAGCCTATTTGCGCAGGCTCCGGAAAAGCTATCAGACTGTGACGTAGGAGTTTCCTCAATGGCAGACCTTTAGATCAGTCGCTCTCAAACTTTTTATTTTAAGCCCCCCCCCCCATATATATAATTTTTTATTTCCTTTTTTATAATACTTGAGTTTTATTTGTTATTTTTATAAAACCCTTAAATAGTACTATATTTTATTCAAATACATGCTAAAAGCAAATACATATAAAGAAAACATTAGGTTAAATGATTATCAGGATTTTCAGTTAAAACTTTTTTATTTTGGAAAGCCAACGGTTCGATCCAACTTGTCGATTTTCATCACGGCTTCTGAGTCCAGAGTGGTACAGAGAGGTGTACTTTGTACCGAGTTGAGTCGTAAGATAGTACAGTCTTCCAAAATAAAAAAGTTTTAACTGAAAATCCTGATAATCATTTAAATTATCGTACAGAATAACAGTTGGCTATCTCTCACCTCTACATATAAAGAAAATTGACCTGAACGTGAAATTTTAGAGCCAACATTTTTCTGACAATACCTTAAGTTACACCTTTTGTCTTCCTAGGAAATTACGATCTTTTCTGAAGTTAACAATTCGAATTCGAGTTAAAGAGGTAAGGACTTTCATAAGTTCGACTCATAGAGGTGGAAGTCCTAGAAATCCCCTCTGTCCTATGTTCGACTTATTTACATAATTTTCTTCTTGTGCCATGAAATAGACTTAATAAGGTGAAATTTACGCTTAATGAGTCTGAGCCACAGCTTCTTTTCGACATATTTAAGGATTCGACTTATCGAAGTTCGAAACATCGAGAGAAATTCAATTTTTTTTTTTGTTTTGACAACTGTAAATTATCTTTCAAACTCCAGGGGGAGTATATCCCCAATTCCCCCCTGGGTCCGCCTCTAAAACAAGACTACAGTTCCGATCCGCCGATAACTTCCTCTCTTCTGGAGTACGACCGTTGGAGGAGAGCGGCAGATGGTCGTGGTCAGAGGGCGTGACCGCTGTCTTTGTGAGCAGAGCTCATTCAGGAGCGAGTCGTTTATCATCATTCATTTCCCAAGTCCCCCCCTTCCTCTAAATAGCCCCTAATTGGGCTCAGGTAGTCTGTCAGGGGTTAAATTTAAATCTATATCCGTGAAAAAAGGGTTTTAAATGTATGTGGAGGATATGTTTTGTTCACCCCCTAGGGGGGAAAAAAGAACTGTATGTTTGTCAGTATACATTTTAACTATCAGTAGCCCTTTTATTCTCGTATGTAAAAACCAAGCTTTACTCTGGGCCAAACGTTGGGTAGAGGGATGACCGAGTAGGTAACAGTTCAAAATCCGGGGCCAGGGAACATTTAATAATACTCGGCATTAATCTATGATACAGGAGGTATTGTACACAGACGCCTACACAAGTTGAATTCCCGTATACTCAAGTACTCATTCACCAGTAAATTGGTAGGCTCGGCGAATAGCGAGATGCGAAGTTCTAATGTGCCATCTTCTAATGTGCTGAGGGGTCTGTCTCCTTCCTATACAATGTACTACCTAGCTAGGGGCTTCTTGTCCTATAGAGATAATGTTACTGTTCCAGGCTGGATGAGACCGTTACTGTCTCCGGCAACTGTTGTAACAGTTAGTTACTAGTAAGATTTTAACTCTTGCTTTACGTTACAGAGACTGTTATATAATATTATAAACTAATAAGATGGTACCTCCTCTGGCCCGGGAAACCCCGTAGAGCCTGAAAAACGAGGAAGGGGAGAAAAAAAAAACTGGGCAAACTGCTTAGCCCAACTAGTTGTAAAGTTCCCATTTAGTTTAGACTAGCTGACCCGTGCCAAGCATTCGTACACTAACCTAATTAAATCCCACTTAATTAAAGTACACACCGTATACTTAGTACCGTATAGAGCATATTTAGTGCGTCATGGGCATAGTTGAGGGTTGAAGTAAAGAATAGATGTCTTTAAATTGTAGATTATTTATTTTTTGAAACATTTAAATATTTACTTAAATATTTTTATTAGGTATTTAAATATTTACATAGTATTAACGTGTTTACAGGACCTCTTGGATCACTATGTTTGGAGTTACGATATGATCATCTGTGATTGTATGTTGATGGGTTTGTTTTGTTGTTTAAACGTCACGAAAAGTGCACTGCAAAATGCCGCATACTTATGTAAATACACATATTGGATTCACGAAAAGCGAATGAGTTCTTGTTGGTGGGTTTGTTTTACACGGACATAGATGTCACTGAAAGCGAAGCGAGAAGAAAGGGAAGCGAGTGCGCTGATTCTTTTGACTGGAATAGCTTGTTTTTTTTTTTTTTGTAACTCGCAAACGAAGGCTACAACGCATAAGTGTTTATAACCAAAAATGTTCGTCTAAACAATCTGAAAAATATGACTCCTGTCGAAAAAGCCCACCGACCATTTTCGCTGAGAATTGCAGTTTTTCCCTTACCTCTCGCTAATGGGGTTCATCGAAATAATGTATATGACCAAAAATGTTCTCCTTGAAAACCTGAAAAGATTGACACTATTTAGAAACCTCTACTACCAAACCTCAATTACCAAAACCGCGGTTTTGCTAACATAACTTGCAATCGAAGGCGAAATGAGTGATTTCTATATTTTTCCGGAGTTGAGGTTCAGGAAAGCTTTAGAATGATGCCTCATTCATGAAATTTGATGAAGTATTAAGTAAGTCATGGCGTACCGACAAAAAAAAAAAAAAAAAAAAAAAAGGCTTTGAGAAATGATATATATGATGAGAGAAATCCATTTACCTACAATGGAAACATTAATATAATTAATCTAATCTTAGTTCGTGGCTGACCACCATTTTAAATTATTTTTAAATAATTTATTTTTTGAAGAGAAAAGATTTGGCTCCGCCGGGAGTCGAACCCGGGTCTCCTGCGTTACATGCGAGGATGCTAACCTGAGTAGTAGCGGGAGGTGGACAAATTTTGTCCAATTTATGATATTTATTGACATAAGTCAATTTTTTAAATTATTTTAATTAATCTAATCTTAGTTCGTGGCTGACCACCATTTTAAATTATTTTTAAATAATTTATTTTTTGAAGAGAAAAGATTTGGCTCCGCCGTATTCTCATGCATGTAACGCAGGAGACCCGGGTTCGACTCCCGGCGGAGCCAAATCTTTTCTCTTCAAAAAATAAATTATTTAAAAATAATTTAAAATGGTGGTCAGCCACGAACTAAGATTAGATTAATTAAAATAATTTAAAAAATTGACTTATGTCAATAAATATCATAAATTGGACAAAATTTGTCCACCTCCCGCTACTACTCAGGTTAGCATCCTCGCATGTAACGCAGGAGACCCGGGTTCGACTCCCGGCGGAGCCAAATCTTTTCTCTTCAAAAAATAAATTATTTGGAAACATTAATAATTTAATACTTTCCGCTAAATGATTTTATATGTAAAGACGCCAGGACCGAATGTTTATTACCTCAAAACTCGGAAAGTAGCGGAGAGATAAATCTAAAACTTTTAAAGAACGTTGCTGTTTAGCCAAATAAGAGCAAAATCTATGGAATTTATGCAGTCTGGAGCAATTATTAACAGAGTTACAGCCTATCGATCGCATTTTTTTTTTTTTAATGATATCCCCAATGTAAAAAGTGGACTGTTGTATGGATTACATGAAGTTCCTTCCTGTTCAGTAGAGATGTGTTTATATATTTATATATATTATTATAGTTTATATATAAAATTTGAATGGCTGTGGAAATTCATATTGCTTTCCTATTCCACATTAGTTTGAAGTATGCAGTTATTTATAATAATTTTTTTTGGGTTTAATTTCACCGGAATACATTTATTCATTTCCCCAAAATATTATAAAATACTAATATAAAATGAAATATACATAATTATTTTTGATGAATGCTAATGAATTGCATGAACGGAGGGTGGAAGGAGAGATAATAATAAGAGGTTTGAATTATATGTGGAATGGTGGAGAGAGAATTTTTGGGATGGAATTCCACAAGGATATAATAAAGGACATTTTAAGGGATGGGACAAACAGATGGGGAGGGAGCTAGTGTTCATCCTAAGTGAATTTCAGACCTGAATTAAAAAATCTGGTGAGATGCGCGCAACACACAACTATCACTTATTAACTTACTTAGATTAGGAATGAAAGTGTTTTGTAAAATGTCATTTTTCAAAGCCACACATTTTTCTACATCCATTTAATTATTTTTGTTTGTATTTGTTCTCTAAATTTTTTTATTATTAAATAAAAGTTTTTACTTGCGATAATGCGGCAATGCAAGCAATACTACAAGTCTTCTGATTTTATAATGATTGTTGAAAATTTCATTTAGTTACCATGGAACAAATAATTTCCATTAAATGAACAGAACGGCTTTATTTATAAACAATGGTTTGTCATTAAAGGCGTACTCCGCATGCGTGGACTCAACGTGTTTTATGAGTTGACGGAATATTTTTCTTTTTTTCTCCTTTATATGTTTACTTGATTTTTTTCATATTTCATATTTAGCCTTATCCTATTTTTAGGCGTAACGGGAGACAGTTAATTTCTCCATAAAAACAAAAAAAAAAGCTACTTCATAGGAAAACAAAAAAGACCCCTTCCCCATTTAAGCCCCCTTTAGAACATTATAATAGTGATAAAGCTAACTTGATATTGAAATGATTTGATCAAAATCATTAAAGCCGTTTTTGAGATAATCGAAAAAAGGTAAAAATTGGAAAAAAAGTTAGGAAATAAAGTGCCCCCTCCATTTGATCAATTTTGATGAAATTTTTGCTGTCATATCGTGGGCCTATACATACAGTTATATTTTCATTCATTCATCCTTCTTATTTCTTCATTCGAGATTTTCTGGAAAAAAGTATAAAGTTGAGAACGAAGCTCTATAAGCGAGGTGGATGCTACGAGGGGATGAAAACAGGGCTAAAACATTCGGCGCCCAGCCGGGATCCATGTCAGAGGCGCCCGCCTTCAACCAACACAATCCTAATTTATCAACCGGCTATCTTGTAGTCTGCGTTCATCAGCTACCTTCATAGCTGTATTAATTTTTTTTTTTTTTACATGTTATCATACTTTTTTTATGTAGGTGAATAAATAATATTTATTCACCTACATAAAACTTCCACTTCCCTCCCTGTTATGAGTAGACATAATTTTCTGCTGATGTTTGCAGAAGATACGGCATATTATACTTAAGTTCATAATATGCTAACAGCAATATAGACTGATAACTGCATTAAACAAAAAAAAAGATGGAAATTGTAAAAAAAAACCTTAAAGTATTAATAAAAGTTTGAACACTCATTACGGTGACATAAGTTGATTATCAACTGTAATAATAATACATTATTCTCAAAATTAATTAATAATTATAGGAATTAAGATTAACATTTATGTAATAAATTTATTTATTTGCGAGCATTCCCGGCCGTTGCTGTGATATGTATTAATCACCAAACCTTGATAAAATATTATAAAAGAATATATAAATTGTTTATAGAATTAAAATTCTAGAATATTATCCCTTGAAAGCTGACCAGTGTTCTAGAAATGTCCTGACTTATGCAATGATGTTCGTGGAACGGGTGTCTATTGTCGGTGTTTAAGCAAAGTAATTATTCAATTTAGTTTCATTGCTGCTTTTTTTTTTCTTTTCTTTTTTTTTTCACTCTCCTGTTGGAGTGGAAATGAATGATTCTATGACATTTGAGTGGGCGCTAGTGTGGGTGAAACGTTTTCATAAGCCTATTTTTTTATAACTTCCTTAACTTCGTGAAAATATGGTATGAGCTAATATAATAAAAAAAAAAATGTAATATTATAAATATCTCTTATGTCTGAAATTGAGTGCGAACCCGCGAGCTTTCGTATTGTAGACTGCTATGCTAGCCACTACACCACAGATGACCACTCAAACAAACTCAAGGTTTAAACCCAGATTAGTGGTAATTAAGACTGAACAATATATCCGACAAAAACTCAGAATAAATTTAATACGAACAGGGCATACCACGCGTTGCTGTGGCTCGGTAGCTATATAATGCTTTGAATTAATTATATCCTATTCATTTTAATACAGTCAAATCAAAATTCACTGATAAAGATAAGAACGCTTCAGCTAATCTAAAAACCAACGGGATTTAAAATAGAACTTTACGCCAAATTTAAAATTGTTTGATAAAGAGTTTAGATAGGTTAAAGTTTTTATTCTTTGCATCTTATAATTTGACCATAATGTGTTAATGAATGATACATGTAAAAGGACTAATAAAGAATATAATTGGAACAGGGTTTAGTAAAATTAAAATAAAAAGTTAGCAAAAATGTATCAAATTAATCTTTTGCCATAAGACATATTAATTAAATTCAGAATATAACACATGATATCGTATCAGAGATATCGTATCAGGAGGTTATACTAACAGGTGTACAATGATTTTGGTTAACCTGTCTTTTGCTAAAAAAAAAAAGATTCGATGTCTTCCCCACACGTGAATAGACGACCCATGGGAAAAACACGGATTTTCCTAGTCCAAGCCGGAAAAAAAAATTTTTTTTGGCTAATGGATGCTTACCCACTCTAAATTTCGAAAAAAAAAAATGAAGTCTTGAGTAAATAAATAAAGTTACACCGCCATCTATTGGAAATATATAGAACTTACAAATAATCATACTCAATTATAGTATAATAAGCACTAATTTGAAAAAAAAAAGTAATATTGAGCCCAATAATCGAGATAAAAACTATCCTATCTTTTAAGTTGGACAAAACAAACATACAATGAGCCAAATTTTAGAAAGATCGGTCGAGTAGTTCGGATTTTACCTCCGACAAACATCGGGACACGAGATTTATATATATATATGTTGTTGTTATTATAATTGTTTCCACTTTCCTTCCATTTTTCTTCAAGGCTTCCTGTGAATTTTCTTTTCCTCATTTCCTAACTACTTCTTCTTCGTAACACACACACTTGACACGTATTGTTCTCCGTTCCTCAAGTGTTTGTCCGGGAAAAGAATTGGCAGTGTAAAATTTCGATGACCGCGCCCGTCATGACAGACAAAGTGCAGTACTTTGACGACGTGGAATGATTTCTTTTCGACTTCAACGAGAGACAGGTGTCAGAAGGTTTGATTAAACTGTCATCAATGGATGTTTCCTTTGCAGACATTTTTTTTTTCCTGGAGATTCGTGGATGTAAGTTGGAGTTGTCGAAACGTTTCCAGTTTTCCTTATAATAGAAGTCTTTCTACCGTGATAACTTTCGCGAAGAAGTTTCACTTTCGATATTGTTCTGATATTTACTTTAATAATAACCAAGCATGAAAATTAATTGAGGCAGACTAAACCGTCGAAACTGTGTTATTGAACAGTGATGCAAAGGATAGATTATATATACATAGATATTAAGGTGCCTTTCCTCAAGCTCGAACAGCCTGTCCGGAAGACTGTTCGGCTAATCTAAATAACAAGCAAATCGAACATGTACTTTGTTCGCTTGTGCGTTCGGGGATAGCCCTTGTGTCCCTTTTGTTCGTTAAGATAAGCTTCTAGACCTTCCTTTAGCATTTTTCTGACGTTGCTTTTATCCATAAATTAGAACAAAAGTCAGTACTGCCGCTAGTTCTAAGTCAGCCGTCTTAGTAATGAAAATCATTGTATTAAGATGCATAGCTCCAGTCAGAGATCATCGTTCGCCTGACTTCACGTTTGATGTTTGTAGTTCGACGTTACGGAAAGATATGGGGATTATCTGTTCGAGTGCAAAATTATCTATACTCGTTAAAGATCCTTATCCTAATTAGGCAAAATTTGAACTTGAATTTGAAAATCCGTGAACATGAATTTTAAATACATTTTAAATGAACGCGTGACTTACACGCTTAAGTATTCACACCGAGGAAACCGCCTCTATGCCTCTTTTCAGCCACTTAACCCATTTTGGGCTAAATTCGACTTTTACAACTTTTTCACTCGGAGTATACCGAAATATACATTGGAGGATACCCATTATACATGATCCTTTTAATTTTCAATATACGTTAAATGAATAAGCATTGATGTTCAGGCAAGTTAGGTTTTAATAATAAAAACCTTTCGCTTCCCTGATGATGAAAGTATGGCCAGGTGCCTAATGCTCTTAGTTTTGTTGGTTAATGTATTAAAAAGTTTTAAATAATAAAAGAATAACATGGAAGATATTTAACATAAAGTTTACCATTGTAATTTAAGGAATAATAGCATAATAAAAAAGGAGAACAAAATAATATGAAAGGAAATAAAGAAAATCCTCTGATATTTAAAGCTTAAACTATAATTTATTTAATAGAAATAATTTATTAAATACAAATAATTTATTAAACAAGAATGAAACTAAAATGATTAAATGAAAATGAAACACAACTTATAAACTATTATAGACAAAAATTATGTTTTAATCGAATGGCCATTGATGAACTATAGAGTAGAGTAATAAACAAATGATTAATAACTATAATACAAAGATATATATAATAACTGAATTTAGCAATTTGATATAATGTTTTAAGGTAAAGTTCAATGTTCAGAAAATATTATTTAAATTTGAAGATTAAACACAATGTAATGTTTATACATTATTTAAAAAAATAATGATGGAAGTATTTTACTTTAAAGGTCCATCCCGCTGGGAACTTAATCTTCCTCTTCGCTCGTCTTCTAAAATAATGTTTGCAAATGTGCACAATACACAACTGAACACCCTGGGTGAACGAGAATGTAATAAATGTTTTTAAAGAATGTTTTAAGCGTGAGACGTAATGCTTACTCGGCTGGCGAGAATCAACAGCTGACTGACATGAAGCGTCTTTTGTTTGTCTCAGAGCGTCTTCGACCAATCACAGACGTCCACGCACATAACAATAAACTAATGCTAATTAAATAGTTAAATACTCGATTGGTATGATATTCAATGTTAAATTTGATTAATAAATTAACGACAATATATTAATTACTTAATTTACAACTTATTAATTATTGAATTTAGAATTAATTTAAAAATGCTGAACCAAAAATTACACCAAAGAATTATACAAAATGACAAATGGGTTCTCTGAACATCCCGCCAGCCAAAATTCGACCTCGAATTTTACATTAAAGTTTTATGATTAAGAGACGGGTTAGAGGGAAATGATTGGCTGTCTTCTCAAGTTAAACAAGATTTCAGTGATGTTCCTCTGCAACTTGTATGCAAATGGTCGCTTAGGGAAGCAACAGAAGTAGATTCAGAAGCGTCGAAAACCACGTGGATTTTAGAATTATCACCATCTTTCTTTGCCACTCCATGGTGTGGAGTTAAATGTGATCCTTTGTCAGAAGTCTGTTCCATATGTTTATGATTAATGTGTTCTGCCATCAAATTTGTGTACTCCTGCCGAAGAGTCGGATTTTTACTTAACTTAGATTCTAAATTTAAGAACCTCTTTAAGGCTTGGCCTTTAGATTCGCTCATCTCGCCGGGAAACGAATCTTTAAATGGTAAGCGAACACTATATTTATCTTCTGGCGTATGTAAATGAGTATCCATGAAATGTTGTTCGCAATAAATACCTAAAGGTGACTGGATTGTCTTAGGTTGGACTTTCTCAATTTTTCTTAATTTGGGTTCCTTATTCAAGTTATCTGAACCAGTTACGAAAAAGGATTGCTTCATTGAGTTTGAAGATGTGTGGTTTTGAAAAGATCCAGCAATAACATGCCCAAAAACAGTGGGAATAAGTTTTGGAAAGGTCGGTTGGATCGTAATCGGCTTGTCCTTTATTATTTCAAAATACAAATCAGCACCCAAAAGAAACTCAATGGGTCCAGGCTGGTAAAATTTAGGATCCGCTAATTCAAAGTACTTATAGGCCTCAACAAGTTGTCTAGGTAGTTCAACATGAGGAAGTGGATTAGTAATGCATTCAACAACTACGGCATTGGTCCTAAGCTGTTGAGTTCCAAAGGCAGGGCGCATGTGACAAGAAGCAATGCCCCGATTTCCAGTTAGAGAGATTTGTCCAATTCCTGATATGGGTAGGTTGAATGGTTTGACCTTAAGCTGAAGACGATTAGCACAATCGGCTGAAATGAATGAATATTGGCTACCACAATCAAGAACCATGCGGACAGGTTGGAAGTTTCCCTTGCCATCCTTAATAGTAGCAACAGCTGTTCCTAGGAGCACATCATTCGTTTGAGAATGACTGGCTAGAGATACGGGCGATACTACTTGATCTTCATTGTCGCATTGAATATCTTCCCTTGTAGAGGTGCCAGTTGTAGATACATCCTTTGTGGGATCACCACCAACATGAAGCCAAGTGTGATGAGGTTTGTGGCAAATGTTGCAGCTATGTTTAGACCTACAATAATCTAGCTCATGATTGGCGTTGAAGCAGTTAAGACAGCCTTTCCAGCCTTTAAGAAGCTTCCACTTAGCATGGTTTGGTGCTTTTCGGAATTGGTTGCATTCATATAGTGAATGTGTTCCCTTGCACACTGGACATGGTTTATATGTGTTTTGTTTAGTTTGGTATCCTTTGGTTCGAACCGGCTTACTCTCAACCATTAATGAGGTTTTGAATTTTGGCCTTGTAATGGAGTGCACTGAATTTGAGTTTGAGTAGGAGGGTCTATTTTCAGTTAGCTCCAATGCTTTCCATTCATCCTTGATGAAGTTGACTAAGTCGTCAAATTTTGGAAAATCGGAGTCCAAATTCCTTTTTTCGAATTCTCTTCTAGTAGCGGGGTCTAAACATCTTATGGCTAAGGAAAATAAAATAAACTCATCGGGATTCGGTATTTTCAAGAGCTTAAACGCTTGAATATTTTCTCCAACACTAGAAAGGAATGATTTCAATAATTGCAAACTGGGTTTAGAGGGCAATTGTTTGAATTCCAACAATGCATTCAAATGGTGAGTAGCCAAGAGACGTTTATTGTCATAGTTCTCAACGAGGATCGACCAGGCTTGGTCATAGTTCTCTTCGCGAAGCGGTACACTCTTGATAAGTGAGCGTGCAGCCCCATATAAACAAGACAACAAGAAGTGATATTTCTCAATCTTTGGAATAGCCGCCTCATTATGGATCAAAGAAAGGAAAGTATCACGGAATGTGGGCCAGTCCTGGTAATTACCATCAAATTTAGGAAGGTTGATCTTTGGAAGATGAGTTCGCAGAGATAGGGATTGATTCAGAATGCTAGTTTGATCCAATTGTGCAGGTTGTGATGGTGTAGGATTCATATATTTTTCATAAATCGCATTCGATTCATGAAAATACCGCTCAACGTTCGCCAATGTGCTCCGATCCTTATCACTAAGTTCTTTGCCTTCGGTCTCATAAATATCTTCTAATGACTCAAAAGTTGCAATATAGGTATCGTAATTGCGTTGCAGACTTTTATATGACCCCTTGAACATAAAAAGACAATCCCTATCTGAATCGACCTTACGACCTTGTTCAACAACAGCTTTGATTTTTGGCGCTAAAACATTGAGTTTTCTGCGTAATGAAGCCTCAGTCGACATCATGAAGGATTATTGTTAAAAAAGTGAAGTGAAATGAAGGGGTAAAATTTAAAAAGAACGTATGAAATTAAATTAAAATAAGCGAAATCTGGTGGGTGAGATCGAACAACTAACAAAGTTACAAAGACTGGATAAAACAAATAAAGTAGGAACCAAGCTAGAATTCAAAAGATGTATACAAAAATGAAGTGTAAACAATACAAATGAAAATATCAATTTAAGGAAACAATTAGATTATAAGTATATTACAAGAATATAATAACAGAGAATTTCCTTTCACTTTTTTGTGAATTTCTATACAAAACTAAGGCAATTAAGCGATCCGGCCCGGAGGACCAGTATGTTCAGGCAAGTTAGGTTTTAATAATAAAAACCTTTCGCTTCCCTGATGATGAAAGTATGGCCAGGTGCCTAATGCTCTTAGTTTTGTTGGTTAATGTATTAAAAAGTTTTAAATAATAAAAGAATAACATGGAAGATATTTAACATAAAGTTTACCATTGTAATTTAAGGAATAATAGCATAATAAAAAAGGAGAACAAAATAATATGAAAGGAAATAAAGAAAATCCTCTGATATTTAAAGCTTAAACTATAATTTATTTAATAGAAATAATTTATTAAATACAAATAATTTATTAAACAAGAATGAAACTAAAATGATTAAATGAAAATGAAACACAACTTATAAACTATTATAGACAAAAATTATGTTTTAATCGAATGGCCATTGATGAACTATAGAGTAGAGTAATAAACAAATGATTAATAACTATAATACAAAGATATATATAATAACTGAATTTAGCAATTTGATATAATGTTTTAAGGTAAAGTTCAATGTTCAGAAAATATTATTTAAATTTGAAGATTAAACACAATGTAATGTTTATACATTATTTAAAAAAATAATGATGGAAGTATTTTACTTTAAAGGTCCATCCCGCTGGGAACTTAATCTTCCTCTTCGCTCGTCTTCTAAAATAATGTTTGCAAATGTGCACAATACACAACTGAACACCCTGGGTGAACGAGAATGTAATAAATGTTTTTAAAGAATGTTTTAAGCGTGAGACGTAATGCTTACTCGGCTGGCGAGAATCAACAGCTGACTGACATGAAGCGTCTTTTGTTTGTCTCAGAGCGTCTTCGACCAATCACAGACGTCCACGCACATAACAATAAACTAATGCTAATTAAATAGTTAAATACTCGATTGGTATGATATTCAATGTTAAATTTGATTAATAAATTAACGACAATATTTTAATTACTTAATTTACAACTTATTAATTATTGAATTTAGAATTAATTTAAAAATGCTGAACCAAAAATTACACCAAAGAATTATACAAAATGACAAATGGGTTCTCTGAACATTGAAAAATATCGATTTCTTCATGGCAATATCGATAAACTGTTTGCCTTTCCATCAATATATTTCTTTGTACCTCCCTGGTTGAGTGATGGCTTTGATGACCAACCATGGAGGCACGGGTCGATTCCGGAAAACATTAAGTATATCTTTTTTCTGAAAGAGCCAAGTCTAAGACGGTTTGTTCACAGCTTCGGAAGCAAAACTAATATTCCTGGATTTTGTTTTGCTATACATTTAAACTTAAGGATCAGAAATTTATTTGCACTACATGTTATAATTCATAAATTAAGGGAACACATATAAATTACGATTACAAATGATCTTACACTTTTTCAAATAATATAGCAACAACAAATGCTATATTGCTTCACCATATTGATTTATTTGGTAACTTGTCGGGAGACTGTAGTTAAGTGGGCAATTTTTGAAGAATTATAAATTTTTTGGGGTTTGATATGGTAAGTGTTGATTGTTGTTGAACATGTGTTCACGAATTTGAATTTCGATGGTGAAAAAAATTTAGCTTTTTTTAGGGTTTTTCTCATTTCGATGATAGGACCCTATGGAAACCTTTGTCGAATGTTATATTAAAGGTCCGGCCACACATGTCCGCACCGGATCCGCACCGTAGCAATAATACAGGTTATGTTCAGAATATTTTTAATTTAACTTACATATTACCTTTAGTTATGCCTAAAGTGGCCTTTGTCTGACTTGTGTGGCTTGAACTTTAGGCATAACTAAAGGTAATATGTAAGTGAAATTAAAAATATTCTGAACATAACCTGTATTATTTCTACGGTGCGGATCCGGTGCGGACATGTGTGGCCAGACCCTAAAACGAATGTTTGTCACACTGGTGAACAGGTGTTTTGTAGAACTATGAACGTCTATGCTATGATTTAAACGCATTATTATAAATTTTCTCGGTGGTTTCTTTAATATATATTTCACACACACACACACACACACACACACACACACACACACACACACACACACACACACACACACACACACACACACACACACACACACACACGCACCCACGCACGCACACACGCACCCACACACACACACACACACACACACACACACACACACGCACCCACGCACGCACACACGCACCCACGCACGCACACACGCACGCACACACGCACACACACACACACACATTGGACACCGAAGTTATATAATAATTTTATTTGAAGAGGAAGAGTCGATCACGGCCAGAATTCGAATCGGTAGCTTCGCATCACAGTTACGTTGCGCCATCCAACTACGCTACCATAGCCTCAATCAAACTACACTACCCAGTCAAAACGTGTCTTTTCACTGATCCATAGTTCCAATAACGCCACATTGCCGCGAATTATTAGTTGCTGGATTTTTTCCAAAAGTAGACAGACTGTCTTATTATTGCTGTTGACGTCGTTGGTACGAGGGCTCTTGTAAGTTGGTAAGGGCACATCAACGGTAATGCGGATACCCGGGTACGAATCCCTGCCATGAACAATCTTGTCTCTTTAATTCAAATTTTCTATTTCAATTAAGTATTAGTAAAAAAATTAAAAAAGTGTTATTGACATGTCAGGCTAAAATATCTATTTCTGTATAGAAGACTTGGACAGTTTGAGATAAACCCCGTCAAATTTCGTTAAAAGCCCAGACTCTATCAGAGGGAGTGTTCTTAAAGAGCAATGAAAAGGCCGGGGACGATGAGATGGGTAAAGTTTGCGAGGACGGAGTAAGTTAAAAGAGAGAGGCCTGTCGTTATACAGTGGAAGTGGGTAGCGGCCTGGGGAGGATGAGGCGACTCCGGGCTCGCGCGTATTGATTCCACTCCGCTCTCTGCCTTCACACAAAATGGCTTATTTGTTTCTTTTCCTCGAGGATTTGTACAAGGGTCTCCACTCAGCCCTGATCTAATATTCTATGAACAATATTTTCTACAAGACTGGCGGTTCTGGCAACAATAAAGATTTTTCATAGTATTCCAAATACTTGGAGATGCGATTTATAATACCAGTTTAAGTATGGGAACGAAAAAAAAAATTAGGAATTTTTTTTTTCAAGATATAATTTTGAAAAACTTGATCATCTAGTTACTTATTAGGGGTCTTTTTTAGATTAGGCCCGCCAGTTATTTTTAGTAGTAACTGTTCCTAGGTACTTAGATAATCTAATCGAACATCTATATAAATAAAGATGAAATTCTGTTTGTTTGTTCTTTATAGAAATCCTTACCGTTTGTCCTAAATTCTCCAAATTTTGCTCAGTGGTTCTTTGATACCAGGTGCGAACACCTGTCCATATTAAAATTGCGTAACTTCAGCCGATCTTCATCTGATATTCTTTATTCTCTAATTTTCGCTCAGTGGTTCTTTGATACCAGGTGCGAACACCTGTCCATATTAAAATTGCGTAACTTCAGCCGATCTTCATCTGATATTCTTTATTCTCTAAATTTCGCTCAGTGGTTCTTTCAGATCAGGTGCGAACACCTGTCAATATTAAAAATGCATAACTTCTGTCGATCTTCAGCTGATATTCTTTATTGTTATAAAAATCATAATGATCTCACTTTACAATGTTTTTTTTTTACGAAATCGACCGTTTCTTTAGAAAAATGAAATTCCCCGTGTGAAACCGGGATATACAGCTATAATCTATGCATATAAAGATGAAATTCTGTTTGTTCTTTATAGAAATCTATATCGTTTGTCCTAAATTCTCAGTGGTTCTTTCAGACCAGGTCCGAACACCTGTCCATATTAAAATCGCACAACTTCAGCCGATCTCTGGGTATGTTCCTTATTGTTATAATATTCGTTTCAATCTTGCTTTGCATTGGTTTTTACAAAATCGACCGTTTGAGTCGATAAAAGTCTCAGTTTATAGATTTAAAAAATGAAATTCTCCGGGTGAAACCGGTATATACAGCTAGTATGTTATAATAATAAACATTAATCATTCAAGTGAGATTATTTGAAAAAATATACATGTTCACAAATATGAAAAATATTTTTGAACTCTACGAAAAAACCAAAGATGAAGCTAGTGCGCGGCTATTTTACATAAATAGTAGGATACTCCCAGAAGTTGTAAAATGTAAGAATAGACACGAAATGAAGTTCTATGATAAAAGGGAAAAATGGAGATGCAACAATGCCGGCAAGAGGCAGAAAAATATGCTGGAACCTGGCTCTGCGAAAATAGGTTGCCGTTAAATAAAATCCCTTTACTCATATATTCGTGGGCGAACGAATATTTAACATATATGATATTCAACAATGATAGACTCTTATTTGTGTGAGTTCCTGTGGAGGCAGCGCTACCAAGGAGAGGATTTGTTTGCTAGAATAATTTTAGACATAAAGGAATACTGGCCTGCAGAAAGTTAAAAGAAGAAGAAGTATTACCAATTATTTGTTCTAAATATTATTAAAAATGCATATTTCAATAAATTTAATAACACATTTTTCCAATAGAAAAAACTTATATTTATTTAGCTAATGAGGCGTTTGGTTTCAAAACCGGTTAAATCCATTTTTTCCAAAAACATGTTTTTTTCTTTTTTTTTTCAAGTTTTTAATGTAGAAGTACTCGTTTTTTTTAAAATGACGTTTAGATCCTTCGAAAATCAATACTTAAAGATTCCCTTTCTTATCAAAAGCGGTTTTTCCAAGCTTCACTTTTCAGAAAACCTTCAATTTTTCGAAATCCCATGTTTCCAAACAGTTGGATGATGTTGATACTCTATTAAGAAAAACATTATGGAGAAGACTGGAGATCAATAGGTACCCTAGAATTCTATAAAGTTGTAATAGACAGTGTCATAGACAATGTCACCTATCCAAGTAAATATGGATGATACCAATATGGATGTGGGTCTTATCAATATTGTTCGTATTAAATAAAGAGATTTTTTTTTAAAAAATGTCTATTCATAATTTAACCAAAAATTCATATTTTCTTATCAAAGTCAGGTACACCCAACATATTTTTTAATGTTAAATGAGATTTAAAAAAGAAAATGTGGTAAAAAGTTGTTAAAATTTTTTGTTTGAAGGTGATTGTTAGCAAAATGACGAAAAAAAAAAACAAACAAAAATTTGTTAAATTGATTAATTTTTTTAATTGATCTTTTTTTAATCAGTCCTGAAAAATTGTTGAAAATGGATGTAGCCGGTTTTGAAACCAAACGCCTCAAATAGTAACAGTTACTACTAAAAGTAACTGGCCGGCCTAATCTAAAAAAGACCCGTTATTAGTATTGTTATAATTATTTTAATATTAAATTAAATTATATATGAATCAAAATCAAAAATATTGAAAACTTTTTATATAAATATAAACGTATATATTTAATTTATGTTATTTTTCCATTCTATAAGGTAGACAATTTTTCAACAATTAAACAATTTTCCAACTTGCCTTTTTTTACACTATATTACTTATTTTTTCCTTTCATATTCATTTTTCTAATGCTTCATTCCACTTCTTAACAGTTTTATTTTAATTATTAATTTAAATAATTATTAATTTCTTCTCCTCCCTTAATTGTTTTTTTTTTTTTTTTTTTTTTTTTTTTGCTGATTATACCCTCCTACTAAACTGCTTCTTCATTTCCCTTATATTAAGAGTGTGTTAGCGTACCATGAATTGATGTTCCGCCTTCCGCTTGCTGACATTTCAGGAGTGCTGGCTTTAGTTTCGTTCAAAGTTAGAAAAAATCTATAGCCATGAATAGTTATTTTAAACATTGGACATTTATCTTTAAGCGTGTTTATACGGCTAAGTCAGTTTTTGAAAAAAGGTTTCGAACCAAATGTTACTTTTGCCGCCAAGGGCTATCACAATGCATGGAATAGACCCGATTACACAGATAAGTTTTTTGTTCAATTTTGGGATGAATATGGTGTAGTGAATTGATCAACCGTTTAGTTAGAATAATAATCACCACCGGTTAATAATCAATAAAATAGATCAAACTTATCTGTGTAAGGAAGTCCATTTCGTCCATTCAAGCACTTTCCAAAAAGCACTTCCAAAAGAACCGTTAACAGGCCTTTGTAATAAAGTAGGCGTTTTATTTATTATTTTAACAAGTAATATAATTTATAATTTATAAAAACTACCCCAAAAAAAGTGACCCCTGAACATATGGAGTATCTAGTGTTTCATGGTCAGTGAGTTGTGAAAGACCGTTATTGGACCGTGATAAAGCTCAACCATCAGGTCTTGCCTCTTAATTTTTCAACTTAGATAACCCGCTTTATATAGAGCCTGGGTTCATCCCAGGAGGGTCTCTCGGACTGTAGGCAGATTCGAACTCGGGGACTTTGAGCAATCATCATACGTTATTATAAAGATGCCTTTACACTGTCCGAACCTCTCCTTCGAACAGCCAGTCCGGAACAGTGTTCGGCCAATTTAAATGGCACGAACTCGAACTTGTTCTTTATAGCTGTTTGCCTGTGTTTTCGGGGATAGCGCTTTTAGCGGTCTAAAGCTTCTAGACCTTCTTCAGTCGTGCCTTTTATATTATCCCAAAATTAAACAAAAACTTATCTGAGTAAACAGTTCTATTTCCAGTTCAGTTAACATTTGGTTCAAAACTTCTTTTCAAAAACCGACTCAACCATTTAAACACGCTTAAATATAGATGTTCAATGTTAAAAATATTTTGGAGTTCCAAGTATTTGTTATAAAATTATTCTATTAAGGTGCATAGGTGCGACATCATTGTTCCCCCGACTTTAATTTTCAGTGTAAATAGTTGTTCGTGGTACGCCGTTACGAGTAACCTCCCCGTAATCTCCCCAAAGTTGGGGAGATTGCCTGTTCGAAGGTGAGTTTCGCTCTGTGTAAAGGCACCTCAAGACCTCAACCAATTAAAGCTGGTAAATGTAAAAGGTCTTATTTGCTAAAAATAAAAAAAAATTGAAAATGAAGTATAAAGTATCTATATAAATAAAAATGAAATTCTGTTTGTTTGTTTGTTCTTTATTGAAATTCATACCGTTTGTTCTAAATTCTCCAAATTTCGCTCAGTGGTTCTTTAATACCAGGTGCGAACACCTGTCAACACGTTAGGTGCGGCATCGGTCCCCGGGTCCGATGTCTTACATTCCATTCTTAACAGCCGATTTTCACATGAAAATGTCCGAAAGTCCGAACACTTTAAACACTCGATTTTTAATGAGATTATTGCATTTTAGTGCAGTAAATGTTGCTAACAGCTGAAATTCTGTTGTTTTTTAGAATCTGACTCCGAGGTCCGATTTTCGATAAAGAATGGCGTAAATCCTGTATTTGCCTGTCCTTCACCTATTTTGTCTAGTTCCAATCCTTACCAAGAGATAATGCCCTTGAGACGCTCATTTAATTCCCTTTTAATCAAAAGATAACGCTTTCGTCAAAGCATTCCCATCGGACCTCGACGCCCGATATCGCCTGTGGCTCATCCCAGCAGTCGGACCCCGGGGACTGATACCGTTCAATTCAGGACAACCCTAAAAAAAAGGCCGCCGCACCTAACTTGTTAAAATTGCATAAGTTCAGCCAATCTCTTGGTGTATTCTTTATTGTTACAAAAATCGTTTTGATCTCACTTCTCATTGGTTTTAACGTAATCGACCGTTTGAGTCGATCAAAGTCTCACTTCATAGATCTTATAGATTTAAAAAATTAAAGTCTCCGGGTGAAGCTGTTATATACAGCTATTACTTTATAAAATCTAAAGTAATAGATACTTTTATAGCAAATTAATTTTGTTAACATCGATGCATAGAAGATGGTTTCTCATTCCTACCTATTCTTAATAACGATTCGTTATTCTAATAAGCAAAAGTTCTCTTTGGTGACGAAAACCACCAATTTTGTTCTCCACGAATACTTTTTGGAGTTTACGACAAAAACTCCAAAAGACGGGAAGTGAGATGGGCCTCATAATTTATAGCGGGGCCATTTGCAATTCGCCATGGTCCTCCCAGCCGGGGAAGTAAGAAGAAGAGACCTTGCCTCCAGTGAAAGAAATAAATGGATAAGGTAAAGTAATGAGATGGGAGGGGGAAGGAAGTTAAGGGGGGGGGGTAATTTTTTAGTCGATTTAACCCAGCATTGATTAAAGGGTCTCGGGTTACCTAAATTTAACGGGAATTTATCTAAGAGGCATAACCTTGCAAAAACTCTCACCTAAGGGGAACATTTTTCTTCAAACATCATTATTGTTAAAAGATGAAATATAATCATTAAAGTTTATTAATCACATCCAATCTTTATATATGTATATAAAAATCTCGTGTCCCGATGTTTGTCGGGGTTAAAATCAGAAAATACTCAACCGATCTTTATAAAATGTGGATCATTGTGTGTAGTTTTGTCCAACTTGATTGAAGATAGGATAATGTTTATCTCGATTATCGGCCTCAATATTTCATTTATTGCAAATTAAATGCTTAGTATACTACATTTGAATGTGATTAATTTTAAGTTCTAAAAATTTCCAACAGATGGCGGGGTAAGTTGATTTATTGACACAACAGTTCATTTTCTTTCGATATATAAGGTGGGTAAGCAAACAATAGCCAAATCTATTGTTTTCAACTTGGACTAGGAAAATGTGTGCTTTTCCCATGGGCAATTAGCGAATAAATAAAATAATGAAATAATGAATTGTAAAAATAAAAAAAATGTACATTATGATTATAAAATGTTATAAACTAACATTATCTATCTCTAATTATCTCTATATTCTAACATTATCTAAATGAAATTTTTATATATTTTTAAGTAGTTATGTAAGAATATGCAGCATAGTTTGCGGTTCCTCCTGCTCTAACCTGTTTCAGGTGGAACCTCCTGATACGATATCTCATATCATCATGTGTTATATTCTGAATTTAATGAATATGTACTACAATGCGGTACATTTTTGCTAACTGTCTATTGTGATTGTACTAAACTCTATTCCAATTATATACTTTATCAGTTCCTTTTACGCGAGTGTTATTTATTTTTAATCTCGCCTCTGCTGAAATAATCTAGTAAGTGCTAAATGAATTGATCATTAATACTTAAAATATTCAAATTTGAGGTGAAAAAAAAATTAAAAAAACTTTAACCCTTCTGAATTCTTTTGCAAACAATTTTTAACTTCAGATTTTTTGTTTTTTCTCATTGCTTTAATTAAGTTTTTTAACTTAACGAACGAGTGGGAATTACGATTGCTCACTTCTCCGTGAAATTCCATTTCATTAGATACATCTGTCAACAAAATATATCGCTCTTGGGTGCCGGAAAAGGAATCTTTATAACCGTATTATATTTAGTGTAACGGTTATTTAGTGTAACGCTGTGTTGCACTATTCTCCCCCACTATCATAAGTGACGGTAGTAAATAAAGAAATTCATTTAAAAAAAATCTTGGTCTTCTTATTTTTATTTTATTTTTTAATTTATTATTTGAAATAAATAATTTATCTTCCAGCATTTTACAAAGCACATTTCCCCTCTACGTGTCTGTATTTTAAAAAACCCATTCTAAAAACAATCTGATATCCGATCGTATTGTGCAATTGCATTCAGCCTCGTACGGAAATAAAATCCAATATGTCACGGAATAAAGGACCTTGAAACCTATAGTATACTTTTATGGATCGAATCTCAATTTAAAATGTCAATCAATTGGAAGTATTGGGTTTAAACAGAAGCAATCTTATTCAGAAACAGATGTTATATCGTAGTCTATTATTATTGCACAAGACCATCGTCTATGTACTAAGTTGAATAATAGATCATTTCTGCTAATGAAAATCAATAATCAACTTACCTTGCACTGACCGGAATATTTAAGGAAAGGGTTTGTGTTAATAATAAATATTTTTTAAATATGAATTAACATAAATTATAAACGTTACTTAACGTCGATAATTCGTATCCCAAGAAATTGGTGGGTTGCAGGTTGGCTTCTCAGAGGACTGGACGTAGTTGAATAATTTGTAATAGTTTAATTGTCAATGTCTCGCGAATTATAACATCTCAAATATTAGAACAGGTTACAAAAATTATCACTTTGTAACACAGTAATAATCATTTGACTTGTGCTTCACAACCGAGAAAAAGACTAAAACTGTCCAGTCTATCGCTCCTTATATAAATCGTAAGGCGATAGTCTTGAGCCAAGGGAACGGCGTGGATGGTTTTCGAACATCGCAGTCACAAACACGTGCTATGACAGTTCGCTCCAACTGTTAGTTCGTTTCAACAAAAGGTCTGGTACTTCTAAACAATATTTTTTTTCTGTCTTTTGTTTAGCATTACAATACATTTATTAATTTATTTACACACTCCTATTGTATTAATTTTCATTGTGTTGCGACATCAATATGGGTTAAAAAAAAATTATTGTCGTAAAATCCATTGTGCAATTGCATTCAGCCTCGTACGGAAATAAAATCCAATATGTCACGGAATAAAGGACCTACAAACCTATAGTATACTTTTATGGATCGAATCTCAATTTAAAATGTCAATCAGTAGGAAGTTATGGCTTTAAAGAGGAGCAATTTTATGCAACAATTCAAAAATATCAAACAAACGATTGAGTCTCCAATTTGTAAAAATGTTACAAAACAGCAGCTAACAGTGTCGGAAGACTGACTCAAAAGTAATTTCATGCTTCGCGCTTCAGACTAAAACCTATTGGATCGCTTCTTATATTATGTCCGATATAGGTCCCTCCAGAATGACCTGGACCATTCCAAACATCTGATCCCTTCCTAATATACGACTGTAACTGTTCCAGACAATTCTGGAACTTGTACAATGTAACAGAAATAAAAATCTGTTTTGGCTTCTTCCGTCACATTGAGTTCTTAACCCTTTAACCGGGGAGTTCCCTTTTAAATTACGTACTCCATAACGGGCGCGAGCTCTTTTACTAGGACGGGAATATACGTCACGCCCGGTGCAATGTTACTTCATATTATTATTTTTTTTATTTATGCTTAAAATAAATTGAAATGCTATGAAATATATTCTTTTTCGTTTATGTATATATAAAGCACAAAGGAAAACACAAAATGACAAACAAAAAGAAAAAGATACCTACAAAAATATAGAAAAAATATATATATGAATATAAATTAAATATATTATTATTATAAATATTATAAATTATATATACATATATATTTGTGTATATGTATATAAATTTACGTTGATACACGTATCGATGACTAATACCTTTGTTGTACGAAAATATAAGTCCCAACTGTTCCAGAGCACAACATATATTTCAAGGACGAATTTATACGTCCTGCCCGTTGACGCAATTGTTTAGGTTGGACGCCTATATACGTCCCGCCCGGTTAAAGGGTTAAGGAATCTCCGACTTTCTAAGTTCATCTTAAGAAATATTGTATGTCATTATATTACTTGAAATTTAATTCTTCAAGGATTTTTTAAAATGAAGCAGACCCTTCCATACATGGGCGTACCCAAAGGGGGGCAGGGTGGGGAAACGCCCCCCCCCCCCTGGAAGGCTTGGTGCAATAATTTTTTAAGCTTTTAAGGCGGGAAGCAGTAATAGATTTTTTTTCAAGCAAATAATTGTAATAACTTAGTTGATAAAGCACGGCTATAATTATATATAATTTTGGTTTCATTCACCTTTTCCGCGGTAAGATGTTACAACCTGAACTACCATAGCTTGCCCCCCCCCCTCCCCCTAGTTTTGATCCTGGGTACTCCTTTGTTTCCATATATTCAAATTTTATTTGATTTCCCAACGTTTCGGGCTATTGGCCCATCCTCTGGGGTTATCTATAAGTTACTTTGACTGGTAACTGGTGTTACTTTAAAAATGTGACAATGGAATAAATGTTTCTTTCATATATGCCGAAAAATGTAAACTAGAAAAGAGGGCGAAAGTATTATATATACCGAGTGAAAATGTATTATCACAATTGGCAATTTGAAATGAGAAAGAAACTCATAGATAACCCCAGAGGATGGGCCAATACCCCGCAAACCTTGGGAAGTAAAATAAAATGTGAATATACGGAAGAGACTCATTCATTTAAAAATCCTATAAATAAAGCACTCTTCCTCACTAAGTGAAAGAAAAGAACCAACTAGTTAACTCTTCAAGTTTCCTTCAAATATTTCTGTCCCTTTTTCCATCCTTTTGAAAATTGGAGTCCTCAGGATTTCTTGTCCCTCCCTGCTTCTATCCTACTTCTTCTTCGGTACTCCTTGGACTTGGGGGGTAGAAGCAAAGAGGTGAGGTGCGGGTGGAGAGGTATAGGAAGGTATAAATAGCCGTGTGTAGAACCTGATGGAGGAAGAGTGAGGAGGCAGGATGGGGCAATTCAGTCTATTATAGCTCGGATCACGGCTAGGCTTTCGATCTAGGCGTACATGTCCCCAGGTCTATTGAAACTGAAACAATCTAAGGCTTTTTCAATATCATATTTTTTTTTTCTAAATATTGATATTTAAAACTTCACCACATCCTGTTTTTCAATATGAAAAAAAAAGTTCAAAAGCGCATCACTATGAATGGAAATTTCGGAGTTAAGGAGCAGGTTATGATCCTTGCTGTTTGGCAGTATGGTGAATGCAGAGAATCGGAAGCTTAAGAGAAGTAGAAAAATGGCATTTCATAATAATTTAGATGGAGATGGTTTTAAGACTACGAGCAAAATAGCTCATACTCATTCTAGTTGGCCCGTGCAAATAATTCGTATAAGATATTAAGCAATGTATATAACCTTTATTTAGGAATCAGGAAACACAACACAGTATAAAGAAGAGATGTTTTTGTCTTTGTAAACTATAACATGAACAGGATTCAAAAGGCTGTTACTTAAAAATTCATCGACCATTAAAAACAAACAACCAAACAAATAAATTTCCGTTTTTGATAGTTTATAACTTACTGAAAGACTTGATCTATATTATTCCAATTTTGTAAAACAATGAAAATTCACATCTTCCATTATGATTTATACATATATTTTTCAATACATTACAACATTCACAACTTTCGAGGCTTTAATGCCTCACTTTCAGGTTTACTCCTCTCTAATCCCAATTTACAATATTTTAGTCAATAATTTAGTTAAACAATATATCGATTTCTTAAAAATCTTGTCAATGTATAATATGTCAAATTACTCAGTGAACACCGTATCAGTGAGGAGGCCTCAGAGAGAGGTGTAATTTGACATATTATACATTGACAAGATTTTTAAGAAGTGGATGTATTGTTTAACTAAATTATTAACAAAAATATTGTTAATTGGGATTAGAGAGGAGTACACCTGAAGATGAGGCATTAAAGCCTCGAAAATCTTGTACTGAATTGAAAAATATATATATTATAATGGAAGATGTGAATTTTTACTGTTTTAAAAAATTGAAATAATTTTCCTTAAAAGCAGGATTTAAATGAAATCTATCGTTATTAATTCTAACGAATCAGTTTTCTGTTTATTATTTCTGACAGGTGTTTTTTTGTCGGTACGCCATAACTTTTTTGATCAATACCTTTTTTTCTCATTTTGTGCATGTTTTCGATGCATTACATCATACTGCCTAACACCATGGATCATAAGCACCCTCACGACGAAAATTGCGTTCACAGTGATGCGTTTTTGCCTACTCGCAAGGTTGTCTGTTGTTGTTAGGGCTGTAGTTTGGTATTAACGTTTTTTGGTTGTTCTTTGTTTTTGGTTTTAACGGCACTTTATGCCACTAATGATAATCGGACGATGCTACAGTCGGAGTCCTAAATTTTGTCTATCCAGGTATAATTAGGATTGGGATCTTTAACGAGTACCTGACATCGAACAGGCTCGGGACCTCCATTTTACTTCCTATCCGAGGGACGGCATAGACAAGGATTTTTTACTCCCATTAAAAAATCCTAGGGCCACCTCGGGACGCGAACCTGCGAACTTAAGTATTGTAAGTTTTTTATGCTAACCACTACACCACGGGTGACCCCATCCAAATTCTTAAAGTAAATTCATGTAATAGGTAGGTAAATCTCTGTAAATACATAATTAATTTTTTTTTAATGTTTTTTTTCAGGTAAATGATGAATATTCCACTGAATGGATAATATGCTCACATAAAGGTATTTTAGTTTATAAATATTACAAAAAGTATTATAAGTAAATTTATCTCCTATTTTTTTTTTTTAAAATTATATTATGAGTTAAGCATATGGGAAACAGTTTAGGTGGGGATGATCCGAATATGGAAAAGTAAGCTGGTTATGTACGAAACAAAGAAAAATCATATATATTATTTCTCAAGAACCTTTTTTTTCGGTACGCCATAACTTCCTTCATCAAATTTCATCAATGAGCCATCCTTTTAAAGCTTTCCTTAACCGCTACACCGGAAAAATATACAAATCTCTCATTACTCCTTCGATTGCGAGTTATAAATTAATGCGCGTTTTTTTGCGAGAAAATGGTCGCAGGGCTTTTTTCGAAGGTGTAATTTTTTTTTAGTTTGTCGAGAAGAAAATTTTTGTTTATGTACACTTTTCCGTTGTAGCCGTCGTTTTTGCGAGTCGCAATCAGGACATGCGATTTCAGACAATAGAATCAGCGCGCTCGCTCTCCGCGAAACCTATATGTGTATTTGAGTATTCCGTCTTCTAACCTGATAACAAAGGAAAGGAATTTTGGGAGCTTCAATAATAAATAATTTAATTTAAAAACATCTATTCTTTACTTTAAGCCTAACCTGTGCCCATGACGCACTAAATACGCTCTATACGATACTAAATATAAGGTGTGTCAGGTTATTTTTGAGTTATTGAACTTTTTAAAAACCTAACCTGTTAAAGCCGTAGGCACAAAAAACTAGCGTGTTCTTTTTCTTAACCGGCTTTAGGTGCTGAATACAAAATAATCTAGTTCTAAATATATTAAAACCCCATGCTTACGTGTTAATGAGGTAGTTTAGCCAACGAATGTCTAGTCAAATACCAGCCTATACTCACCTGGTCTTAATTATTCATGCATCTATTCCTTTCTTCTTGGAGCTCTGGGAGTTAACGACGGAACCTAGCTTTGAAGCATTCCAAGCAGTTGAATATTGAATAAGCCTTTGAAGAAGACATTTTCAAGATGTTACCCTCAGGGAATAAATTACTGACGATTCATGAATCGCATTATTATCTTCCATCTCAATTTTTTATAACATTAAAATTTTATTTGAACGAGGATAATTTCGTGTAATAAGAGCTAAAGTAGAGGAATTTCTTACCTTATAATCTTGTATGAAGATCTTTTAGTGGCATTCAGGAGGGGTGGGGGATAAAATTTGGGAAACAATACTGGTAGAATTATTACGCATCTTGTATAGTAGATTTGAATATGTATAATTATATGAATATAATGGCTTCCTATTATATTTTAAAATAAATAATCCTCAAAATAAATCAATAATCGTCCTGTTATACACTTTAATGTTCATGAAGTTTGAAAAACTATTTTTATATGGGCTTAAAGATTTTTTTTTCTAATTGCTTAATAAGGTCTTGGACTTTCAATATGAGTTCTAAAATTTTTAGTATTTTTAGTTTTAGGCATTTTATAATATATTTTAGATATATAAAACAAAGTCGGATTAATATCTCAAGAACGTCTCGTCGATGTATTACAATTATTTATTTAATTGCCGATTTCAACAAATCTTGTGGGTATAATATTCAGGGCCGAGAGAGAGACCCCCTCCTGGGGCAAACCAAGCCGCTAAAATGTGGGTACTCTTAATTGAAAAATTAAGGGGGAAAACCTGACGTTTGAGCGTCATCACGATGAAATCGCCTCCTTTTACGACCTCTGACAATGGGTTGTGGTACAGGTTTATTTGTAGATATATAAAACAATTTATATACCTAGGATGTACTTCATGAACGGATCGAACGATTTATTATGGTAGACGACAAATTTTAATTCACTGTTTTTAACACATTTATTCACTCACAATTATTTATTCAAACTTATCACCGTCATTAACCCTCGCACTCGACATCGTTTCGGACGCAACTTATTCGCGAAAAAGTTCACCCTGAAAACGTGATATTACGCAGTAAAATTTTAGAACCATGTAAGGAATTGTAATGAAATTTAGGTTATATGTATTTCTGAAGCTTCAAGAACACATAGTTACAAAAAAAAAATTAATTTTTTTAATTTTATATATATTTTTTTATAATTTTATATTAATTTCAAAATTATTGTTTTTTTAAATTGTATTATATTTTTATAATTTCATTATTATTATTATTATCATTATTAATTGTAAAAGCAGTTAAAAAATTACGTGATGGGACACTTTTAGTCGAAGTTTTCTCAGATATCCAATCAGTAAAGCTTCTAAAATGTGAATATCTACTTAATAACTTTCCGGTTGAAGTAGAAGCACATGGGAAGCTAAATCAAAGTAAAAGGATTATTTGGTGCACTGAACTAAATTATTGTACAATTGAGGAAATAAAAGATGAATTAAAACCACAAAATATAGCCGATGTTAAAGATTAACGTACTACAAAAATAATGAAAAACACCGCGACAGTCATTTATCACTAACAGCGAAATATCCTATAAATAGTTTTTACGATTTGTTTATGTCCTTATATGTTAAAAACTGATAATTATTTGCATTGTCTCCGTAGCGGAGCCCTCGAGTTTGAAGACAAATTTTAAATGGCTCCGCTCCGGAGACCTCGAGTGCAAAGGGTTAAATCAGCTTCGATCTCTTTACCAATCAAAATAGTGGTAATTTTTACTAACATATTATTCGTTACCTAACTCGATTTTATCAAAAATATCACATAGGTGCTATTTGTTTTATTTTTTTACAAAATAGGACACTTTTTTTTTTCTACCGACCACTACTGGGAACTGTGGGATTTAACGTTAAGCGTGATTATATCTCGTGATATCAATCCGCATAATGGAAATTATTTTTAATGTAATTTAAGTGCCAACATCTCTCAAATGGCTGAAAGCTTTTCCTATCCATTTAGTTGACTGGCTTTAAAGCTGATTCATTATAAACTCCATTGTGGCGAGAGTTTTTTTTTAATTTTCGATAATGGATAACAACCGATGAATTATTATCCTGACTCATCAGTTTAATTTGATCAAACAATTTTGTCGTGTCCGTTAAACGACTTTTATATATTGATTATTAAATAAAAAATGTACATTTATTAAAAAAATATGGTTTGGCCTACAAAATCCTTGGGTTGTCTGCACCAGGGTTTTAAATGTGTAATTATTTTTTCGAAAAAATCATGTTATAATTCTTAAATTTGAATTTTATTTATATAATCAATTTTGATTTTTACATACAAATATTTCATTTAAATCGATCTTTGATGTTTGTTGATTTTTCTATAATAATAATCACTTACTGAGTAATATATATTACAATATGCACAGTACCAGACAAAAGTTAGATTTTGTAAAATAAATAAATAACAACATTTTATTTATTGAACAACATAACAACTATAATTTTATTTTTTATTTACTTATAAATGGGTTTCACCCAGGTAATTTGGAAAACAATGAGACAAGCCGTGGGTCAAGAAAAATTCGTTAGGACAGAAATGAGATTTTGTTCGACTCCAACGGTTGATTTCGTAAAAATCGAATGTAAAGCGAGATCATAACGATTTTTATAGCAATAAAGAATGTACTCTGAGATTGGCTGATATTAAATTTTAATATGGACAGGAGTTCGCACCTAATATGAAAGAACCACTATCGAAATTTGGAGAATTTAGGACAAAAGGTATGGATTTCTATAAAGAACAAGCAAACAAACAAACAGAATTTCATCTTTATTTATATAGACTATTTTCGAAACAATCATATAATTTTTTAAATGGTATCTCTTGAGTTAAAATTATTTTTTTAAACTTGAAGATTGTGAATTAAATACAAGTGAGTCTAAACTTTTGACTGGTACCTTCTGTAAATTATAATGAACAAATTGAGTTTAAAAAAATATTGACGAGGAAAGAAAAATCTCCTTTTAGAAGATACGTTTAAATGTTTCATTTTAATACGTAAGTTTTTCCGTTTCGTACTAACATATTTGGGACTGTTGTAATAAGGATTTTATTTAAACTAATCACCAAATAATGTGAACTTACAACTTGAAGGGTTGATAGGAAATCTTCAGTACAAAAATGTTAGTTTTGTCAAATTTGTTACAGTCCAAATGTTTAGACGGTCAGAAAGTTGGACACTTTACAGATTGGTCGAAGTTTGTTGTTGGTAAAGAAATGGTATCTAACCGTATCGAAACCAGAATTTTCAGAATCAAACTTGTAGTTTTTAAGATCCAAAAACATCGAACTTAACAGCTTTATATAATAGTTTAGGTGTAGAATATTTACATTTAAAATGCTGTGAGGTTTTAAGTATATTAAAAACCTCAAAACTTAGTTTCCAAGTATCGGATCTATACCGAGAAGGTATTTAGGTTATCTGCGATTAGTAAGTTGCCGCATGCGATCAATGTTCTGTATCCAAGGCTGCTTCTAAGTCCTCGGTTATCAAGTAACATAAATCAAGTCAGCTTTGAATAATCACTTTACCCAGAGACTAATTTTAATTCAGTCTGAGCGCTTCATTAATAATTATGAAAGAAAAACTTGTGATACTTCGGCAATGCAAGCATAATACTCCAACTCGTCTGATTTTATAATTCTCTATGTCGTTGTTGAAAACTTCATTTAGTTACCATGAAATGGAACGGCTTTAATTATGAACAATGGTCCGTCATTAAAGGCGTACTCCGCATGCATGGGCTCAACGTGTTTTATGAGTTGACGGAATATTTTTCTTTCTTTTTTCCTCTATATGTTTACTTAACTTTTTTCATATTTAGCCATTTCTTATTTTTACGCGTAAGGAGAGGCAGTTAATTTCTAAGTACTTACCTTCTAAGTACCTTAACTTCTAAGGTACTTTACAGAAAAATAATAAAGGCCCCTTCCCCATTTGAGCCCCCTCTTTTTGATGAAATGTTGGCTGTCACATCTTTGGCATATACATGCATCTAATACCCAGTTTGTTCAAAATCGTTAACGCCGTTTATGATTAAATAAAAAACACACGTGAAAATGAGACAGGTTTAATTTATTAAGTGTCCCCTTTAATTGATCATTTTTGATGAAATTTTGAATGTCACACTGCGGGCATATAAATACATCAAATGCCGAGTTTAATCAAAATCGTTTGATCCGTTCTGGAGAAAATTGAAAAAAAAAAACGTAAAAATTCATTAAATAAGTACCCCCTCCGTTTCACCGATTTCGATGAAATTTTTGCTGTCACATCGCGGGAAAAATACATACACTAAATACCCAATTTCAGATTCGCACGGTTTATAGTTTTTGAGCTAGTCTATTCACACACACACACAAAATTTTTAACGATCGCAATACCTTCCCATACTATATATTTCATATATAGGTTAGTGAAAGTAAACAAAAATCAATAATAGTTTATCACAGTTTTATTTCACTAAAGCATGCAAGTCAATTTTTTTATTTTATTTTTTTACTTGCATGCTTTAGTTAATTAAGACTGTGATAGACTATTATTAAAATTTTTATTCAAGGTCACAGAATTATTACCTTGATAATGGCGTAATTTTCCGAAACCTCGGTGCAATATTGTAATGCAAGCGAGGTTTCTACAGAGGATCAAATAAGATCTTATCTGAAATACATAATTCAATTTTTGCGCGCATATATCTTTTCTTTTATATTTTAGCCTGTGGATCAGAGTTGGGCAAATTGTAATCTGAATAATGATTAATGAATATGAATAATTGTAATCATAAAACAAATGAATAATGAATAACCATTATTCATAATCAGTGCGGAGTATTTTTAATGATTATTGAGTGTTTATGGTATTCATTTGAAATGAATAATGAATAACTGGTATTCAGTTATTCATGATTAACGAATGCTGATAAATTCAGTTAGTCATTATTCATGAATAAAAAATATTCATGAGCTAGGATTAATATAGTATTCATCAATCATGAATACCTAATATTCATCAATCATGAATAACAAAAATTCACCAATCATCAATCATGAATATGATATATTCATAATCATTATTCATTTAAATTTAAAAGACGAGGATGCATTTCAGAATTAAAAGTTGTCCTAATAAGCAAGGACAAGTCCTAAGAGTGAGTGTAGTCAACTGAACAGCATTTGAAGCCACAAGTAAAGAATTAGACCCTAATTCCAATGGGTATTAGTATAGGTCTATTGACAAGAATGGAAAGCGCAAACAAATTTTCAATCATCATTCATGGTTAGTAGGACTAAGAATTGTGATTTTTTTTGTAATCATGAATTATGAATTTATATTATTCATGATCTGTAATCATGAGTAGTGAATTCCCATTAGTCATGATTAACTAATAATGAGTAATCATGAATAATGAATTCTTCTTAATCATGATTACTGACTAATATTTAATAATGAATAATGGTCATTCATGTTGAATACATTATATTCATAAATACTCCACGACTAGAGATTAATACAATTCATGATTAATGATTCCGCGCTAAAGAATGATTTGTGAATGATGATTACAATCATTATTCACATTTTAGATTATTAGTCATAATCATGATTACATTTTTATTTAAATATGCCCAACTCTGCTGTGGAGAGCCGCATAAATACGCATAAAAGATCAAGAAAACGTGTGCTGTTGCTCAATATTAAACTTAAAGGTTCTTACCCTTACTGATATATTTAATATACGTAGAAGTGCGAAGAACATACTCTACATATAGTAGCTACATGGAGAAAGGGTCGGCATAATTAAGAGAAGTGAGAAGATTCTCCAGGCATTAAAATAGTCGGCTAACAAGCGAGGAGGGCTGCCCCTTAAATTGACATTAACCACCGCCCACCGCAACCGGCTCGGTCTTTCTTTACACACGAGTCCTCATATATATATATTTTTTTTTTCCTTAAAACTTTTAATACTTTTTAAAATATTTAATATACTTAATAGTTATATTCTAATCATTACGGTGCCTCTACAAACCATGTATTTTGTAAATTCACTGTACAAAACACAAGCTTACATATACTGTCTGATAAATGAAAAATAACAGGAGAGTCATTCCATATCACTTGAACACACTTTTATCCTTCACCATCTCAGATTTTAATAAAACTGGTACATATGTACATAGGTAAATTGGTACATAGGAAACCTTCCTGTAGACTAAGAAAAATACCAAATTTCAGCTCAATATCTCAACCGGTTTTCAAAACATAGCTATGTAAACCCATTGAAAAACGCAGAATTTTGACCTGTCGCATCATCTGGAAATTGAAATTGATGTAATTTTAAAACTGAATCTATGACCTTCCTTATGCCATGCAACTCAATAGTTCATGCTTAAAATAATTGAGTTTTTCTGGTGAATGGAAAAAAACATTAGCTATCAAGCTTCTCAAACTGTAGCCTATTTTATCAAACTAATTTATTCCCTACACTTGTCACAAATCTTCTTATGTTCTGTTTCCTATGTACCAAATTTCATTAATGTCTGAGATGGTGAGTGAAAAAAGTATGTTGATGAGACATGGAAGTATAAATATACAAGGCAAGGTTGAAATGGGCAAGATTCAGATTCATTTTCCATCATTCAAATATTCTATAGTTTCATAAACAGTACCAGGCCAAGTAAAATTTCCTGGCAACGAATATTTGAATGGTCCATAAAAGCCGATACGATTGATCAGCTTGGATAGTCCTGTATCTCTTGAATTAGATGTTTCGACATGAAAGAAGTTTGAAAATAAAATTAAACGAATATCGATTTTTTGGACATTTCTGGTTTCTCAAAAGAAAAATCTATCATTTTTATATATGTTCCCAGTCCCCTAGACGTTATTTAGGCACCGTAATCAATCTTGTATCTAATTATAGTTTGGTATATTTTTATGAGATATTAAATCATCTGCTCATAAATTAATATCTGATGGTGGAAGATGGTTGACCATATATGTATACATATATATTGAAGAGGAAATGGTTGGGGTTGCGGTCGGAATAAATAGCACTAATATGCAAGAACCACATATTTTATTATGGCCAACGTTTCGACCCGAATTTTAGGTCCTCATCAACCAAAGAGCCTTGATGATGAGGACCTGAAATTCGGATTCATTATTGTCACATTCTTGGCATGTGGGTGCTTCAAGTCCTCGGAGAAGATATTCGTGTGTGAATTTTCAAAGCCCAATTCTGATACGACACTCAGTGGAAAATTTTTGTCATTTAGCGGCCAAAAATCTTGTTTCTTCGGTTCAGAGTTAGACATATGGAATGAAATGAGTCAGGATTATTATCTATCGAGCTTTCTGCTTGTATACTTGTCTTTTTCAGGTACTTGCTCCATTTGAAAGGTGTTTAAAATAATTATTGTCTAAATAAGAAAAAATCCAAAAGGATAAATTAAAAGTACCCTACTTTTGAGGAATTTTAGCGGAATAAAATATTGTCATATAATTCAACGAGAAGTATGTTTTATGATTTAGTCTAATTCGAGGCCAAAAATGTAATGTAAGTTCGAGTATAGGGATTTAAATCTTAAAATCGATATATCGCCGATCCATCGCATTTGATTAATCTAATTCTATTATGGTATTTTAGCACCCTTCACCCTCTACCAGTATGGAAAAAATCAGAACCAACTATTGCCAATAACAGAAGTTATATCAATTTAAATACTTTCTTTTCGTAACTTACATACTCAACGTGGATGTAATTAAAACGCATTTTTATCCAATAATTTTAGAGCCATTCTTCTTATTTATAAAATATGTTTGGTGCATTAATATAAAAAGTAAAGCTCAATAGGAAAAAAAATTGTATTTATTTTAAGTCGTATCTATGCTCATATCTCAGATATTAATTTTTTTTCTATAGAGCTTTATCTTTTACATCATTGTACCAATTTATAAATAAGAAGAATGGCTGTAAAATTATTGGATGCAAATGGGTTTTGATTTCTTCCACATTGACTATGTAGTTTATGAAAAGAAAGTATTTAAATTGATATAAATTCTTTTATTGGTAATAGTTGGTTCTGATTTTTTTCGCTGTGGTAAATGGTGAAGAGTGCGAAAATACCATAATATAATTAGATGGATCAAATGCGATCGATCGGCGATATATCGATTTTAAGATTTAAATCCCTATAATGGAACTTACATTATATTTTCGGCCTCGAATTAGACTAAATCATAAAACATACTTCTCGTTGAATTATATGACAATATTTTATTCCGCTAAAATTCCTAAAAAATAGGGTACTTTTAATTTATTCTTTTGGATTTTTTCTTATTTAGACAATAATTATTTTAAACGGAGCAGAAAGCTCGATAGATAATAATCCTGACTTATTTCATTCCATGTGTCTAACTCTGTACCGAATAAACAATTTTATTTAAATTTATGTGAAGAAAGAATTCATTTAAAAATTAATTTGAAATACTTTGAGCGATGGTACTTTTTTTTTAATTTTTATTCTCACTGATAAAGGGGATTTCCTGCTCTGTAATGAAAAAAGAATTATTCGATTCTCGTCATTTAGTCAGGAGTTATAGATTTTTGGCCGCTAAATGACAACATTTTCCCACTGTGCGACGTGTATGACTTCTAAACTTCTACTCTTCTCGAGATTTTCGAACTTGTGGTCCACTTTTTGCAATCTAGTTTTACTTCAGATAGTTTTGACTGTTCGTTCCTCCACCTCAACTCCCAAATTTTGTTTTGGTTTTTCTTCTTTTTTGTTTTGGTTGACTTCTTTTAGTATTGACACCTTCTCTGATTCTCCCAGTCTAGCTATATTTGCTGCTTGATCGGCTGCCTCGTTCCCCTTTATTCCTTTGTGGTATGGTACCCTAATGAATATTAATTTTTTTTCCATCGACTTCAGTTCCCACCATATGTTGATTATCTCTTGAACAAGAGAGTTACTGGTGTTCCGATTGTTGATCGCCGCTAAGACGCTTAGGGAGTCTGTAATGATAGCCAATTCAGGGCTTTCATAATTGCTGTAGCCTCCCCGGTGAAGATAGAGAGTGCCGCTGGTAAGCTATACAGAAGTCCATTTTAAGTTATATTTGGATGTAGAATTATAATAATAAGAAAAAATTAATCGTAAAGGACTCATTTATTCGTTACATGAATTCATATCTATTAAAAGTTCATTAGATCAGTTGGTACATACATTCTCTTCTTTCTTTTTTTAATCGAGTTATAATCGAATTTAGAGTTATGCTTGAGAAAGTATATGGAATGTTGGAATTAGGTCACACAGCCATTTTCTTATCCATCCCTTGGAGGATTATAAGGGATCTTCCGAAGAGTAAAGCGGATTCGTGTGGGAGTAGGGTTTATTGCAGGGAGGGATTAGGGATTTCTCTCTGATATTCTGGTCATCCAGAATAATTTAACTTTTCTTGTAATAAAAATTGCTAAAGATTTCATATTCAAATGACTGGGATTAGAGGAATAATGTAGTTATTTATATTTCCAAAGTTCACTCTACAACAGTGGTTACAGCGGGAGATATATCATCATTGGTTAGCGGTCCTTGGAGGGTGGTTATAATTAGAATTGGCTATAATTAGAGACGTAATTCATGTCAATAAATTTATTTTGAGGTATATAATTGGTTAAATTATTGGTTATTCGATAATCTATTGTAACTAATTCTTTAAAGTTTATTTTTATGTATAATTATGTTGATGTATCAATACCTTTACAACACCTGAATGGTCGAAGCTTTGGCTTCATAAATAATAATAGTTAAATTCTAAGAATACCGTGGTATTTGTCATTAGGCCTGTTTACACTAATAATCCTTTAGTGCTGCATTCACACTATCGGTTTCGCTCCCGCTCCACTCCCGGTCCGCTCTCGATCTACCCCATTCACACTATCGCTCCGCTCCCGCTTCGATCTCCTAAAGTCTTATCATATTGACTATATATAATTTTACACCGTTAACGATTAAAGCCAATCGAAGTCGTCTGTATTTGGATTTTAATTAACAATTAACTTTGAGTTATTAAAGTATTTATTTATTCATCAATTTTACGGCCAAAAAAAAGGTCAACTTTTGTAGAAATAGCTGTTAAGTGTACTTTTCTTGATGAAGAAGATAATATTATCAAAACATATAATAAGAAAAATATATTGCAACACTATGATATTTATTAATAATGATTATGAATTAATTTAATCGTAAAGAAATAATTTAAATGTTTCTCCGAATGTATTCGAATACGCTTGAAATGCATTTAAAAAACACGAAATCTTGTTGTGAAGCGGTTTGTCCTCGAGAAAAATTCATTTTATCTTTAAGATATATTTTGCTATGAATTAATGTAAAAAAGGTCACTGATTTATTGACTACATATGGTAAACCATTCAGTTATTGGCACTCATTGCAGTTATTGGCACCCCTACTTTAACTCAAAGAAATAGATAAACGAGTCCTGATTTTATTACAAGATATACATGAGTCTAATGTTTGAAGGGTCCTATAAGTTATCTATGAAGTAAGACCTTAACAAACTAACCATAGGGAAGATTTCACAATGAAATCCACAGGGTGCCAATAACTATATTTGGCACTTTTAACAATAAATATAATATAAAACTATTGAACTTTTTTTGAGTCTTAAAGTGGCTATTGACACCTTAACAATAACCATAGCTCATTAAGGAGCGACAAAAACCCATTAAGTATGACTGCTTACAAAACATTGATCCTAAACCTTAAATCGACTGAGTTACTGTAGGTTTTTTGTTTTGTTTTTTCAGAATAGGTGAATCCGGATAAGCAGAATTACATTATATTCTGTATTTCCTTAAATAAATATTACTCTAGATCCCTATTGTTGGATAGCTGCAATGACGGGTTGCATCCCAAGCACAATGTAAATAAGATTATCCATAAACAAACAGGGTCACGTGTTATGTTTGTTTGCCTGCACCCCTCCCACACCTCTTCCGACCCTCAATAAGCCCTGATTATATAATTGTATGCAAATTGACTTCTTGAAAGTGCAAACACATACACGTATATATACATACATAAGTGTGCCTATAATAATAACTTTATTGATTATTAAAATACATTCATTCAGCCAGGAATCCGGCTCAATTAGTGTTAGTAACAAAATGTATAAGAACATTTACAAAATATATTAATTAAAAAATTGATAAAATAATAATCTGTTAAGGTATATCACAAATTAACTTAATACAATATTAATCCCATTCAATAACTCAATAAAGCTATAGCAATAATTTAACAGATTGACCCAATAACACAATAAATAATAACTGTAACAGTTAATTATTATGATAGTATGAATAAGTGATAAATGTATGCAAATACTGTGATTCAGACTGTATTTTAAGAAAATGTCTCAATGAATATTAAAAGCAATAAGTTAATGAACATATACAATAAACTATTATAAGATGTACAGATACCTTTTAATGAAATTTAAAACATTTCATTTTAAGGCATTCCTCGACACATACAAATATATTTATAATGAAATCTGTTCGCCCTGCATATATAAACCATTCAGTAGCATAACGATTTATTTCTACAGTGGCTCAGTAAGTATAATACGTAGTAAACATGCCGACCATAAGTATATATATTGTAATATTTTATTTTTGAAGAGAAATACGAATATTATACTTCACCTTGAACGCGAAGAATTAGGTTTAAATTATTAAAAATATTTTATATGCTATGCATTTTAATTTCTAAAATCGATTCTAATTTGTGGAAAGGCGAAAAAAAGTTTTACCTTTGCACTAAGGAATTTTCTGAACTTGAGAATTAATTTCTCAAACATGTATCCCTTTATAGAACTTAAAATTAAAAATATTATATTTTTTAATTATATGTCTTGGTATGCTAGCAGCCAAAAAATAAACTAAAACTGGAGTAAACTTTTATTGATTTTTCAGGTTTTTCAAAAGACTGTTTGAGGTGTAATTAGAAATCATATTTATCTATTTATTTATTTTCAATATTCATCACTTTTAATGTTTACTAGAACGATAGGTAATTTTTTATTTCGAATTCTTTGCATTAAAATATAAAGAATTAATAATTTATGCGTAAGGACACTTATTAGTTAAATATATTAATAAAATAAATAAATTTATAATATTATTATGTTATTTCAGTCTACTACTTGATAAATGGAGAATTAAAAAAATATATAAATATAAATATGAAATGTCATATGCTTTATACTATATACTTTATATTTTTGATATTACATTATGTAAATTTAAATATATAACTACAACTTCATGCGATCTCACTAAGTTAAAGATGACCTGTATTATATTGCCGCCAAATGCTGCGTTTATTTCCCTGGTCCGTGTGGGTATAGGCAGCAAAAACCTTCCCTGCATGTATCAGCACCTCTGGGATGTTTCACCGTTCTTTTTTTTTCCATCCATAAGTTATATGTAACTGGGGTAAACTTAGATGTTTTTATACAACTCAGGCAAAAACTTTCATAAATAAATAACCTGTTATTGACCCCTTCCAAAATATTTACTTTCTGTTACTTATATTAATGTCTCTGCTTTCTCATTACAGCATTTTGTGTCTTGAAAATTTTTTATTACCTTCTGTAAAACGAAGATCTTCTAAATTCTAAAATTCTATTATTCATGTGCTTGTCCCTATACGGTATAAAAATAAGTGAAATAAAGTTATATATTATGAATTGTTGTATATTATAATCGAAAATGTCATTTTTTATTTTTATTTTGCCAAAAAATAGGAAAGGAACAGCATTAAAACAATTTTTACTTTCACTTACCTATATATGAAATATATAGTAAGTGGAAGTATTGCGATCGTGAAAAAATTCGACTTCCGGTTTTCAACGGAAATACACGTTTTGGGGTCCCCTGAGTCGAAATGACCAAGTCCCGCGAAATGGTCTGTGTGTGTGTCTGTGTGTCTGTGTGTCTGTGTGTGTGAACAGACCAGCTCAAAAACTATAAACAGTGCGATCCTGAAATTAGGTATTTAGTGTATTTATATGGCCGCGATGTGACATCATAAATTTCATCTAAATTACTTAAAGGGAGGGGGTACTTTACTTAATAACTTTTTAGGTTTTTTACGATTTTCTCAAAAACGGCTCTAACGATTTTGATTAAACTGAGTATTTCATCTATTTATATGCCCGAGATATGACTGTAAAAATTTCATCAAAATTGATTAACCGGAGGGGGGGACTTTACTTAATAAATTTTGTAACATTTTCACGTGTTTTTTTTATTTACTCTAAATCGCCTTTAACGATTTTATCAAACTGGGTATTTGATGTATGTATATGCCCGAGATATGACTGTTAAAATTTCATTAAAATCGATTAACCGGAGGGGGGACTTTACTTAATAAATTTTATATCATTTTCACGGGGTTTTTTATTTACTCAAAAACGGCTTTAACGATTAACAAAAATAAGATATGGATGTAGAAAAATGTGTGACTTTGGGAAATTATATTTAACAAAACACGTCAATTTCTTATCTAAGTAAGTTGGTAAGTGAAAGTTGTGTGTTGCGCGCACGCACCAGATTTTTTTTTTCTTTGTAATGAGTGTAGGCAACGTCTGGTGTCTTAGAATGAAATATTTCAAAGCAATATCTCTAAAAATAAGGACACAGGGACGAGAGAAATAAGAATATCCATTAAAATTTTTAAGGAAAAAAAAAATTACCAAAAATAATTTATTGCGATTGTAGATTTATCTTTTGTGTTTTATTTTAAGGATAGGCTGATAGAGAATCAAATTCTGCACATTATGAAAGTTAAAAAAATAAAATTAAGTTTTTTAGAATGTTAAGGTGAAAATCAGGTAGATTCGTAGATCTACTGTGCACAGTAGAACTACTGCCATATCGACGTGGAATGGAGTAAGTTCCCAGTTGTATTAACTGCCCCTATGGGAGACTATTTGCGATCATAGACACAAATAGTCTCCCATTCCCTAGTCCCTGTTTTTAGGTATATGGTAAAATTGAAAATGCAGTGAAAATTTCTCGTGTGATTATCCAAAAAAAAAAACAATAATAAGAATTTTTGATAACATTTAGCATCTTCTAGCCGAGATGTGATTTAGTTATTTAAAATAAAATTAAACGAAAAATAAATGATCTTTTCAATGAACGTTTATGAATGAGATAGCTTTAGGTGGTATTCATAACGCTGTTGTGCGTCTTTCAATGAATTTATAATTAGAATTTCAATATGTATTTGTTTTTTATGGAGTGTACATCTGAATGCTTGTTTGTTTAACGTCACTTTACTAAGGCTAATCGGACGATGCTACAGTGGGAGTCTTAAATTTTGCCTATCCAGGTATATTTAGGATAGAGATCTTTAACGAGTTCCTGACATCGTACAGGCTCTGGACCTCCAATTTACGTCCTATCCGAGGGACGGCATGGTAAAGGATTTTTTACTCCCATTAAAAAATACTAGGGCCAACGTTGGACGCGAACCTGCGACCTTTAGTATTGTAGGTTGCCATGCTAACCACTATACCACATGTTACCCCACTATGGTTAAGTAAAATCATATGTTTAAATTTATTCCACTAACTTTTTTTTTATTTCCGCGGGAGGGGGGGGTGGTTGTTTCGAACCTAAATAGATGTCCCAGAATAAAAATTACTTTCTTTATTTTAAATTAACCGCACTCCACATACACGACATAAAGTTAACATGGTCGGATGTTTATTCTAAGCCGGGGTAAACTAACGTCATCCCCACTCCAACTAATTTACTAATAGGCTATAAACCCATCAGCGACCCCTCGCAATTAACCTTTGGCCCCTGACCTTATCGAATCAGATAGGGTGAGTATCTTCGGGGTGGGCAGGGCGCAGCGCAAGGAAGCACTCACACTGGATGAGGGTCCGAAGAAATAGCACTTCCAACCTTATGGGAGCTCTGGAAGGTACTTGACCTACTGGACGTTCGAGTTATATCAATAGAAGATTAGTTGAGCGTAAAAATTATTGCAATGGGTATCGTTGGGGTGGTTCGGTGCTGGAAGTAGTCACTCTAATAAGCTAGACGTATTTTAAACAGGAAGAAACAACTAAAACCTAGTGGTAGGAGCAATCATCAGTAATGATAGTAATTTGTCATAATTATCTTCTAATTGGTTGTATATATATACCCCTCACTTTAGTGAGGAAGGGTGGTTTGCTTAAGGATTTTCTTTAATGAAGGATTCACTTCATGGACGATCAAATACAAAATGGAATTCGTGGAACCCATGGAAGAGATTCCTTCATTAAAGATAAACCTTAAGCCATTCATATTTATTCAGCAACAATTTTATTATTTATTCGTTTAAATTTTTAAAAAATGAATAAAAAAGAAACCCAATTTTCTTTTGGGGGGTTTGCAAAGCAATGAGAAAAAGACTGTGTATATGAAGACATCAAGAAGACCAACAAGGGCGGAACCAGAAATAAAATTTGGGTCATATGTCTTTAAGACGGTGAGCCAATTTAAATATTTGGGAGCGCTTAAATATTTGGGAGAAAAATGAGGTAATTGAAACGCGATTGGCCTCGGGCAATAGATGTTTCTTCGCACTACAGAAGCCACTAAAGTTTAGGTGACTTCCAACGAAATATAGTCACTTAAGGTGACTTCCAACGAAATATAGTCACTTAAGGTGACTTCCAACGAAATATAGTCACTTAAGGTGACTTCCAACGAAATATAGTCACTTAAGGTGACTTCCACCTTAATGAAACAGAGTAGCAGAAACCAAGTTTTCAGGCCACTAGAAAATTCGCCATTACAACCTCTCACAAATAAGCTTGAGTTTTCATCAAACTAATGTCGATGGCAGCACAGCTAACTAGTATAACCTGGCAAATTACCGACAAATTTTGAATCAAAATAATCAACCCTGAATCTTGTTATTCAGACTTTTTGTGCAAAATGTCAACTATTGGAGCACGGTCAACTTATGGTACAGTTACCCTAAACTGTATTCGATAAGATAGATTTTGTAAATAAATGTCATTTTAAGCATTTTCTTAAGATTTGATCTAAAGGCTTGGTACCTTTTAAAATATAGAACTAAGAGCTTGTAAATGAACTTTCAGTAATAATGGAGTCTGAAGCTTTGATGAAATCCCCTTCGTAATGTAGAATTTAGTTACAGCCTCATCTCCAACGGCATACTAACTAAAAGACAAAGCCCTCGCTGTACGGAGGATCTTCATCACGCTCGTAAAGGAAAGTTTGATAACGTCAACTCCGTCCCGTATAAACTCAAAACTTCTCAGTCAGCAAATATTCTGCAGTAAACAAGCAACTCGATCTCATCTTAAAGTGATTCCCGTATGTAATACATTCCCCTTCCTCTAATATTAGAACAATCGTCTCTATAAAGAGAGGTCGAAAGTGCTGTCCTTAAATTTTATAATTGTTAATTCTTTTATGTCTGTTCATATACAAGTCATTCCTTTTTTTTTTGTTTTTTTGTTTTTTTGCGTTAGAGAAGCTGTCAAAACACTTAAATTTAAGCTACGGTGGATATGAACTATGCGAGGGGTGGACATAGTGATAAAAAAAAAGAAGCTATTATTAATAATAAAAAAAAAGCTATTATTTGAATAAATGCCACTAAGGCTAATCGGACGATGCTACAGTGGGAGTCCTAAATTTTGCCTATCCAGGTATAATTAGGATAGAGATCTTTAACAAGTACCTGACATCGTTCAGGCTCGGGACCTCCATTTTACATCTTGTCCGAAAGACGGCATAGCCAAATTTTTTTTACTCCCGTAAAGGTCCCGAACAGTGCAGGTGTAACGGTATCACTAAAAAAATACGTTTAAAGTTTTTGCAACGCAAATTTTCAGAACAAGATTTTTCGATCTTAACAAAAATTAGTAGGATAAAATAATTAATCTTAAAATAAAGTAGGAATGTTGTTGGTTCCAAAATTAATATAATTAGGAACACTGAACTACAACGTTTATAAAATTAGAACATTAGGAATAAAAATCATTTTTACCAAGAATATTTATTTTTTAACAGATATAAAGAAATTATGATAAGAATTTAAATAAAGGAATACATGTATTTTCGTTGAATGTAATACAACACATAACCTAAAATACTTTACTTATAGAATAATAAAACTGTTTTAGAATTTTGGTAATCAGCTAGAGAAAAGTGAATGACTTCATTTTGACAGTGCAAACTGCTGTCAGGTGTGATAGAAGTCGCTAAGGTTCATTTAATGGATTTCGAATTTAAAGGGCTGTAAGAAGAAAGAAAAAATAAAAATCTATATTAAAATAAAAAATACTTTATGGTTTCCCTCCCCTATTGTAAAAATCATTTCATCTTTGTTCACTTTTGTCTGATATAGGAAGAAAATTGGGCGGATTAGTTATGGAAGGTATAAGTCCATTTTAATTTCTATTAATCTACTCGTATATCATTGTTGGCTCAAACTTAGGTATAATGTTTTCTTTGAACTTATATTTCCAAGCTCAGTCTTATATATCGAAATGGTTTTAGTTGTGCGACGATGACCCTAGTGGCTGACGCCCTTGTAAAAAAAAAGTTTCTAAAATTAATATAATTAGGAACGCTGAGCATAACGTTTATTCGGAATAATAAATAATAACATTCGGAATAAAAAATCATTTTTAACAAGAATATTTATTTTTTAAGAGATATTAAGGAATTATAAAAAAAATTTAAACAAAGGAATACATATATTTTCGTAAGCTGTAATACGCTACATATCCTAAAGTAGTTTAATTATAGAATAATAGAACTGTTTAAGAATTTAGGTCACCAGCTAGAGTAAAGTGCATGAATTAATTTTGACAGAAAATCTGAAAAAAATGACATTATATTCATATTGTATAAAATTCATAGTGAAAACAAAGAAATAGATCTATTTTTCTGTAAGACCTCAATAGATTTTTTTTTTTTTTTTTTTGCTGCTTCAAACTTAAATTCACACCTGTCAGCCAGTGTGACAATCAGCGAATGTGTTGGTTACAATGAATTAAGACTTAAGGATTTTGGTCATGATGAGAGGAAAGTGCCCAGCAGAACCTCTTTCCGGGCATGATACCTTAGGTGAGCGTCTCTCATCCAGCTTCTTTTTAGCTGCCTGGCAACAGGCATATTAGTTGATTAGTTTATTGCTATATCCGTGTAATTAAACAAAAAATCATGAATAAAGAGTTCGTATGTGTTGTTCGATAGTCGGTTGTTGTACATCTGTATGTAGAGTTTTATTATTTACGTACCAGGGAGCGTTCGTTATTAGTCTCAAAATTTTTTATTGGAAAGTTTGTAATTGTTTTAAGTCTCTTTGTTCAGCCGAAAATCTTTGACTAGTATGTCCAAATGGGTTTAAGTAAGTAAGTGTATGTGTTCAATTTATGTTCTTTTTTTTTAATTTTGACGATTTAGAAAATAGAGAGGGCAGTATTTTTAGTCGTTTGTTAAGAGTCTTTCTTTTAATTTTTACATGTGGGCCCCAGTAATAGAATGGATATATTTTAGTTCGGAATAGAAAAAAAGAATCTAATAGAATATCGTTCAATGAAATCAGTGGTTCAAGATCGGCGGCCTTGAGAACTCTCGTTTCCCTTTGACAAAAAAAAGAAAAAAGAATGAATAATCCTTGAAATCTAGCTTCTAGAAATGATATATTTATTATTCAATTATTATTATTATTATTATTATTGTTTAGTATAGTTTGATGAGAACTATAGCGAGCAAGGAGGACAATCCCGGAGGTGGTTGCCCCAGAACGAGGGAACCCCTGGCGCCAGCCCTGTATTGATTTCCGTCTCCACCCCGTATCTCTTTTCAAAACTCCTCTCTTTTTCGGAACCTTTTTTCTTTTATATATAGTATAAAAATATATACATATTTTCATAAAGGTTTGTAATAATATATACGGTTATACTATTGTATATAAATAAATTTATATTTAATAAAAGTTTAGCGATACATCAAACCCTGACCCCTAACTGAACGACTACCATCGTCCATGTGTCGAGTATTTTGTTATATCTTTTAGGTAACTCTGTCGTTATTTTATTTTAAAGAGGAGATCACACGAATCTTGATGAGAATTTTTTTCAAAGGCAAAAACTTGCTTTACGCTTCAATGAGGCTTAGAATTCCAAAAAACAATAAAATACTTTATTGTATATCTCCAGTCTAAAAAATTATGTCATTTTTTTTTTCACTGCATACTTTTATTTGCACCTGTCGCAAATAATTAGCGACCATCAATATCCCAGCAAATGAGATAAAAAACCGCTGTGTGTTGGCATTTTAAGGCATGAGGGAAGATAGTGCCCAGCAGCACATCATCCCCGTCTTGTTTCAGGAAAGGAAGTCTCTCATCCAACTCCTTTTTAGTCGCCTCATAAAAGGCATGTCATTTGTGGCCATGTCATTAATAAGTCTATTGTTATGTCCGTGCAATCTGATATGGAAGCCAGAATCGTCGAAAGTTGGTAGTTGTAAGTCTGTATGTAGCGTTTTGTTACTAACGTACAAAGGTGCGTTCGTTACTAGTCGTAAAATTTTGGTTTGGAAGGTTTGTAGTTTTTATAAGAGTGTCTTTTTTGCTGATCCATAAATTTGTGCGGCGTATGTCCAAATTGGTTTCAGTAAGTATGTGTATGCATTGAGCTTCTGTCTGATTTTCAATTTTGATGATTTGGAAAATAGTCGATATTATTGTTAAACTTTGTTACACATGTCGACATTATTCTTAAATTTTGAATATTTTTATACTTTTTCCTAATCATGTTTCTTTGGATGATTCTTTATTTATTTAAATACATTTTAGGTGCCATGTACAACATTAGGCACTAAATTCTATTTAACTTATAAATACGTAGGCATTATGGTAATCGGTAATTTCAAAGATGTGTTCCATTGTTAAATTTATATTGCATCTTGGACATGTTGGTGGAGGCTTATCGGGTCTTTTTCATTTTAGGCAACCTGTTACTAAGTTATGATAACGGTTATTTAAATAATGACAAAGGTTACATCATTATTGAAAAACACATGATTTATTTACTATCTAACTTATTAACAAGAAATATTGCAAAAAAAAAAAAAAAAAAAGGTTATTGTTCTGGAGGCCAATAGGCTTTCATTGCCTCGAAAATTTCTATGAATAAATCCTTGCCTTCCTTACGACGCCTCCATAAATACAGGGGTCAAGCTTGCTTCTTCGAGTTCCATTTTCTTTTTTGTTTCGGCGTTTTCTGATGACCAAAATGACTCAACTTGTTAATTATGTACATGAAGTATGTACCTTTATACTCGTATACACTTCTGGATTGGTTACATCCCTGTCTTCGGCATCTCCAAATCGGAACGCGTTTCTTACAGTAAATTATTTTCATGTAGTGTCTTTCTCTGCATTTCGTTTTTCCATGTAGAACACCGATTCTTTGTAAAAATTTTATAGCTATTTTATTTGACTTCAAAACTGAATATAATTCTAACAGATTCATTTTTAAAATTCCGAGCACAGATTAACTTTATAGACCAACTCACGCTGCGATAATAACCTTCAGAGAATTTCAAATATGAAATCATATGATTTAATCTGATATAGATAAATCACTGTTTAAATGCATAAAGTAACCGTTATCATAACTTAGTAACAGGTTGCCTAAAATGAAAAAGACCCGGTTTATCTTCTAAGAGATGCCCGTGGGTTAGCCTGGTGTGCTCGATTCTCAGGCGAGATATTGTTGTCTCTGGATCTATGGATGATTCTTAATTTTTATCATTTTTTTCCTATTTCGTGTGATAAACATCCAATTAATTTTCTTTTTTAACCTTTTTTATTTATTTATTTTATCGTGTGCTACGTTTCGGACTAATTATAGAGGGAAGGGGAAAAATGAAACTAGTTACACAGGAAGCCAGTAGATCAAAGTAATGTGTTTCTTTTAGGACAAACTATATAAAAATGCGAAGACAGAACATTTTATTCAGAGTTAGATACAAAAATGTTAAGGCATATATCAATTTGATAATATTTAGCTACTTTTCAAAATAATTTGTGAGAAATTTGTTGTATTGTTATATAATCAGTTATGCTTAATATGTATTTATGTGTGAATTTTTATACTTGATACAAAAATGTTAACTTAAAGGTGCTTGATAAAATAAAATAAGTCCGAAATGTTGCACATGATAAAATAAATAAAGAAAAAAGGTTATGAAAAAAATACGTAGTTGAATGTTTATCACCCGAAATAAAAAAAAAAAAATAAAGAATCTTTACTGTAGATTAAAAAAAAAATCATGGAACGTTCCATATTTTTTGTTGTAAACAAAGGCACAATTAATTATACTTTTATTCATAAAAAATTTCGGACATATCGCATTGCAAGAAATGCCACAAAAGGCGTAGTGAGAAGTTCCCTTTTTTATGAATATAACCGATACGCGTATACAATAGTTTCAGAAACGTTGTATGTAAATACATCTGACTTTTTATGTATATACATTTATGTATACGAATTCACCCCTTAGAAATATTTAAAATGAGGATGATACTAAAGTCAATCGCCTCATCGAATTGGGACAATCGATCAAGCCCCAAACTCCTAGACCTTGATTCAACTGCAATGCGAAGTTTTTCCTCTGTTCGATCGATTTTACCTTTTTTTCTTTCTTTTATTTTCCGCTTTAGATTTACTATATTCCATGATATTTGAAAAATTGAGGTATTACTGTTATATTATTAATACAGTATATTATAAAGATATCATATACTGTTATCATATTAAGTTTTTTTGGGTCTCTCTTCATATATTTTACTAAAAGTTTTGAGTTCGAGTCTAAACAAGATTAAATTTATTAAATAACAGTGTTATATTTTATTTCACTTATGCGTTTATTAATTCTTCTTCATTTTCTTCATCGTAAAATATGTCCATTAATTCTTAAATAAACCCACTCAACTTTTATGAATGATATTGAGGACAAAATGCTATAAAATTAATGTTTCATGACTGTAATTTGTAGTCTTGGTTTTATTTTTCTCATCAGAATATTTTTTAGTATAATAATAATAATATAAACAATAAATATCATACTTTTTTTTTGTACATTTTAGTTCTTCTTTAGTGAATTATAAAAGCGATATAAGAAAAAAAAATAGCTTTAATAAGATAAAAAAATGTTTAAAAATAAAAAAATGGTCATTTATTCCAAGGATGTAAAAATAACTAAAAAACAATTCATGCACGGAAAAGCGTTAAAATAAAATTATAGAAATTATGAGGTAGTAAGTCGTATTTTGTGTTTTCAATTTTTCTAAAACTCGCTATTAATACTATATACTGAAAGTTTTATCATCAATTCGTTAAGAATATAAATAATTAATAAAAGATTATTCAAATTTATAAAAAAACTATTCTGATAAGAATAATTAATAATACTAACAATAATTATTATGTTATGTGCTAGTAACGTTAATAATTCCCATACTGATAAGAAGATTAAATCTGGGAAAGTTCTTGTTTTGCGGGCTGGGTATATTCACAGCGCCTTTCCCTGTTGTTCCAAGTTGAAGACTTGGAGCTATAATTTATACTTAAATTACTTATTTAACAACATTTGAACTTAACTAATCTTTAAACATATAAAACATATTTTGAAATCATTTACTTATACTTAATTATTGTGATTGAATTACAGAAATTTTGCTAGTGTTAAGGTAAGTTTATTAAATAGAAGAATACATCAAATAGAAAAATCTGGTGCGACACTCAACTTTCACTCACCAACTTGGTTGGATTAGAATTTGACGAGATTTTTTGGCAGAGAAATGGCCCTTTTTTCTACATTCATTTACTTATTTCTGTTTGTATTTGCTATCTAAAGAACACTCAATTTTTTTATTAATAAATAAAAGTTTTTGCTTGTGATAATTCGGCAATGCAAGCATAATTCTCCAAGTCGTCTGATTTTATAATTCTCTATGTAGTTGTTGAAAACTTCATATAGCTATAGTATGAAACAAGTACTTTCCGTTAAATAAACAGAACATCTTTATTCATAAACAATCGTGTGTCATTAAAGTCGTAATGCGTGTGTACCTATGTGTGGGCTAAACGTGTTTTATGAATTGAAGGAATATTTTTCTTCTTTTCTTCTGTATATGTTTACTTGATTTTTTTTTCATATTTCATATTTAGCCATTTCTTATTTTTAGGCGTAACGAGAGGCAGTCAATATACTGCCACATATAAACAAAAACAAAGTTACATTATAGGAAAAACAATAACTCTTCGAATACTCCAACATCGTCAAAGAATTCGATCTTGCAGTCTAAAACTTGATCGTTATCAGTAACTCCCTAAAAAAGTTCTACAAAAAAAAAAAAAAAAAAAAAAAATTAATCCTCCGAAACTATGGAGTCCCATGAGTAAGTATGGTACCCCACTATATGAAGTACTAACGATATTACTTACTTACCAATAGAATAAACAAAAACTATTTTCGTTGAGGAAAAAAGTTTAGTGTTCTTTTAGGTACGCTTTTTAAAAGAAAAATTCTATTTTTTGTCCAATAAAGTAGGGTGGTAAATGAAATCTGTGTGATGCGTACTCCGCACCAGATTTTTTATTGTTGTTTACTTGTGTTAAAATCTTATTCTTAAGGCGAGGTCAATGCCCTCTACCCCCCACCCCTGCACTGTGCACATATTTACCTTTGCGCCCCCTCCGGAACAATCAACCCCCCAAGCTCGATCAACCTCTTCTCCCTTCTCTGAGATCCGTGACAAAAAATATTGATGCTTCTGATGTAACAGTATCATTAAAAATTATAACACTGATACAGGTTTGAATAATTAGGGTAAACCATACAGTTATTGGCACTCAGTTCAGTTATTGGCTCCCCAACTTTAACTTAAAGAAATAGGTAAACAAGTCCTAATTTTATTACAAGATATACATGAGTCTAATGTTTGAAGGGTCCTTTAAGTCATCTATGAACAAAGACTTTAACAAACTAACCATATGGAAGATTTCACAATTAAATCCACAGGGTGCCACTAGATTTGGCACTTTTAACAATAAATATTGCCATATTGTAAAACTATGAAACTTTCGGCCCAAAAAAAACTCTTGCGTCTTTATGAGGATAGATAATGAGGAGCTGTAGAAAGTTTCTGTTTGATCCCTTTATAAAAAGTATTTTTTTAAATTTAACCACAGAAATGTTGTCTTAAGGGTGCCACCACAGCCACAATAACTGTACGGTTTACCCTACAACTTACGATAAGGATAAAAGAATGTATAAATTAAAAATGTGGTCGATATTTTTATTGTAAAAATGTTTTTATTGTAAAAATATCGATGTCGCATCTCTATAAGTAAGTGGCTCGCTTAAAAAATTCAATACTTAATCGAAATTTTATAACGCTGTAAAAATACGTTTCCTCAAAATGTTTGACACAAACTTGAGCCATGCAACTTCCTTCTATAAATAGCCTCTTTTAATCAGGAAACCGCACAATTTTAATATTTTCTTTTTCCATACCTTGTCCATTTATTTTAATTATTTTTTTTTAAATGGAACATTTTCACCAAATATGGCGTACTTAAGAGAAGCGTTTCAGATAAGTACTAACTCACATGTACCGAAGCAGCGTTGCTACTACGGTTATTGTTGGACTGTTAATGTTTAACGACCCGAGGACGATATCGCCGTGACCACCGTATCACTTAATATGCCTCCATTAATCCATTAGTTCAATTGGATAATCGAGTCCCTTTCTTTTTCTGATGGTATCTTCAGCTCTTAGGGAATGGTATCCCTATAATTCTAGTATAATGTAATTGACCATAAGAGGGATAGAGCAAATGTTTTTATTGAGTTTTCAAATTTCTATTACAATTACTATCATTCTCCATTTTAACTCGGTTATCTCTTATCATGAAATCGAGTTAGTCTTATATTTTCTGGTTTTATTACTATCATCCTCCATAAATAACATTAACTTTCCTAAACTTCACTCAACTGGAAGAGAGATAACCATCCAGTTAAACTCGGCGTCACCTCATAAAAGCGGCCAGCCCCATGGAGACGGTTAATACTTAATGAAGTGTTAAAACTTCGATTAACCGTCGCTCCTTTTTCCGTCAGTTCCTTTTAACCGTCGCTAACATTAACTTTTTATTTTATTTTTTGAAGAATATTATAAAAAAAAATTAAAATCTTTACATGACGCACAAAGTAATACGAATGGTTTTTAATATATTAATATTGCCGTCCGTTTAAGAGAATCATGCCCAAATATGGCAGATTATTTTATATGGCTAAATAATCACTTTTTAACTAGAACATACTGCCCACATTATTTATCATTTCATTTTATCGATATTATTTACTTAATTCGATTTTTTAAATTACTTCCTATAGGGTAAACCATACAGTTATTGACACTCAGTACACCCCAACTTTAACTTAAAGAGATAATTTAACAAGTCATAATTTTATTTCAAGATATACATGGATCTAATGTTTGAAGGGTCCTCTAAGTCTTTTATGATTTAAAACTTTAACAAACTAACCATAGGGAAGATTTCAAAATTAAATTCAGGGGGGGTTGAATTAAGGGTGTCACAATAACTAGTTTTTGTACTGTTAACAATAAATATTGTTATATGGTAAAACTATTGAACTTTTGACCCAAAAAAAAAACTCTTGAGTCTTTATAAGGATAGATAAAGAGGAGCTATAGGAAGTTTCGATTAGATCCCTTCATTAGAAGAATTTTTTTTAATTTCACCACTGAAATTTAGTCTTAAGGGTGTCAATAACTGTACGGTTTACCCTACTCTGTAATTGGCAATGAATTCTGGTAGACGGGTTTTGCCAGTGTCATTAATATTTTTTCTTTGTAATTGAAATATGTGATAATGTAAGAATAAATATGATAATCTGAAACATTTAGTCGGGTTTTCTTCTACTTTTCAACTGTAAATCCTTCTCGTCATTAATGATTAAACATTTGAAATCTCAAACCGTTTTTAATTTTTATGTCAAAATTATGATTATTTGAATCCTACTGTGTTCTACAGTAAAAGTTTCAGTCGAGGACCTGATGTGATTTAGAAAAAATCCCTACTATAAAATACATTTACAAAAGAACAGCTTTTATAGTGGTAGGAATAGCTTTAAAAATGATGGCAGATTTTTCAATACCCAATACATTATCAATAATTAATAAGCATTAACGTTAGTTGAAATAAGCCTTTCTTTATTTATTATCACATTGTTTTTTTATTTTTTTTTTAGTAAGGATGTATTTTTTCATTTAATCCGAATAATAATAAAATGGAAAAAAAAAATTGTGAAAACAATGTCTCAAGTCCTGTTTACAATGTTCAGTTTTCGAAATAAAGTTTGGACCAAACGTTGCTTCTACTTTTGGTAGTCGTTAATGATCCCTATCCTAATAATACTTGGATAGGAAAAAAATCGGACTCCCGCTGTAACATCGGAATAGCCATATCAGCACAAAGTGACGTTAATAAACAAACACTCGTATTCTTGGGCTCGTATTATTATCTACCATTATTGATGTCCTGTTTGGTCGGATTAAGTAAATTTTGTGTCCCTTTCGTGGAAGAGCGGAAATGTATGGATCGACTAAACTGTTTTAGAGAGCTCGAGAAATATTTCAACCAATCTAGAGTAGGAGATACGACATGACCAAATTGTTAAAATGACCATAGCAGTCGTAGGACTGTCAATTATCTTGACCCCCCCCCCCCGATAGTGTTGTTGTCCTGCTGACGCGGCCAATGTCATGTCGTAATGCAGTTTAAATAAGGGCTAACCCAACCATGACTGCCACTATCAAGGTAACTGTCATCTACGAAGCTTTGCTTTATGCTGCACAGCGCTGTTGCTGTATAATGTATTATTTTAGTTGTTCAGTACTGCCTGCTCGTGTATTCAATCGAATATTGCAATGCCGTTTTCCATGTCAGTTTCCACCTATCATGTAGGTAACCTTCCGCTCTTCCATGGACACAAAGTTTCGGAACAACTCGTTATTCACTAGGTAAGGCAACCACCTCGTAAATAGCGATGTGCTCTCCAAAGCATTATACACGTACTAGCATTCCCCGTCGCTGCTTTGCCCGCGAGCCTTTAAAGTCAATTCTGTGATCATTATCTTGGTATTAAGTTCTTATAATACGAGTATGTTAACTGGTGTTAAGGAGATTTAGTAGAATCGGAGCTTCCAGTAGGTGGAATGTTGGAGAGGGAAGCTGCCGGCTCGGTAGAAGAGAGGGAGGGGATGGAGAGAGTTCACTAAAACCGCAGAAACAAAAAATTGCTTACTCGTCGTGAACGCTTCATTTTTCGCCTTCAAAACATGGTTTTCGACGTCCCGTAGGACCTTCCGGGTTAAACTCGTCGTATCAAGATCTCTAAAATGAGTCCAAATCAAATATTTTTTCTCGAGTGCAAAAATAGATGTCCGTTAGAATTAATAAAGAATTTCGCCATTTAAACCCCTTAGGTGTTACATTTTTGAAATTCCTTTCTTAGTGGTTACCTAAATTGCGTTTAAAATCTAAATTCCGAACTTCAAGTTTCTATCATTAGTAGTTTTTGCTCTGCGTTGATTCTGTCAGTCAGGACAATGCCTCTTATATATAGAGAGAGATGTGACGCCATGTTGGTATATGAAATGCGATCCAAATTAAGCTCTTCTTGTTATTGGTTTTTTAATCTATTTAATAGATTGACTAAGGTTTCAACATATTTGTAACAGGATGACGAATAAAAGCGTTACAAAAAGTTGCGTAAGAGTTAATGGTACTCCATAACTTATGTAGATATACAAATATAAGCATATGCATGTGGAAAAATGTGTAAAGTTGAGGAATGGCGTTTACATATTATCGAAACATGTAAAGTAAGTTCGCAAGTGAAAGAAGTGTGTTGCGCTCATCGGACCAGATTTTATATTTGAGTGATCGTGAAAATAAATTAAAATCTGTTGGGATTCAGTTCAATTACCGTTGAAAACCGGTAGTCGCAATACTTTCTCATACTGTATATTTGATATATTACCATTATCAGGTATATAATTGATACTATATATATTATACCATATTATACTATATACCAAATATTTAGTTAGGGAAAGTATAAAATAGATTAAATAAGAAAAGAAATCAACCGAGGAGTTGAGGTACAGGAACCCTCCTAGCCCTCTAATCGAGAACTAGTGGAAGCTGTTAACTGAACTCGGTCGCGGAATTAAGCCGTCAACTCGACCAGATTGCGTGTCACTGGCAGGAGGTGAGAGACTCGACGTATTGAGAAGTGGTGGTCCTAACTTCATTCCAGGCGTTTTGTTGAATTCATCCCTGTATTAGTTTAAATATCTCATCCAATAATATATATATATATCGCCGGGAAGCGAAGCATGAAAGACAAACTGTCTGGTAACATCTGTCACAAAAATCCTCCAAGCGTCAACACTCCTCGAGAGCTTTCACAGATACAATTACACAGCGTCAGACCGACCTGAGAACATTTCCTGACAAAAGAAAGTTCTCGAGGAAACTTGAGTGTAGCACTAACCTGGGGGATATAACGAAGTGCCTCGACGGGGGTCCGCAGAGCTTCGGGGGGCGCACAGCTTGGTGCCATTGAGGGTGTCACAGAGCTTGATGGATGGTCCTCAGGGTCCCAATAATTGTCCACTACAGCTCTCTGTTTGTGTACTGATTGCTTCGTATACCTTCCTCTCTCGCGATCTGTCATTAGGTTTCCGATCAGAGGTTTCTCTAATGAATGGATATAAAAAAATGTTAATGCTTCTGGGATTTTGGAAAGTCTCTCGGCCGACCTCGTTTATTTTATTTGTATCTACTTTACAACCAATATATGTATATATATAAAGGTCTTGAAAATTAAACAAGGTTGAATTTTTATTAGCCAAAGTTTCGTCTATTTTATAGACATCCTCAAGGCTACAATGAAGAAAACAAAACAGATGAAAGAAAAAATTACATAATGGAATGTAGCAATTTAAATTGAAGTAAGGTATGTAATCAATCTATTTAAATAAAGATGAAATTCTGTTTGTTTGTTTATTTGTTCTTTATAGAAATCCATACCGTTTGTCCTAAATTCTCCAAACATCGCTCAGTGGTTCTTTCATATCAGGTGCGAACACCTGTCCATATTAAAATTGCATAACTTCAGCCGATCTTCAGCTGATATTCTTTATTGTTATAAAAATCGTAATTTACTCGCTTTACAAAGTTTTTTTTTACGAAATCGACCGTTTCATTAGAAAAATAAAATTCCACGGGTGAAACCGAGATATACAGCTATCTATATAAATGAAGATGAAATTCTGTTTGTTTGTTTGTTCTTTATAGAAATCCATACCGTTTGTCCTAAATTCTCCTAATTTCGCTCAGTGGTTCTTTCATACCAGATGCAAACACCTGTCCATGTTAAAATTGCATAACTTCAGCCAATCACTGGGTATATTCTTTATTGTTATAATTAAAGCTCGGAATTCCGTGCAGTAAAAAGTTGAAAACGTGCAATAAAAACTTCAAAACGTGCAAAGACGTGCATTAAAAACTTCAAAACGTGCAAAAACATGCAATAAAAATGAATTGCTTCAAAAACCATGCATTAAATTATTTTTGTGAACAAATACTTAATAGGTACTTTGGAAAAAAGTAATTAGCGGAGAGTAAATTGAAATAGAAACTCTTTTATTTTTACAGATTATTTTTATAATAATGGTTTTGGTATAATCACTGAATTTCGGATCTTTTTTATAATACTATTTATATATTTTTGAAAAAAATTCTGGTAAAAAAATCGGAACAGTATTATGTGGAAGATGTGGAATACAGAGTAAAATACTCGCATGTGAGCTGTAATTACATATATTGGAAATAGGAAGATCTTAAAAAAGGAAAGATACTACTCAAATTTACCTTTATTTTTTTTCTATGATATTTACATTTATTTTTCCACTATTATTTTGATGTGTATTGAAGAGAATTTCAATTTGTAATATATTTTTTCTTCAAAATATAAAATAATGCAATTTCAAGCAATAAAAATTCAAAACGTGCAAGTTCGTGCAGTAACCCCAAAACGTGCAATTTCGTGCAGTAAACCCCAAAACGTGCAATTTCGTGCAGCATAAAACTTCGTTAAAACATCCCATTAGGCTTGATTCGGATAAGTAACTTGAGTTCACTCTATTCTGACTTTCCAAAAAAAAGATGCAATTGCACGGGAATCCGAGCTCTAGTTATAATAATCGTTTTGATCTCGCTTTACGTTGTTTTTTTACGAAATCGACCGTTTGAATCGAAAACAGTCTCACTTTATAGATTTAAAAAATGGAATTCGCCGGGTGAAACCGGTATATACAGCTAGTTTTAAATAATTAAAAAGATACATCTACATAAATAAAGATGAAATTCTGTTTGTTTGTTTGTTCTTTATATAAATCTTTACCCTTTGCCCTAAATTCTCCAAATTTCGATCAGTGGTTCTTTCATACTTGGTGCGAACACCTGTCCATATTATAATGTCATAACTTTTGCGAATCTCTGGGTATATTCATTATTGTTATAAAAAATCGTTAAGATCTTGCTTTCACGCTATTAGAAAAATGAAATTCTCAGCGTGAAACCGGGGTATACAGCTATTATGAAATAAATTAGTGATGTTAACCACATGGGCGGATCCAGCCGATCGTAAAGGGGGGGGGCTGCAACCCCACAGCCCTTCATTTGGATCTGCTAATCAGCTTTTTTACCTTTATGTTCCTTTCCCACAACTAAAATTCTACTTGTTCTGTACATTATTTGTTCTTTAACTTGCTTCCTTACTTTAAGAAAAGTCAAATTCTATCTTTAAATGACGAACAATTTTTCAAAGGGAGGGGCTGCAGACCCCACAGCCCCCTCCCCTCTGGATCCGCCAATGCTTAACCATAAGCTGACTTATGCACTATAGATCTATAAACTAAATACATATTTGGCATTATTTTCCTTAAGTTATTACTATTATACAAAGTAATTATTAAACTTCCAAACAGGTAATTAGCGGAAAAGTATATAGAAGTTATGTTTTGAAAACATAACTTCTAACCTTTGGAAGTTTAAAGAATCTTTAAAAATTTAAAAAACTGCTGTTCTAAACTTTTGTTGAGGTGTTATCTCTCGAATCCGATGCAGATTATCTATTTCAGTCCATAAACATTGACATTATTGCCCATAAACATGCACATTATTCTTCTTTGCACAACCCCATTACAATTACATTTGTAGTTCCAATAAGTTATGCTAACAACAGCACTTAACTATCAAAACACTAGACATGACGGTACTACTTCTGGGTGTGGCCTATTTTGAGAGGTTCGGTGAACGTGATATTATCGAACTCCCATCGCGCTTTTTTAGTTAAAAGGGCCCTTGTTTAGTTTTATTAGATCCCAGCTTTACATTCCCGCTCGAGAACGGGCCTTACTGTAAAGGGTGCATTACTGAACGGCACCCGGGCAGCTGTTCAGAAGTAGCACCTAACCTTTTTAATGTTACGTCGCCATTTCAATATTATGTCCACACATAATGCATCCACATGCATCTTCACCGTTGGGTATGTCCTATAGACGCCTACATTATGAATGATAGCTCATTCGCGAATGAAGTATTGGAAGCTAAGCAGTAAACATGGGCTTAGCCCTTCAGAATGGGATGGGATGATCCGGAACTCGGGGAAGTTAATAAAGGTTGCCTCTGTGGGATACCGGCTCTCTTTAACATCGGAAGAGATTATGGAAAGTTCTCGGAGCAGACAATAGAGCGCGTTAGGGCGGCCGGTGGAAAACAGGCTTAGCAAACAACAATGGCCACAATCAAGGTTTCCCACACTGGACGGGGACATCTGCCGGGATTTAGGGCTTGATTTATTCCTATCAGCAGTTGGCACTATCTCATCTCCAGCGGCGCCTACTAGTTAGCCGTGTAAATGTCCTCTTATCTCGATCATTTAGAGTTGAGGGAGGGGGGGGGGGGGATTTGTGGCGATCGGCGAGGCCGAGGATGCAGTCGCGTGGCTTCTAGTTTAGATGATCGTCCGATATTTTTTACTGGGTGAGAAACGCCCCTATGAAACAACACCAAATAGCTCAGTTTAGGAAGTAAAACGTATATATTTTAAAAAAATCTGGTGCGTGCGCACAACACACAACTTTCACTTACCAACTTACTTAGATTAGAAATTGACGTGTTTTGCTAAATATCATTTCCCAAAGTCACACATTTTTCTATATTCATATCTTATTTTTGTTAATCGTTAAAGCCGTTTTTGAGTGAATAAAAAAAATGATACAAAATTTATTAAGTAAAGTCCCCCCTCCCGTCGATCAATTTTGATGAAATTTTGACAGTCATATCTCGGGCATATATATACATCAAATACCAAGTTTGATCAAAATCGTTAAAACCGTTTTTGAGTAAAAAAAAAAAAAACACATGAAAATGATACATAATTTATTAAGTAAAGTCCCCCCTCCGGTTGATCAATTGTGATGAAATGTTGGTTATCACATCTTTGGCATATAAATACATTAAATACCAAGTTTGATCAAAATCGTTAAAACCGTTTTTGAGTAAATAAAAAAAACATGTGAAAATGATACAAAATTTATTAAGTAAAGTCCCCTCTCCGGTTGATCAATTTTGATGAAATTTTTACAGTCATATTTCAGGCATATAAATAGATCAAATACTCAGTTTAATCAAAATCGTTAGAGCCGTTTTTGATAAAATCGAAAAAAACCTAAAAAGTTATTAAGTAAAGTACCCCCTGCCTTTAAGTAATTTTGATGAAATTTATGCTGTCACATCGCGGGCATATACTTACACTAAATACCCAATTTCAGGATCGCACGGTTTATAGTTTTTGAGCTAGTCTGTTCACACACACACACACACAGACACACACACACACAGACCATTTCGCGGGACTTGGTCATTTCGACTCAGGGGACCCCAAAACGTGTATTTCCGTTGAAAACCGTTAGTCGAAATTTTTCACGATCGCAATACTTCCACTTACTATATATTTCATATATAGGTAAGTGAAAGTAAAAAAGTCTCATCTGTATGACATCGTACTATGTATATTAAATGTAGTTTGTATCAATAAAAAAGAGGAACTTACAGGTTTCGTTATTGTAGTGAGAGTATACCTAATAGAGGCAAAGGTGATATTATGAGCACCTGAGGGTCATATCGGCACCCTTTGTATTTATAAAATAATCACGGAAATAATAATAGGAACCGCATCATAATAACGGAAACAAAGGTTATATTAAGACTGGAGGGAGTCATCGATATCAGTAGCAGTTAGTGAGTTGTCATGTGTTTTATTACCAAAACATTGTTGTGCACACATTAGGATTAAATATACTTAATATGTAAACTTTGTGTTTAAATGTTTGTAGCGAAATTTACTTTAGTGTCTTTTTTTTTTTCGAACCGGGTGAGGGTTTTAATGTGGACATTCTTTGTGCTGCTATTACAGGCCACCTTTTTAGAGGATCTTACATCAGTTAGGCCCAGCGCACATTGAGACACTCGCGACGCAGAGCAGAGCAGAGAAGTTTTTGTAATAAGTGTGGTAGATAGGAAACTGCTCTGCTCTGCTCTGCGTCCCAATGTGCGCGGTTCCTATCTAATTCGATCCCGTCGCGTCGCGAGTGTCTCAATGTGCGCCTAGCCTTATGTTGGCATCTCTGTCGTTCAGAGTTGAGTGCAACGCGGGGATCAACATTTGTGCCATCAATTATTATTTTCCCATTGTTTGTAAGCATCATCGCCCCTCCCTTGTTAGCGTCATCGCCGAGGAGGACATGGGGTACGCCCCCCCCCCAATATTTTGGCAGGGGGAAATTCGCTACACTATGAGACATAAATCGGCAATTTTTAATTCAAGTTTAATGAAAAATAGCACTTCCAATAATTGTTTTTTATTTTTTTACTTATTTTTCATTTTTCAACGTTTCGGTGCACCTGCCCCAACTTCAGGAAACAACTAAAAACATTTATATATATCAGTCACAATAATTCAAATTAATTTTATAATTTATAATTTTATATGTAGTATAATGATAATATTTATTTATTTATTTATAACAAAATGGGCTTTTCAACCACTTGGGTCATTTTAGCCCCCATACAACATTTGCAAAAGAAAAGAGAAGTACAATTATAAATACAATAGTAACAAAAAAAATTATGGGTGACAATAAGGAATAAAACAATAAAGAAGGTAGTATCGCTATAAGAATTTAGGTGTTGTTTGGGAAGAGAGTAAAGGATAATATGATAGATGAATAAGTTGGGAAGAGAATATGGATAATATTATAGATGAAAAACAAAAGGACAATGGAAGATAATAAAGAAAAAAAAATACATTAAAGTTTGACATAAAGATTAATTTTTCGTAAGAACATGAACAATTTTTCGGCCATCTTCGAGGTGTTACTTAGTATCTCGCCTAAGTCGGTTCCAAGACCCACTTCTCTCCGCTCTATTTCGTAGGCATAATATTCTGTGAGGATATGCGACACCGTCAGAGGTACCCCGCAGATGATGCATGGAGATGGGGATTTCCTTGTCATGAGGTACTCGTGAGTGATCCTGGTGTGCCCTATCCGTAGGCGGCTGAGATAATATTATAATTTTTATATAATATTAAATTATATAAAAAAAGCTGTTGTAAGAACAAAATTAATAGTGCAATATGGACATTATAAAATTAATTTGAATTATTGTTACTGATATATACATATAAATGTTTTTAGTTTTTTCCTGAAGATGGGGCAGGTGCACCGAAACGTTGAAAAATGAAAAATAAATAAAAAACAATTATTGGAAGTGTTATTTTTCATTAAACTTGGATTAAAAATAATAATAAATAACTTCCGTTAAAATCATTAAAAAAGTGATAAATCGGCAAGTTTTAAGAGACCAGATACCTTTAAAATACATCGTTGGAAGAGGAATTGAACGTCGTAACAGTTGTTTTTAGGCGTGTTTATTTCGACATTTAGCCTATCGAATTTTTACTTACCTATGAGAATATTGTGCCCCTCCCCCTCAATAATTTGGTGCCGGTGACAACCATCTTTGTATTTATCCAGTCTTTTTATATATTCTTTCAACTGCTTTTTTTGTTCTTTGGTTGATATTTTTAATGTTTATTTATGTTTTCATATGACTTTTTTTGCTGGTCTACTGTTTGATTATTACCTTTCTAAGCTGTTACTTTGTTACTTTATTGTAGCTTCGGTGTGGGTATCACGCTAGTTGGTGTCTTATATGGACTGGTGATGAAAGATGTTATATTCAGTCCTTTGAAGGCATGGAGTCCACAGGGTATTTTTCCCATTTGGAATAAATTAAAGTTAAAGTTTGAATTAATATTTTTAGTTGGATTTAGAAGATTATTTCTTTATTTTTTATACTAAAATATCCATCATGTTTCAATATCAGTTCTTACTTTTTTATTATTTTTAATCTAGGTATTTTATAATCTACTGTAGATAAATAAAACAAAGTTTTTTCTTTTAATTCGTCTCCGCACCCCCGAAAAGCAGAAAAAGTATTATAACATCGAATATTTATTTTTTTTTACAGGTTTTTCCGATTTTCGTCACACTTGTTTTTTTAACACATTTAAGTATTTGTCTGAATTGAACACCGTCATTAAATCCTCTTCGATCTCTTTTCCAATCAAAAATTGGCATTTTGACTACCATGTTCAACATCTGACCTCTTGTTTTCAAGAGTTTGTTCATTATTTTTGTTGTCAAGTTGATATTTTATTCTATTTTTATAGAAACTCTAATTAAGGATCCCATAAAGAATTTTTTGGTTGTATATTACAATTAGTTAAGAAAATTTGTTTGCCTGTTCACAGTTCAAATCTACTACTTTTTAAGTATTTAAAAAAGGGCTTTGAAAGACGTATCAGTTAATTAGATCTGTAGATACTAAAGAAGAAAGATAAAAAGGTTTGAATGTTAAGCGGTCCTCCCTTGACTCTTCCTACCTCCGAGGAAAGAGAACAAAGCTATTCCAGTATCTTCCACGGCTAATGACTCCTTCAGGAACAGGAAGAATAATAAGAATTCCGGAAGATGGGCTTTTTGGCCAAATTACTTTAGATTAAATATTTCAAAAGCAGTACTTTTAGCAGTTTTTGAAATAGTTTATCTCATTGCTATTAACTTTTCATAAATAACTCAGATCTTCTGAGCGTTTTTAGAACGTTGAATTTGTACTGGGAAAAAAAAATGCCTGCTCAGTAAGAATATAGGGTAAACTATACAGTTATTGACACTCAGTACTGTTATTGACACCCCAACTTTAACTTAAAGAAATAACTAAACAAGTCCTAATTTGATTTCAAGATATGCATGAATCTAATGTTTGAAGGGTCCTCTAAGTCATCTATAAGTAAGACTCTAGAAGTAAGACTTACACAAACTAATCATCGGGAAGATTTCACAATTAAATTCACAGGGTGTCAATAACTAGTTTTACAATAAATATTGCCATATGGTAAAACTATTGAACTTTTGACCCAAAAAAATCCTTCTTTTCCTCATTACTTTGACTTGAGGTATTGAATTCTGGAGGTATTCTGAGAGCTTTGCAGAATCCCATCGTTCTCCCCCTTATTTCTTATAAAGATCTAATTAGTGCTTTGTACATGGTAAGTTTTTTAGTCATTGATAATTGGTAGCTTCTGCCACGTATCCTGCAAAATTCTGCTAACTGTTTGTTATGTTGTTGTCTTTTTGTGCCCTTTGCGAGATGTACACGTCAATCTCTTTTCCTGAGGGTCAATTAATAAAGCAAAATATAAATCTTGAAAACGTAATATATTTGTTAGCCGGAGCAATATATTTACTTTTAGATTTCGGGCAATAAGATTTATTGACGAGAGGTGGAAGGATGGCGGAGATTGTGGAACTCTGGAAATTGAATGTTGTCGCTCGCCGAGGGCAATACATCACCCCGCTCATTTCCTTCAAACCCCAGCATTTTCACCATCCCTTATCTTGGAAATTCGTTCAAAGAAAAAAAATAACTTTTCGATACATTCCATTGTGTAAATGTAATGAACTCTTAACGATTATATACATATGTGATTTGAATTATCGAGATAATTTAATATAAATTACCTCTTTCATGAATTTTATTCATGACAACCCATTTCTGAGTCTGGGCCTCCTCCAACTTAGTCCGCCACCCGTCTCTGTCTTGCGCTGCTTATCTTCGGCCTACCTACTCTGCGCTTGGTACATCCTGGTAACATGACCCGCCTATCGTAGTCTGCCAATTTTTATATGCCGTACGACATCTATGTCCCTATAAAGCCGAGCAAGCTAACTGTTCGTCCTCTGCCTCAAAGTTGTCCACGATTTGGCCAACTTTATAAATCGCTAAACAGGAAATCACAACTTTCAATTGACTACAAACTACTTATCTACAAAACCATTTTGAAACCTATCTGGATCTGCTGCATCGAACTGTGGGGAACAGCTAAACCCTCTGACATCAAACGCATCCAATCCTTCCAGTCAAAAATCCTCCGAACAATAGTCAATGCTCCTTTCTATGTACCTAACAAAATCCTACACCATGAACTTAAGTGAATATTGATATCCCGTTCTTCGTCAGGGCTAAATAAACAAAACACAGACAACAATATGAGTAATTAGGACAAACAATATGAACTGGCTAGAAAAAATATGAAAAAAACAAAGAATATGAACTGACTATATAAGATATAAATGAATGTAAACTTAAGATTAAGTATATAATTTATATACATGGTGAAGTATGGCTATTGACACTGATAGTTGACAGTATCTGCATAGTTGGGTCGAAACGTCGGCAACAATAAAATAGTTTTATACTATTTTGTATTTTATCTACCGCCTCCCCGGACTATTTTCTACCTAATTCTATATCCGGTCAACTTTTTTTTTTCTTTTTCTTTTTTTTTGGGTCCACCCCTTCCACGCCGTTTAGGCTATACGGGGTTTCCCGGGCCAGGGGAGAGGGTGGGGGATTAATGCCGAGTATTATTAAATTTCACCCTGGCTCCGGGTTTTGAACTTGCTATCTTCTGGTTCTCAAATCATCTGTTCGGTTGTCAGTGGCAACGCGTATTATCTAACGCGTTTAGCCACTCGGCCATCACGCCACCCAATATATCCGGTCAACTATCATCTATCCAATATGATATCCCGTTCGTTCAAGAACTATTTTCGAAGACATACCCAAATTTCATTCCATCCTTACCCATCATTCTAATCCTTCTGCTCAATCCCCATCTAGCTCCACTCATCCCTACAACCCTCCTCGAAGGTTAAAGAGGCAGTCGCCACGTGACCTTTAGTGTATATACCGGAGTTCTGGCAATGGCTAGATTCTTTGCTCAAGTCAAGTGTGCACGTGGCTATTGCGCCCTCGCTCAGCCTCCACTGGCATTAATACTTGTGATGCGGCTGAGAAGCGTTTGTGAAGCGCGGAAACCTCTTGAGGCTTGCTTTTCCCTCCTCTATGGTGGGAAAAGCCTGCCTCTCCAGCCTGATTGTAAATAGTGCATGAATGTGATTAAGATGATATTTTTTCTTTACATGAGCTGATTATTTCATTTTTTATATATTTTTACTTATTTATATTTTTTGTAAATAAAGTATGAATGTGCTCAATTAGCAATATTACCAATGAGACATAATGTAATATATCAATAAAGAGTTTTTATTAGTATTAAAAAAATAAAAAAATAATCTTTTTTTTTAAACCTTAGTTCATCATTTTTCGTTATTTTCCAGCATTCTAAGTCATAAGTTGAAAGTGGTCGTATGAGGGTCTCATGTATATGTATTACGAGGTGAGAATCCCTATGAGCTCCACTACCAGTGTTGGAGTTGTCGCAAGGATATCCTAGTTGTATTGTAATAGGGTAAACCATACAGTTATTGGCACTCAGTACAGTTATTGGCACCCCAACTTTAATTTAAAGAAGTAGGTTAACAAGTCCTAAGTTTATTACAAGATATACATGAGTCTAATGTTAAAAGGGTCCTCTAAGTCATCTAGAAGTAAGACTTTAACAAACTAACCATAGGGAAGATTTCGCAATTAAATCCACAGGGTGCCAATAACTAGATTTGGCACCTTTAACAATAAATATTGCCATATTGAAAAACTATTGAACTTTTGACCCAAAAATCTTCTTGAGTCTTTGTAAGGATAGATATATAGGAACTACAGGAAGTTTCAATTAGATCCCTTCATAAAATGAATTTCTTTTAAGTTCACCACTGAAATGTGGTCTTAAGGGTGCCAATAACTGTACGGTTTACCCTATTATAGAACAGTATAGAACAATTTAATAATATTTTAATACTCAGTATTGACTAAGCTATGCGAACTGGTGGAAAATAGAGGCAGGGAAGCGATAGGGGAACTCTATCCCGTGTAAGCGGAACCAAAGGCGTTTGGGGTTGGACCCCTCGCTATAAATCTTGAAAAGCCCAACCTCAATGAAAGAGGCCGCTGGCAACCTGTAGGTCACTAATTACCCTAAACTTAAGGTTACCATTAAAGTTATATTTATAGCCATTGCTCTCAGAAAGAAGGGGGGGGGAGGAGCTAGTAATTTTGCTAGTATGATAGTATTCTAATTTTGAAGTTATTTCAGTAAATAAAGAAAGATGATGAAATGGACACGAATAAAAATTCTCTAAAAAAAAAAATAAAAACTTTGACACCAAAATTAGTTCAGGAGTAGTGAAAAAAGTTTAAAATAAATTATCTTCAGAATAGAAAAGATTAGCCTTGGCCGGGATTTGAACCCGGATTTCCCGATCACTAGTGCGGCGCTCTAGCCACTTAAGCCACCAGGTACGTATCCCGGTCAAGGCAATTCTTGGTATTACTTCGGATGAGGAGCTCCAAGATGGCGGCCGGCGTGAGTAAACAACAAGGTATTCTGATCACGCCGTACACGATATCCACGATTCGGTTCGGGTTAACCGAGAGTTCCTAAGATCCGATGTCGGCTTTATCCATATTTTTGGAGGGGAATTCATTCGTTGCTTACTTTTATTAGGTTAGGTCTGATGCAGCTACACAGTTTCTACCTATATCCAAATGGCATATTTATATAACGAATTTCCAACAGCTCGTCGAAACTTGGAAGTATTGATAGAAAAATGATTGAAATATATGTGTAACTTTTAATTGGGTTAGGGCAAAATAACATTAACAAATATAAACATTTAATTAAATTAACATTGCGCAGAGGCAATATCGTAAACAATGAAGGTCTACTGAAGTGCGATTATTGCTAGTTGAAACGTATGTAATTAAATTAATTCTATTTAGTGGATTATAATACAGTTAGCCGATAATTATAGTTAAATTGATTTTAATAGATACAATTTCTTAAACCTTTTACTCCCTTTCTTCAATCTAATAAATCATGTACAGTTTGTTCTTTTTCCTTTGGAGACATATCATTTAAAATCATCATCAAATCATTTTTTAAAATATCCTTTTTGGTAATTAAAATATATTTTTCTTTAAATACAAAAAAATAATAATCTGATGTTTAAGAATGTTCGGATTCTTATATTATTAATTATTTGTACCTTGTGCATTTAACTCGATCCCTTTTAATAATTTAAACAGGACAATAACATATTTTAAAAAAACAAACAAATAAATTTACAAAACAAAAGAGTAAATTATTCCTTTTTGGTTATTTAAATACATTTTTTCTTTAATTAACGAAAAAATAACAATCTCGTGTTAGGAATACTCGGATTCTTATATTAATTTATTTGTACTTTTTCCCATTTATACGTGCATTTAAATTGAACCGATTTAATCATTTAAACAGTACAATTAAATATTTTAAAAAAACAAACAAATAAATTTACAAAACAAACTATTAAATTGATTTGTTAAATGGTCTGTTTAGTTTAAAATCAACCATCACAGGAAATTTTCATAT